>OY757921.1:26751110-26921110 GCA_963585895.1 Sepioteuthis lessoniana
ATCTCTATATAAGAAAACAAGTCAGGAGATTTTTGCAGAGTTGAAGGCGGCTTTCAAAACAAGCGCGTCAAAGGTTCCGAAGCCCGATCCGTCCTACCCAGTCTGCTACGACCTGTCAGGCGTGTGTCAACAGCCAGCTCTCACCCACACCGCTGTCGCCACCAAGAGGATGGTAGAAGAAGAACGTAACTAAAATGAACTTTTCGAATTGCAACGATCATAGCCCTAAGTGAATAATAAACGACTGCTATATTTTCTTCCCTTAACTTCGAGTTTGAGTATTTCTTTTTCTGCGGACTTCTTTCTTTACAACACAACACGTTGGTCCTATGTCACAGATCATGTAGGCTTAAAAACGTGGATTCTGAAACTGTACTCTGTGACGCAGAAGCAAATTCATCTAGTTGTAGTCGGAGAGTATCAAGCGATTCATCACGTTCATAATCTCGGCAAAAGCATCAAGAACTACCGAATTGTGCTTCAAGTTACCAAAATATTGCAAAACTTTTTACTTGCCTAAGTATTTCCTAATTACTTATGTTGTAAATGTATAAAAAAAATATATTACTCTTTTTAAACTCTGCTTTTGTGTCCAGGATAATGAAATTTACAAAATGCAAATTTGCATATTTTCCTTAACAAAAGTCAAATCGATTGACTGATTGATTGATTTTAATGGCATGTCAACCTGTCTAGGCTTATTTTATACCGAGATGATAAGGAATAGCATTTATTATACGTTCATATTTATGTTTTTGTTTATTTGTTTTTTAAGACATTTTGTTTTCATTTTTTGAACACGGTCCTATCGAATACAAATGATTTTCAAACAGATCTAGTTGACCCATAGATAGAACCCTAAAAGATACAACCACTTTGGGTCAGAGCGGACCGAGAAGTAATGGCAATGAATGGGTACACCACACTCTCCAGATCTCCAAAACTAGAGCCTCACCATCAGATACAATTTACTGTCATATCAAGGACACCTTTTTTATGCATTCTTACCCGCCTGATGTTTTCCAGGGTCAACCATAACGAAATATGTATTTACCCCACGCCAGCGCCAAGGGCAGGACTGGGCCATTGGCATAATAGTTAGGGTTCGTTAATGGTCCAGGACACTGGGGTTCAATCCCAGGAAAAGGAGCTGCGCCCTTGCTTACTCATTGGTGTAGTAGCTATTGAAAAGGGAGCCTTTGGGTCGCCCTCGACTAAGGTCGGCCAACAGACGACTTTTATTTTAAAGGGAAAAATATGTTTGAATCTAGTTTTCCTTCTTGACTGTTTGCAAAAACAAAGCAAAAGAACCCCAGTCAGTCTTATTATTTACTTATAAGTAAGTAAAGTAAAGTTGGCCACCATAGTCGTTTACCCGAAGGCTCCCTTTTCGATAGCTTACTACACCAAGGTGTAGGGGAGGGCGCTACTCCTTTCCCTGGATTGCTCCACTTTACCCTTGATCCGTACCTTAGAATGCTGAGTGCTAAGCAAGGAGGCATCAAGTACCATTTTTTGAGTCTTTGGTATGACTCGAACTGGGATTGAACCCAGGTCTCCCGGGCCATTGGCGAACACTCTAACCGCTAGGCCAATGTCCGGTATATAGCCGGGGGAAATACATATGGGTTCATGCCTTTCTCCAAAACATTAACGTGAATGGAAACACAAACAGCCACGTACAAGGTTTTGAACATACGCAAAGTTTGGCACCATGCAGAAGTATTGTTGTACAGCCACATACATATATAAACATATGCGGAAACATAATCAAACATAATTTACGAACTTCAATGAACGAACGAACACACTTCTTTATAAAAATATAATCTCTCACGCTTTATTCTTGAAGGTGTGATGTTGGTTGTGTGTGAGAGATGAGCTGGAGACGGGGGCAGACTGCTATATTGACCCCAAGTTCTTCTTCGACCATAGCAGCACTTCTTTCTCATTTTGGCAGGGTTACTCAACCGTGGGTCACTGAGGGCCCAAAGCCCTCAGCCTGCCGCTGGTTCTCACTCCGCTAGCATCCTGTCTCCAACTGACTCAAACTGCCGCGGGAACCTGGTTATATTATTGATTACCTCCACCTGCTTCCGCTGTTCTTCCGCTTATTTACACAGGTGCATGTCTTGATTGACGGCTCGGTCGAGGGTCAATATATAGCAGTATCAGTTGCTTCAGAAGTCAATGGGTTCTCGCTAAATTCTTGAAACAGTCTTTTTTACGACTCTATTTCCCTCTCTGTATCATTCTGCATAAAGAAGGAGCCGCGTGTTATAGTGGCTAAAGTGCGTGACTGTGATACCGTAGTAAGTGAGTTCGAACTCCAGATGCGCTTTTACTAATATACTTGGAAAAGGCATGAACTCCTTTATTTTCTAAGCAATGGTTTAAATAGTAGAACGACTGTTCTTATACAATGATGGCTTGGGCATTGAATAACCCGTGAAGGTTGATATGCCATTAAACAAAGAAACCGAAGCCATTTTGCTAAGGAAGATTCCCCGTAACGTGATGGCTATAGGGATGAACTGCAACCTCAAAATAACTGGGTTCGAGCTCCAGTCGCGCTATTACTTTCACTTTGGAACGAGTACTCTTCCGAAAGGTATGAAACCCTTTATCCCCACGGCTATGGATTAAATAATATTAGTGCTATTCTTCAACAAGGATGGCTTTGGCATAAAATAATCCACAAATGTTGGCATGCCGTTAAACAAAGGACCAAAACACTCAGCAAAATATTAAAAAAATAAAATCATTATGAAGAATAAATTTATTTCATCCACAACTAATGTGTAACAGGTTCATGCGATATATTTCATCTATGACATTTTTATATATGATCGGTAATTTGAAAAATAAATTAAATGTTTTAAAAGGTCTGAAATTTGTATAATATAAAATCTTAGAATTCAAACAAGCAAATATTTTTCGTCTTATCTTTTTGTGTATTGTTACTGTTCTCCCAAGTTAAGTGGGATGCCCAAGGTCTGCCTTGATCCCAGGCAAACATTCTGAAATATGCCTTGTAGGCTTCACACATTTTAGCAGATGCTGTCACGGGGTACCTTTTTGCTCCTCATGATAAAATGGCCACAAAATGTATCTGGAGAACGCTTTCAACTTCTTGATGCCATCTCTGACAGATTCACATAGATCCATGCTTTCACTTAGGCACCTAGATATACGCTAACGTTCTGAGTTGCGAGCCCTTGTACATATATATATATATATATATATATATATATATATATATATATATATAGTTCTAGAAAATGTTAAAAGGTTCTTAAAAATACGCGTAAGTTCTACTACAGTCAAGAAAGTTCATGAAAATTCGCGTAGGTTCTAGAATATTTCCTTTCACTTGCTCCGCACTGAATCTATCAGGAATGTTCTGGAAGATGAGAATAAAGAATAAGGCAATTTCCTGTACAATCAGCAAATGAATGATGATTTTGCGTGGTCGGATGTTCGCACTGAACGTCATTTTTTTTATCCTCAAGGTCCTCGATATAACAGAAATAACTCTGAAATGTTAATTTGAATAATTCACTCCTTCCAAAATAGAAGTATCAATATCATCATGGACTGTTATTAAATATGAAAAGCTAATTAGAATCATTTACTCCTTTCTAAATAGAAGTATCAATATTATCATGGACTGCAGTTAACTATCCTTTATCTCTTCCGAAATAAAAGCACCAGTATCATTATCGACCGCTGTTCCCAATAAAATACTTATCAGAATCCTTCATTCTTTCATCGATAGAAGCACCAATATCATCATGGACTGCAGTTACGACGGGAATCCCATGAGTTAGTGTAACGTCTACTTATTATTATTATTATTATTATTTGGTTCCTTGTGAGTTTTTACATCAGCTGTAACTATTGGGGTCCTCATGGCGTAATGGTTAAAGCGCTGAACTGCATAATCGTAGTAAGCGTGTTCGAACTCCAGTCGCGCTATTACGTTCACTTTTGAACAAATACCCTAGCGTAAAGATAGGACCCCCCTTATCCGCCTAGCTATAGATTAAATAGTACCACTACTGTTCTGGAGGAATGGATTTGGCTTTAAATAGCCCCAGGAGGTTGATATGCTATTAACCAACTTTAACTGGTGTTTTCACTGAAGTCTGGGTGGCTGCGAATCTCTTCAAGTGTCCAGGATTCTTCTAGGTATTCTAGCCATTTTCACAGTGCTTTAGTCTAATGGTTTTGATTCTTCTTCTGATCTCCTGTTCTCTAAGTCTCTTTTCCCGGCCTTTGGAGACCCTTCCAATGGCTCTACAATTAGCATCATTATTCTTCATTTGCTACAGCTTTTTCAACTCTCTAGCAAGATCCAAGTATTTGTCTATCTTTTCGCTTTCTTTCATTTTCACTTTATGGACCTCTGGAATAGCAAAATTCTTTAGATGACAAGGTCTTTTTTCCTGTTAAACAATAATGATCTTTTTTCTCACCGGGATTTGCAAAGGCCCAGAAAATTTTATGCGTCTCATTCTCTGGGATGGATTCTATTTTTTGCATACACCACTTGGTAGTATAGTCAAATTTTAATCCCTTACACAATTTCCTGGGATTACTTTTCCAACCAAGTCGTATGAAGTCTAGTATTTTACGTGTCTCATTTTCTAGGAAAGATTCTGAATTGTTGCATATATCATTAGTCAGCATAGCCAAGTTTTAATATCTTGCACAATTCCGTCGGATGATTTTCCCACCTATTCTCACCAAGGTTCACTTGGTCAAAAATATGGTGCGATAGACAACAACTATGGAAGGCCGTAATTACTGGGGATACGGTTACAAGACTCAGCATTCCTATCCGAGGTTGCGGTAAATCACCTGAAGAAGGCCAGAGGTGAAATTTGGCCGAAACGTAGTGAAAGAAGAAACAACCCAAAAACTGCCAAGATGAGGACAAAAAATCCGCAATAAATAAAAAATTAATTCTCAGATTAAGAAGCCTCATCTCAAAATGATTCCAATTAAAGACTATTCTCACCTAGTTTTGTTTTTCATTTTTTATTGCCAAGTTGCTACTTTCATTTATAATATGATTAACTGTTTAGTCTTTATCTCGACATAAACTGTAACATAGCCAGATACGGATATGCGAAATGGACATATAATGTTCATATCTATATATACATAGAACATAGGAATCTCGAAACACGAAAAACACGTAACGACTTCTCAGTTCAGATACGAAACTTTTTATTACCTTTGAGTTTAAAGGTTCTTCGACATAAGGAGAGAGATATACATTCTTTCTATTCTGGCTTTTTCATCTGCCCCCCATCTCGTGCGACACCTGCCCAAGGCCTCGGCGAGCAAGCGAAAGTCGACGGGTCGAATGAGTGCAATTGTGACGCCCACAAGAAGAAGGGGGCGTTAAACTATTATATAACTCGGTGGAGACAGGAAGTCAGTTAGTTTGGAGACCAGACCAGTTGGGGAAAGATACAGTAGAGCAAGCCAGCACCCAGCAGCGTGGGCCCCAGGCCCCCGATTGAGCTGCTGGGGATCAGACGAGTTAGAAACAAGATGCGGTAGAGAAAACCAGCACCCAGAGAGGCTGGCTCCCAGACCCCCCGGTTGAGCAGCCCAGGAGAACGGGAAAGAAACGTGGTTATGGCCATTAGAGTGGTGTTCCTAATGTTGCAGTTCTGTTAGGTCTCCAACTCCCTCTCACACACCACCCTTCCAAATAAAGTTAGAAGTATATTTTTCTAAAAGACTGTGCCGCTCGTCGTTTTTATTGTGTCGTTTGCATGCATCTGCATATGAGTATACAACATATGTGCAATCTCACCGGTTTGTTGCAATACAGTTTTTTTTCTTCTCACTTTTTTTTAGTTATTGTTGATTTTCAGTTTGTTGGTATGTTACTATTGCTGTTGTAAGCTACTGTAATTAGTTTTTCTTTGTTCTTTTAAGGTTGTCCTTGAGTTCATGAATTGATGTGTCTACGCAATCCTCACAGCAAGCAAATCTTTTTACTCCTTCTTTTCTCAGCCCAGTCGTCGGGGACTGTAGAATATACCGACTGCATCTCTACAGAGGGGTGAGACTTTTACCACAAAATAGTGTCCTGGATATGACATTAAACAATCTGATGGCTCCAGTAATGCTGGAGCCTTGGGTAATACGGAGTACCTCTTCTCTGCCATCACTCTCAGGTCCAATCAGGTCCGGAGCGGAAATACCTGATAGGGTCCTATCTATAGGTCAAATACAACTGTTTGACATATAAACTGAGTGCAAACAAATGCGTTATGCATAGAACTGTTTGATCATTCAACTGTGTGTAAACAAATGACTGATGTTGAACTGAATTGTTAGTTATACATAGCAATACTTGAAACCATTTAATTTTGTTGACTTACGCTGAATTTTTAAAAATAGAACTGTTTGATCATTTACCTGTGATTACCTACAAAATGTATATACAAATCATATATCTAATATATATGTAAAAGCAGGATTTAGCATGGAATAACCAAATGTGGTTGATATACCATAAAACCAAACCAAACCAAATCAAACCATTATTCTTTTCTTGAAACATATAGTCTATTTATCTCATCACTCGAGTGTAAAGCCAGGGGCATAGTCATCAATTTCCTTTTCCTTTGGTGAATTCATGAGTTTCTCCCTTATTCATTTTAAGAAAAGTCCCGATTATCTTACAAGGAGGATTGTCCAGGTGAATATTCCTCTGTTGACATTTCTTCAGCAGAGCTTGATTTCAAGTTGTTTTCGTGTTCTTCTATGGTAGTCTTTTCTTTTCTTTTTGTCCATTTTTGTTTTATTGTGTCCTCTTCCAGTATTCCCAAGTACTTGTAATTTTACTTTTCTCCAAGCATTCAGATGCTTTCTGATTTTGCAGTTCTATCTCCTCTGCTGTTTCTTTTTTCCCACCGTTCATAATCACCATGGCACATTTTCCAGTACTAAAGTCCATTCCTATTGACCTGGCTGTGTTATATAATTGCGGAAGGATTTTTTTTATATTATCATTTTTCGTTTTGTATATCTTACCTTTCGGTTTAGTTAGGCTGAGAACCTTTCCGCTTAGTGCATGGGTTAGTTAGGCGCACACACTGAGTGCGTGTGTTCACGCGCGCGGGGTGGATGTGACAATCACAGATGTCACGATAAAAACCCCAGATAGGGAATAGGACCGGGGACGTGAATAACGTCATCCCCGGAAGCAATGGGCTGAGGATTTTTGGAATTTGAAAGAAAGTTAGTTGAGATTTGGGCTTGGACGAAGCAAGACGATTTTCGGAGCTCGCTAAGGTCAGACCAGTAGTTTGCAGCGGGGTGCTGCACTTGGTGGGGTCAGATGGAAAAGTCTGCATAGAAAGAAATTGTGTCTCTCTCTTCTCATGTCGAAAACCTTAAACTCAAAAAGGTAATAAAAAGTTTCGTACCTGAATCAAAAAAAAGAGAGTGGTAAGTTTTTCGTGTTTTTCGGATTCCTATTTACGCGTATGAACATTGTGAACGTTTTCAGTATCCGTATAAACATGTCTATTTTGCGTATTCATATCTTGGCCGTATTTTAGGACCTATATATTACAGCTGTATATTCCTATTGTTTGACTCAGGGACTTTATTCCTTTTTAGTTTTTGTAAATATCTTGATGTCATCCACGTTTCTTGTGACATGATAAATTGGTAGCTCGCTGTGAACTTCCTAAGTATGTAATGAGGTGACATCATTGCTATAACGAATGGCAATGGTGAGAGTGAATCTCGCTGGGAGATGCCTCTTTGAATTTTCACCACTGCTACATTTTAGCAAATTTCCCTTTCCATTTTTCTGTGGATTTCGTGAAGAATTTTATGATTTTGTCAGATATTATCATTATTTTACTCCTTGTATTTTTTCATTGGAGTCTGAGTGATAGCAAGTCTCCTCAAGTCTCTAGGCCTCTTCTCAATATTCTGACCAATTTCAACCATGCTGTAGTTTGAATGGTCTCCACTCGTCCCCTTATTTCTAAGTCCTCCAGTCCCTGTACCAATCCTTTGGTGACTGTATCAAGCACGCCAATATTATTATTATTATTATCATTATTATTATTATTCCCGTCTTTGTACTCTTTACTTGTGCAAATTTAGGCAAAGTTTTAAATCTGTCAAACTGATAAAAACACAAGCAAGGCAGAAAATTATTATTATTATTATTATTATTATTATTTGCTAATAATCTAGTTTGGCTGTAAAGGCGTAGTCATTTGGTGTTAGTGTATAGCACTCATGTCCTTATAAATAGAAATCGTGATTCGGTTTTAGCTGCGTAATTTAATCGCTTTAGACAGCAGCTTCTTAAAACGTTGTTGTGGTCTTATAATGTGACGATGAAAGAAGGTGAAAAGTGCGGCTTCGTTCAAATGAAGAGAAAGAATTATTTCAAAAGACTTTGCAGACAACTGACTTATACATCTTTAATGAGGAAAATTTCGTAAAAGAACGCTGCTAAGTGTCATTGAAAGAACTTGGTAATCCAGTCGGTGAAGAAAGAGAAAAACAATTCCCGATGACCAGTTGGACGGACAGAAAAGGTGTTAATACTTTGTTAATAGAAGAAAAATATCGAAGGGAATGTAAGCTATGCTTGATGAAATTACGCGGTAATTCTGATTGAAAAAGAAGTATAAATAAAACGGTGATATAAAGATAATAATCTAAGTAAATGCAAAAGAATGAATTAGTCAATTTGTATTATCTAAGTTGCTTGCTTGCTGAAAAAAAAAGAAAAATGAAAAGTATGTCATCATGTATGTATGAACGGTTGCCTTACCAGGGCTAGAGAGCCCAGACTACAAGTTCAAACTGTGAGGAGTGCTCTTCCGAGAAGTTGTCGTTCAGTGGTGCTGCATTCTTCTGTTATCAGCTCATCCAAACGGCGAGACTTGTACGACACAGGACCGCGTAGATTTTTAGTTTGATAAGGTTAGATTTATATATATATAAAGACGGACAGACAGACAGAGAAAGAGAAAGAGAAAGGGAACACTGAGATAGATAGATAGATAGATAGATAGATAGATAGATAGTAAAGAGACTTTTTGATATGCAAAGAATGAAGGTAGATAAATTCAAAGTGATACATACATACATACATACATATGAACGTACGTTCGTATGTGCTAAACAAATAGATAAATCTAAATCCATACAAAGAAAAAAACCTGGTAGATAACGAAAAAGATAGATAGATAGATAGATAGATAGATAGATAGATTATTTTCCACACGTCATTAACACATTCATTCCAATATTTTTTCCTGTGTGTGTTTTTGAGTAGACACCCAGCAGAATGTAAAGTAAGACCTGTCAGAGGGCGGATGGACCCTCTTTTAGAATCAACAGCCATCTAGTTCAATCATAACCTGATAAGATTATTTTGATGAAAAATAATATAACACTGGTACTACTGGATTCCAAGCTTTTATTAATGCACCCGTTTCCAATTCTTTTAACGAAAAATAAAACGTCACGAACACATATATGGAGTGTACTTATTTTTGGACAGCTAGATATTCATATTTTTTTCATTACTGTTAAGTTTGGTAATTAATAGAAAAAAATATCCGTTTTGGTTGTATAATATTCCACAAGAACTCATAAAATCCAGCCCAGTTGACTAGAGCAGTAGAATACACAGACTGCATCTCTGCCGAGGGGTAAAAGTCCCCCAACGAGTGTCCTATAAATGACACTAAACAATCTACTCATGAAGCACCAGTAATGCTGGAATTTTGGGAATGCGAAGTACACCTTCATTGCTCCCTGGTCCACTCGAACCCAAAGCGTTAGCACCAGATATGGTCCTATCTGTGGGTCAAATAGAACTATTTGTTTACAAACAAAGGACTTTTGCCGAATTAAATTGTTAGAAATTGAGCTGTTTAATCATTTAACTGTATGTAAACAAATGACTGATGTTTAATCGATTTATTTGTTTATTTGTTTGTTTGTTTGTTTACTTACTTGGGTTTTATGGCATATCGACCTTTTTAGGTTATTTAATGCCAAATCCGTTTTAATACATATAAACAGTTCAGTTAAATGTCGAAGCAGTTCTATTTCAAACAATTCAATTGAGCATTTGTACACAGTTTCAATGTCAAAACTGTTCTATTTCAAATAATCCAGTTTAGCATAAGAACATAGTTTGTTCTACTTAAAAAACAATTTTATTTCAAGCTATTCAGTTTAGTCAAACAGTTCTAATTCAAACGATTCAGTTTAGTATAAGAATAGTTTTTGTTTACTCACATTTCAAAGAATTCCGTTTAGTATAAGTATAGTCTCAATATCAAAAATAGTTCTATTTCAAATAATTCCGTTTAGCATACAAAAACAGTTCTATTTCAAACAATTATGTTTAGCATAAGTTCGTAGTTTAAATGTCAAAACAGTTCCATTTCAAACAATTCTGTTTAGTATAAGCACACACTAACAGGTGCTACCACTCCGGGCCAGAGTGGACCTTGGAACGATGGCAATGAAGGGGTTCTCCGCATTCTTCAAAGCTCCAGCATTACTGGAACCTCACCATCAGATTGTTTACTGTCATATCCAGGATACTTGTTACAGAAGGGGTCTTACTCCTCTGCAGATGTGCAGTTGGTGTTTTCTACAGCCTCAGCTCACTGGGGGAAAATTATTTTGGCCGCAATGAAAGAATCTGGGAATCCTAACGAGATTTGTCTCAGAGTGTAATACGCAGAAGTACATTTCTTCCAATTCATAGATGTTTTGCTACTGTAATTAAATTGAAAGAAAAAAGAATTACTGACCCTGTAACCGGAAGTCAGCTAAGTCAGTTTTTCATCCAACAGGCCAGACGGGACCACTCAACACGCATCCATTTCCCAATTCGTATTAAGTCAAGGTCACATATGAATATACAAAGAGCTCTTCATGGTAGATATTTTAAATTTCTTTTTAATTAATTTTACAGTCGTTGCTTCGATAATTTTTTGAACATATGAATGTTCATTTCATTTATTGTAATGTATTTTATGTTACATATATTTCCAATTCAACTTAAATATATTGATGTATATATTTACCAACATATTATGAATGTTCATTTCCTTTATTGTAATGTATGTCATGTCACATATATTTCCAATTCAACTTAAATATATTGATGTATATATTTACCAACATATTATGAATGTTCATTTCCTTTATTGTAATGTATTTTATGTTACATATATTTCCGATTCAACTTAAATATATTGATGTATATATTTACCAACATATTATGAATGTTCATTTCCTTTATTGTAATGTATTTTATGTTACATATATTTCCAATTCAACTTAAATACATTGATGTATATATTTACCAACATATCATGAATGTTCATTTCCTTTATTGTAATGTATTTTATTTTACATATATTTCCAATTCAACGTAAATATATTGATGTATATATTTACCAACCCCCTCATCACAGACAGGATGTGATACAAGGTCAATTTTTAAGAGGATTCTAACTGGCTTGAATTCAGAGTTTTTTTCTTTTTGATTGGTTTTCAAACCTAGGCTAAAGAATTCTGTCTGTTCTACTATTTACGAGCAATGAAGGTGTACTTAGCATTTCCAAAATAGCTGGAAGGAAAATAATTGGATTCATACCTTTCACAAGGGTACTAGTACCATGTGAAATGCTATCTGCTTCATGCAGGATTTGAACTCATGACGCCGTGTTCATTTCCTGCGACGATAACCATTACCCAACGGGTAAAATATTGATATATACACGTTTATGTTTTCCCCATACCAAGCGTATCTACACAAACGATATTATCCAGGAACTCAAAGAACAAGAAAGAGCATGCAAGCTGCCTTCTTCACTGGTCCCGTAACTTGCTTTGTTTGAAGGGGTGCTATTCATATAATGTTTGGGGCAGGAATAGCCTGTCTTGGTCTACAAATGAGGAATTTTCCTTCTCCAAAATCGGTTGCCATAAAAAAGTTAAATACCTCAGTCTGTCCAACTATTTACTTGTACTTGAAGTGAGAATAGTTGAATTCATACCTTTCGCAAGGTTATTACCGTTATGTGAAATACAAAAAGACATGTCCAGGATTTGAACTCGGGTAGCAGTGTCCATTTTCGATAACCATGGTGTAATGGTTATCCACATAGGAAATGAACACGGCGACACGAGTTCAAATCCTGGACGAGACTGATTGCATTTCACATAGCACTAATACCCCTGAGAAAGGTATGAATCCAATTATTCTCCCTCCAGCTATAGGTAAATAGTAGGGCAGACTAGGTTCTTCAGCCTTGGTGAGGCAGCTAGTCTAGGAGAAGGAAAACTCTGAATTCAAACCTGTTAAACTCCGCTTTAAAAATATTAACCTTATGTCATATCCTGCCCGAGCGGAGGGGTTGGTAAATATGGTGACCATTACACCACGAGCATATCCTCTCTCTCTCTCTCTCTCTCTCTCTCTATATATATATATATATATATATATATATATATATATATATATATTATTGACACAGAGTCAATTTTATAAGCGGAGTCTAACAAGTTTCAGTCCAGAATTTTTATTCTCCTAGATTGGTTGTCCTGTCTGTTTTATACTATTTACTCATAGCTGGAGGGAGAATAATTGAATTCACAACTTTCCCAAAGATATTGGGGCTATGTGAAGTGCAAACAGCCAAGCTCAGGATTTGAACCCGGGTGGTCGACTCCCCTTCCTATGATAACAGTTATACCACGACCCCCTTCCTATACAAGCAGCTTCACGGGGATAAAATATGAATTGGCTACAACTATCATTTATAACGGTCATGCAATTTAACTGACAACGCACAATGCTCTTTAACCCAGCTAAATATCATATACAGTCACAGCGTAACATACAAGAGAATTAATATCAATTTGCCTAGACAGAATAACTGCATACGTCAACTATAGTATCTTTATATGGACACCTTATCAGATATAATAGTAGGTAAACAAGTTTAGCCGGCTATTTCTTGTGAGTTCGATTCCCAATGGCTGACCCATACATCTGGTCTTGTGTCAAACTAATCAGCTCAGTCAGTTGGACTGCAGAATACACCGAAGAATACATACGAATGTCATGGATATGACACTAAGCAATCTGATGGCGAGATTCCAGTAATGTTAGAACTTTGGAGGACGTGGAGTACCTCTTCATTGCCATTACTAGCAGGTTCACTCTGGCCCGAAGTGGTAGCACCTGATAGGGTCCTATCTGTGTGTCAAATAGAACTGTTTGATATTTAAACTGAGTGCAAACAAATAACTCAGCTAAACTGCATTGTTAGAAATAGAACTGTCTAATCATTCAACCGTGTATTAACAAATGACAGATGTTTAATTGAATTGCTAATGATATATAGCAATACTTGGAACTAATTAACTATGGGCAAACGAATAAGTAATGTTGAATAGAATAATTAGTGTTAATTAGCAATTCTTGTCACCACTTTACTGTGTAAACAAATGATTAATATTGATTAGAATTATAAGCTTTCTCCTTACTGTCAGATTTAGATCCATATTTACTTTCATACTGTCCTTTCAGAAAAACAAATACCAAATATATTCCTACACGACTTCTAACATGGATGACTTCAAAACTATCTGTATATATGAAAATTATCTACCTTTACGTATTTCTTTAAAAGACGGGAAGATTTTTCTCGTCTTATTAAAAGTCAAATATTTTCAAATATCATTCCACGTGCCAAACATGTACTTAATACTTTTAAATTAAGAACGTTATGTGCACGTTTGTATCTTTTCGTTGTATACATTTTATTTGCTCTTGTTATCTCGACAAGCATCCATCGCTGTATGATATTAAAGTCCTGATGAAAGTTATTGAAACGGAAACGTTTAACGTTGACTTTACATCACAATAAATTCACCTATTTTGATTATTCTGTTTTTCTGCTTTCTTCATACTATCGGATTTAGATCCATACTTACTTTCATAGAATTATAAGTGTTTGATAGCAATAATTGAAACCATTTAACTATGTAGAAACAATAGCAATACTAGTGTACAAACAAATTAGTTCTAACTCATGTAATAAGGAAATTACTGACAAACGAATTTCTTACATATCATGTATAGCTATTTAAATGTGTGCAAACAAATGGCTGACAATAAAATGTGACTCTTATATAGCAATACTCGAAACCATTTAACTTAACGTGCAAACGAATCATTAATCGTGATTAGAATTATTCGTATTAGATAGAAATACTTGAAATCCTTTAAATGTGTGCAAAAAATGAGCACTGGCTTGTTTAAAAATGTCATCAATAAATGGGTTTCTAAAACATATATATCTAATATATATTTATAAACAGGATTTGACATTAAATAACCAACAATGGTTGATATGCCATAAAACCAACCAACAAACAAACAAACCTAGTCACGATTAAACAAATGAACAATTGTTCGCTTCTCGTTTTACCTTTTTATTAACCCCATCCGTAAACCAATGCTTTTGTCATAAAGAGCAGTTCAAAAATATTATCATTTCTAAAAAAATCATTTTTATGAGATTATGGTTCGAACGTTGCAGACGAACAGTAGTAGTAGAATTGTAAGACCCATGACAGCCGGATATTGCCAGCTGTGTAAACAATGTGATTGCTGGACGCACCTGTATAAACAAACGAAAAATAAGCGAAAAGCAATCACGTGGTTGAGCGGAAATTTGTGGGCGTTGTGAAATGATATATGCAGATGCCCACGTGAGATGCGGTCAGTATTGCTGCGGTCAGTGGTCAGTCTGCAGTCTTGAGTCAAGGAGACCCAGAATGGCCTCACAAGGCAAAGCGCCCTTCCCCTGGCGAAGACTGATTGGGTGCGTCCCGTCAGGGAGACAAGGCGTATGTTTCTGAGTGTGACACAGCGTGTTTAAGAAGTTATGGGTCAGTATGGCAGTCTGTCTTCGTCACCCTTAGTCTCCGTTTGTCTCACTCACATTATAGAAGATTCGAATCTTTTAGAGAGAAATAAAGACTTATATTTTTATTAAAATCCGGGTACAGAAAAATTTATACAAAATAATTAGCAAAGACACCATTAGCATTGACAGTAGGGGAATTCAAATGAAATAATACAACAATCGAAGGCCTTTTCGCCTGGCGCTTTTCAAGTTTTTATACACCGGAAAATTGGATAAAAACGGGGGTGTATAAAAACTTGAAAAGCGCCGGACGAAAAGGCCTTCGTTTGTTTTATTATTTTATTTGAGTTCTCCTACTATCAATGCCAATGGTATCTTTGCTACTTATATTTTTGTAAAAAGAAGGTGTAATTCCTTTATTCTTCATGGCTACACAACAGTAATATTTAAGCCATATCTTGGAAGATAAGGCCGTTCATACCTTTCACAAGGGTATTTGTCCAAAAGGGGAGGTAATAGCGCGACTGAAGTTCGAACTCACACACTATAATCTCATAGAGCAGCACATTAGCCACTACACTACGGAAACTCCCGGTATCCTTTAGATTTTAGTTATCAGTTAAATATCGCGGAATAGGTTGTAATGAACTGGCATCGCCATGTACTGGGGACCACTAGTTTCTTTTTGAACATATTCGAATCCGATTGGTGCCGAAGTAGCTGCTAATTGCACTATAGGGGAACTTATTTAGTCACGTGGCACCAAATTACAAAGCAGATATTTATCTTCGTGGCGACAGTTAAAGAAAATATTTACTTTGTAATTTGGCACCAGATTAAGCCACGTCACGAAGCAAACTTAGCCACGTTATAGTCACATGATTTAGATATTGTAGTTTGAAGAGATAGTTATTCAGTTAAATTCAGTTGAATTCAACGGTCTTCAGACGTGTCGATACAATCTCACCAGGAGATCGGGTACGTGAAACTCTTACAGTTGCTTCATAATCATAAGTTTCGTATGTTTTCAAGAGAACAGAAGACATTATTATCAGATGAAATTTTGTTTATGTACTCACGCGTATCTCTGTGTGTGTATGTTAGAATATGTGTGTCTGTGCGTGTGTGTGTGTGTGTGCGTGCGTGTACTATTTTAATCAGGTCTTTATAAATATCTTATTTATACCAGTGTATACAAATAAAACTATCTTCTAACATAGTGACCATATACATAGTCATATATTTATGTATTGAATGTTTACAGACTCGTATGTGTACATACGCATCCCTACCTATATAGAAATACAGATTGACAATAGATAGATAGATAGATAGATAGATATGTACACATTGAGATAGATAGATAGATAGATAGATATGTACACATTGAGATAGATAGATAGATAGATAGATAGATAGATAGATATGTACACATTGAGATAGATAGATAGATAGATAGATAGATAGATAGATAGATAGATAGATATGTACACATTGAGATAGATAGATAGATAGATAGATAGATATGTACACATTGAGATAGATAGATAGATAGATAGATAGATAGATAGATAGATATGTACACATTGAGATAGATAGATAGATAGATAGATAGATAGATAGATATGTACACATTGAGATAGATAGATAGATAGATAGATATGTACACATTGAGATAGATAGATAGATAGATAGATAGATAGATATGTACACATTGAGATAGATAGATAGATAGATAGATAGATAGATAGATATTCTTCCTTTCTCATTGCCAACAAAATGTCTGTATCCTTATATAGTAACCATATACAGTCACATATTTATATATTACATGTTAACAGACATGTATGAGTATATAAGCATGCATACCTATATAGAAATACAGCATGAAGATAGATAGATAGATATTCAGTCTCTTTCATTGCCAACAAAATGTCTGTACCCTATGTCTATGTTGTAATAAAATACAAAATAATTTATTTATAACATTCTTTTATGTACCCTTTTCAGTGCAACCAATGAAACTATCGATTCTCGGTCAAATTCATTCGCCAGTTTTGTAAAAAAAGAAAAAAAAAAGAAAAAAAAGCAACAAAAAGAAAGAAAGAAAGAAAGAAAGAAAGAAGAAAGAAAAAAAGAATAGTCATTAAAAGTTACTTCACTTTTTCCCGCCTAATGATCTTCTCTTGAAAAATATAGTTTCATTCCCTGACAATCGTTTCTTTCTATTCACTTAACGAAGAACCAGACAAGAATGAAAATAGAAGGAAAAAAAAAAACGATGCTAAATCTGATTTTATTCGGCGTCTCAATAAATCGATAATCAAACAAAACTCCACAGCACATGTCAATAAACACTGGGCCGTATCAGAGTGACAATTGAAATGAGGAGATCGATCCTTGCAAGGTTAGTAAGAAATCTTGTCTTACTCCCCAAACGTAGAAGTGGAGGAGTCCCTGTGGCGTAACGGCCTCGAAATAAGTGAGTTCGAACTCCAGTCGCGCTATTACGTTCACTTTCAGATAAACATCCTTGGAAAAGGTGCTGAACTCCTTTACTCCCCTCTCTCCAGCTATGTATTAAATAGTATGACTGCTGTTCAACAAGAATGGCTTTGGCATTATATAACCCACGAATTCTGATATACCATTAAACAAAAAAAAATTAAATCAGCAAGCCGAATTCATTTAGTACATATATATTAGTACTAATGTCCTTGAGAAATCCATCTATTCCCTTTGCCTCGCAGCTATGAGTAGAGAAAACAGGGTTCTTTAGCCTTTGTTAGGCAACCAATGTACTGGAGGTGTCAGTGGTGTAATGGTTATCATCGTAGGAAATGGACACGGCGACACGAGTTCAAACCAGGCTAATTGCATTTCACATTGCACTAGTACCCTTGGGAAAGGTATGAATCCAATTATTCTCCCTCCAGCTATGGGTAGATAGTAGGGCAGACAAGGTTGCCTTGGTGAGGCAACTAGTGTAGGAGAAGGAAATCTCTGAATTCAAACTTGTTAAACTCCGCTTAAAAACTGACCTTGTGTCATATCCAGCCCGAGCGGAGGGGTCGGTAAATATGAATGTACGAGAAAAAAAACTAAAGTCCAGCCAGCTTTACTCCTCTTAAGATTTTACTTTCAATCACATCCTGGTCGTAGCAGAGGGGTTGGTTAAATACATCCACTTTGGCTGCGAAAATAGCACTATGCTTATCGATGTAGGATATGAAATCAGTGACATGATATCAAATCCTGGAACACACTTATTGCTACTGTCCTTGGAAGCGGTAAAAATCTATTCGCTCCCGCCAACTATGGGTAAATGATAGGGTAGATTGGGGTCTTTAGTTTTATTTAAAGCACACGGGCGACATTTCCACACTAGACGGAACCTCTCTGAAACTGGTAGACAAGTTCGCCTACCTAGGAAGCAGTGTCTCATCAACTGAAAAAGACATCGACACGCGACTAACGAAGACATGGACAGCTATCGATAAGCTATCGATCATATGGAAGTCAGACCTAACCGATAAAATAAAACGCAGTTTCTTCCAAGCAACGGTCGTGTCGATACTGCTATATGGATGCACTACTTGGACGCTAACAAAACGGCTCGAGCAAAAGCTAGACGGCAATTACCCAAGTATGCTGCGAGTAATACTGAGCAAGTCCTGGACACAACACCCCACAAAACACCAACTATGCGGCCACCTGCCTCCCATCACGAAAACTGTCCAAGTAAGACGAACCAGACACGCAGGACACTGCTGGAGAAGCAGGGACGAGCTCATAAGTGATGTAATCCTATGGACCCCCACATATAGCCGAGCAAAAGCCGGACGACCAGCTCGAACATACATACAGCAGCTATGTAAGTATACGGGATGTAGCCCTGAAGAACTGCCAGAGGCAATGAACGATAGGGAGAAGTGGCGAGAGAGGGTCAGGGATATCCGTACTGGCGGCACGACATGATGATGAGTTTTATTTAGGCAACCAGTCGATGGGAAGGAAAACGATGAATCAAAATAAAATTTAGTTCGCTTAACAATTTGCTTATGTCACATCCTACCCGTAATGAGGGACTTGGCTTAATACATACAAGTGATGTATATATGTAATACATACATGTAATACATACATACATTTAATTCACACCTGTATACATACATGTTATACATGCGTGTGTATACATAATACATTCATGTAATAAATACGTGTATAGATAAATGTATACATACATGTATACATACACATGTGTATTTATACTTATATACATACATGTAATACATTCGTTCAAAACAAACTTGTAATGCATACATATATAAATAGATGTAATATATACATATAATATGTACATGACATATATACATGTATACATACATGTTATACATACATGTAAACATATATGTAATAAATGCATATAAGATGTTTTCATATATGTAATACATACATGTATACGTATATGTAATATATACATATAATACATATATGTTTTCATACACGCAATACATGCATGTTATACATACATGTAATATATACATATAATACAAAGATGTTTTCATACATGTAATACATGCATGTTATACATATATGTATAGATACATGTAATATATATATATGTTTTCATACATATAATACATACATGTTATACATATATGTATACACACATTTAATCTATACATATAATACATACATGTTTTCATACATGTAATACATGCATGTCATACATCCATGTATACATACATGTAATATATACATATAAGATGTTGTCATACATGTAATACATATATGTTATACATACATGTATACATACATGTAATATATATATATTATGCAAAGATGTTTTCATACATGTAATACTTACACGTTATACATACATGTATATATACATGTAATATACACATATAAAACATACACGTTTACATACATGCAATACATAACTGTATATACACATCTATTACATACATATAATGCATACATATAATACATACATGTTTTCATACATGTAATACATACACGTTGTACATACATGTATGCATACATGTTATATTTGCTTGCATACATACATGTATACATACTGTTGTATAGGGGTTCGTACCACGTGACTTCCGGGATCTTTTTCTGAAGCATGCGGTATCAGAAAGAAGCAGAGAGAGAGAGAGCTCTGAAAGGACGTCGGGTAGTAGTAGACCAACTTCGAACGTAACACCAACAGTGCGAGACTTATAACACTAGTCGGACTGTGCTACGTCAGTTAATATATAATTAATTCTATTTCACTGTGTGTCTCTTCCTTGCCATGATAGAACACATATATACTGTCACGCCAACTGCTGTCCTAAAACTGATATTCTTTATCCCTATTTCCTCTGACGAAAAGGGATTCTTCCGTTTTTAGGGTTCTGGCCAATATTTCGGCCTCTTTCTCCTTCCTCACCCAGTCAGGCGATTCATTCGGGCTACTATACGGATCCCTGTCCCCCTTCTCTATCCACCCGGGTGAGGTTACGGAGTACAGATAGCTTGACCTACATTCTAATTTCCTCTTTTAACGGTCAACCTTTGAGGCCTGTTAATCCAAACACAGAAGGGTAGGGGAAATTTCTTATTTCTCTCCTTTCAGTGGGAGATCACGTGACAATACATATAATACGTTCGGGGGAAAACATACATATAATGTATCCATGTTTTCATACATGCAATACATATGTGTAATACATAACTGTATATATATACATTTAATACAAACTTTTATATATACATGTAATGCATACATACATAAATACGTTGAGAGGACGCGTTTAACGAAACGGTTACAGTCATGGGAAATAGAGCCGGCAACCCGAGTTCAACTCCTAGACGAGGTAGTCCGCATTTCACTTCACGCTAATCCCCTCCAGAAAGGCATGAGTCCATCTTTCCTACCACTCATCCTCCTCAGTTATGGTTTAATGATACGGTAGATTAGGCTATGTGACCTTGATTAGGCAACTAGTCTAGGAAAAGGAAAAATCTGAATTCAAACTATTCCGCTTTAAAAAAAATTGATACATCCAGTCTATGGCGGACGGGGGTTATGTAAATATAGGCTTGCCTATGTAAATTAAATCAAACCGCTTCTTCAATATAAATTAAAGCTTTTCTGACTCTTGTTCGAATTAATCTATCTCGAAAGCTGTTTTTGTATGACACTTTTGGACTATTTGGTTCTTGTTCTAAACATCGAATTCAAGACAATTTTTTTTAACTTTACCACCTCTAATAAATACAATATGCGGATTTCACAAGTTTTAAGCATTAAATTGTCAATTACGAAGCTGAATCAAGTTTGGCATAAGGCCATAAATAGGAGGTTACACGTCGAGAATCGAGCGCACTGTTAATAGTATGTTACCCTAACTTAGATAGATAAATAGATTATTTTCATATTCCTCCTTCATTGTTAGTATAGGGTACCCATTAAAAACGGAATACACTATTAATAGCCTTTTAGCCTAGCTTAGATAATTTTCAACTTCCTCCTTCATTGTAAGTTTGGGATATTCAATGAGAATCGAACTCACTATAAATAGCCTATGTGTCTGTTATCCTCGCTTAGATAGATAGATAGATAGATAGATAGATAGATAGATAGATAGATAGATTATTTGCATATTCCTCTTTCATTGTGAGTATTGAGCTCACATTGATAATCGAACTCACTATTAATACTTTGTTACCCTAGCTTAGATAGATTGACAGATTATTTTCCTCTTCTTCTTTCATTGAAGCATCCATTAAGAATCGAACACATTATTTATAGTCTGTTAAGCCTAGCTATCTCACCATTACACCAAATAAGGCGCCTCATATTAAAGAATTGCAGTGTTACCTGTCAACTTTAAGACAGTATATCTCAGCTTAGAATAAAGTTATTTGAAATAAAAACTTTTCAAATGTATGCATTGTTGCCAACAACACCTCTGGTGCTGTTGATTAAGACCTGAATCGAATCATGGAGAATCGTACACAGATTGTTTTTCGTTAAACAAAATAAAAAATATCATCCCCCAACTCAGTCCACACATTGATGCTGCACAATCTCCCAACACAGTGTAATGGTCAACGCGCTGGACTGCGGAATTGTAGTAAGCAAGTTCGAACTCCATTCTCGCTATTACGTTCACTTTCGGACAAATACCCTTGGGAAAGGTATGAAACCTCTTACCCTCCTAGCTATGGGTTAAATAACACCACTATTGTTCTTCTAGAAGGATGGTTTTAGCACTGAGTAACCCCAGTAGGTTGATATGCCATTAAACAAATAAATATTTCAAAAAATCAGTATATTCTTAGGCATGACGTATAACATTCTTTTTAACAGTACAAGAGTTATGCTGAAAGTAATGCCTGTCATGTCATCATGTGACTCAGTAAGTATATCTGTCCTTTGGGTACATATCAGTGTAGATGTGTGCGTGCATGTGTGTGTATGACTGCCCATAAGCGTAACAAATATGCGTAAAATTGATTTGGCTTTAAATAACCTAAAATGGTTGATATGCCATAAAACCAAACCAAACCAAACAAAACCACAGTGATGAGCGTACCTGTACGAGGTGGGTACTAAGCATGGGTAGCCTATAGTTATGTATGTACTGATTTGGTTGGGTTTTATAGCATATCAACCATTGCACGTTATTTCATGCTGAATGTGTTCGCCAATGGCCCAGTAGACCTAGGTTCAATCCCAGGTCGATTCATACTAAAGACTCAAAAATGGAACTTGATGCCTCCTTGATTAACACTCAGCATTATAAGGTACAGATCAAGGGTAAAGTGGAGCAATCCAGAGAAAAGATAGCGCCATCCTCTACACCTTGCTGTAGTAGCTATCGAAAAGTGAGCCTTCGGGTCGCCCTCGACTACGGTTGCCAACTTTACTTTACTTATTTACTTTTATGCATATATATTATATATATGTATGATTTGTTAACACATTTTGTCGATAACATTCTTAAACAAACATGAGCTCTTTTTTGCTCACAGTTAAATGGTTTCAAGTATTGCTATAAAACAGTCACAATTTAACATCAGTCATTTGTTAGCTCACAGTTGGTTCTATTTGATCCATAGGTGCTACCACTCCGGGTCAGAGTGGATCTGGATGAAGGAGTACTCCACATTCTAAGGCTGGAACCACGTCATCAAATGGTGTAATGTCATATCCAGGACACCCGTTGAGGGGGTCTTACCCTCTACAGAGATACAGTCGGCGTATTCTACAGCCCCATGAATGAATATACTGGGATGTATGTGTGTATAATAGTATCAAAAGTGTGGGAGGACGACAGATTCTAATAGATAATGAAATAAAGATAAGGATTTCTCGATGGGGATAGGAAAGGTTAGTTTTTAATGTGCATCATCATCGTCATCATCATCATCATCATGTCGTGCCGCTAGCACGAATATCCCTGACCTTCTCTCGCCACTTCTCCCTATCGTTCATCGCCTCTGGCAGGTCTTCAGGGCTACACCCCGTATCCTCATATAACTGCTGTATGTATGTTCGAGCTGGTCGTCCCGCTTTTGCTCGGCCATATTTGGGAGATTCAAAACTTCCGTACTAGTGCAGCCAGTGGTCAAGGATAATTTTTCTAGGTAATTTGGTTTCGTGTGATCCACAGTTCTATTTCAAACAATTCAGTTTAGCGTAAGTACATTTTCAATGTCAAAAATAGTTCCTTCCATTTCAAACAATCCAGTTTAGCATACAAAAAGACGTCCATTTAAAGCAATTCAGTTTAACATAAATATTTAGTTTAAATGTCAAAAAGGTCCTATTTCAAGCAATTCAATTTAGTATAAATACACAGTTTAGTTTGATTTGACCCATAAATAGGGCCCTTTCAGGTGCTACCACTCCCAGCCAGAGTATACCGGGGAGCAATGGCAATAAAGGTTTACTCCGCATTCTCCAAAGCTCCAGCATTACTGGAACTTCACCATCAGATTATTTAGTGTCATATCAGGACACTCATTAGAGGGGGGTCTTATCCCCTCTGCATCGCTACAGTCGGTGTATTCTATAGCCCCAGCTGATTAGGCAATCATATTCATTAATTACTTTTTCTTCACCCTACTCATTTCGAAACCTTCTGTGGATCCTTCATTAGTCAGAGAATCGATGGGCCCTCTTTTTTACTGCTTCATGTTCAGAGAAGTACAATGCCGAGAAATATAGACGCTGGGTTACTTATGCCGTAAGAATTATCGTACCAGGAGGTATTAAAAACATCACGATTTAATTTTATGAGAAAATAGTATAAAGTTATTACTTGAGAACAATTTTCGTGCAACTATGTGTGTGAGTATATATATATATATATATATATATATATATATATATATATATATATATATATATATATATGTTTGTGTATCTGCAAGCATATATATATGTTTGTGTCTGTGTGTGAGTATATATATGTGTGTATGTATATGAATATCTGTGAGAGTACATATACATATATATATGTGTGTGTGTGTGTGTGTGTGTGTGTGTGTGTGTGTGTGTGTGTGTGTGTGTACAAGAATAGATATGAGTGTATGTGTGTGGTTGTGTGCGCATATATCAATATAAGTATACATGTAAGTATATATATATATATATATATATACATAAATGTATATTTACCCTCACACACTAACAAACACACATACACACGTACACACACACACACACACACATATATATATATATATTGTTTGTCTGTCCAATCATATATGTATGTGTGAGTATATATATATGTGTATGTGTATATGTGAATAACTGTGAGAGCATATATATGTGTGTGAGTGCAAGTATATATGTGTGTGCATGTGTATGTGTAGGTGTGTACATATATATACTTACCTATATATATATATATATATATATATATATATATATATAAGTACATATATATATATATACATATATATATATACTTACACTCTTATTCTTATTATAATTGATTTAAGTATATATATGAAAGTGTGTATGTATATATACATATATATATATATACTTATACTCACACATGCATGCATACACATACACACGCACGTATATATATATATATATATATATATATATATATATATATATATATATATAGGGTGTCTCAATATACATGGAACCCATGTGGGTGCTAATAACTCTATTAATGATAATATTGTGTTCTTCTTTGTTTAACAATTCTCGATCACAATGCCTTGGACAAGAGAGGAAAAAATATTTTGCGTCACTACTTATTCATAATTCTCTCAAAATAGATGCAACCCATTAATATGATAAGGATTTATTACTGAGACAACAAACCCAATAAAAAGATTGCACATTCTGGAAGATGATATAGTATCAATTTTTTTTTTAAAAAAAAAGCATTGATTTGATGTCTCTAGCTCAAAGGATGCATTTTTTCCAGGACCTCTTCTAAATGACCACCATTGCGCTTTTCTCAGTAAATAATCATTATCATATTAATGAGTTGCATTTATTTGGAGATACCCTGTATATATATTCATATAATGCGGTTTACTGTATTATAAATAAAAAGTGCTTAATATCGCTGATAGAGCGTATATATCTAAGCCAAAATAGCGTAGACACAGAGTCAGCGGTGCTTGGTCTGGTGATCACATTTGCCAGAAACTGACAGAGCTGTTGACTTTGCAGCAACGATATCCTATCTTATATATATTTGCTAAATTTTACTAAATCTAGCTCAACGCCACAATATTAGAGGATCTGGTGAGAATCGAACTCACAAGAATCGATTTACAATACAGGCTTGTTGGTCATTACTTCACAACCGACGTTGATAAACTTATCAAAACTTCTCGTAAATATTGGATGAAACAAAATTGTTTTAAACTCAGGTTTTCTCCTGGTTTATTTTTTTTTTCTTTTTATGAAAACCGACCGATGAATTTGGCCCAAAGGCTGAGAGTTTCATTGGGTGTTAAAAAGAGCACATCAAAGAAACTTTCTATAAATGTTAATGTTCCTGAGACAGGTGCTTGGAACGAAAACGATTTATTTTGTGACAGTCACATGAAAGGGTGACTGTAGGTGTCCAGACAAACCGACACAGACTGTCCATCTGATGAAAACTACTAAGATGAATGGTACAAATAATTATCTGGCTGTATATACATAGTAACACACACTAGCGGAGACATAGATAGATAGATAGATAGATAGATAGATAGATAGGGATGCTGAAATGTTATATGTATGTAATAGAGTGATATAAACAAAATTATATATCATTGTATTGTATCAATCTAGAGAGCTATTGCAATGCGAAATTTCAAAGTAAAAACTTCATCGTCATATATATATATATATATAGAGAGAGAGACAGACAGACAGACAGACAAACAGAGACAGACAGAGATGATCAGAATGAGATCGATAGATATGAAAAGAATGAGATAGATAGATCGAAAGATATGAACATACTGAGAAAAATGTATAGTGTGATGACTTGATACAAGGGGCGTTGAAATGTCTTCAGCTCAATCAAAATGGAAATTACTTTGAGCCATCAAATGTATATACAACGCCAAGAATTTAATCCTGCAGTTCAACACACCTAACACTTTATTTCTGAAGTTCCTATGAACCTTCCAAAAAGAAATCCAATAAAGACACAAATAAATACTCATTTCCTACTTTGTCAGGCCAAGAACTTTCTGTTACCTTCATAAATAATGCTGACATAAAAAGATAGATTTTTAATCACTGAATTTCATACTCAACTAATTAATTTCGCTAATGAATTTAGTTTGGCTCAGTTTCTTTGTTTAATGGCATATCAACTTTCGAGGGTTATTTAATATCAAAGACATCCTTCTTAAAGAACATTTGTGGTACTCTTTAACCTATAGCTGAGACGGAGAAGTGAGTTCATACATTTCCCAGGGTTATTTGTCCGAAACTGAACGTAAAAGCACGCCTGGAGTTCGAACTTGCTTACTATGATGTCGCAGTCCGGCACGTTAACCACTACGCCATAGGGACTCCTCCAATAAGTTCACTCAAGCAAAGTTATTACCTCTTAATTACCCCGGTGACAGAGGCCAGTGTTTAACCCAAATAAAAAGCCAAGTTTTCACATACCGTTCCATAAGGCAGGTGCAGTCTTCTAAAATCCATTGAACTTATGCTTACTAAATACCTATGGCTTCCAGGTATGGAACAAGGCCTAGTCTTATAGCTCCTTTACTCATGCAGTGAGCATAAGTTTCACGGAGTATCCCACTATTGTTACTCTGTACAAGCTTTCTACTTAACCCTGGCTGTATTTCTTAGTCAATTATAATTTGTTTACATTTTATTTTGTTTTTGGTTTGTTTGTTTGTTTGTTTGTTTTTTTTTTGTTTTTTGGTTTTGATTTTGATTTGTTTTATTGGTGTTTTTGTGCTTGTTTTTTCTTCGTATAAGAAGAATTAGTGAACGTTGTTAAATTGTTGTTGACTCCGATAGAGTCCTTTTAGAGCATAGAGTCATCACAGAATGGTATGTAGTGACAGCTTTCCTCCTCCCAACACTCACTCTGGGGAAACAACAAATGTTCTGTCACGTGAACTCTTATGGTAGATCAGAAAAACAGTAACGCACAGGACTTATTCTTTTTAAGAATCAGGCACTCAGCTTTTAACCGGTAAAAGACGAGGAACGACTTAACTTTTTGGGTTTGCGATCCCAGTCTCGCTTTTGGGAGCGGGCAACGATTTAGCATTTCCTTCATCGAATCAAAAATACCACTTCACGTTTCCCAGGATTTTGGTTGGTTGGGTTTGGTTTGGTTTGGTTTGGTTTTATTGCATATAAACCATTGTTGGTTATTTAATACCAAATCCAATTTATACATATATATGATTTGTAAAAATATTCTAACATTTTTAAACGAGCCTTAGCTAATTCTTTTGTACACAGTTAAATGGTCCAAGTGCTGCAATTCGTTTAAGCATCAGTCATTTGTTTACACACAGTTAAATGATCAAACAGTTCTATTTCAAACAATCCAATTTAGCATGTCTTGTTTGCACTCAGTTTAAATGTCAAACAGTTCTATTTGACCTAGAGATAGGACCATCTCAGATGCTACCACTCCAGGCCAAAGCTTCGGCATTACTGGAACCTCACCATCAGATTGTTTAGCGTCATATATTAGGATATTCGTTGCAGGGTTTAAGCCCTCTGTAGAGATGCAATCGATGTATTCTATAGATCCAGCCAATTGGGCAAACGTTTCCTAGGGTTTCATTCTTTTGTTTTGAATGTGTGTGTATGTGTTTTTAGACCGATCAGAAGGGAGTTTAAAAGACGGTAATGAAGTGTGAGGTATTTTTAATGTGACCACGAATCAGACAGCAATACAATATCCTCACCATTAATGCTATTGCACGTTAAATGGCTTAAAACCTATTTATTAAATTCATATATTTTGCCCTTTGAAAGAGTGGTTTTAAGTGATTCCTAAGGTATACAACCCTACTTTTAAATTCAGATTTATCTGTCAACGAGACACGTTTCAAATTAAGGACACGGTCTTTACCGATATTTAATTCATACTAGTTGAGAGTAAATAGATGTTTACATGTGCGTAAGGAATTATATATATATATATATATATATATATATATATATATATATATATATATATATATATATGTATATATAAGGCTAAAGAACCCTATCTAGCTTACTATCAACACATAGCTGGAAAAGGAAGAGTTGGATACAGACCTTTCCCAAGAGTATTTGTGCTATGTAAAATGCAATCAACCTCGTCCAGGAATGGAAATCGTCTCACCATGTCCATTTCCTACAACGATAACCATTACACCACGGGCACCTCTCTCTCTCTCTCTCTCTCTATATATATATATATATATATATATATTGATTATGTGTCTGTCGGTAAACTAAAATACGTCAGCACCGACGTTACAAGTCCCTTAGTCATTTACATCATATTCTCAATGATTACTAAATGATTATAATCCAATCTTAATGATCTTATTTATCAAAGATGCATCTGTTAAAGTCCGAGTTAGATTTACCTTATAATAGTCCATGTTATTTATCCGACCAACCTCTAGTGAAGTTTGGACTGGTATATTTTTATGGCATATCAACCTTTGTAGGTTATTTAATATCAAAGACATCCTTGTTGAAAACCATTTGTGGTACTCCTTAACCTATAGCTGAGGTGGAGAAGTGAGTTCATACATTTCCCGAAGGTATTTATCCATTTTTATGCATTTATATGTAAATCCATCTTATGCATATAAACAGTTCTATTTCAAACAATTCAGTTTAGTACAGGTACGGTTTTTTGTTTACACACAGTTAAATGTCAAAACAGTTCTATTTCAAGCAGTTCCGTTTTGTATGAGTGCACTGTTTAGTTTTATTTAACCCATAGATAGGACCCTATCAGGTGCTACCATTCCGAGCCAGAGTGAACCTGAGTGCGATGGCAATAAAGGGGTACTCCGCATTCCACAAAGTTCCAGCATTACTGGAACCTTACCATCAGATTGTTTTGTATCATATACAGGACACTCGTTGGGGAGGTCGTACCCATCAGCGGAGATGCAATATATATATATATATATATAAATGTATACATATATATATATATAAGAGTGGGCTGAAAAGTTCACTGTCCAAAGCATTTATATGATGTCGTATCTTCTGGTTTTGACCTGCACTGCAAAACCGTTAGAAATATATATTAATCCCAACAGAGACTATTGAAAAATAAACATCATTATGTATGAATATATATATATATATATATATATATATATATATATATAGAGAGAGAGAGAGAGAGTTGGAGTCAAATGTTTACATAAACCTTAGTCAAATACATTCAAACAAAGTTTTCACAATTTTAAGTCTATTCTAATCACGTAAGAAGGAAAATTATTTCGATATATAGAAGCAACATTTCAAGATATTAACCAGAACCAAATAGACAATAACCTACAAACATACTTCCAAAGTTTTAACAAAAGAGGTTAAGAAAATCTTGTTTGATCCCCATCGTGTTATTCGCGACTGGTGCTCCATCTTTTCACCGCCATCTTTCAATGTATCACCACTTTTGTTTCTTGTTCGTCTTTGCCGGGATACATTATAACGCTGACACTTCTTTTATGTACATAGATAACTTTATACCTTTACTGGCTGTATGTTACTGGGACCGCCCTTTGGTCCATAGATGGAAATACGATCTGACAACTTCAGCGGTACTGGGCTAACTGATCTAAAGTTAAAATCTATCTTCTAACTTTTAGGATTTTAGTCACATTCTAATGAGGACCTTGCTTTCGCTGAACTTAAATTTTCAATTAATTTCAATTGATCTCGGCGAGATTAACGATTGAAAGGGGTTTTTTTTAATACTACACTACATCACAAAGATTTAGTCAATCTATTATTTAATTAAAAAAAAAAAAAGATGAGTGCATTAAAGATGCCATCATAAAGCCATGATTTTTTGTCAGATAAAACGTGTGGGGTCAGAAATGAAATTCGTGAGCGAGTAAGAAAACCTACCAACCTAACAAAATTAAAATTATTTTGTCAGGAGAAATAACCCAAGATCCAAAAAGCTTATGGAAGGCAACTTTGAAAAGTTTGACCAAAGCTAAACAATTTAAAAGTCATAGGACCAACTATTAGTTGTATGTAAGCTTCTCGTCCACCGGCAATGTGGTAAAAGAAATAAAATATTTCACATGGTTGAAAGAAAATAGTGATCATAGTTGACCTAAAACTAGATATCTTTACCAGAATTAAATTTCAGAAAATGCGAAAAACTTGATTTAAATAGCTATGGCGTAAGAGAATATCTAATTTCAACTGTATATACACTATTGCCCATAAACAAGTACACTCCTAACATTTTATGTTATTTCATTATATTTTAAATTAATTTACTTCTAAACCAAATATAATTACTTGATTTCTAGTGGAATATTGTTCAATAAAAAGTAATGTTATTTGGTATTGGTTATTCTTAGATAATTCATTGTTAAGATCTAATACTGAAATGTAGTGTAGCATTCGAATTAAGTTCTAAACCGTTAAACACGTGGAAAAACCCTGTGAGTCAAATCATTATAATTGACAGACGATGACCTCGAAATCAATTTCTCTCAAGTGAACGAACGGTTCTTGAACTTTAGAAGTTAATGCGGCATATTTACTTTGACAGAGCTGTCAATCAGGGATTTCTGTACAGGATGGTCCAGTTGTATAAGCAGGGAGACAGCTCGTGTGCGTTGACAAGCAGAGGCAGATCACGTGAATCACCACCAGGAAGCGTTGGCGTTATGAAATTATATATACACTGGTACTCACGGGCAGTCACGGGAGTCACGGAGTCTCGGTCAGCCAGTTGGAGCCACAACCAAGTCAGGGCAGAAACCGCCCTGGGTGCTAACCAACGGGCAGTGGCCCACAGCGGACCCCGTTCGAGACCCTCTCATCAAGGAAGCAAAGACCTGAAGCCCTGAATATGGAATCACAATGTCGGTTAAGAAAAAGTCAATATGGCAGTCCTCCGCCAGTCTGTGTCAGCGTCATCTCTCTCTCTCTCTCTCTCTCTCTCTCTCTCTCTCTCTCTCTCTCTCTCTCTCTCTCTCTTACAACCAATTTCGATCCTTTCGAATAATATTGATGAGAGAGAGATTTTTGCTAAGAAAGTGTTATGGTCATTCATTCTTTCATCATGTTACACAACATTGGGAGTAAGTTAATCAGTTGCAGAGGAACGTTTGAACGAAATGGTTGTGTTTCAACTGTGCTCTCAACATCACGTAAAGGTCGTGCAGGTAACGTGGTTATCGTAAAATAAAGATGTGCACATGAGAATTTTGTAGTTGTTATCCTAACAAAGAAGAGCTTAAAACAGTTGAAGTTACAGCAACGAATAAGAACGACACCATGGATGAAGACACGGAAATGTAACACGACGCGACAAAAATACTAAAGATGGCGGCCTCAGAAAAAAGTAAGACACAGTGACAAACGAAAGAACCAGAAAGTATTAATTCAAATTTTTATTTGCCGCCTAAAAATTTAACGATGAAAGAATCTAAGAATTTACTTACTTGAATATTTTTTTTCCTTTTAGGATTTTTTTTTTTTTAGTTTACAATTAAGGTACAATTTTTAAAATGTAACCTTAGATTCGTGAGTGGTTTGAAACATATAATTTTATTTTTCCAAAGTTATTTTTAATATGATAAATGTTTTAATTCATTTCTTAATTGCCCGTTGAGTTACAGTGATAAAAATGAATTGGTTTAATTTTTTTTTTTTTTTACCCAATAAAAATGTAACAATGCTAAGAATTAAAAATATACCCTTATTCTTTTGGTGAAAAATTTCGCATTTTAATTCATAGGAAAATATTTGCTTATTCTGTAAATAGTGTATTTTTTAGGAAATAATTTTGAGCTACACTCAATAATAGACTATCTTTTATTTTAAGAAATATTTAAATAGTATTCTTTCACAAAATAAGTTTTTGAATCATCGATAAGCAATACTTTCGTCTAATTTTTGTAACTTTTGAAGACACTAAGAATTTCCTTCCAATTAAAAGAAGCTAAGAATTAAAAATGTTTCCTTCAAATAAAAAGAAACTAAAAACTAAAAATATTTTGTTCCAAGAGAAAGAAGCTAAAATTTTTAAAATATTTCCTTGAAATAAAAAGAAGCTAACAATTAAAAATATTTCATAACAATAAAAAGAAGTTAAGAAATAAAAATGTCTCATTACAAAAAAAAAGCAAAAATTTAAAATATTTCATTCAAATAAAAAAAAGTTAAGAATTTAAAATGTTTTTTTCCAATAGGAAAAAGAAAAGAATTAAAAATGTTTCCTTCAAATAAAAAGAAGCTGAAAACTAAAAAAACATTTGTTCCAATAGAATGAAGCTAAAAAATTTTTTTAAATATTTCTTTCAAATAAAGAGAAGCTAAAAATTAAAAATCTTTCATTCCAAAAAAAGAAGTTAAGAAATAAAAATGTTTCCTTCCAATAGGAAAAAGCTAAGAATTAAAAATGTTTCCTTAAAATAAAAAGAAGCTAAAAACTTTAAAAAAAAACAACATTTGTTCCAATAGAATGAAGCTAAAAATTTAAAAAAATATTTCCTTCAAATAAAACGAAGCTAAAAACATAAAAAAAAAAACATTTGTTCGAATAGAAAAAAAATTTTAAAAAATGTTTCCTTCAAATAAAAACAAACTAAAAATTAAAAATGTTTCATTCCAAAAAAGCAGTTAAGAAATGAAAATGTTTCCTTCCAATAGGAAAAAGCTAAGAAATAAAAATGTTTCGTTCCAATAAAAAGAAGCTAAAAATTTGAAAAAATATTTCCTTCAAATAAAAAGAAGCTAAGAATTTAAAATGTTTCCAAACAAAAATAGCAAAGAATTAAAAAAGACACTGAATAAGGTAGAAGAAAAAAATAAGAGTAAAAATCCAATGAAACATTTTCTACCAAACTATTGAAACAACCTGGATGTTAATCTTGCTGACATGACTTAAAACATATCAACTGCACCCCCTACAGATGAATGGGCCTCCTCTTAACCATCATCCGATGATGAAGCTCTACTTCTAGAACTCTTTGAAAAGAAAGTCACCCGTTTAGTGTTATTACTCTCAGATTTGCTCTGACCCGGAGGAATAATGCATTTGAGGGTCTCATCAATGAGTCAAAAAGATCTGTTTTCGGTTATGTTGAAAATGACTTTGAACTATAACAATTCATTGGCGATTAAAACATTGGTATTATAAGTAAATATAAAGTGTATGAGACGCTCGGAGTGTAACGCTAATCGTCGAAGGAAATTGATACTGCTTCTCGAGTTCACATCCTGCACGATGCTGTTTTCATTTCCCATTGTGCTAATACCTATGGGAAAGGCATGAATCAAATTATTCTTCCTACTGTTATGGATAAGTAGTAAAGTAGAGTAGACTTTTTAACCTTGGTATAGAAACCGGTTTAGAAGAAGGAAAACTCTGAATTCAAACTATTTTAGACCGGGAGAGGGATGGGCACCACCAGGCTATTTTCTGCTCATAACATGCTACATGTCCAAAACCAAGGTTTACGGAATCTGTGAACCCTGCTTTTATCTGTTTAAGCGATTCAGATCATCATTTATACATTAGCAATAAAAAAAATAATATTGCAACTAAGTTTAAAATCTTAACCTGCATACAATAATTGCGGAGATACTTTTTAATGCTATATCTAATTATAGAATATAATTGTTAAACATTACCATTACAACTGAGTCTATTCTGGCCCCTTCTAAGATTCCATCGATGGGTCGAATAAATCTGTCTAAAAACTATTCATTTTCGATAGGACCGTGTGCAAAACAAACCCTCATAAGAAATAAAGAAACAGAAACTAAAAATATGAATGTACAATGAACGCTATTCAAAAATCACTCAACTGAAATCCCGTAAAAATCAATCAACCAGAGATAATTGTAAAAAGGATTGACAAGCCATAAAACCATCCAACCAAAAACCAGGATGGAATAAGTGGGTTGTTCAAAAAGTTCTAAGCCTCATCCAGATTCTAAAATTGTTGTAGACTTCTCGCATTTGTATGGACCTCATCCAGATTCTAAAATTGTTGTAGACTTCTCGCATTTGTATGGACCTCACAGAAATTAATGCAGAAACCTGGGTTCTAGTTTCATAAGAAGTGGTAATGTGTTGCAACATGAAAAAAGTTCAGCTATGACTCTTCTTTCTTGGTGAGGCTTAGAACTTTGTATGACCCTTGTACATGAATTACTTTCGCCATAACTAACCAAAATTTCCTTCCATATGCAAGTAAACCCTATGAGACTTACTTTTTTTAAATTAAAAATCAAAAGCAAAAGCAATTGGTCTAATCAGTTCAAAAAATAAATAAAATACGAAGAACGAAAAAAAGAAAAGATGAAATAAAGAAATAAATAAAGATGATAATTGAAGAGGAACAATAGGCACAAATAAGCTGGAAGGTGTCGAAAATATTTCTTTCTTAGAAAAAAAAGAAAAAATTCTGATCGCAAAAGGTAATTGAGGCGAAGTTAGAGTTCAAAAGTAGGAAATAAAATCTCAAAGAAGTGAAAGCTAAAACGAAAGTGAAACCAAAACCTGTTTTTAGTGTTATAAGATAGGGAAAGGATTGGAGTTGGCGTAACTGAGAATGATATCCAATCGATAAAGATGTACTTAACGACCTGCAGTAGATGGAGCCTATCGGGAAAAAGGTTTGCTGATCTCGTTCCAGATAGTAATCTCGTCTTTTCAAGAAGTTTTTGTCTCGTTTAGGCATGAGCATAAATGTCAGTGTGCTTATTTAACGCCAACTGTTAGGATCCATCATGCAACTCAATTACTGACGAGATAATATATTGTTAATCCGAAAGTAATAGGAAATCAATTTAATTGCTTTTGCATATATATATATATATATATATATATATATATATACGTGTGTGTGTGCGTGTGTGTGTGTGTAATACGAGATAGGGTGTTGAGTAGGTCGTTAGACTGACATAGTTACTCGATGAGGCGCTAGAATATTACAATAATGGTAATCGGAAATAAACTCGGCGAGCAGAGTTCAAATCCTTGAGGAGGTAGTTTGTGTTTCACTTCACGTTAATGTCCTTAGAAAAGTTATGAATCTATCCCTTATCCTTCCAGCTATGGATAAGATAATAAAGCAGATTTGGGTCATTAGGCTTGGCACGGCAACCAGTCTTGGAGAAGGAAAACTTTGAAAACAAACCAGCTTTACTGTTGTATATTGACCTTCGACCTGGCCAAACATGCCATTCCAAAGTGATGCACCGGAAGGAAGTGACACATTCCAATGGCCAGTAATCGAAAGAAATCGCGTAGGCGGATTTGGCTGACGAAATGTGACAAGGTAAAAGCCCATGATACACTCATAGACTGATGCACCGGAAGAGAGTAACCTCTGAACAGTATGACAGTTATTTCCGCTTGATGACAATCAAACATGCTATTCCAAAGATTGAGTGAGCGATTGAATGCGCGATTGAACTAATCTATAACTCGGTGAAGACAGGAAGTCAGCGAGTTGGGGAGAGAAGTTGGAGAAAAGGTGTGGTATGGAAAGCCACCACCCAGCAGAAGGGGCCCTTGGGACCCCCGATGGAGTTGGAGACGCGTTGGTGACAAGATGCGGTAGAGAAAGCCGCACCCAGCAGAGTGGGCCTCTGAGCCTCCGGTTGAGCAGCCCTGGAGAACGAGAAAGACACAACGCTGATGGCCATAAGAGTAGGGGTCAATATATTGCAGTCTTTGTTCAGTCTCCAACTCCCTCTCACACGCAAACCTTGCAATAAAGTGAGAGGCATTTTTTTAAAGAAGTCCTCGTCCTTTATTGATTGTCCCATTATGATTCTGCATGTATATCTAGATGTATATGCATGCGAGTATACAACATTAATTCGCTTGTGTTATATTTTGCTAGTTGCGAAGAGGTTGTGTAAAGATAGACTTGATCATTAGTTGAATTTATTTTATCTAAAGTTTTCATTGTACAATATTTCACCATTAGAACCAGCCGATAAAAACCATAAAACCTTAACCCTAACCTTTCCAAGGACTTTGTCTGATGATCGTATTCGCGAGAAAGTGAGTTACCAAATACCACTAACTCAGTTTTTACACTACCCTAAATTAGATATATGTTCTATCATTGATATTGAGCTCTCTTTATTCCCAAATATAGCAAACTAAATATATACAGGGGTTTGATGAAATAATGGAAACACCTGGAAATTTCAAATTTATTCTAATATTGTTTTTTGATTGCAGCGGTCCTGTGAAATCCAGCTTTGTGCAGCTCCTTTCTTACAGTTTTTGAGGAAATAGGGTTCTCGAGATGGTCATTAAGCTCTGCTGTCATTTTCGGAGCTGTATTCTTGTGATCCTGCCTAACAATCCCCCTAAGAGTCCGACAGTCCCTATGAGACAGCTTTCGCTTCCTTCCAGAGGTTTGCTTCAGTGAGGAGGTTTTTCCTTCTTTCTCAAATGTTGTCATTACTTTCGAGACAGTACTCCTTGCTACACCAAATAATTCAATGGTTTTTGTTACACTAACGCCTGCCATACGAAAACCAACAATTTGACCTCTTTTAAATTCTGAGAGATCTGCCATTTTAATGAATTTTGATTAATTTCTTCTGCTGAAATCCATAAGAAAACAACAATTTTAGTAAAATGATACAAGAAAAATTAATAATAAATCAAAAACTTAAAAGTAACATACGTTTGATGGTTTTATAGGAGTTTCAAAATGACGATATTAAGATTCTACGTCATTCCATTATTTTGTCCAACTCCTGTATATATGAATATGTGTTGGTAGGTGAGAGTGCATATATATATATATATATATATATATATATAGGAGTTACGTCTGTTTTGATATATATACGTGTCTTCTTATAATTCAGAAAAGAGATGTTATTGAGAATTCAAATGGCGCACTTTGATATGTTTATAAAAAAATAAAATACAAAATTTAATTTTTGATTTTTACTGATGAAATGATAATTCAATAATTAAAATCAATTTGTAGAAGTATTCGCAGTTCTTCATCAGTAAACGGCAAAAAGGTGACCTCTTCTTCTGTAGACTCACGATGTTTAGATATCGCACAGATTCCACAGGTGAAATTTCGATTTAATATTTTTTTGGAAGATTATTGTTTTGTAATTTAGCACTGAAGGTGAAAAAAATCTTAATTTTCGCGTACTAAAAAATCAGGAAGATGTTCCAAATTATTGAGTACCTTTTTTCAAAATACTATTTCAAATGTAAACCAAAAGAAAACTTTATAATACAAAAAACTGTATATTTTTAATTTTTAACTTTTTTTTTGTTGTACCTGTTTTAGACGATAAAAAGAACCAAAATTACAAAAATTAAACGAAATCATTGTTTATCAGAGACTCAAAAACTTATTTTTTTAAGCGAATATTTCCTAAAATAAAATATATTCATTTTAATCAGTGTAACTCAAAGACATTTTTCTAAAAAGAGAAATAAACAATTCATTGAATAAACAAATACTTTTCATTTTGATTAATACGTGAAATTTTCCGCCAAAAAAATAAGGATACATTTTTAATTTTTAACTTCTTTTTATTGTCACATTTTTATTAGGTGAAAAAGAAAATAAATAAAACCAATACATTTTTATCACTGTAAATCAACGGGCAAATAAGAAATGAATTTAAATTTTTGTCATATTTTTTTTAAAAATTAGAAAAATAGAATTATGATAACGTTTCAAACCACACACGAATCTTTGGTTACATTTCTAAAAATGCACTATTACTCCGGGTCAGAGTAACTCTGAGAGTATTTTCAACGCAAATGTGGACACAAAAAATCCTAAAAAGATATAATATTTTAATAAGTACTTTTTTTAGATTATTTCATCGTTAAATTTCAAGATAAATAAAAATTTGAATTAAAACTTTCTTCTTTTTCTAAAATTAACTATTTTTTTTCTATAAGTTGTTGGCGACCTTAGTTAAGGTTGACCCAAAGGCTCCCTTTTCGGTAGCTACTACACCAAGGTGTAAGGGAGGGTGCCACTCCTTTCCCTGGATTGCTCCACTTCACCTTGATCCTTACTTTATAATGCTGAGTGTTAAGCAATGTAACATCAAGTACCATTTTTTTAAGTCTTTGGTATGACTCGAACTGAACCCAGGTCTCCCTGGCCATCGATGAACATTTTAACCATTAGGCAAATGGCCGGTTCTTTTTTTCTATAAGTGAGCAGTGATTTTTTGGTTTGGTTGTTTTAATGGCATATTACCCTTCTTGAGTTGTTTAGTGGTAAATCCATCATTCTAGAAGAACAGTAGTGATATTATTTGACCCATAGCTGGGAGGATTAGAGGGTTCATACTTTTCCTAAGGGTATTTTTCCGAAAATGAACGTGTTACATAGCCATTCGAAATATGTGAAATGTATATATAATGTTCGTAAGGCACATAGATAACATAACTCATATATGGATAACATAGAAATCCCGAAACACGAAAAACACTTACGACTTCTTAGTTCAGGTACGAAACTTTTTATTACCTTTGAGTTAAAAGGTTTTTTTGACATAAGGAGAGAGATACACTTTTCTATGCTGACTTTTCCATCTGCCCCAAACCACCTGCGCACCCGACACAAGGCCTCGGCAAGCGAGCGAAAGTCAACTTTCTTCCTCCGAGTCAGAACTCAACTAACTGACTTTTTCAAAATCCCCAAAATCCACCGTGCGCACTTCCGGTGCATGACGTCATTCACATCCCCTGGTCAAATTTATGTCTAGGATTTTTATTTTGACATCAGTGAACGACACATCCTCCCCACGCACGCGTGAACACCTGCGCTCAATTTTGCACCTAACTAACCCATGCGCTGAGCCAAAAGGTTATCAGCCTAACTAAACCCAAAGGCAAGATATATAAAACGAAATCCCACGGCCATTATATAACAAAGGAATAGCACGACTGGAGTTCGAAATCGCTTACTAAGATTCTGCAGTACAGCGCTTTAACCATAACACCACGAGGACAACCCCCAGCACTAATTGTGAAAAATTTAAATTTCTTGGAGACCAAAAAAATTATGAAAATGTCTTAAATATTTTACCAATATTGATTCACTTATTACCATATATTATTTTTAATGTAAATTAAAAGAGAAAAATCAATTTGTGGAACTCTTCACAATTCTTCATTAGTAAATACAAAAAAAGGAACTCTTCAGTCCTTCTTAAGCCCCACAATGTTTAGATATCACACGAATAGCATAGGCGAAATTTGAATGATTTTTCGAAAAGAATTGTTTTATAATTTAGTACTATTTTTTAAATTCTTTATTTTTTAAAGAAAATGTCTTAAACCGTTCTCCAGTATAAGGTTACATATTTTTATTCATTATTTTTTTTTATTTAAACTAAAAATAAATAAAAAGGAAAAAAAATTCATGAAATAAAAGAATACTTTTTATCTGAATTATTTGGCGAAATCTTTCAATATTAAATAAGGACACGTTTTAAATTTCTTAGCTCACTGTTCTTTTCATCCTTTTTATCTCACTGAAAGGTGATCATAAAATCTTTTAGTCCGCTCATGAACAGGGTACTTCAGCCAGTATATATATATATATATATATATATAAGGGACACTCCTAAATAAAGCCTTCAATTTATCTTTATCGAAGGAGTGATTAGGGAAGAAAAGAAAAGAAAGAAAAATCGGGAGCGGGAGAGGTTGAAGAACAATAAAAACAATGCCAGGCTTCTCTATTCCTTTCACAATTTTTTCTTATTCCTATCCACCGACTAATTAGTTTAAGCAAAAGTTATTTCAATTTTTTACAAGAGAAATAATATCTAATACTCAACTCGGAGTTTCTGCGAATACACATGCTAGCCAACACTCACTCGCACACATAACCGTTCGTCCGTCCACATAAATGCACACATATTGTGTGTGTGTGTGTGTGTGTGTGTGTGTGTGTGTGTGTGTGTGTGTGTGTGTGTGTGTGTTATATTGCCCCGTCAGACAATAAAGTCGCATTGATGGCTTCGTGAAAAGATCGATGGCTGATTCCCTTATAATTATTCAATATTGATTGCGTGTATAGGAAATGATGCAATTTCCTTGCCAAAGAAAGTTCTGGAAAAAACGGATCGATTTTGGTGCAATTGTTAACCTAAAAAAACTCCCACGCACGTGTTCTAGAAAATTCAAGAATTTAGAGAAAAACTTGACTTTAAAAAATCAAAACACTCAACCACATTTTTTGATCAATCGCACGCGCTAAAAAACAAACGGTCACTTTCTTCGTTTGGAATGTGCGGAACTAAAGCATATGTGCGTGATCCACGCAAATACTATAAATCAGAATATTATCTTAGAAGAGTTCACTTGTCCCCCAGGCAAGGCGCATACGACTGTGTCTCAGTGTCTCATAGCAGCCTAAGCTTGCTTGACCGCCAGACGAACCGTATCAAGTTACGACCGTCAACTTGGACGACAGACAATCAATTCCATGTGCAGGCTAAAAATTCACTTCGACCCACTGTGACTCAACACAAGAACAATTTCATTTCTTTGTTTTCAGATCTATCCAAGAATAAATCTTCTCTATTTTTATTGTACCCATGTATCAGGGTAGAACGGCATTCTTAGTTCAATACCCAACATTGGCCTGCGTTCAATGTGAATTGGAATGGCTCCAACACCTTTTTCATCACTTGTGAGTTTTAGAAATAATAATAGCTCTCTCTTTCTCTCTCCTTCTCTCCCGCTCTCAATATATATATATATATATATATATATATATATATAACTTTATTCCTCGAATGATAACGATAATGTCAAAAACTAGAACATAATTAAAAAATAATCATCTTGAAGACAATCTCTTGCAGTACCTCATATATCATTTTTCTTTTTGTATGCACTTTATATTGTAACAATATGAACTGGTGCCCTCGATTCTAAAGAGGGCATCTAAGGCTCACAAGGAGGTGACTAAGTTGATTTCAAAGACAAAGGTCAAGTGGAGCGTACTTGTTGACTTTTCGGTGAACTTGGTCATGGTATTTGATTGATGATCCTTTCGGCAATTCCCATGGGACATAGAACTGAAAGCTTCAGAAAAAGGCACGATTGTTTCCTTCCAGGAAACAGACTAATATAGACGGTTCCACTATATCAACTTATCAATACCTGACTTGGACGCATTTGCCTGCTCGATCTCACCCCAAGTATCTACGTTAATTAGAAACACTAACTTTACCGACTATAACTTCGGAGTCCTTTTTTTCTCACAACGGACTTTTTCAAGACTATCTTGGCTGCATTCCCTTTTATTCTGCATCCAGCCACAAGTGACCATTTCAGAAACTGGATCAGCAAGCCAACTAGACGCTTGTCTAAACTGCAACGTCTCAATAGGAATGTTCTTTAAAAATAGTTTTATTTTGGCGTACATTATACTAAATACAATGTTAGTTATATTTTATATTTCCGATGTTCATCCTATTAACGATTGATAATAATTCTTTAGGACTTTTACTAGAAAGATTTTCCCCTAACCTGACTGAGAAGATCTGATATTGTTGAATTTCTATAGTAAACTCATTTACAATCCATTTCTATAACCTGCTACATTTTATAAGCACATGGAAGATAAAGTTAGTTTTTTTAGTGTGTTCTTTTTGCTGTTTTTGTTTTGTTTTCGTTTTGCTTTTTGTTTTGTTTTTTGCTTTTTTGTTTTTTCTTGTTTTGTTTTTCTTGTTTGTTTTTGTTTTCTTTGTTCTGTTTTCCTTTTTTGCTTTTTGTTGTTGTTCATTTTTTTTCTTGCAGGCCAGAAAAATTCGCATCGTTTAGTTTTGTGAAAATATTTGAAAAAAAAATGTCACTTTTGATAATATTCCTTTTATACCTGCTTCATATAGTTTGAGGGAAATAATTCTTTTTTGTTCTTTTTTTTTTTTTTTAGTTTTTAATTTGTTCGTTTCGGGGTTTGTTTTTTGTTGTTTTTTATTGTTTTGTTTTTTTTCCTGTTGTTCGTTGGTTGGTTGGTTGGTTGGTTTTAGGTTTTGTATTTTTATAGTTGGGGAATCTAAAAATTTCCTTGACATTTCTTATTGAATTTAACTCTCATAAAATTTAAACTATAATTAATCAACTTAAAACTATAAAGTTTCTAAAAAGTTCAATATTCTATTTAACTTTCTTGTCTTTTTAACTCTTTTTTTTTTTAATTCCAAGTAAAATATTCTCAAAGGACTTCGTTAAAAAATTGTTTTCGTTTTGGTTTTGTTTGTTATTTTATTTTAATTAGGATAAAATAAAAAAATTGTTTTCAAAATTTTAATCTGGATTTTTTCTGTCTACAAATTGTCTAGTACGAATTACTCAAATTATTTTTTGTTGATAAGAAAATTTTGATAGTGCGAATTTTTAGAAATTAGACACACATTTTAAAGCAATCTCCCTAGCATTTTTGACCCTTTCTCCATTAAATAATTTGTAAAATACAAATTGAATAAAAATGATAATCTGCTACTAAAAATATCCCTATGAGCAGGTGGGATAATTTTTCAGAAGATTATACATATTTATCAACCCCTCCGCTCGGGCAGGATATGACACAAGGTCAATATTTTTAAGCCGAGTTCAATAGGTTTGAATTCAGAGTTTTCCTTCTCCTAGACTAATTACCTCACCAAGGCTGAAGAACAAGTCTGCCCTACTATTTACCCATAGCTGGAGGGAGAATAATTGGATTCATACCTTTCCCAAGGGTATTAGTGCTATGTGAAATGCAATCAGTCTCATCCAGGATTTGAACTCGTATCGCCGTGTCCATTTCCTACGACGATAACCATTTCAGAATATTATAAAGAATATAAAAATATGCTCTGAAAAGATTCGCCACTCCTGCTATAGCAACATTAATACGATGTATTTCTATAATATAATTATAACCAATGTATTTAGATTATACATATAACATTGTAATTTTTGGCTATGACAATTCATTTCTTTATGGCTTCGCTGCATTTCTATAGTAAAATTATAACCAATGTATTTAGGGCACCTTTGGTGGTGTAAAAAAAAAGGGGGGGCACCTTTGGTGGTGTAACGGTTAGCAAGCTTGACTAGCAAACCTACACGAGTGAGTTCGAGTCTCATTGGGCGCCCCATTCATTCGACCTTGTGCCACATCGAAGCAAAGAGCTTTGTAAATTACTATAATGTAATAATGTATTTAGATTATACATATAACATTGTAATTTTTGGCTATGACAATTCATTTCTTTATGGCTTCGCTGCATTTCTATAGTAAAAATCATTAGCAATGTGTTTACATTAGATATTGTTGTATCGTTGGTTCAATAAAGGTATTTCACAGGTACAAGCCGAAGAGTTGGCAAGTCTATCAGAGAGCGATTAACTCTTTTTCCCTGAAGTAGTTATACACCGTCCATTTATATCTTTACCGGTGTCATACTAAAAAGAGTCACTGAGTGTATAGTTCCGGTATAACAGATATATGATTAATATTTATAATAGCGGTATTCTGCTACTAAGACTTGCATGAATTGCTGATTACAGAAAATCTTTCTTGACATGTTCAATACATTTCAATAAAAAAATATAATTACGGGGCGTAATGGCTAAAGTGCTAGACTACGGCCGTGAAGTAGGTGAGTTCGAACTTCAGTCGTACTATTACGCTCAGTTTAAGACAAATACCCTTGGAACGGTATTAAACCCCTTATTTCTACTAGGCTAAAAGTTAAATAGTATTACTACTGTTCACATAGAAGGACAGTCTGGGTACTAAATAACTTATGAAAGTTGATGTGCCATTAAACAAAGAAACTTTAACAGAAAAATAATTACGCATAATTAACTTATCTATGCATTTTTACAGATAAAATATTTACAACGAATTCTGACAATAAAACAAAAGTTTCAAAACGGTATATTTATTTATATTCTTGTACTGTCATTAACGCTTTACTGACAACAGGCAATCCCTTTCTTCATGATTTTCGATGCATTTCTATCGTGAAGTCATTTACAATGCAATGCAAGTTGCATGGAAAATAATTTATGACTGATCTCTACTGAAAAATCAGTTCAACGTGTAAATATATATATATATATATATATATCACTCTCGCCAGTGCGATCATCGGACCAAGTCCTATTGATTATTCTGCCATATATGCTTTATCACTGATGTTAAGCCCTCATTATTTATAAATATAGTAAAATAAATTATATATATATATATATATATATATATATATATATATATATATATATATATATATATATATATATATATATATATATATATATATATATATATATATATATATATATATATATATATATATATATATATATATATATATATATATATATATATATATATATATATATATATATATATATATATATATATATATATATATATATATATATATATATATATATATATATATATATATATATATACTTTTTTTTATATAGTTTTATTATACATGCAATAAGATAACAGAAACGAGCAAGTGGCATAATTGTTAGAGTGTTTGACACACGCCCAGGAGACTGCGGTTCAATCCGAGTTTGAGTCATTCTTGACATGTCCTTGCTTAACACTGCGATCAAGTGATGCCTATGTTCCACTTCAATGTAATAGCAATTGAAAAGGGACCCTTCGGGTCGCTGTCGGCCGACTAGTTTACGTATATCTCTTTTATAATACATATATAGTTTTATTGTATATACATATGTATATAGAAAAAGAGAGAAACAGACAGACATAAGATGTTTTATTATAAGTATTATACATCGTAATGTATTTTATGATGGAAATCAGATCTCACTGATAAAATATTACGGTTTTTTTTCCAAGCTATATCAATTTTCCAAATTTAAAGCATAGAGTAAAGGCTAAGTTGCAACTACAAAAGAAGGCTACACATTGAAGAAATCCTGGAAGCAGCCCCCGATAAAACAGCAGCTGTACGGCCACTTACCTCCCATCTCATAAACCATCAAAGTAACATGAACAAGAGATGCCGGGCCCTGCTTAGGAAAGAAGTAAGAACAAACTCATTTGCAACGTTCACTTATCTACAACTATATATGGCTACATGAGTATTGGCCGACTGGCAAGGATTATCTCTGTGTGGACACTGGGTGTAGTCTGGAGGACCAGCTAGGAGGGATAAACGATAGGTTCAGATGAGGAGAGAGAGAGAGAGAGAGAGAGAGGAGCCCATACTATTTGCTTAATGATATATATATATATATATATGTGTGTGTGTGTGTGTGTGTGTGTGTGTGTGTGTGTGTGTGTGTGTAATGACCCTATCCTCTGAGTTACGCTTGAATTAATTTCTAGCAACTGACAATCCATTCCTTTCCAAAACAAAAATAAAAATTCTGTCAACTGTAAAAAGAAAGCAAAAACAAAAGAAAAATGCTTTTGGTTAAACAATCTAGGTAAAGGGTGGGAAAGGGTGTCCTGAGGATGATATCTAATCGATAAGGATGCACTTGATGACCTGCAGATGATGGGGAGTAACATACAGATTTAGTACCGAAACAAGTTTTAGTTCAAGGATAGCAAAATCCAGCTATTAACTAATCAAATTCCACTTTTACATACTAATGTTACACTGCTGTTTTTTTTTGTTTGTTTGTTTGTTTTTTTTTGGGGGGGTTGTTTTTTTTTTGGAGGAGGAGGTCTGGTTAGTTGTTTTTGTTTTTGTTTTTTTGTTTTTGTTTTTTTAGGGTTTTTTTTTTTTGTAGCGGAGGTGGGGGATTTTATTCTTTGCCCTATAAACGACCTTCTCCTTTCACGTACCAAGACCAGCTTTCATTAAAGGTGAGTTATTATAAATCCTTTTGTAAAGGATCCTCTTGGCGCGCATCTCTCAGGTTCATATTTCCCATGGTTTTATCGAGACATATAAGCGTCAAACAATACTCTTTCTTCAAATATTTTCTCACTAATATTACATTCAGTATATCTGTTCACAATGCGTGAAACTTTCAACATCCGCTTCAAATTATATAGGCTTTATCCTCTAGTTCAAGGGTGGCAGACCTTTTTGAGAAAGTATGTCTACATTCTCTCACGTAAATATATGTATTTTTAGAAGCAGTTATCCTTTTTATTTGTATTTTACAATAATAATCTGAACATTGATCATAGAATTTTCCAAGGAGACTCACTTTTCTTTATATCGTAGAGTTATACCTCTCTCCATAGAACTTAAAAGAACAGACTATGGATATAAAATTACTACTAAAAATATAGATCACCAATTCAATATGGACGATTTAAAGTTATACACACACAAAAAAAAATGAATATGATTTAGAAGGCTTACAAAGCACGGCAAAAATATTTAGTGACAACTTAGGGATGCAATTTGGTTTGGACAGATATGCAAAAGTCACATTTAAGAAAAGCGCGCTAGTAGATGGTTTAGTTTGGTTTGTTTGGTTTTATGGCATATCAACCTTTGTAGGTTATTTAACGCCAAATCCATTTTTATGTAAATAATCTGTTCTATTGAAAACAGTTCAGTTTAGCATAAGTACACAGTTTAATTGTCAAAAACATTTCCATTTCAAACTATTCAAGCAGTTATATGTAATAATTCAGTTAAGTGTAAATACAGTTTTAATGTCGAAAAACAGTTCTATTTGAAATAATTCAGTTAAGCATAAGCACGCAGTTTAAGTGTAAGTACGGTTTAATTGTCAAAAACGTTTCTATTTCAGGCTATTCAGTTTACTCAATTCAGTTTAGCATAAGTATGCTGTTAGTTCTATTTAACCCATAGATAGGGCCCCATCAGGTGCTACCACTCCAGGCCAGAGTGGACCTGGGAGCGATGGCAATGAAGGGGTACTCCGCATTCCCCAAAGCTCCAGCACTGCTGGGACCTCACCATCAGATTGTTTTGAGAGGGTGTCCTCGTGGTGTAATGGTTAAAGCGATGAACTGCGGAATCGTAGTACGCGAGTTCGTACTCCAGTCGCGCTATTACGTTCACTTTCGGGCAAATACCCTTGGGAAAGGTATGAACCCCCTTATTCTCCCTCCAGCTATGGGTAAATAGTAGGACGGACTAGGTTCTTCAGCCTTGGTGAGGCAACTAGTCTAGGAGAAGGAAAACTCTGTTAAACTCCGCTTAAAAATTGACCTTGTGTCATATCCTGCCCGAGCGGAGGGGGTTGGTAAATAGTACCATCAGATTGTTTAGTGTCATATCAGGACACTCGTTGGGGGAGGGTCACACACTCTGCAGTCAGTGTATTCTACAGCCCCAGCTGACTGGGCAACTCGCTAGTAGAGTCTAAAAACATAACTTTTGATATTAACACAGAAATTAAAGAATTCAATAAAATCTATAAATTTCTAAGAATTAATGAAGTGAATAATATCAATAATACGATAAATAAAGAAAAACTTAGAGAAGAATTCTATTGGAAAATAAGAGCCGAATTAAGAACAGGATTGAATGCGAAAAACAAAGTTATAGCAATTAATACCCTGGCAATACCAATAATGACGATATTAGCTCAAATAAACAAGATATTAAAGATATTAAAGTAGAAAACTAATAACTTGCCACAGAATGCATCACACAAGAGCAGATACAGAACGTTTTTACTAAAAAAGAGAAACTGGTGGAAGAGACTTAATCCGATTAGAATTGACCCACAAACCGGCCACGCTAGGGTTAAAGAAATACTTAGACACTACAATAGATTAGATGCTCTTGTTTGTAAACACACACAAGAAGCAAAAGAAAAAATATTCACTCAGTAAAGAAAGTAATAAATCTGCTAGTCAACTTGAACTCACACCGGAAGAAATTGACATAAAAGCTTTAAGGTGCCCGTGGTGTAATGGATATCGTCGTAGGATATGGACACGACAACACGAGTTCAAATCCTGGACGAGACTGATTGCATTTCACATTGCACTAATACCCTTGGGAAAGGTATGAATCCAATTATTCTCCCTCAAGCTATGGGTAAATAGTAGGACAGACTGGTTTCTTCAGCCTTGGTGAGGTAATTAGTCTAGGAGAAGGAAAACTCTGAATTCAAACCCGTTAAACTCCGCTTAAAAATTGACCTTGTGTCATATTCTGCCTGAGCGAAGGGGTTGGTAAATATGGATAAGGTTTAGGGTTTCTTTGTTAAATGACATATTGACCATCATGTAAAGCAACAGAGGCAGGAAGAAATAAACCAAAACACAAGAAATATATCAACTGAAAAACGCCTGGGGGACAACCCCCCCCCCCCATGGACGATAAGCTCAAAGAATTATAAATGCTGATATAAATATTGTAAAGACAAATAGATGGATGAAAAATGCTGGACTGAAGGCTGAAACAGAAGGGTTAATAATAGAAGCACAGGATCAGAGCTTACCAACGATAAACTATCAAGCAAACATTATAAAACACGGATCCAAACTAATATGTAGATTGTACGAATAAAAAACTGAATCAATTGATCACTTGTTCGATTACATAATCTGTATTATCGTAGTCCTCGTAGTGCAATGGTTAAAGTGATGGACAGCAGAATCGTAGTGAGTTCGAACTCCAGCCATGCTATTACGTTCATTTTCGGACAAATACCATTGGAAAAGGTAATAACCCTCTTATATCCTGCTAAGGGTTAAATAGTACCACTACTGTTCTTCTAGAAGGATAGATTTGGCATTATAAAACCAAGAAAGGTTGATATGCCATTAAACAAAGAAACCAAATCAATCATAATTGGTGTCCTGAGAACGGTCCCCAAAGGCTTGGTAAAGAGATTGGAAAAGCTGGAAATAGGCAGACGTGCCTAGACCATCCAAACTACAGCATTGCTAAGATCAGCCAAAATACTATGAAGAGTCCAGAAGGCTTAAGGAGACTTGGTGTTACTCAGCCTCCAGTGAAAGACCATCGGCTAACGCTTGTCTGAAAAACTCGCGTCGAATGATAATGAAACCTTTATTAAAACTTTTCTAATTAAGTTAGTTATATTTCAAATATTGATGTGATATAATGGCCAAGGGATTTTGTTTGATATATCTTGCCTTTCGGTTTAGTTAGGCTGAGAACCTTTCGCTTAGCGCATGGGTTAGTTAGGTGCAGCATGAGCGCAGGTGTTCACGCGCGTGCGGGTAGGATGTGTCATTCAGAGATGACAAAATAAAAATCCCAGAGAGGAATTGGACCAGGGAGGCGAATGACGTCAGGCCCGGAAGTGCTGAGGATTTGGGGGATTTGAGAAAAGTCAGGGAGTTGAGTTTTAGCCTCGGAAGAAGAAGGTTGACTTTCGGGGCCCGCCGAGGCGAGACCAGTAGTTTGCGACGGGGGCCTCACGTGGTAGGGGTAGGGAGCAGATGGAAAAGTCAGCATAAAAAGATTGTGTGTGTCTTTCTCTCTCTCTTCCTCATGTCGAATTACCTTTTAACTCAAAGGTAATAAAAAGTTTCGTACCTGAACTAAGAAGTCGTAAGTGTTTTTCTGTTTCGGGATTCCTATGTGCGTTATGAATATTCTATGTCTATTTCACATATTCATGTATGGCTATGTTACATTAAGACGTTACATCACGTGACAGCAACGAATTTTTACATTTCTCTATGCACGGTTATCCAGAGAAATTTCACACTATTTCCAACTATGACATAGTCTCAAATAAAATATGTACAATGTACTGGAATCTCCTTACCGATTGACAAAATAACCCTAAACGGGTTGATAGGCTATTAAAATCATTCGATCAGTCAATTTTAATGCCCTTTTTAATCCTATCCTGTATTCGACTTTATCCATTCCCATAGCTTACATCAGCACTGAACCCATCAACTGTCTCCGGCGATTTTCTGTTTTCATATTCTCTGGAGAAGTAGGGACGAACATATAAGCGATATTGTCGTGTGAATTCCTACATATTGACATACCAGTGTTGGCCGATAAACAAAAATATACATACATCAGCTCTGTATGGACACTGGGTGCAGTCTAGACGACCTGCTAAGAGCGATGGCCACTAAGAGAGAAGTGTAGGGACATCTGTGCTATCAGGACGATTTAATGATGAGGAATGTTTCCACTTTGTGTTTGGGTGGTATATTTTGAGAAATTTATATATATATATATATATATATATATATATATATATATATATCTTTAAGAAAAAAACCAAAGACCGGTTAATTTAGGATTATAAATTTATTTCCATCCTGTTTTTCAGTTTCTGATGTAAACCAAAAACACGAAGAAAAATATAACAGGACTTCTTCAGATCCAATGGATAAATAAAACAGAATAGACACGTAGGGGAGGGGGAGGGGAAGAGATTAAGGAGTTACCTCCTCGTTTTATTGAATTTCCGTTTTTTTACCTATTTATTTTATTTTCAAATTTCGTCAGTTATAATTACGGTAATTTAACTTTTTCATTTATTTGTTTAATTTATTTTCTTTTCATGTTAAGTTCGATAATTTACTTTTAAGAGAAATATTAATGCTTATATTAATTTCGATACCATTTATTTAGCTACCTATTTTTTCCTAGTGTGTATGTTGGATACGTTTTTTTTCCGGTTTCACTATTTATTTCTATGTTTTTAAATTTTCTGTCTATAGTTTAAATTTAGTCTTATATCTACATCTAGCAATTAATTCACTTCTCTTATTTAATAACTTATCAGGCCATTTATGTATTAAAATATGTATTTTCTCTTCTAAGCACAAATTGCATCTACCGTCAAAACATATATATATATATATATATATGTGTGTGTGTGTGTGTGTGTGTGTGTGTGTGTGTGTGTGTGTGTGTGTGTGTGTGTGTGTGTGTGTGTGTGTGTGTCTTGTGAAGGTGCCACAATATGTTTCATTGTTTCTTGAATAAAAAAACACAATGACCACAATTTCAAACTAAAATAGACGAGAATGAATAGTATTTATTTCCTAAACGCTTTATTGGGTTTTTTTTTTTTATTACGCATAGATAATTTTAAAACATGAGAAAAATATTTTTATTTCGGAGCCGTTGAAATTGTTTTCCAGGACAATTCCAAGACAGTGGTGAAAAAACTTAGACTGGTGCTCTAAGAGAGAAGTCCCATTGCGCTGCATGTTACTGAGGCCCACTTCTTTTTCTTTACACTATTTTTACCGTTTCTGACGCCGCTCTCTACCTCTGGCAAGACGAGCCAATCTTTGTTACCCCTTCAGTTAAGCTTGCTTCTATCTCTTGCAAACAAAATCACATGCTCGTGTTTACGAATCAACACTTCCGTATGGTTTGAGGTTTGGTACATTCTCCGGATGGAGACACAGACTACTTCGACATTGTAGCAGGTGTACTGCAAGGAGACCCATTAGCCCCATACCTCTTTATCATCTGTCTATATTACGTCCTTAGAACATCTATCGATAAAATCAAAGAAAATGGTTTCAAGCAAACAAAAAAAAAATGAAGCTGAAGGTACTATTTACCAACCCCTCCGCTCGGGTGGGATTTGACACAAGGTCAATTTTTAAGCGGAGTTTAACAGGTTTGAATTCAGAGTTTTCCTTCTCCTAGACTAGTTGCCTCAACAAGGCTGAAGAACCTAGTCTGTCCTACTATTTACCCATAGCTGGAGGGAGAATAAGGGGGTTCATACCTTTCCCAAGGGTATTTGCCCGAAAGTGAACATAATAGCGCGACTGGAGTACGAACTCGCGTACTACGATTCCGCAGTTCATCGCTTTAACCATTACACCACGAGGACACCCCCCAAAATGAAGCTGAAGGTACCCCGCAAAAAAAATTACCGATGCAAACTACACCGATGTAGATGTAATGGTTATCGTCGTTGGAAATGAACACAGCGACACGAGTTCAAATCCTGGCTGAAACTGATTGCATTTCACATAGCACTAATACCTTTGGGAAAGGTATGAATCCAATTATTCTCCCTCCAGCTATGGGTAAATAGTAGGGCAGACTAGGTTCTTCAACATCAGTGAGGCAACTAGTCTAGGAGAAGGAAAACTCTGAATTCAAACCTGTTGAACTTCGCTTTAAACTGACCTTGTGTCATATCCTGCCCGAGCGGAGGGGTTGGTAAATATGGACTACGCCGATGTTATCGCGCTTCTGGCAAATACACCCGCCCAAGCCGAAACCCAGCTACATAATCTGAAACGAACCGCTGCAGGCATCGGCCTCCATATCAAACCACACAAGACGGAATGCATCTGCTTTAATCAAACAGGTGACATCTCCACACTAAACAGTAGCTCTCTGAAACTAGTTGACAAGTTCACCTACCCAAGGAGCAGTGTCTCATCAACCGAGACAGACAAAGACACGCGACTAGCAAAGGCATGGACAGCCATCGATAGACTATCGGTCATATGGAAGTCAGACCTGACTGATAAAATGAAGCGCAGTTTCTTCCAAGCAGTGGTCGTATCGATACTGCTATATGGATGCACTACATGGAAGCTAACTAAACGTATGAAGAAAAAGCTTGGCGACAATTACACAAGAATGCTGCGAGCAATATTAAACAAGTCCTGGAGACAGCACCCCACAAAGCAGCTGCTGTACGGCCACCTACCACCCATCACGAACGCTATCAAAATTAGACGAACCAAACATGCGGGACACTGCTGGAGAAGTAAAGACGAGCTCACAAGTGATGTACTCCAATGGACCCCTTCACATGGACGAGCAAAGGCAGGACGACCAGCTCAAACCTACATACAGCAGCTCTGTGCCGATACGGGATGTAGCCCTGAGGACGTGCCGGAAGCAATGTACGATAGGGTGGGGTGGCGAGAGAGGGTCAGGGATATCTGTGCTGATAGCGCGACATGATGATGATGATTATGACATTCGTAGCTTGGTTGGACCTACCAGAGTATATGCACGGTTACCATGAGGAAAGGGGCAGTAGAAGAAGCACCAAGTGGGGTTCCGAATATGGTCAATATAGCAGTCTCCCGTCAGCCTGTACCCGAGTCTTTCTTCCCTCTCTCTCTCTCTCTCTCTCTCTCTCTTACAGCCAATTTATACCCTTCGAGTTATAAAGAAGACACATATCTTTAATAAAGAAAAGTGTTGTGGTCCTTCATTCATTACGACTATACAACATAAGGAAGCCTACAAAATATTGAAGCATCTCGAAAATTTATAACTCTCATATTTTTAGCTAATATTTATATTATTTTTCAAATAACCCGATCAAATCAGAAACATCAAGTTACAATGTGAATGAACAAATTAAAATAACAGAAATTTACTATTCAGTTAAGAGGTTTGTAATTTCAACAAAAAGATATTGCAGCCGCGGGAATAATTTCGAAAACTCCAGAATTCAAATAGTCTTCTCAATCGCCCGCTTTATCTACCCGACTTCTTTTTTGTAGGGTTATTTAAAGGATCTTTTATGTGTGAATAAACCTCAGACATTGCAACAGTTCAAGAATAATACTAATACAGATATAAGAGGATTAGCCACAGTAACCTTGAGCCAAGTTATGCAAAATGCTCAAATTAGGGTGTAACTTTGTATCCGTGAAAATGTAGGCCATCTACAAACTATCATTTTTCCTGGTATTATATTTAGGATTCAAAAGAAAAAAATGATTGATTTTTTTTTTCATATAGCTTCAAGTCGCGAATCTTAACATAGATAATTTACAGTTATATGATATCAAGTATTTCTATCTAATACTAATAATTTTCAAACAGTTCTATTTAACCCATAGATGGAGCCTTAACAGGTACCATTACTCCAAGACTTGACCTGAAAGTAATGACCATGAGAAAGTACTCCAGATGCCTTTGATCTTCAATTCTCAAGAACTGGAGCCACACTATCAGATGTTTAGAGTCATTACCCGGGCACCCCTTTTGGGAGAGTCTTACCTCTCTGCTCGGGATACTGTCAACGTATTCTTAGCCCAACTGACTGGGTATCTATTTCTTTTGTACACACCCTTTATCTATTTATCTATCTATCTACCTATCCCAGTCGATTCATATCTATCTATCTATCTATCTATCTATCTATCTATCTCGCTCTGTCCATATCAATCTATCTATCTATTTTTCTATCTCAGTCTGCTTATATCTATTTACCTATCTCTCTATCCAAGTCTACTTATATCTATCTGTCTATCGATCGACTGATCACGTTCTACTCATTTATATCTATTTATCTCAGTCTGTACACTATCTATCTATCTATCTATCTATCTATCTCGGTCTGTTCATATCTATCTTTCTATCAATTTATCTATGTTCATATCTACCTATCTCAGTCTGTTCATATCTATCTATCTCTCAATCTATCTATGTCTGTTCATATCTATCTATCTCAGTCTGTTCATATCTCTCTCTCCCCCTCTCTCTCTCTCTCTCTCTCTCTCTCTCTGTCTATCTATGTCTGTTCATATCTATCTATCTCAGTCTGTTCATATCTATCTATCTATCTATCTATCTATCTATCTATCTATGTCTGTTCATATCTATCTATCTATCTATCTATGTCTGTTCATATCTATCTATCTATCTATCTATCTATCTATCTATCTATCTATCTCAGTCCGTTCATATCTATCTCTCTATCTATCTCTCTATCTATCTATCTCAGTCTGTTCATATCTATCTCTCTATCTATCTCTCTATCTATCTATCTATGTCTGTTCATATCTATCTATCTCAGTCTGTTCATATCTATCTATCTATCTATCTATCTATGTCTGTTCATATCTATCTCTCTATCTATCTATCTCTCTATCTATCTATCTATGTCTGTTCATATCTATCTATTACAGTCTGTTCATATCTATCTATCTATCTATCTATCTATCTATCTCAGTCTGTTCATATCTATCTCTCTATCTATCAATCTATCTATGCTCATATCTATCTATCTATCTATCTATCTCAGTCTGTTCATATCTATCTATCTATCTATCTATCTATGTCTGTTCATATCTATCTATTTCAGTCTGTTCATATCTGTCTATCATAAATTGAAGAACGAGTGGATAGACAAATCCATAAACATAGATAAAAGTATTTTCCTTATCTCTTTTGCAAAATATTTAAATCTTTATACACGATTACGCGAGCCAGTGATTGAATGTGATTTTAGGTTTTTGTTAATCCGTAAAATGAACTTAAGACGGTAGTGTAATATTCCACAAGTGTCATTCAGTGCATTTTTATCGATTTTTTCTCCATGGGAGAACATGGCGGCTCACATTACCGCTATCCGACATTGCCACAATTTAATAATAATAAGAATAATAATAAGAAGAAGAATAACAATCGTAATAATTAGCGCTGTTGCTATGAGACCCTCAGAATAATGCGTTCGATTCAAGTAACAAGATTAGACAAGAAAAGGATAGCAGTATTATAAATACAAAAACTGTTATCACTTGCTAATATAAAGTCACGTTAATATCAACAGTCACATCATATATATATATATATATATATATATATATATATATATATATATATATTGTCATCCACAGACAGACTGTTTCGTTCTATCAGAACTCTTCAGTGTGGCTAGACACGCAGGATGCTCGAAGCCGAGATCGAAACCCATTCAACTTTACATAAGACTAAGTCTCAGACCATATATATATATATATACACAAATCACCCTGTCTGTGGAGTTTAAAGTACGTTATTTACACCACCGTCCGACAAAAAAGGGGGTCTTAGGTAAGACACTGGACTGCATTTTGATGTTAAGTTTCTAGTTCTGAAGATAGATAGATAGATAGATAGATAGATAGATAGATAGATAGATATTGGCGTTCGGTGGACAAATCAGTTATCTTTGTCTTATCTACTGAAATGTCGAAACTTCTTGTGCGATTGAAGGTTCTCACTTTTTCATGCGTTATTTAAAGAAAGAATGACAGGTTGAAATACATTGAACAGTGTCTTTTTTTTTTTCTTTTTAAATTCATGAAACCTGTCAAGTTTGAGTTTCTCTGATATCTTATTCTTTAGATCCGATATATGATCTTTACTAATGGGCGTAGAATAAAAAAAAACCCACTGAAATTAAGAACGAAGTCAAAAGTAATAATTGTTGACAATTCTTTATCTAATAAATCAAAGTAGAGTAAATATTACAAATAATTCGGCTTGTGCTGTCATATACCCTATGAACATTATTTATATGATACTATTTACAAGTATATACATATGTTTAGATATGTACATACATAAATATATATATATATATATATATATATATATATATATATACGTGTATGTATATATTTGTACGTATGTATATCTATACAAGGGCATGTATATATATATATATATGTATATATTCGTATATAAAAATCGTATAAACATATATGTAGATGTATATGTGTGTATATATATATATATATATATAATTTTGGGTTTCCAATTACTTTTGATTGGTAGTGCACCTATATATATATATGTATAGGTGTGTATGTGTGTGCATGTATATATATGTGTGTACATCTATATACTTACATTTATATATATTTATGTGTGTACATAAGTTGGCATATACATATATATATACATATCCAATTATATATATATATATATATATATATATATATACAGTAACGTCCAAAACTAAGGGACAAAATTTTAAAACCTAATATTTGTTAGAAATAACAAAGGTGAAAAGCTGAAATTTTGACAACTGGTAGTCGTTATCATCCATAATAACATACTAAAATTTGAATCATTTACAAAGGATAGAAAAAGATTTATAGCAATTATTTATTTATTTTCAAAATAGGATCGTCCAAAAGTAAGGGACAAAATTGAGAAAAACAATGTAAACAGTATGCTATATTCAAATTTTTTGATTTCCTCTAAAGAATAAGTCTTACTTAGTCATATGTAAACGTTGCATCAGCCGGCACCATGGCGAAACGCCAAAAACTTGATTACTCTGTGAGACAAGCTATTGTGAAGCTACACAAGGAAAAGCACACCATTAGAGAGATTTCAGAGGGAGTGAAACGTTCCAAGAGTGTTGTAGGCAGGGTTGTTAAATCCTACAATGATACTGGCAAAATAGTTAGTGCTTTTAAAACCGGCAGACCCCGCAAAACTTCGGCAAGAGAAGATCGAATAATGCAGCGTATGTCATTAAAGGACCGTTTTAAGTCTTGCACAGAAATTAAAAGGGTTATGAATAGTACCTCATGTGTTATTGTGTCAGGACAGACTGTTTCTAGACGACTGCAAGAAATAGGGCTGTTTAATCGAACCCCAAGGAAGAAACCCCTTGTTAGTTCGAAGAATAAGAAGAAGAGATTAGAGTTTGCATACAGGTATGTAATTTGAACATATGAAAATTGGGCAAAAGTATTTTTCGATGATGAAAGCAAATTTAATTTATTTGGAAATGATGGAAAAAACAATGTAAAGAGACGTATTGGCGAAAGATTAAGTGCAAAGTGTACTAAGAAAACTGTTAAGTTTGGGGGCGGAAGCGTCATGGTATTTGAAATGTTTTGTCCGGTTATAAACTCGTGTAAACGCGTAGATCTATAAAAACATTGTTCAAGATCATGTTGTGCCAATCATACAGAATTCAGGTTTCGATAGGGCTACCTTTATGCAAGATAATGTCCCATGTCACAAGGCAAAGGTGGTAATGAATTACATTAACGAGCAAGATTTCGAAATTATGGATTGGCCACCGCAAAGTCCTGACTTAAATCCAATAGAAAATCTTTGAAAGACCTTAGGAGTGAAAGTTATGGAAAGAAATCCCACTAACACGGAGGATTTGTTGGTGAAGCTTCAAGAAGAATGGTCTAAAATTAGTATCGAGGATTGTCAAGAACTGATTCGTTCTTGTAGTCGAAGATGTGCACCTGTCATTGAGAGCAAGGGCTCATTTACTAAATATTGATTGTACATTATTGTTTTTTGGCTGTTTGCATTGTTTTTCTCAATTTTGTTCCTGACTTTTGGACGTTCCAAATTTGAAAAAAAATAAATAATTGTTTTATATATATATATATATATATATATATATATATATATATATATTCATCCATAGACAGACTGTTTCGGGGGTGTCCTCGTAGTGTAATGGTTAAAAAAGCTATGGACTGCGGAATCGTAGTAAGCGAGTTCGTACTCCAGTCATGCTATTACGTTCACTTTCGGGCAAATACCCTTGGGAAAGGTATGAACCCCTTATCCTCCCAGCTATGGGTTAAATAGTACCACTACTGTTCTTCTATGAGAATAGCATCGGCATTAAATAACCTACAAAGGTTGATATGCCATTAAACAAAGAAACCAAACCACAACCAACAGACTGTTTCGTTCTATCAGAACTCTTCAGTGTGACTAGACACGTAGGACGCTCGACGCCGGGATCGGAACCCATCCAACTTTATGTTAGACTAAGTCTCAAACCGCTCGGCCAACAAGCGTACCACGTTTGGCTAAGGGAATTGTTAAGGTATTTATGTAGCAACAGCTGCAGCTGTTTGTTTACATTTTTATACCCTTTCGGCTACCAGAGTGCTCAATTCTTTCGAAGAGCTTTGCATTATGCGAGCGGCGGCCGAAAATTCCTTCACCAGAGTGCTCAACTCCCATGTGGGAGCGTATATATTGTCATCCACAGACAGACTGTTTCGTTCTATCAGAACTCTTCAGGGTGGTTTGACACGTAGGACGCTCGAAGCCGAGATCGAAACCCATCCAAGTTTACGTTAGACGAAGTCTCAGACCGCTCGGCCAACAAGCGTACCACGTTTGTCTAAGGGAATTGTTAAGGTATTTATGTAGCAACAGCTGCAGCTGTTTGTTTACATTTTTATACCCTTTCGGCTCAATTCTTTCGAAGAGCTATATATATATATATATATATGAAAGTAAATATGGATCTAAATCCGACAGTATGAAGAAAGCAGAAAAACAGAATAATCTCGTCTCTTGAAAAAAATCCAACATTTTCAAATATCTTTCCACTTGCCAAACACGTACTTAATACTTTAAAATGAAGAATGCTATGTGCACGTTTGTATCTTTACGTTGTATACATTTTATTTGCTCCTGCTATCTCGACAAGCATTCATCGCTCATATCAAAGTCCTGATGATGGTTATTGAAACCGAAATGTTTAACGTTGACTTTACATCACAATAAATTCACCTATTTGGATTATTCTGTTTTTTCTGCTTTCTTTATATATATACTTATATATATATATATATATGTTGTTGTTGTTGGTGATGGTGGTGGTGGTCCAAAGAGAGAAAGGTAAATATTTCAAAAAGAATAAGTTTGCAAATAAATCTGAATTTGGTATTTAGTTTTTTTCACATATATCTACAAATATAAATTCATGGGAAAGTGTGTAGATACAGAGAGAGGGGAAGGGGAAGATAGAAAGGAAACAAAAACTCTGAAAATATATGTGAGTACGGATGTGTATATAGAAGGGCGTACGTTCTGCAAATGTACACCCACACACGCACACACACACATACACACACAATAAGTACATATGTATTGAAAAAATAAACTAAAAACCATGCTTTTTCTGCAGAAACCAAAATCACGGACTTTTTACTTCAAAAGGATATTCCCAGACATAAATGCTGGAATTAAAAACGAATCACACCTCTGTCCAAATAATTTTCGTCATAAAGGCAGGGTCCAAAAATTACCCCAGCCATCATCAATCTTCTCGAGACATAGTCAAAAACACGTGCAGAACAGAGGTATCTGAAATAATAAAAAGCCAAATACCAAATTCAAATTCATTTGTGAACCTATATATCTATATATATATATAAACAAATTTCGTTGAACATAATAGACATTTTCTGTCTACATATTTTCTTCTTGATCCGTTCATATTGCCGTATTGCTTTTATCGTATTCGGCGGGAATTGATTGATATTTTCCATAATTTTATATATCCCAAGTACTTTCTGCCCGACTTTGGGCCATCATCAGGGGAGGATCTATTACAAAAGTGATGTGACTTTTGTTTTTGCATTACTTCTATATAAGAGCGTCTTTACCGTTGGAGTATATAGCATTTGCTTTTACATGTGTGTCTATAAATAGTGTCAGTAGTTAAAGACATTTAGGTACATTAGCACTAGTTTGAAAATTAATTCTGTTAAGTGTCGGTTGCAAGTTTCTAATATGTATTGCTTCCAGAATCTGTAGTTTTTGTTTGTTGTTTTGGTGTTCTAATATTGTTGTGTTGTCGGTGAGAATTTTTCGTAATTCTGTTGTTGGGCATGAAGGTTTTTTTAATCCAGTACTATTAAACTTGTATCAGAAAGGTGCATTGTAAGTCTCCTCGATAGGGTAGTTGAGGTTAATCCAACATATATATTAATATTATCAGAGATACAATCTCCTAAAGGACGTTTAAATTGATATATAACTGGTTTTTTGCAAAACCCCAATCGAGGGAGAGGAATTATTTTTAATGACTAAGTTGGAGGTTTTAAATTTATTATAATATATGAGTTTCATCTTTTTATTGGGATCAGTGGGGAGTATGTTTCTATGAATCAATGTTTTTAATATTTTTTCATCTGATTTATAATTGTAGAGTATTTGGTTATGGTAAAAAAGTTCGATATATGTTTGTTGACTGGGTGGAGTAGTACAGTGTTTATTTTGTTGGGTAACATTTTTAATCAAACGTTTAATTTGTTCATCAACAATATAGTTGGGAAACCCATTATTGATGAGAGCCTGTTTTATGTTTTCTATCTCTTTATAAAATATTGTTTTGGGGGAGGAGATAAGTTTGACACGGGATATTAGATTATTAATAATTGCTTTTTTATATCTGAAGGGGCTTTCACTTTTAAAGTTGAGGGTACAGTTATTATTAGAGGGTTTTTTGTAAGTAGAGGTAGTGAAGTTATTATTATTGTTAGTATCAATGAGAACATCTAAAAAAAAATATATATATATGTACAATTGAATTTGAAATGTTAAATATATTTCATTGTGATATTCAGGACAGTGTTTGGGCTTACATTATTAAAAATAGCAACAGATGGAACTGAGTAAAATAGTCAATGTGTTATTCGAACATTTGATAGTCCGGTTGGTTGGTTGCAACCAACCAACCAACTGGACTATTGGTTGGTTAGGTTTTTATGGGATATCAACCATTGTAGGTTATGGTTGGTTGGTTAGTTGGTTGGTTGGGTTTATGGCATATAACCCTTGTAGGTTATTTAATGCCAAATCCATTTTTATACAAATAATCAGTTCTATTTCAAAAAACTCAGTTCATCATGAGTACAGAGATTAATTGACAAAAACATTTCTATTTCAAGCTATTCAGTTTAGTCACACAGTTCTAATTCAGCCAATCAAGTTTAGTAAAAGTATTGATTTTGTTTACACACAGATCTCAAAACAGTTCTATATTAAACAATTCAGTAAGTACAGTTTCAATGCCAAAAACATTTCCATTTCAAACAATGCAGTATAGTATGCAAAAACAGTTCCATTTCAAACTATTCCGTTTGGCATAAGTACACAGTTTAAATGTAAGTACACATTTTATCTGTCAAAAACATTTCTATTTCAAGCTATTCAATTTAGTCAAACAGTTCTAATTCAAACAATTCAATTTAGCATAAGTACGCAATTTAGTTCTATTTAACCCATATATAAGGTTCTAGCAGGTGCTACCACTCCGGGCCAAAGTGGACCTGAGAGCGATGGCAATGAAAGAGTGCTCCGCATGTCCCAAAGCTTCTGCATCACTGGAATCTCACCACCAGATTGTTTAGGGGGTCCTACCCCTTGCAGAAGTGCAGTCGATGTATTATACAGCCCCAACCGACTGGGTAACATTGTAGGTTATTTAATACCAAATCTTCTATCCATATATATTAAATATATATGATTTCTAAACATATTTTGTCGATAAAGTTTAAAGCCTAAGCTCATTCTTTTGCACACTGTTAAATGCTTCCAAGTATGCTATGTATCACTAACAATTCAGTTAAACATCGGTCATTTGTTTACACACAGTTAAATGATCGAACAGTTCTTTTTCAAATAATTCAATTTATTTGCTGTCCGTATAAATGTCAGACAGTACTATCTGATCCATAGATTGGACCCTCTCAGGTACTACCACTCCTGGCCAAAGTGGACCTGAGAACAATGACAATGAAGGGGTACTCCACATTCCTGAAAGCCCCAGTGTTACTGTAATATCACCATCAGATTGTTTAGCGTCATAATAGGACACTCGTTGTGGGAGTTACTCCTCTGCCGAGATGCAGTCGGTGTATTCTACAGCTAGTGATAGTTCGAATTGTGCTAAACATTGTAATAACGAAAATTACAGGAAGTAGATTTTGGCAGTATTTTGCATCTAACTCGAAAGATCGCAACTATGATGGCACAAAATATTCATAGAATGTAAGAATAAGTCTCAAATACCAAAGACTCAAAAATGGTACTTGATGCTGCCTTGATTAACACTCAGCATTATAAGGTAAGGATCAAGAGTAAAGAGGAGCAATCCAGGAAATGGAGTGGCGCCCACCCTTCACCCCGGTGTAGTAGCTATTGAAAGGAAACCTTTGGATTCCTCTTGACCAAGGTCGCCAACTTTAATAATTTTTTAACAATTCTATTTGACCCTAACAGGTACTACCACCCAGGTCAAAGTAGACCTGGGAGTAATGACAGTAAAGAGGTACTCCACACTACCCAGATCTCCATATCATCAGATGCAGTTTACTGCCATACCCAGGACAAATCTTCTTTTAGTGAGGTGGATCTTACTTTTGTATTGGTGATACAGTCAACACAGTCTAAGCTCATCATGTTTTGAATAGTTGTGATGAAAATTGAAATTATGATGAAAGAAATATTAGTCAAAAATCAATATTTAGCAATGTTTTATTCAGTAAAAATACAACACAATATTACACTAAAAATATGTTGTTTTTCATTTAATGATGGAATTATTTGTCTACTTTTTTTGCTTCTAAAATCTGAGATATCTACAAAACATTTACTGACAAGGACAAATTCACTGTTGGCTAAGGAATCTGTCATTGTAAACAGATTAAATTGTGTCTGTGAGGAAAATAACTGTGATTATTTTTCGAAGTCTTAGTGAATTGTAACCAGATCAGATTAAGTTCCGGGATTTTACTCTTGCCATTATGTCTGTAGATGGCTAGTTACTTTCGTCATTAAAGATTGTTCACAGAATGATAAAAACAAATTCTCTGGCCATCTGTCCGAAAAGCAATGGAAGAAGTATCAGGTTTTCTAAGGTTGATGAGCACTTTCGCAGACAAACAAAATGACGCGATATTTTCAAAACCCCACTCCACCACTCTCTCTCTCTCTCTCTCTCTCTCTCTCTCTCTCTCTCACTCGCTCGCTCGCTTTCTCTTATACTTACATACACATATACACACAAGATCGGAGTTCAATCTCAGGTCGAGTCAAACCAAAAATTTAAAAAATGGTTCTTGATGCTTCCTAACCCAGTCGGCTAGAGGCTGTAGAATACACCGACTACTTCTCTGCAGAGGAGTAAGACCCTCCCCCAACGAGTGTCCTGGATATGACTCTAAACAATTTGATGGTGAGGTTCCAGTAATGCTGGACCTTTGGAGAATGTGGAGTACTCCTACATTGCCATCGCTCCCAGGTCCACAGTGGCCCAGAGTAATAGCACCTGATAGGGTCCTCTCTATGGGTCAAATGGAACTAAACTTTGTATTTTTGCTAAACTGAATTGTTTGAAATAGAACTGTTTGATCATTTGATTATAACCAAAAATTATACGTATACAAAACTGAATTGTTTGAAATTTAATTTGGTGTTAAATGACCTGAAAAGGGTTGATACGCCGTAAAACAAGACAACCAACCAACCAACTAACCATGTACTGATCAAGGATAAGGGGAGCAATCCAGGGAAAGGAGTAACGACCTCCACTCCACCTCGGTGTAGTAACTATTGAAAAGAAAGCCCTCGGGTTGCCCTCGACAACGGTCGGCCAACTTGTTTATATATTATTTATACAAGTTTGGTTAAAGACTCTGGAACTTTCCTTTTCTCATGTTTCTCTCGTTTTCCAGCTAGTTTCTTTGTGTCAAGGTCCACTTCATAATGAAGTTTCCCTAAGTTATCTTCTAAAGCGCTTTCTAGCATATCCATTGATCTTATTGAGGGGGATTATTGTTATTTTACACAGACAATCAATCGAAAGAAGAAACCACCAATCGATAGTCGGAAAGTAACCAGCTGAAATGAAGTGTGATATCAGAAAACTATCAAAAAAGTTATAATTACTTTTTATTTTTAAAGATTTTTAATCTTTTCTTTTTTATATTGAATTTTATGATATCTATCTCTTTATGTACGGGTCATGTGAGTATCAAATGCACCCTCCGAAACAAATTTGTACAGTATGAAAAATACAATGATGGCTTCATTGAAGACGGGTACAGCAGATCTCTTTAACAATTTTATAGAGCTGTATATCAATGTCTATAAAATGTTTTGTCTGTTCAGCGACAAAGCGGGAAATACATATTTTGTTCAGTTAAGTCTATTATTTTTCAATGCCCGCAGTTGAATGGAAATGCACATTTTTCGGGGGTGGGGTCACAGCAAGTTGACTCGAGATCAATGGTAGAATTAAAGATGTGAACGAGTACGCATGGGATGTACGCCAGGCGTTACGATTATCGTCGAGGGAAATGGTCGAAAGCGACTCGAGTTCAAATCTCTCGACGGAGCCGTTTGCGTTTTACTGATTCCAGTGAGGAAGGTATGAATCCATCTATCTCCCAGCTATGAGAAAATAGCAGGGCAGACTGTACTATTTTAGCCAAAAAAAAAAAGCAATCGATCTTGGTGAAGGAAAATTCGATATCAAAACCAGTAGTACATCGCTTAAAAAAACTGACCTTGTGTCGCATCCTATCAGTAGAAAAACGAGACACGGTAAGCGAAACGGTTATTGTCGTAGGAAATCGAACCGTCGAGCCGAGTTCAAAACCTGAACGAAGTTGTTTGTATTTCATTTTATACTAATACCCTTGGGAAAGTCATGAACCCATCTGTTTTCCCCAAGCTTTTGGGGAATATTAGGTCAGACTGGGTTCTTTAACCTTGGTATGGCAATCAGACTTGAAGAAGGAAAATTCTATATTCAAACTAGAAGGACATAGCTTAAAAGAACTGATGTTTTGTCGCATATTATCGATGGAAAAAGAAGGCGTGCTTAGCGTAACGGTTATCGTCGTAGGAAATGGAGTCGGCGAGTCGAGTTCAAATCTTGGACGAGTCTGTTTGCGTTTCATTTTGGGCTAATTCGCTTGGGAAAGTATTAATCCATCTGTTCTCCCAAAGCTTTTGGGGGAATATTCGAACAGACTGGGTTCTTTAGCCTTGGTATGGCAACCAGACGAGGAGAAGGAAAATTCTATATTTATATCAACTGTTCTCCCGTTTTGAAATTGACTTTGTGTAATGGAGGAGTTTGGTAAATACATTCTCAGGATCGGGAAGTAAAGGGTTAATAGTTACTGTTTTGTGTTTGTGTGTGTGGGAGAGAGAGAGAGAGTTTTAGATTAGAAAGTCGAATAAAATTGTAAAAATGGAGATTGGTATTATTAGTCACTCAATTATAAAATTTCATTAATCACATGAAAATAGAGGATTTTCATCCCAAACTTTCTTTAATTCAAGTGTGCAGCAATTAGCATTGGAATTATTGGGCTCCTCCTGTTGTCGAATGGTTAACGAGGTATGCTAGTAGACTTTTGTTAGTACGAGTCTGACAGGGTTCGATTCTCACTGCACATAACCAACTTCCTCGAAGAATGTGACGTCAAGTACTCCCAGTTGCTTTCTCGTGGATGATATCATGGATCAGGGACTTTGGAAGATCAGGTTTCACAGCTAAAAAAAAAAAAAAAAAGTTTGTGCCGTCCATCATCTTGGGAAGGGGTCCCCGTCGTGCTGGGACAAGATGGCTGGACTGCAACATCGTAGTAAGCAAGTTCGAACTCCAGTCGCGCTATTACGTTAACTTTCGGACTAATACTCTTAGGAAAGGTATGAACCCTCTTATCCTCCAAGCTATGGGTTAAATAGCATCACTGCTGTCCTTCTAGAAAGATGGCTTTGGTATTAAATAACCTACGAAGGTTGATATGCCATTAAAACAAAGAAACCAAACCAAACCAACAAGTAATGAATTCGTAATGAATTTCTAGTGGATGTTTTGTACTTGGCATGCAAAGAGTTTAAAATACTTCGTATCTCCACGTCTGTCGATTGTTTGTAATGAGTTTGACAATATGGAACTTGTGCCACACTAAGTTAAGCTTATTAAATATCAACGACTGCAGTAAAATAGTTATTACCTTAAAACGAAAAAGAAAAGATTAAAAATAAGGGCATATTCATGCCGTCTAAGCAACTTCCTATACTTCCTGCTGCACGAACAAATTTAGTTACACCGGAAACGGAAGTATATGAAGGCAAACGTGTTCGGTCATGCGCATACAGGAACACAACGAAAGTGGCGTTATTTTTAGATGACAAACCATTTTAATTAATCAAAAAACTTTCTTCGAACTTCTTGTCTAATTAGGGCCTTGAAATGTTTATAATTGATCCAAAAATATTAATCGTTTTAATAATGATAACATTTCTAGAAAAAAGAACAAATGTAAAAAAAAGAAAAAAAAGCTAATTAAATTCCCTTCTCAAAAGATTATTATAGTCTGTCTAATTTACGAGGCTGCCATTTCTCTTCTTGAATTAACTTATCTAATATTTCGTCTAAAAAGATTTTGTGGACTATTAGACATCAAGTTGATTAAGAATAATTGCAGCACAGTACGTGACTATTATTTACTCTGTTGGGCACGTCGCGTTGAGTATGATTAACATGTGAGGCGATCGGGTCATTGATCTTGAGTCCGATTCTCATTAGGTGCCATATATATACATATATATATTGTTATCCACAGACAGATCCGTTTCGTTCTATCAGAATTCATCAGTGTGGCTAGACATACTAGATTCCCGTAGCTGGGATCGAAACCCGGTTGACTCAAACGTCAATCCAAGACTCTACCCTTCTGCCACGAGGAAACCAGCAACAGCGAAGTAAATTTTAAACGGTTATGAATCACAATTACTATCGTTTACATACATCCGCTTAACGGCTACCGAGAGCTCAATTCATATGAAGAGCCTTGCATATACGCTAATGGCAACGCGATTACTTCATTCGCTAGAGAGCTCAACCCTACGAGGGTAGGGGAGTATATATATATATATATATATATATATATATATATATATATATATATATCCTGTCGGCAATTTTATGCAAATCAAATAAATCTCAAAAAGTTCTAAACCAGTTTTTATCAAATTTAAACTCATTCATTTCTATCGTTAGTAAAGTATTTAACTAAATTTTCAGTCATTTTTAACGGTTAGTCTTTGAGATATTTGGGATGTACGAAAATAAACTGACTCGAATTAATATGTAGATTAAATTATTATTATTATTATCGAAAATCAATTGTGTTGATGAAAATATCTGAAAGTGGCAAATAATATAACAGCAAAGCAGACCAATGGGAAGTAGTTAAAATCACCATGTCAGAAACTGAACAAGTGGAAGTAAAAAAAATTAACAAAATCAATGTATAATAGATTACTGTCTGTTATTGAGAGGAAGGTTTAGTATATCAAAATATAAAGTATTCAAATACTTATCATATGTCTTTGTTCTTTGTTTTATTATAGGTGTTACTCAAATTTTAATGACTTTATATTTTTTTATTGAAGCTCAGTCGACTGGGGCTCTAGAGCACACTGACTGCATCTCTGCAGAGAGTAAGACCTTCCCACAACGAGTTTTCTGGACATAACACTAAACAATTTGATGGTGAAGCTCCAGCAATATTAGAACTTTGGGAAATGCGGAGTACCCTTTCATTGCCATCGCTCTGAAGTCCACTCTGGCCCGGAGTGGTAGCACTTGATAGGGTCAAATAGAACTGTTTGACATTTAAAACTGAGTGCAAACAAATGACTTATGCTAAATTGAATTGTTTGACATAGAAGTATTTGATCATTTAACTGTGTGTAAACAAATGACCGATGTTGAATTGAATTGTCATAGATACATAGCAATTCTTGGTATTATTTAACTATGAGCAAACAAATGATTATTTGTAAATAGAATTATTCATGTTAGAGAGAAAAACTTGAAATCATTTAACCGTGTGCAAAAAGATGAGCTCAGGCTCGTTGAAAAACGTTATCAACAATATGTGTTTACAAATTATATATATTTAAGTAAAGTTGGTGACTGTAGTCGAGGGCGACCAGAAGGCTCCCTTTTCAATAGCTACTACATCGAGGTGTAGGGTATGGCGCTACTCCTTTCCTTGGATTGCTCCACTTTACCCTCGATACGTACCTTATATTGCTGAGTGTTAAGCAAGGTGGTATCAAGTACCATTTTTAAAGTCTTTCGTATGACGTGACCTGGGATTGAACCCAAGTGTCCCGGACCATTGGCGAACACTCTACCCAAACAAAACAAAACAAACTTAAACCCTTAGACACAGACGAAAAACAAACCCAATCTAACCCTTTCTGACATTAAATGGCCCACAGAGATTGACATGCCATTAAACAAAACTCAAATTCAAACTCAAAGTCTAGGTGCTTGTGGCGTAATGGCCACAGTCGTAAAAAATGGACACGGTGACCTGAGTTCAAATCCTGAACGAGACTGTTAGCATTTCACAGAGCGCTAAATTCCCTTGGGAAACGTATTAATCCGACTTTTCTATCTTCAGCTATGGGTAAATAGTAGGACCGAATGGGTTCTTTAACCTTAGTTTAGCAACCGATTTGGGAGAATGAAACTTTGAATTCAAACCTATTATTAAACCCCGCTAAAAAATTGACCTTGACTGGAGGGATCAGATAAATATATATATATATAGATAGATAGATAGATAGATAGATAAGTCGACATCAAAATTTCTTGCTCAAAATTTTTGATGTATAGGTCGATCCCTAAACATATACTAGGCTGCTAGTTGACCAAAACTTACCCAGTAGGCCTAAATGAGGATAAACAGTGATAACCTCTTGCAATAGCATATAGCATAGTTAAACTTTTTGTATCAAGGCATTAACTGTCATGCTTTCCTCTGTATACGAAGGTGAGTCAAAAATTAGTACCTTCTTCTTTAGCATAGGAATAATTATCAACGCAAGAACATGTGTAATATAATGGCCGAGGGATTTCGTTTTATATATCTTGCCTTTCGGTTTAGTAAGGCTGAGAACCTTTCGCTTAGCGCTTGGGTTAGTTAGGTGCAACATGAGCTCAGGTGTTCACACGCACGCTGGGAGGATGTGTCATTCAGAGATGTCAAAATAAAAATCCCAGATAGAGGATGTGATCAGGGATGTGAGTGACGTCACGCACCGGAAGCGTGGGCTGAGATTTGAGAAAAGTCAGTGAGTTGAGATTGAGACCTGGGCGAGGCCAGACGAATTTGTGCGCTACGGGCACCGCACGTGTTGGGGGTTGGGGGCAGGTGGAAAAGTCAGTATAGGAAGATGGTATCTCTCTCCTTATGTCGAAAAACCTTTTAACTCAAAGGTAATAAAAAGATTCGTACCTGAACTAAGAAGTCGTTAGTGTTTTTTGTGTTTCAGGATTACTATGTTATATATATGAACATTCTATGTACATTTCACATATTCATGTATGGCTATGTAACACATGTATCATACATCAAAATGAAGCTGACCCTCTATGGATCACATCCCTACTTCTCAACTTAGTCACCTTTACTCTCATACCAATGTTTCACTTTCGAATGAAGGCCTACATCTTTACGTCGTAAAATTCTGTTGAATGTTCTTTGAAACTCTTCATCACTGCAGCTTTCATTTCCTCGTCACTTAAATAATGTTTGCCTCTTAAACTCTCTTTCGTGGGGTCGAAGAAATGATAAGTTTGAAGGCGCTAAGTCTCGCCAATCGATAATGTCTTTCTTCTGCATGACAATGCTCGACCACGCATGCGCATCAGGACAAGGGAGACAATCGTCTCATTCGGTTGGACAACTTTACCACATCCCCCATACTCACGAGATTTACCTTAGTTTGGCACACAGCACCCAGTGAGAATTAAAATCACAAACAATAATTTGCTTGCCTTGCAATTTGATCTGTATACCAAGTGATTCGCCCAAACAGATTTGTTTTAGCTAGGTGATATATATATATATATATATACATGAGAGAGTGGGGATAATAAGTAAAGTAAAGTTGGCGACCGTAGTCGAGGGTGACCTGAAGACTCCCTTTTCAATAGATACTACACGTAAGTGTAGGGGAGGGTGCTACTCCATTCCTCGGATTGCTCCACTTTATCCTTGATACGTACCTTATAATGCTGAGTGTTAAGCAAAGAGGTATCAAGTACCATTTTTAAAGTCTTTGGTATGACTCGACCTGGGGTTGAACCCCGGTCTCCCGGACCATTGACGAACACTCTACCCACTAGGCCAATGAGAGAGAAAAAATTAGACATAGAGAAATAGAGTGAGAGAGAGAGAAAGAAAGACAGACAGACAGACAGAGAAACAGGGAGAAATGGGGTGCTCTGAAGAGGAAGCTGCTGATTTAAATGTTGGTAATAACAGTTTTTGCGCTTTGATAAAAACAAGTCATCAACGAAATGAGATGTTCACAAAAAGAAAAGAAAAATTGTTTTCTTTCGATCCGTAAAAATTCAGCACAAAATAGCAAGGCGTGGTTAACTGTAGTCAATCAAATCAAAAGTGAATGCTAGCTACAATTCCCTACTGTGTAACATTTGTTTTTGAATCGATATTACACAGTGTTTTGCACTCATAACTTACGTTAGGCGAACAGCGATTAAACTAGATAGATAGATAGATAGATAGATAGATAGATAGATATTTAAACTCTGGCGCATAGATACTTTAAACTGGGATGTGATCCATACATACGTACATACATATATATATTTGATCTAAACGAGATAGATAGATAGATAGATAGATATTTATACAGACTCTGGCGCATAGATACTTTAAACTGGGATGTGATCCATACATACGTACATACATATATATATTTGATCTAAACGAGATAGATAGATAGATAGATAGATATGATCAGAATTCTAAATGTATTCATATTTAAACAGACTTTAGCAGATAGATATAGATATATATTAAAAAGGATGCTATTGACAGATAGATATGTAAAGAAAGAAAGAAAGAAAGAAAGAGAGAAAGATGAGTGCATACGTACATATATACATACATTTGTTAGAGAAATATCAACAGACAATGATAGATAGATAGATAGATAGATAGATAGATAACATGAGGAGATATATAGATGTAATCAACCAGATATTTAAACAAAACAGGATAGATGTGACCAAACCTACTGTTTCTTAATCTGGTAATTTTCTTCTGTTTAATGGGGTAAAAACTCATATTATCTAAGCCATGCCAATTTTAGCCAGTATGCAAAGAACGCATCTTGTAAAACGAATTTAAAGTTAATTGCTTGCGAGATGTACCCTTGTAGCCATTTTTTTCGGTTGATTGGCTTATGTGGCAAGAGTGTGTACCAATTTCTTTTCTTTGTCAGCAGATCACTCACTAAGGGAGTCTTTTTTCTTCTTTTCTTTTTCTTTTTTTTTTTTTTTTAAATTGTGAGGATCTTTTTTTCTTTTTTTTAACATGAAATTGATAGTATTTTAACGAAGTCATCAGTAGCAAATCTGCTTTTAGCGTTAATTTTATTCAAATATTAAGTGTGAGGACAATTGTTTTACCTTATCTTAGGATTTATTGAGTTCCCGTATGCAACAGCTTATTCGTCAACCAAATAGCATACTGCTGCCAATAGCACACAGAAATTTCAAAGCCCTGATTTTTAATTTGGATTGTTAGTGACAAATTCACTTTTCGACCAAGAGGTCAACGTTCGAGTTCAGTAGAGGGATAAGAGTTAGCAGTAGATTTTAATTCAAACAAAAAGACGAAAATATATTTCTGAAAACTCTTTATCCAGAAAAGATTTATATTAATTGACTGAGATAGATAGATAGAAAAACGTATTTAGAGAATTTAAAAACTCTTTAAGTTGTAACAAGATATGTTTGATCTAGCATCTCAATTGAGGTCAGAAGGTCCTAGTGATGACTGAGGCCGAGCGATATCACTTACCTACCTGAAGCGGAAGTGGGGTGAGACATTCTGCGAACACCAGTATATATATATATATTGTGATTCAGATTCTTTTTTTCTGTTAGTGGCTGAGGTGCAAGGAGACAAAAGGCATCATCGTAGAACGAGGAAAGAATTATAGATATGAGAAGAGACAGTTTCTAAAAGAAAGAAGAAGCTTACTCCACATGTGGTGTCCGTTGTTCATTTCTTTGGGCTTCCACGGCCTCAGAGACTGGACGGAGAATAAAAAAAACAACAATGAAGATCCTAACGTTAAATGTTTTTTGTGTCCTAGTGGTTTTCTCTCCTAATAGCCATCACTGATATAGCCGCCATTGGTGAAAACGCCGCAAAAAGAAATCGTTTTGCTTAATTCAAACACGCAAAATGTCTTCTCAATGACTATAGACTGACAATAGAAACATTGATGCTGCCGAATATTAATTGTATTCATGAATATTAATTGTAGTCACACATTTAAAAAGTGCGCAGGGTCACCTCGTCAGTGATGTTCTTGGGGTCCTTACAAGTTTCGGGTCTTCCAACATCATGCATGCTCTCCAAAGCGACCCTAATGAAACTATTGTTCCGGTCGGCGATCCTGCAGGAAAAAGTTCGCCAAGCACGCAAAACCACAGAACACACACCTAAAGAAAATCAAAATGCTACTGCTAATTAGCTTTTAAAATGGAAATGGCCAATGAAAAACGACATAGGTCACTTCCCTCTCAGTAGTGACGAGTTAAAAAGGTAAACAAACACTTGCTCGTTTTCCTCTAGATCTGGTATGGGTATACTCACACGCACTGAGCAAGGTTCGGTTCAAGATAACAGATAAGCAAAATCCCACTCATGGGTATTTGGTTGGTAAAATTCACATACACTCGCGCAAAAATAAGTCTTTACAAAAAGAATGCCTTTTTTCCTCCCTACCTTCTTTATGACGATAAGTTTTTTAAAATTACTTGAGGAATTACTATACCAGACAGTCATAGTAAGACGCTGACAGTCATAATACGAGTAGATATAATTTTAGAGGGAAATCAATCTTGATATTTTAAACAATAGGGTTTTTTTCTTTTTCTCCTCTTCCCCTCTCCTTTTTTTTCGTTTCTTTTTTTCTTTTTTTATAACGGTCCACTTCGTTTTTGAAATAAATTTAATACACATACTGCTGTCATGACATTTATATGCTTTTAAAATCTACAGTAACCCAGGTTAAGTCCTAGTGGCATAATGGTTAAAGTGGTGAACAAAAAACTCGAAATTAACAAGTTCGAATTACCGTTCCACTACTTCGTTCACTGTTGGACTTTCTCGGGAAAGGTATGAAGTCTCTTACTCCTACAGTTAAGAGTGAATTCGTGTGGCTACTATTCTACTATAATGGTTTTGGCATTAAATAACCCACTAAAGCTGATATTCCATTAAACAAGGAAACCTAATCTGCCATAAACTATAACTTATTTTTTTAATGTATACACCATATTACTTTTTCCTTTTCTTGATTTTTAATTTGAATCTTATTTCTTATTTTTCATTTCTATTTTATTTCGTAAGGGCTTAAAAAGACAAGACGTACCGGTATAAAGGAGAATTGACTAGAGACTTTAGATGCTGGTTGATATGTCTTTTCGTTCGAAATTCCAAGCACTCCCATGTCTAGTTCCTGTAACAAATCGTATTATCTTGGAAAAAGTGAGTGGGGTTAATACTTAGCTGTTCTTCCACGCTGTAATCCAGTTCTATGTAAAAAAAAAAAAATCAAATAAAAAAATACATACATATCCCAAAAGGCCTGGGATCTTTCTTGGAAAAGAACAACAGCGAAAGCAGCAATAACTAACATGGAATTCACCTGCCTCTTATTTTCCTGGATCTGCGGATAGATTCAAAACTTATCCCTTAACAAAAGGGATAAGATAACAGTATGAAAAAGGAGGAAATATAAATAGATGTGTGTTAGTGTGGGGAGAAAAGGCTTGTTCTTTTATCGCTTACAACCTAAGGAAAATTGACTGAATATCTCTAAGAGCTGTCCAATATATATATATATATATATATATATATATATATATATATATATATGACGACGACCTGAAGGACAGCGGATTCCAAAGCAGACTGGAATATTTAACCCAAGTGGACCTCACTTCTAGGGTTTGGAGTAATAATGGTGGGACTCACACACTCATCAAGGTTGGTGAGATTATTAATAATAATAATCACGCAAAAAGACGAGGAAAGAATAGAAATAGAAAAAAAGTCTGGTTTAATCCGCCATTTTGTAGGCTTGCTAACATTAATATACGTAAATATTTCTACACCTCCCAGATAAACATTTTAATGGAGATAATTCATTGAGTAGAATTTTTAATTGAAATATAGTAAAATTTAGCTACTCTTGCACCAAGAATATGTAAGTAAGTAAAGTTGGCGACCATAGTTGAGGGTGACCCGAAGTCTCCCTTATCGATAGCTACTACACCAAGGTGTAGGGGAGGGCGCTACTCCTTCCCAGGATTGCTCTACTTTACCCTTGATCCGTACCTTATAATGCTGAGTGTTAAGCAAGGAGGCATCAAGTACCATTTTTTGAGTCTTTGGTATGACTCGACCAGGGATTGAACCCAGGTCTTCCGGCCCATTGGCGAACACTCTAACTGCTAGGCCATGGAGGCAACTAAATGAACTAATTACGATGGATAGGAACCCAGACGTGGGGTCTTATAATTTTAAGAGTAAAGAAGAATGCCCCTTAGGCGGACGCTGCAATTCGAGAAATGTCGTATACCATGCATGCATTTCCCCTATAGAACACAAAGGAGACGGAGAAAGAGTCTATATAGGAATCTCCGTGGGAAATTGGAAACAAAGATGTTACAACCACAGACATTCCTTTTCCAATCCAAAACTTAGATACCAGACCACTCTATCAAAATATTTTTGGGTCCTTAAAGATCAGGGGCTATCTCCACAAATTAATTGGAAAATAATCAGGCACTCATCTACCACGAATAGCTTCAACGATAGATGTAACTTATGCTTAAATGAGAAAATTAGCATTATCAATTTCAAAAATCGAAAACTACTGTTGAACGAGAGAAACGAGCTAGTCTTTAAGTGTAGACATAGGGGAAAATTCAAATTATCCAGATTGAGAGCCACTGAAACACCAATCCCTATTTAATCGCAAAGACAATGATAAGGATGTATTAGAAATTGATAGCGATCAGCTCGATAGTGGATATCACCGAGACAAGGAAAGATAAAGATAGATGAGGCCAGATGAACGAAGAATATTGATCCAAAAATTAGGGCCAGTGATTCTGGAGTAGTTAATTCCCCTTGACTATTTTTAGGGTCAATTAAAAACACTTGACAGCTATATAAAATGCCTGTACCTTATCTTATTTGAATATCTCGGTCCTAATTAAAGCAAGAGGAATATCTAGGATGACAACAGCTGAGTTAATTAACAGACATATTAGGAATAAATGTAAATCATGTATGAGATAGCCATTAATTATACGATCTTAGTCTGTTTGGAAAATCACACCTGCTAAGAAAAAAACCTACAAGAGCGCAAAATTGGGAGGGGTTGACCGGTAGATTAATTCCACTCCTGTTTCTTAATCGTTCTAACACCTTACATTTTGACCCCCCTTTGCCCACGCTTATGAATGAAATAATTTGTTATTTGATTTCCACTTTTAGTCTTATTTTTATGCTTTTTTTTATTTGTATTCTATTTTTATTTTTTATTTTTTTATTTTTTTATTTCTTTTATATTATCTTCTGAATACGAACTGTAACTCCACATTTGCTACTCTGCGACAAGAGCGAAGCATTTAAATAGTCATCTGACGAGACGGAGAGTATAGTAATATTCTCTGCCGAAATAAATTTATTATGACGACTTAACCGAGTTTGAGTCTCCATCAAATTGTACTATATATATATATATATATGGGAGGAGTAGTGTTAAAATATGTGGATTTATATATATATATATATATATATATATATCTTTGTCCAAATGATCACATAGGTGAGAAACTGGGTGTTACCAAACGTCGTTCAACTCAGTGTGCACAATCCTAACTTAGATATGTACGAGGATCATTAAATAAGTTTCCACACTTTTTTTGTATATACACTTTTATTGATAGTACACGCATGAAACTCGAGTCTCCTCCCAAGTAATCTCCTCCGGCTGCAATGCACTTGTTGTACTGTTCCAACAACTTTTGGAAGGCCCCATGGAAGTCCTTTTGTGTGAGCATGTCAATGATCTTCGTCACAGCCTCTTTCATCTCATCAATTGTCTCAAAACGACAACCTCTGAGCTTAGGGAATAACCAAAAGTCACAGGGAGCAAGCTCTGGACTATAGAAAGGCTAAGGAACTGTCTTCATGCCCATCTTGGTCAAATAGTCTGTGACAAGGATGGAGTTGTGGACTGGTGCATTGTCCTATTGGAGATGCCACTGACCCGATTTGAAGAGTGCTGGCCTCTTCCCTAGGAATCTCTTCCTGAACTCCCTTAAAACCTCTGCATAGTAACCTTAACCCTAACCCTTTGGCCAATGAACGCTGGTGTATTGACTTCCTTACTCCTCCCACACCTCTCATCATCCCTCACAGACTCCCTGCCTTCCTTGAATCTCTTATGCCACTCAAAATCTGACGCTCGATTCATGCAAGATGCTCCAAAAGCAGTCTGAAGCATTCCATACGTTTCTATGGAATCATTATTTCCAAGTTTAAAACATAATTTTATTGCTTATCGTTCTTCTTCACGTCCAGATGGTATTTTTGAAATTCACCATCTGTGACAATCAGGCTTTAGTAGGGTGTATTCCAGTTGCTGCTGTAGCTGTTCATTTGAAGCTGAAATCATAAAGATTAGTCAGTCATCTCATAAGATGTATAGCAATGACATACTGAATTTTCAAGAGTTTACAACAATTTTAAATGCCTGTACAGAAAAAGTCAGGAAACGTATTGATTGCACCACGTATATATATATAAATATATATAGAGAGAGAAATAGAGAGAGACGATGGATTGCTACTTCCTCGGCTGTAGTGTCATCGAGCACTTTTCTCTTTTGCATTCATCTCACTCAGGCAACAAGGGAAGTAGTTGGGTAGACCAGTCCAGGATAAGTAAAACTCTGATTTTAAGCTCATTGCCAGCATATCACGGGTTAATATAGCTAATTAATGTCCATTACTCCCAATGTCTGGCAGACTTTTTGGGAAAGATTGAGTCCTATAATGGGATTAAAAAAAACACTGATGCTATGACATGCATATGAACGATTTTTCATAAAGGACTCAACCCTAAGAATAAAAAACATAATTTACGTGCATACGAGGTCTGTTTGAAAAGTAACGAGACTTAGTGTGCTGTGTGAGCAATGGGTGAAAGAGGGGTAAACAGATATCTAACAAGATATCTTGGGAGAATATGTCTGCACAGGCCGGTTATTAGCATAATGGTTAGAGTGTTCGCCTATCTCAGTTCGAGTCATACCAAAGACTCAAAAAATGGTACTTGATGCCGCCTTGCTTAACACTCAGAATTATAAGGTACGAATCAAGGGTAAAGTGGAGCAATCTAGGGAAAGGAGTAGCGCTCTCCCCTACACCTTGGTGTTGTTGCAATTGAAAAGGGAGCCTTCGGGTTACCCTCGACTACGGTCGCCAATTTATTCCCAATATCTGGCAGAATTTTAAGAAAGACTGAATCTTGTAATGGGATTAAAAAAATACTGATGGTATGAGATGTATATGAACGATTTTTCATAAAGATATCTTGAGAGAATATGACTGTAATCTTAACTTTTTTCACCATTATATTTTTTACATAATTTTGTTTATATTCTCTCTTTTTCAGGTTGTACATCTATGAGCACAGAAGAACGAATAAACTTGAATTTTTGGTTGGAGAAGCCTCGTCACAAGCATTTTAGATGTTTCAGCATGTGTATGCATATAACATCATGTCATGCACACGTGTTTTTGAGCTGCACAAGAGGTTCAAAAGAGAGTGGCGAGTGGGTAAAAGATGCCTCCAGGAGCGGAAGGCCTTCAACGAACGGCAGTAAGGCAGGTAATGAGTGGTGATCATTGGTTGACTGTTTGAAGTCAGTTTAGACATTAAGAAAAAACAGTGTTTGGAAAGTTATCACCGAAGATTTAGGTAAGTCTGAAAAGTAAGCGAACGGGGTGTGCTAAGCATCATGCTGTTCCGGGCCGAGATGAACATTGTCGTACTGGAACAACCTGCCCTATTCACCTGATCTTGCTCAATGGGACTTTTTTCTTTTCCCCAAGACCAAGAGGACCATCAAAGGGACCTTTTTTGAACGCATGGAGGCCATGAAGACGGACGTAACGACAGAATTGAGATGCATCCCAGAAGAAACCTTCCAGCAGTGCATAGAAGCGTGTCAAAGAGATAAGAAAGTTAATCAGACTTAAAGTAGGATTACTTTGAAAAGGAAACTATATAGTTTGTTTAGAAGTGAAATAAATTGTTTGTGAGACTAGTCCCGTTACTTTTGAGACAATCCTCGTATAAAGTTTATGCTACAACACTATTTTCAATGTCAGCATTACTTAACAGGATACCCTATCGGCAGTGCCAAGAATACGATGACTGTATCTCCTACAAAGAGGTAAGACATTTCCAAAAAAAAAGGAGATGACACTCAACTGCATCTGATGGTGAGGGTCCATTTCTTGAGCCTTAGGAATACGATGACTGTATTACAAAGAGGTAAGACATTTCCAAAAAAGGGGATGACACTCAACTGCATCTGATGGTGAGGGTCCATTTCTTGAGCCTTAGGAAATGTGGAGTACACATTCATAGCTATTATGCACAAGTCTACTCTGACCTGAAGTGGTAGTACCTATTTGCTCCCATTTATGGGTCAAATAGATATGTTTTAGAATGTCTTTGATAGGAATACTTGAGATTATGAAACCATCTGCAAAAACATAAGAAAAAAGACAAAAATATAAATGAGCAGAATGTGAAACAAGGTCAATTTTAAACCGAGTTTAATAATCAGTTTGAATTTAAATTCTTCTTTTCCTATACTGGTTGCCATACCAAGGCAAAAGAACCCCACCTGACAAACTATTTATCCACAGTTGAATAGACCTCTTTTTGAAGGGTATTAGCAATATGTGAAATACAAACAACCTCGTCTAGGATTTGAACTCGGGCTGTCATGTTCATTTCCTACGACAATAACCGTTTCACCACGACTGTTATGAGTACCAACGCAACATGTTTTTGATATAAAAAAAACGCACTACCATAATTATCCATGTATAACAGACAGTCTTGTCTAATACGCAACTAACTTTCTGGTGTAATACGCCACTAACTTTCGATTACGAACCTCTGGAACAGATATCTCCCGTTTTTAATACACATTGACATTTTTTGATTTTTTAGCAGCTAAACTTTAGACAAAAGTTGACATTTGACCAACTTTTATACTTTATATGATGTTTCAAATTTCAAAATTTATTCAGTATTTAGGGCAAAATTAAGGACATATTCACACAAAAATGTTACTAACTTTGGGCGAAAATTAGTTCCCATTAAAAAAATCATGAAACAACACACATTCCAGTGGATATTTCCCTGTAAGTGTATAAAATAGAAGTGTTTATTATACATTAGTTAATTTGGACAACAGATATTACTTTCTGTTATGCAGTCCGAAATATGGTGACCCACGCAGCCGAAAGATTACAGTTATATTTAGTTTTCATGTATATCACGTACCCCGAACACTTTGGTTGAAAACTCTTGAAAAATAATGCGTCTTATACTCAAATAATAACAGCAAATATGAAGAATGGGCAGTTAATGGAGGTAGAAAAAATTAGGTAGTAGAAAAATAACTTTTTTTTAAAGTTTTTATTTAGTCGCTCAAAATAAATACAAATAGGTGCCAGGAAATGGGCAAATGCCAAACCCCTGTGAAAAGTATAAAAGTGACTAATTTAGACTGAAAAAAATCAGTGAAAACTAAAAATTTCTAGTTTAGGCTAAAAACCCTCAGTACGATATCCAGATACGGATATGTGTGAAATGGACATATAATGTTCCTATATATATATAACATAGAACATAGGAATCTCGAAACACGAAAAACACTTACGACTTCTCAGTTCAGGTACGAAACTTTTTATTACCTTTGAGTTTAAAGGTTCTTCGGCATAAGGAGAGAGATACACATTCTTTCTATTCTGGCTTTTTCATCTGCCCCCCATCATCTCGTGCGACACCGGACCAAGGCCTCTGCGAGCAAGCGAAAATCAACCGTCTCCTCCCGAGGCAGGTCTCAACTCAACTGACTTTTTCAAAATCCCAAAATCCTCCGCACGCTTCCGGTGCGTGACGTCATTCGCACTTGCTTGCCCCGTTTCCCATCAGGGCTATTGTGACTCTCTGAGTGATACGTTCGCTCCGCGCGCACGTGCGTGAACACCTGTGTTAATGTTGCACCTAAATAACCCATGCACTGGGCCGAAAGATTCTCAGCCTAACTAAACCCAAAGGCATAAAACAAAACCCCTCGACCATTATGTTATACTCTCATCGGAATCCAAGTCCAATAGCAACAATCCGGATTTACGTCTACATTTAGTTTAAAAATCCACTGTTTATTTAATAATTGGTCCATGTTAGCAAAAACAAGAATCTGGAGCCTTTCTTCAGAGCATAACTTGCATCAAGATTCGTTTCAAGAATAAACCTTGACCGGTTTAGCAATAGACCATTCAATTTGAGGAGAGTAAATCTCCTTATCCTTCAGCATCCTCATGTCATGCTGCTAGCATGGATTTCCCTGACTCTCGCTCGCCATTTGTCTCTATTGCTGATCGCTTCCGGCAAGACTTCTAGACTGCATCCTGTGTCCGTTCAGAGCTATTGTAGATAAGTTCTATTTGGTCGTCCAACACTTGCACGTCTGTGTGAAGGGGTACATAGTAGAACGTCACTAATGAATTCGTCCTTACTTCTCCAGCCGTGTCTCGCATGTTTTGCTGGTCTTATTTTGGATGGTTTTAGAGATAGGAGGTAGTTGACTGTACAGCTGCTGCTTTGTGGGATGTTGCTTCCAGGATTTGTTCAATATTGGTCGTAGCATTCTTGCCCATTTCCTGTCAAGCTTTTTTTCCTATACCCATAGTCATGTGGTATATCCATATAGTAGAATTGACACAACCGCTGCTTGGAAAAGATTGCGTTTTATTTTATCGGATATTTTTTACTTTTTATTTTATTTTTTAGTCCAGGCTTTCGCTAGTTGCATATTGATTTCATTTTCAGTCGATAAGACGCTGCTTCCGAGGTGTGGAGATGTGTCTTTTTTTTTATTAAAACACATGTACTTCGTTTGACTATGGCTTTCCTTATCTTTGATCAACCAATAATACAAGAGTAAATTAAAAGTTTTGGAATATTTTCACACAATCATATGGAATCCATAGAATAATTCTTTGTATAGATTAATCCAGCTTTAAATATGCTAACTGTAATCCCTGAAGATAGGTAATAAACCCAAATAATGAGTGTCCGGGGTATGCAATTATGCGGCAAAAAATATCCAGCATTGATTTACAGAAAGCGAGCTTTTCTGTAGCAAGACAACGTAAGACCACATTTTCCTATAACGAACCGGAATAAACTCCAGGAATTTGAGTGAATTGAACTGATGCTACACCTAGCATATAGTCCGGACCTAGCACTCTCGGAGTATTACTTGTTCCGATCCATGGCTCACTTCTGACGCTCGTGACGCTTCAACAACCAAGAGGAGGAGGAAGCTTCAGTGAATGGGATTCTTCTCCTTGAAGGCAACAATTCATATCAGCAGAAAGGTGACTTCAGACTCTGCAGCAATATGGCCTCTACTTTAAATGCTCCGCAAAAAAGTTACAAAAATATTGCAAAACTTTTGACTCACCCAAGTATTTAGACAAGCAGGTAGCGTTCTCGTATCTTCGATTAAAGAGACTCATCTTATGAGAACACCATCTTGTTTTAAAAGGAAAGTTCAACCAAAATAGATCTTTTCCGCTTTATCAAATGAACAGCTACAGCAGCAATTGGAATACACCCTATTAAAGCCTGACTGTCACAGATGGTGAATTTCAAAAATGCAATCTGGATGTGAAGAAGAACGATAAGCAATAAAACTCTGTTTTAAACTTGGAAATAATGATTCCATAGAAACGTATGGAATGCTTCAGACTGCTTTTGGAGCATCTTGCATGAATCGAGCGTCAGATTTTGAGTGGCATAAGAGATTCAAGGAAGGCAGGGAGTCTGTGAGGGATGATGAGAGGTGTGGGAGGAGTAAGGAAGTCAATACACCAGCGTTCATTGGCCAAAGGGTTAGGGTTAAGGTTACTATGCAGAGGTTTTAAGGGAGTTCAGGAAGAGATTCCCAGGGAAGAGGCCAGCACTCTTCAAATCGGGTCAGTGGCATTTCCACCGGGACAATACACCAGTCGACAACTCCATCCTTGTCACAGACTATTTGAGCAAGATGGGTATGAAGACAGTTCCTCAGCCTCCCTATAGTCCAGACCTTGCTCCCTGTGACTTTTGGTTATTCCCTAAGCTCAGAGGTTGTCGTTATGAGACAATTGAGGATATGGAAGAGGTTGTGACGAAAGTCTTTGACACCCTCACACAAGAGGACTTCCATGGGGCCTTCCAAAAGTTGTTGAAACAGTACAACAAGTGCATTGCAGCCGGGGGAGATTACTTCGAAGGGGACTAGAGTTTCATGAATGTACTATCAATAAAAGTGCCCATACGAAAAAAAAAGTCTGCAAACTTATCGTATGCACCTCGTAATCTAAAGACTTTTGTACAAGAATAACTAACATTTAAGGAATTCGTTTTTGAATAGTTTCTTCCAAGGACAAGACATGGAAATGTTTATCAAATAATATAGGGAAGGTAGCAGCCATGTTAGATTTTACACTAGCATTGTAAGGTGATTTGAACCAGATTATGTCTACGTCTTTCTTTTTCTATCATATATCAACTTGCTGTTTAATCCGGAATTTCTAAGAGTACCAATATATTCGGTTTTATCTTTATTAAAAGCCGTTTTTTCACTTGTATTTGTAAATACTCTGATATTGGTTTGTTTTTACATATATGATGAATATATAAGATTTGATTTGGTTTGTTTTTTTGGGGGGGGGTTATGGCATATAAACCATTGTTAGTTATTTAATGCCAAATCCTGTTTTTACATATCTATAAGTATATATGATTTGGTCTGGTTTGTTTTGGTTTTATGGCATATCAACCATTGTTGGTAATTTAATGCCAAATCATGTTTTACATATATATTAAATATATATGAATTGTAAGCACATTTTGTAGATATACACAGCTAAATGCTCAAACAGTTCTATTTCTAACAATTCAATTTAACATGAGTCATTTGTTTAGACACAGTTTAAATGACAAACAGTTCTATTTGACCTATTGATAGGACCCTATCAGGTGCTACCACTCCGGGACAGAGCTTTGGAGAATAAAAGGGTACTCCGCATTCCACAAAGCTCCAGCACTACTGTAGCCTCACCCTGTTTAGTGTCATATCCAGGACACTCGTTGGGGGATTCTAAGGTTTATTCATGTTAAGAGATTATAGAATTGCATTCATTGTGTGTTTATATTTACATTTTCGTGTTGTTGTTTCTTTAGAGTGTTTTGCACACAGTTATATATCAAGTATTCCTATCTAATACAAATAATTTGCACTGCATTTGGTGCTTTCAAGTATTCCTATCAAATACTAATAATTGAATGGTTCTAAAGTAATTAGTTCTACTTAATAATAGTTATTTGTTTACTCGCAGTTATTTTGTTTTAAGTAACATATAATGATACTTCCTAGTCATATTCCTTAAACTAGAAAAAGAAAGTGCAAAAAGAAATGAGAAATTGTAAACATATCGATTATCGTCGTAGGACACGGCGACTCGAGTTCAAATCCTGGACGAGACTGAATGCATTTCACATAGCGCTAATACCCGTGGGAAAGGTATGAATCCAATTATTTTCCCCCCAGCTATGGGTAAATAGTAGGACAGACTGAGTTCTTCAGCCTTGGTGAGGCAACTAGTCTAGGAGAAGGAAAACTCTGAATTCAAACCTGTCAAACTCCGCTTAAAAAAATTGACCTTGTGTCATATCCTGTCCGAGCGGAGGGGTTGGTAAATAGGATCAGAGAGAAAGAAGAAAACAAAAAAAAACCAAAGGTCAACAAGTTTTCATTGAAAGAAAGAAAGAAAGAAAGAAAGAAAGAAAGAAAGAAAGAACAACTTACTCATTAAGAAAAAAGGGAGAAGGGATGATTAACTGACAAAAAAGAAAAAAACAAAAAAAGGAGAGAAAGAAGAACTAAAAGGAAGAAAGAAAGAAAAACGAAAGAAAGAAAGAAAGAAAGAAAGAAAAAATTAGTATTAGATAAAAGGAATGAGAAAATATAAACAAATTAGAAAGAAAGAAGAAAACATAGAAAAAAGGCCGAAAGGTCAACAAGTGTTAATTGAAAGAAAGAAAGAAAGAAAGAAAGAAAGAACAACTTACACATTAAGAAAAAAGGAAGAAGGGACGATTATCTGAAAAAAAAGAAAAAACAAAAAAAGGAGAGAAAGAAGAACTAAAAGAAAGAAAAACGAAAGAAAGAAAGAAAGAAAGAATATGTATTAGATAAAAAGAATGAGAAATGATAAAAAAAAATTAGAAAGAAAGAAGAAAACATAGAAAAAAAGCCGAAAGGTCAACAAGTGTTAATTGAAAGAAAGAAAGAAAGAAAGAAAGAAAATGAGCCAAAAGGAATGAGAAATGGTAAAATAATCAGAAAGAAAAAGAAAACACTAAAAAAGACCGAAAGTTCAACCAGTGTAATAGAAAGAAAGAAAGAAAGAAAGAAAGAAAGAAAGAAAGAAAGAAAGAAAATGAATATAAATTCACACAAGAAAAAAGAAATTGAAAATATACAAAATGTGGAAAGCAAGAAAAAAAGAGACTTATGTATAAAAATCAAAAAAGAAACAAATAGATGTTAGTTTCGTTAGTCATAAGACAATCAAGGACGAGCCCTGCCTCAGAATGTTGGCAAATCGACAAACGAAAAAACATGGATTTTGTTTTTATTCAGTTATTTCATTCTAATCATAAGCAAAGATAAAAAAAAAAAAAGATTAGCTTTTCAAACGAATAACTAAGACAATAAATGATCTTCAATAGTTTTATGCCAAAACATTTCGCGCCAACTTTGTTTCACTGCCGAAGGGCTTTCATCTCACTACATCTCAAATGTATCTCATAATGCATACAAATGCTGCACAAATATAAGCGAACATAACTAAATTCATCTCAAAGCCAGATCGAGAAAAATGAAGTGAAAGAAAACTGTATTGCACCAAACATCCAAATGGGGGGGGGTTCTACCAACGTGTACTGAAAAGAGGCGTGTTTAGTGCAACGGTTATCGTCGTAGGAAATAGAATGAACGACTCGAGTTCAAATCTTGGACGAGTCTGTTTGCGTTTCACTTTGTGCTAATGCCCTTTAAAAAGGCATCTCTTCTCAACCCCAGTTATTTTTAAATAGTAGGATAGACTACATTCTTTAACCTTTGTAAAGACACCACTCTAGGAGAAGGAAAACTTTGAATTCCAGCCAGTTTTACTCCTTTTAATTGATCTTGTGTCACATCCTGCCCATGGTGAAGAGTTGGGTAAATATATACTTGCAGTGAAAAATCGTCATTCAGAATGCTTTTATATCGCAAATGGGTCTTGTGGGCTTTGGTTGCTGGACAGGACTCAAAAGCCGTCGATCGTCATTTCCGTTCGAGCGGGGGAAAAGAAGCGGACAAACACGTTGTATTTTTATATCTTCCCACTTTATTATTTTGGTGTTTTCCATCAAAGGCTAACTTTTACCGTGAGACTTCCGGTCATCATTTTCTGAAGAGATAAAAAGTTCTCTATTCATCTTTAGTACAGTAGCCAAAACGGGCAAAAAACACCAAACCTGACAAATACCACTTTTATTTCATATGGGTTTCCGTAGAAAAGGGCAGGACTTTGATGTGAGTTTCCAATCTTCCGTACAAAAAGACGAAAAGATATCTAGTCATCTTTAGAACAGTAGTCCAAACAGATTTTTAAAAAGGTGGGGAGGGGACTAAAACACTAAGCCTCTCAAATACATTTCTCTTATTCCGTCTTTTGGCAACGGCTCTCAAATCTAAAACATAGTTTTGGTTCTCATATCTTAGCTGAGATTTCAAATGATTTTTTATATGAATAACCTGATGTCCTAATGGGTCAAGTACACCGAGTGCCTTCAAACACTCTTTTTTAAAAGACTGTCTTTAAGTATAACTCTCAAACTCTTTCTGCTATGAAGCAAACTATATTCAATTATTCATTCAGTTTACTGTCTGCGAGCTCCCTTCCACTCACCACGCGTCTACGAGTTCCCTTCGACTCACCACGGGTCTACGAGCTCCATTCGACTCCCCACAAGTCTACGACCCCCATTCGTCTCCCCACAAGTCTACGACCCCCATTCGACTCCCCACAAGTCTACGAGCTCCATTCGACTCCCCACAAGTCTACGTGCTCCCTTCGACTCACCACGGGTCTACAAGCTCCATTCGACTCCCCACAAGTCTACGACCCCCATTCGACTCCCCACAAGTCTACGGGCTCCATTCGATTCACCACACGTCTACGAGTTCCCTTCGACTCACCACACGTCTACGAGCTCCATTCGACTCCCCACAAGTCTACGACCCCCATTCGACTCCCCACAAGTCTACGAGCTCCATTCGACTCCCCACAAGTCTACGTGCTCCCTTCGACTCACCACGGGTCTACGAGCTCCATTCGACTCCCCACAAGTCTACGACCCCCATTCGACTCCCCACAAGTCTACGGGCTCCATTCGACTCACCACACGTCTACGAGTTCCCTTCGACTCACCACACGTCTACGAGCTCCATTCGACTCCCCACAAGTCTACGACCCCCATTCGACTCCCCACAAGTCTACGAGCTCCATTCGACTCACCACAAGTCTACGAGCTCCCTTCGACTCACCACGGGTCTACAAGCTCCATTCGACTCCCCACAAGTCTACGACCCCCATTCGACTCCCCACAAGTCTACGGGCTCCATTCGACTCACCACACGTCTACGAGTTCCCTTCGACTCACCACACGTCTACGAGCTCCATTCGACTCCCCACGTCAACGAGCCCCATTCGACTCCCCACAAGTCTACGGGCTCCATTCGACTCACCACACGTCTACGAGCTCCATTTGACTCCCCACGTCAACGAGCCCCATTCGACTCACCACAAGTCTACGGGTTCCATTCGACTCACCACACGTCTACGAGTTCCCTTCGATTCACCACACGTCTACGAGCCCCTTTCGACTCCCCACAAGTCTACGAGCTCCCTTCGATTCACCACACGTCTACGAGTTCCCTTCGACTCACCACACGTCTACGAGCCACATTCGTCACGACTCATGATTTCCTTTTTTTATTCTTATAATGTTTCCCTTATATTCTCAATCATACGCAGGTTACAAAAATATCCTCATAAAACTTATTCCTTTATTAAAACCTTATTTGTCCATTTATAAAAACTGTTTTGTTTATTTTTATTTTGGCTACTGGGTTTTTTTCTCTAACTGGTAAAAATTCGCAAAATAATACGATGTGGCGATCATTCTGACAAGGCTGGGAAACAGCTACTCTGCATAAATAGATTTTACATTCGCACTGTAATCTAGATATTTCAATCCAGCAACCGGCTTACACAATTGTAGGTGCCCGTGCTGTAATGATTATCGTCTAAGGAAATGGAGACGGCGATCCGATTTCAAATCCTGGACGAGGTTGATTACATAGCACTAATACCCTTGTGAAAGTTATGAATCTGGGCGGTCTGGGTTCTTTAGCCTTGGTTAGGCAACCAACTTAGGAGAAGAAACACTTTGACTTCAAACCTGTTAAAATCCGCTAAAAAATTGATCATGTGTCACTTCATGCTCGTGCGGAGGGGTACCCAACCCTTCTGTCGAGAGCAGGATATGACACAAGGTCAATTTTTAAGCGAGCTAAAGCTAGTGAGAATCCAGAGTTTTCCTTCTCCTAGACTGGTTATCAAACCAAGGCTAAAAATTACAGTCTGTCCTACTACTGACCTATAGCTGAGGGAAGGATATTTAGATTCATAATTTTCCCTAGGGGATTAACCAAAGTGAAATGTAGACAGCCTCATCCAGCATTTGAACTCGGATCTTCGATTCCATTTCTTACAACTATAACCGTTACGCTAAGCAAAATATCTTTCATACATCTTGCGCGCACACACATGAATGTATATATTACCCAGATCCTCTCAAATATGCTTTGCTGGGTTTTTCATACCGAAACCTTATGTACACAAGCAAGTATATTTGTAAATACAGATGTTTTTTCAGTGCTCGGTGGTTGGTGTGTGGCCGATGTAACCCTAACAGGTACCACCAGTCTAGGTCAAAGTTGACCTGGGAGTAATGACAATGAATAAGTACACCACAGTCTCTAGATCTAACGGACCTCGATTTCAACGTTTAGTTTTAAGAGGCTAATTAATGAACTACAATAAGAAAAAACAAAAATTATTGGTGGCGTCTCCGTGGTGTAATGGCTAACATTCTAGACTGCAACTTCAAAGAAAACTAGTTCCAGTTCCAATCACACTATTATGTTCACTTTCGGAGTAATACCATCAGAAAAGGCATGAACCCCGTTATCCCCCTCTCTATATATAAGTTAAATTGTATCACCGTGGTTCATCTACAAAGGTGGCTTTAGTATCAAATAACACTTATATGTCATTAAACAAAGAAACCAAGCCAATAACTTTTTACGTCGTTTATTCTCTCTAATAAATTATTTCGCTTCAAATAAATTACAGACTGCATAACTGCAAGAAGCGGCCATCTTGTTTGAAGCTAATGTGTCAAATGTTGTTAACATTCAATAATTCTTGCTAACGTAGCAACCTGTTGCATTCCTGACAATTTTCGATAGAAAGAGGAAACAGTGACTAAACGAAAGAAAGAAAGAAAGAAAGAAAGAAAGAAAGAAAGAAAGAAAGAAAATTCGAAGAGAGATAAAGATAAAAACAAAAAAGTAAAAAAAAAAAAATTAGAAACATAAAGAACCATTTAAAAGAGGAATCAAAAATCTTGCACTATTTTAGTACGTACGTGTGACGCTTTTATCACGTGACCGAAGCAGTTCGGTCCGAGGTGGGTATCCACTATGGTTGGTAGTATCGTGGTAGTTGTTTCATCTCATATGTGACTTGAAAGCCGCACAGATGAACGTGTTACGTTGGAACTTATGCTTTACGAGTTTGAAATGAGCCATAAAGCCGCAAAAGCAACCAAAACATTTGTTGTGCGAAAGGTGAAGGCAAAGTTGATCAAAGTACAGTAATCAGATGGTTCAAGGTATTTCCCTCAGGTTTGCAAGAACCTCGACAATCAGCCAAGGTCTGGTTAGCCTAAAGACGTGAATTCCGAGTCTTCCACGCTCCAAGCTATATAGGTAAACTCGGTGAGAAACATTTGGAGAATATCAGGCATCACACATTCTAGCATGGTTTTGTCATCTATACTCACCGTATATACTAGTTTACAGATCGACAATTCATTTATGCTTACGGAATCATTTGGAGTTGCTCCTAATCTTTCTAATTATGTTTTACTTTTAACCTTCTAATTCTCATGTATAAGTCGATACCAATGTTTTCTCTTATTTTTTATCAATTTATCTATCTATTTCAAAAATTGATCTTTACATTAGTATATACGATATCCAAAACAGATATTTGAATAAAAAGGACTTTTGATATTTACTTACCTAATCCCTCTACCAACTCATTATATATATATATATATATATATATATATATATATATATATATATATATATATATATATATATATATCTAATTATAGCATAAAGTCAGGAGCCATTTTGTCAGACAGTTGTGCTGCTACTATAAGTATCTAGCCAAAAAAATAATAGATTATTGGTGGGAATGTTCAACTACTAATACAATACCACCAGCACAAGCTTCCAACATTGTGAGACAACATAATAAAATAAAAGGTATGACTTTTAATATATCTGCGAGAAGGTTTACTTTCATCAATTTTTTTTTAATAAAAAGTTAATTTTCCACTAAACCAAAGTTACCAGAATTTTATTATTTCGAGTGGAACCTATACAATCCAAACGGATATTGTTAGGTTTTATTTATCATTAATCAGGTGTGTTCTTATTTATATATGATATTGTAACTACGTGACGGCACTGTGAGAAAAAAAAGTTGGTAAACAAATCTCCCCCCCCTCTCTCTATCTTTCGCTAAGCAACCACTGCAGTTAAATGCATTCTTTTAAAATCTGCCATACCTAGACTGGATTATTCAGTGTGAAGTTTCTGGGAAGTTGCCGGAAATTCCTCAGTACTCCTGCCGCTAAAACCGGTATCTTGAGAAGTGCATTACAAGCCTGACATTTAATAATTGACATGATCTCATAGGTTTTGTTTGTTTGTTTGTTTGTTTTTCTGTATCTCTTTGGTTCCTCCCTCCCTCTCACTCTCTCCCTCTCTCTCTCCCCCCCTCTCTCTCTAAGACAGATCATACACAAAAAGCTGAATAACATCAGCTATTGTTTTCAATTCTTTTTATGCCTGAAATTGTCCGTTATTTTATATTCAATTCTCTACATAAAAAAGAGCACATCCTCTATACAACAAGAGCACATAGGTGTACTTGTATGCTTCTAAAATCACTGATACCAACAAAGCTACTATCGGAAATGTTGATTAAAAATCTCATTACTTTTTACATTAGTAGTATCTTCATTGTATTGTCGACTTTTGCTCTTGTATCGCAATGTTATGGCCGATATTTTCTTGAGCCTTCATATATATATATATATATATATATATATGAGTGTGTGTGTGTGTGTGCGCGCGCGCGCGTGTGTGTGTGTGTGTGTGTGTGTGTGTGTGTGTGTGTGTTTAATGAGAATAATTCATACTCGGACTCAAAACAAAATTCATTATTTTTACACTTTATAAGCGATTAGCAGCCAGATCAAGTTCTACTAATCATGACCGGAAGACTCTCTCTCTCTCTCTATATATATATATATATATATACCTATTTTACTGTGCTAATATATATATATATATATATATATATATATATATATATATATATATATATATAAAGAGCATTTGGCATTAAATAAACATCGAGGGTTGATATGCCATTAAACCAAATAGCCTAACCATTTCTCTCTCTCTCTCTCTCTCTCTCTCTCTCACACACACACACACACACACACACACACTTTCTCTCTCTCTCTCCTGGTATATTCTTCATCATTATCTATCTTCACACACCCTCTTCTACATACTCTCTCTCTCTCTCTCTCTCTCTCTCTGTCACACACACACGTGCACGCGCATGCGCACACACATTCAGAAGAACCAACTGTACTCAACAGACATTTACTTTTCACAAATTATGGATCAGTATTATAAATCTTACGACACATTGGCTTCACCAAATAACGCCACAGTCCAACCGACTAACATCCCTATCTTTATTCCTCACATAGAAAGTCGGTATTCCACAAATAACAACGAATGTCGTCCATTGATGCCAACGTCTAAAAATGCCCAGAAAATAATACTGCCCAGCTGGTCTAAGTGTCCAGCTATGATAGAAATTTAAAAAAAAAGAATTAAATCTAAAAGTAAACGTGGTCAGATGAAAACAGAACGTAGAACAAGAAATCTAGAGTGTAACGAATCCACAGCCGTGCGCCGAGACCGACACGAGCTCCGTCTGCCAGGATCGATACTAACCAAGTTAGACCGCCATTTTGCTCCGTTACTTCAGACTGGGGCACTCAGGTTAGTAGGCCACGATGTTCTCTGACGCCGACCGACCGACCACCGACCCTCAACCCTCATTTGATCGACCCAATGTCTTACTCGGGCTACTTTTGTCAATCTCACAACCTACGATATTGCTTTAAGAATGGAAACACGCACAGACTTGTCAGCGCGTGCGTACATATATTTTTCCATTGCTGCCATTATACACTTTCTATTTTTTCTCCCGTTGCAATCGATTCATTATAATGTATTATATAATTATCACAAAGACCTCGAGTGATAAGCGCTTAACATTTAGGGCGTTTTCTGTTTCATTTTTTTTCCCCTCTGAATTACCATTCGCCCATTTTTGTTGCGATGGTCGGGTGGCAGGGAGACAAATTCTTTCTTTAATTCTTTCATTCTTTCGTTCTTTTTCTTCGTATTTTTTTCTTCTTGTTTTCAACTACCTTTTGCTCACTTTCTTTCTTTATTTATTTCTTTCTCTCATTCTTTCTTTTGTTTCACTTATTATTTTACTTTTTTCTATTTACCTTTCGTTAATTTCTTTCTTTCTTTCTTTCTCTTTTTCTTTCTTTCCACCTCTTTCTCTTTATATTTTTCTTTTTTCCAATCATTCAATCGTTTTTTTCTTCTTTCTTTCTTTCATTCAATCTTCTTTCTCTCTTTCTTTCTTTCCACCTCTTTCTCTTTATATTTTTCTTTATTCCAATCTCTCGCTCGTTTTTTCTTCTTTCTTTCTTTCATTCAATCTTCTTTCTTTCTTTCTTTCTTTCTCTCTTTCTTTCTTTCCACCTCTTTCTCTTTATATTTTTCTTTTTTCCAATCATTCGCTGGTTTTTTTTTCTTTCTTTCTTTCATTCAATCTTCTTTCTTTCTTTCTTTCTTTCCACCTCTTTCTCTTTATATTTTTGTTTTTTCCAATCATTCACTCGTTTTTTCTTCTTTCTTTCTTTCATTCAATCTTCTTTCTTTCTTTCTTTCTTTACACCTCTTTCTCTTTATATTTTTCTTTTTTCCAATCATTCGCTGGTTTTTCTTCTTTCTTTCTTTCATTCAATCTTCTTTCTTTCTCTCTTTCTTTCTTTCTTTCTTCAAATACACTACTTTTTTCTCACCTACCTTTCGCTCGTTTTCTATCTTTCTTTTTCTTTTTTCTTCTTTCTTTCTTTCATTCAATCTTCTTTCTTTCTCTCTTTCTTTCTTTCTTTCTTCAAATACACTACTTTTTTCTCACCTACCTTTCGCTCGTTTTCTATCTTTCTTTTTCTTTTTTCTTCTTTCTTTCTTTCATTCAATCTTCTTTCTTTCTCTCTTTCTTTCTTTCTTTCTTCAAATACACTACTTTTTTCTCACCTACCTTTCGCTCGTTTTCTATCTTTCTTTTTCTTTTTTCTTCTTTCTTTCTTTCATTCAATCTTCTTTCTTTCTCTCTTTCTTTCTTTCTTTCTTCAAATACACTACTTTTTTCTCACCTACCTTTCGCTCGTTTTCTATCTTTCTTTTTCTTTTTTCTTCTTTCTTTCTTTCATTCAATCTTCTTTCTTTCTCTCTTTCTTTCTTTCTTTCTTCAAATACACTACTTTTTTCTCACCTACCTTTCGCTCGTTTTCTATCTTTCTTTTTCTTTTTTCTTCTTTCTTTCTTTCATTCAATCTTCTTTCTTTCTCTCTTTCTTTCTTTCTTTCTTCAAATACACTACTTTTTTCTCACCTACCTTTCGCTCGTTTTCTATCTTTCTTTTTCTTTTTTCTTCTTTCTTTCTTTCATTCAATCTTCTTTCTTTCTCTCTTTCTTTCTTTCTTTCTTCAAATACACTACTTTTTTCTCACCTACCTTTCGCTCGTTTTCTATCTTTCTTTTTCTTTTTTCTTCTTTCTTTCTTTCATTCAATCTTCTTTCTTTCTCTCTTTCTTTCTTTCTTTCTTCAAATACACTACTTTTTTCTCACCTACCTTTCGCTCGTTTTCTATCTTTCTTTTTCTTTTTTCTTCTTTCTTTCTTTCATTCAATCTTCTTTCTTTCTCTCTTTCTTTCTTTCTTTCTTCAAATACACTACTTTTTTCTCACCTACCTTTCGCTCGTTTTCTATCTTTCTTTTTCTTTTTTCTTCTTTCTTTCTTTCATTCAATCTTCTTTCTTTCTCTCTTTCTTTCTTTCTTTCTTCAAATACACTACTTTTTTCTCACCTACCTTTCGCTCGTTTTCTATCTTTCTTTTTCTTTTTTCTTTTTTCTTTCTTTCGTTCAATCTTTTTTCTTTCTTTCTTCCTTTCTTTTTTTCTTTTTCCCCTCTAAATTCATACAGTCTATCTTTTCTAAAAAATTACCTTTCGCACCTAGTTCATTATCATTTGTACATGCATGATCTCCTTCCATTTCGTGTTCTTTCTTTCTCGGATTCCAGTGATCTTTTCTCTCCTTTTCTCTCTTCAAACATACTTTCCTTCACGTTTTATTTCCTTCAAACTTTTCTTCTATGCTTCTTCTATTTTATCTTTTCATTCTCTTCAGGCCTTCTTTCCATGTTTTCTTCTCTTTCCTTCCTTCCCGAATTCTTTAATTCCTGTCTCTTAAGCTTCCTCTACTTTCTTTGTTTTCCTTCATTTCCTCGTTCATTCTTTGAGTTTTTTCTTTACTTCATTCGTTCTTTCTTAACTTCTTTGTTTACTTTCTTTCCTTCAAACTCTCCTTTGATTCTTTCCACTTATTGTCTGCTTAGTTTGTTGTTTTTTTGTTTTGTTGTTTTTTTCAAGCGTTCTTATGATTATTCCTCAAGTTTATGACTACTCGGTCGACGAGGCTTCAAATATGCAATCTTTATCTCCTGTAGTGAGGTAAGACACCCACGCCAAAAATGGATTTTACTGGGTATGACACTTAACTATCTGATTGTGAGACCCTAGTTTTGGAGGCATAGGAAATGTAGTGTCCCCTTTCATTGCCATTACTCCTTCGTTTACTCTGACCCGAAAGGGCAGTACCTCTTTGGGCCCATCAGTGTCTGGTTTGGTTGACAATTTTATTCATATATATATCAAATATATAATTTCTAAGCATATTTTGTAGATAACATTTTTAAACGAACCTGCACACATTTAAATTATCATCATCATCATGTCATGCCGCTAGCACGGATATCCCTGACCCTCTCTCGCCACTTCTCCCTATCGTTCATCGCCTCTGGCAGGTCCTCAGGGCTACATCCCGTATCCTCACATAGTATGTTCGAGCTGGTCGTCCTGCTTTTGCCCAGCCAAAGTGATGTACTCCATAGGAATACATCACTTATGAGCTCGTCCCTGCTTCTCCAGCAGTGTCCTGCATGTCTGGTTCGTCTAACTTTGATAGTTTTCGTGATGGGAGGCAGGTGGCCGTATAGTTGGTGCCTTGTGGGGTGTTGCCGCCAGGACTTGTTCAATATTGCTCACAGCATTCTTGTGTAATTGCCGTCTAGCTTCTTCTCCAGCCGTTTAGTTAGCGTCCAAGTAGTGCATCCATACAGTAGTATCGATACGACAGCCGTCTAGAAGAAACTGCGTTTCATTTTATCGGTCAGGTCTGATTTCCATATGATGATTGATAGTCTATCGATAGCCGTCCATGCCTTTGTTAGCCGCGTGTCGATGTCCTTTTCTGTTGATGAGAAGCTAGGTAGGTGAATTTGTCTACTAGTTTCAGAGGGGTTCCGTCTAGTGTTGTGATGTCGCCTGTTTGATTATAGCACATATATTCCGTTTTGTGTGCATTGACATGGAGGCCAATGGTTTCACTTATTTCTACCTAATACAAATAATTCTTTTAACAATTAATTATTTGTTTGCACACAGTTAAATGGTTCCAAGTATTGGGATTTAATATTTAATACAAAGAATTCAGTTGAACATCAGTCATTTTGTTACATACAGTTAAATGATCAAACAGATTTATTTCAAACAATTCAATTTAACATAAGTCATTTGTTAGCTGTCAGTTTAAATGTCAAACAGATGCTATTTGACTCATAGATAGGACTCTATCGGGTGCTACATTTTCGGGCCAGTGTGAACCAGGGAGCGATGATAATGATGGGGTACTCTGCATTCCCCAAAGCTCCAGCATTACTGAAGCCTTACCATCAGATTGTTTCGTGTCATGTCCAGGACAGTCGTCGGGGGAGAGATCTTACCATCAGATTGTTTCGGGCCATATCCAGGACAGTCGTTGGGGGAGAGATCTTACCATCAGATTGTTTCGTGTTATGTCCAGGACAGTCGTCGGGGGAGAGATCTTACCCCTCTGCAGAGATGCAGTCGATGTATTCCATAGGCCCTGCCGACTGGGCCATTCTATCTATGAATCTATTAGATCTATTTAAAAATCATTCGTATTCTCAATGATTACTTGATGTCTTATAATTGTAAATTATTTGTATTAAGAACAATTACTATAATTGTCTACGAAGAATAGTTACTTAAGACGATATAATAAAGTGAAAATATAGGGAATTTTATAAGCCCCGAAAAGTCCGGTTTAATCCTACGTTTTGTAAAAGAATAAACCGTACTCAACCAGCAGTAGAGATTTGGGTGAGAGCTTTTGATGAAAGGAAGACGAACGACTTATACATGCAACAAAATTTATATACAACAACAACAACAATAAACAGGGTTTTACACCAAATGGAATAAACAACGAATGTGTAAGTAACAGTTCATAAAAGAGAGTTCAAGGAAGAGTTCAAGATGTAAAATATGGTTAGGTTTGTTTTGAAGGTTGTAAGGTTGAAGGTAAAGTAGGTTTGATAAGGTAAAGTAGTGAAGTAGGTGGTTTGCAGATAAAATGCCAGCTGGAACTTAACTGTATGTGTCCTGTTCCTTTTAACTCTGCACGTGCGTTCGTCGCTCTTGGGTCCCGGTGGTAGAAGGTACCAAAAGTATGCTGTCAAGGGGCTGCTGCGATGGACCTGATGCTAACAGTTGTTTGTAGTGGAACCAAAAGAGAGAGAATCTCCTGTGGGGCTCTTTTTTATAATGGACGCCACGTGACCCCAAGGGGCTGCTGCTGATCGGTGAAACAGGGTCACCAGTTCCTTACCAAAATTTCAACAAAAACAAATGATTATTATTAAATGCAAATAATTACTTAAAAATCACATAATTATCAGCAATATTATTATATACTTCAAACTATACAACTGTGTGAAAATGATTTTTATTCGATAGTTATAAGATAACAAGTATTTTTAAATGCAAAAACCTCTTAAGAAACTACATCAAAAAATGTAAATATAAAGGCAGAATGAATAAGATTCCCTAACCTCTAGGCATAAGATAATCCTAGAAGAATCGCCGTTAGAATCAATCAATCAATCAACAATTTACTTTATGAGCTTTCATTCGTTCATAACTATTTTTTTTTCTACTTTTCTTTTCTCCTTTCATGTTAATCAATTCCACGCTAACAAAAATGATTGTATGTGACCATGTGTATGTGAGGGATGGGTTAGTGTATATTCATAGGCATTATCGTGATTGTGGGATGTTTAACAAAAAACTTTTTAATTGGCATCTCTCTACGAAAAATGCTAATGTGCGGCTTCAGAAGACCGATCTTTGAACTTTTACGATGAAAATATTTCTCATTGGCCAAGAATGACAAAGAAGCGAGGATATGTATACGGAACGAGAAACTTAGAAATTCTCTCTCTCTCTCTCTCTCTCTCTCTCTCTCTCTCTCTCTCTCTTTCTCTCTGCATATATATATATATATATAATGTCATCCACAGACAGACTATTTCGTTCTATCAGAACTCTTCAGTGTGGTTAGACACGTAGGACGCTCGAAGCCGGGATCGAAACCCATCCTAACTTTACGTTAGACTAAGTCTCAGACCACTCGGCCAACAAGAGTACCACGTTAGCTTAGGGAATTTTTAAGGTATTTATGTAGCAACAGCAGCAGCGTCCGTTTGTTTACATTTTGTATACCCTATCGGCTACCAGAGTGCTCAATTCTTTCGAAGAGCTTTGCATTATGCCAGCGGCAGCCGAAAATTCCTTAGCCAGAGTGCTCAACCCCCATATATATATATATATATATATATATAGGGTGTTTCAGAAAAATTGATATAATTTCGTAATCTAATAACTTGACCAATTCTCGTTTAAATGATCTCAGATTTTAACAGTATGCGTAGAAACAATTCAAAATTCTGTTTTATGTTTTCAGATATAGAAATACCATTCACTGAGTGAAAAAAAAGGTATCAAAACATTTTGAGTTCAACACATGCTGTTGACATTTGAGATCATTCAAGTTATATATATATATATATGTGTGTGGGGGGGGGAGGTCAGATAGATAGATAGATATTTCGAAATGATGTCTATTTTTCTGAAACACTGTAATTCTCAAATGATATCAATTTTTTAATATATATTAGATATTAACACATATTAAATGTTAATGCATGTTAAATAGATTTAATACTTACATATACCCTGTATATATAAGTTAAAATAGCGTAGATACAATATCAAAACGCTGATATAAAATCTATTTGAGAAAATTCTGTAGAATCGGAGGTATTGTTGTTTGAAAAGATATTTTACACTGTGTAGTAAGGTACAGCACTCTTTATAGATATACCAAACTACATAAGTAATGCACACACACACACACACACACACACACACACACATATATATACTCGTATATATATATATATATATATATGTATGTATGCGTGTGTATGTGTATGTGTGTGTGTTTACGAGGATGGATTGAAAAGATCAATGGCTGAAAAGTCTATATGATGACGTCATATCTATTTTCGATGACTTTTTTACCAGGAGATCTAAGTACTGCAACACCGATAGATGAAGTACGTAGATCACAAAATGAACTATGTTGAAAAATAAATCTCATTTGGTACTATTCTATTATGGCATCATGCTCAGCCTATGAACCAATCGTCCTGCCTTCGGATATATATATATATATATCACCAAAATAAAAAATGATATCTATCTTTAGACGCTTAGCTTGGCCTACTGCTAGGCAAGAAACTATTTTTGATGAGTATCATTTTCACTTGGTGTCTCGTCCATCAGGCCGTATGCCAAACTTTCTAAGTTTGTAACCGACTATGTATGGGCAGAGTCTGCCAGAATTATCTCTCCGGTCTAAAAGTTCAGCCACGGTGAGCGGGCGACAAATATGTCTGATCAGCAGCCGCAGCCATGATATTTCAGTTGCCAACATGGCGTGGAATGGTGAACACCGTGCATTTTTCCACCGTTCCTCAACTCGAGGTGATATCCGATGACCGGGTCATTTACCAATGTATAGCTGTTCTAAGCACGTATTCTAGCCAGATAATAAACAGATATGGGGCTAATGTCTCTCTTTACTGCACACCGGCTACTAAGTCGAAGTAGTCTGTGTTTCCAACCAGGGAGTGGATTTTTACTTTCGTGTTTTTATATAGCATTATTATGGCCGCGAAAGTTTCTTTACGAAGACAGTAGACGAGATGTATCTCTTTACTGCACACCGGCTACTAAGTCGAAGTAGTCTGTGTTTCCAACCATCTGTGTTTGCTCTATCTTCCCTCTGTGTTTGGAGTCAAATGACTTGAAGAAGTCAACAAATAATAGTGTTGCCTCGAGGTTTTTACACGAACACCGAGAATTCGACGGATAGTCAAAATTTGTGATGTCATGGATCGATTTCTCCGGGGGCCATTTTGTTTCTTCCTAAGTATTTTCTCAATTTTAGGTTTTATGTGGTTGCGTAGCAGAGCGTTGTAGATCTTGGTCGCAATGGATGTAAGGTTTATACCTCGGTAGTTCTTGGCTCTTCTAAGGTCACCCTTAATGGGGAAATGGAGGATGCAGCCCTTTGTCCATCTGTCTATTGCGTTCTGTTTATATACAGGGTTGCAGTATCGGAATTCCCTGGTTTTCCATTCTTCTGGGGGTATTTCATCAAGCCCTGCAGCTTTCCTAATGCTTAATTTTTCTTCGTACTAAGTTGAGTTCTTGCGTAAACTGTCCTAGTTTTATGTCTACTTGATAACTAATAAATTTTATGATAGGTTCATCCGTTACTTTCAAAGATTTTCCAAGTAAATTCTCGAAATGTTTTTCCACTAGTATATTCGTTCTTCTTGACTGGCAGCTTTCATTTTAGCTCTCACCATACTCTTCCTTCTACTCACTTCGCTTACTGTCAGCCATGCTATCCTAGATTGTTCATCTTCAACCGAGTCTCTCATCTTATTGATCAGATTTTGGATGAATTCTGCTTGTTCTTTTAGGTATACGTTAGTTAGTTCATTTTGTGCCTTCTTAAGTTTCTGAGCATTGATATTGGTGAGGTTCCTCCTATTGCATAGGGATGAGGTTTGTATGTCTGCAAGCTTTTTTCAAGCCGCTAATATCTCCCATGTGACTCTAGATTTAGCTCTTTGTTTAGTTGGTATACATTCTGCTGCCGCTTTTATTTGGGCATTGACGAAGTTCTCATGTTCGTTATTCGGAGTAAGTGTTTCTGATATCTCCTGAAGTGCAACGAATTTGTTTCTTAGTGTTAACGTATATTTATCTCTAATATCCCTGTTGTTAAGCAGGAACCAGTCATAGTGTACGGTTGTGGTTGTTCGGGCCGCTTTCCTTCGTGGGCTCAGTCGTATCTTTGCCGTGACAATTCGGTGATCGGAAGACACACACTCGAAAGAGGAATATATCTCGCAATTCAATGCGCTATTATTCCATTTCTTATTAATGAGGATGTAGTCTACCTGTGCTTCAGTGTTATTTGCGTGGGTGTAGGTCTATCATCATCATCATCATGTCGTGCAATTAGCACGAATATCCCTGATCCTCTCTCGCCACTTCTCCCTATCATTCATCGCTTTTAGCAGGTCTTCAGGGCTACATCCCGTATCCTCACATAGCTGCTGTATGTATGTTCGAGCTGGTCGTCCTGCTTTTGCTTGGCCATATGCGGGGGTCCATAGGAGTACATCACTGATGAGTTCGTCCTTGTGTCCTGCGTGTCTGGCTCATCTAACTTGTATAGTTTTCGAGATGGGAGACAAGTGGCCGTACAACTGGTGTCTTGTGAGGTGTTGCCGCCAGGACTTGTTCAATATTGCTCTCAACATTCTTGTGTAATTGCCGTTTAGCTTCTTCTCCAGCCGTTTAGTTAGCGTCCAAGTAGTGCATCCATATACCAATATCGATACGACCGCTGCCTGGAAGAAACTGCGTTTCATTTTGTCCATAGTTTTCCCTCTCTTTTCTGAAATTTAGTTTTGATGCATGTTAATCAATTTTCTAGCGTGAAACCTGTTAGATATTCCCCATTTCAGTTTGACGAGTTGTGTAGGCTGAATTTATTGTTTATGTTTTTACTTATTTGAGCATTCATATCTCCACTGATGATTAGAACGTTGTGTTTCGGGATGCTACGAACAAGGAAAGATCCTATTTACCCAACCCCTCCGCTCGGGCAGGATATGATATATAGTCAATTCTTAAGCGGAGTTTAACAGGTTTGAATTCAGAGTTTTCCTTCTCCTAGATTAGTTGCCTCACCAAGGCTGAAGAAATCAGTCTGTCCTACTATTTACCCATAGCTGGAGGGAGAATAATTGGATTCATACCTTTCCCAAGGGTATTAGTGCTATAAAACGAACAAGGAAAGATAGCTCGTTATACAAGGCGATGAGGTCCGTTTCGTCACTAACATGCTGTAGCCGGACATGATTTTTGTACTGGGGTTGCCATTAAACGTGGCTACCATCATCCTCGGTTGTATTTTCTCGATGCTATTTAGTTCTTAAACTGGTTGCCTTTAGATTTTAGGGCCCGTGGACCGATGAGCATACCTACACCCACTATCGCGCCGTTGATAGAGTTTTTCCATGCAGATGCTGAGACAAACGTCCATCCATTGCCCGCGTCGTGGTATTCTATGTCTTCGTTATGAAAGTATCTGTGTTCTTCTACGCATATGATATCTGTATTATGAGCTATCGCAGAAGCTGTCAGCTCCTATTTAAAGTTGTAACGTTGAATGTCGCTATTGGTATAGTGCTTTTACATTTAAGTAATTTTTGACGTGTATATCTCTATAAAAGACGAACACTTTAAGAGCTTTCCCATTCCACCTTCGAAGTATGACTCGCGTTGCTATAAGAAACCCCCGAAAAACAGAAAAACAAAATCTGTAACTGCTGTTTTGAACTGGACAGCTTTTGTCTGTTTTCTAAACTGTTATTTTAAATGCATGTTGTAGATTTTATTATGTGTAAAATCTTTGCAGAATATTACCTGTGATCTAAATGAAAAAATATTATCAATCTGAATCCTAGTTTACAGATGAACCATGAAAACCGGGTTGAAAGATTTTATACTTTGAGAAATATTGCAGAGTGTTTGAAAACCTAAGTTAGCGTATAGAGTGTCTTTAATATTGCGATAAAACATAAATAAGGATTCTCCGATGAATTTTAAAAATAACTCAACTGTGGACTTATACTAAGTTAAAACACAATACATGGAGGGGGGGACAAGAAGTAAAGGAAGGAAAAGGATTTTTCTCACCCAAGATATACCTCGGAAGCCACGGGAAGCAGCGTGGTGGAAGTAAAGGCGGACGAATCCAACGATGGGTCAACGGTGCGCCGAACCAAGTGCTAAGCGGACGAACCCCACCGGTCAACGGCCAAAATCGAATGGTTCGATTCGGGAACTATTGCTATTCATCTTTTAGGGTGGCTTCTATGGATAAAAATAAAACACAGCCATCGAAAGATTACCATGACTCATACTCAAACCAACTCAAATCATATGTGTATAACCACTTAACTGAATGCAAAACGTGATTGATATTAAATTAACTTGTTTGTGTTATATATATATATATATATATATAAGCATTATTAGATATCGATTTACAAGCCAACTATTAAATAAGCGTAATATCTAAATGCCGTCATAAAGTAGATTTAAATACATATGATAAAGGTTAATAATATAAAATTGATACTGATAACAAACGTTGGATAAATTCAAGATATCGGTATAATTATTGGTATTGTTGGTGATATGTTAACGATAATAATAATAATAATAATAATATCAATTTTAAAATAGTATCTCAGAAGAACGAGGAAACTACTCGAAACCAAAATATATAGTAGAAATCCCATCAAAGGGATATATACCTGGGCCTGTCCTCCTCGTAGGATACTCGGGACCATTCTAAAAAGTGGACCAGAGAAGAACATCAACAAAAAGACCAACGAAGAAAAAAACCCATGACGATGCATAAGGCTTTATATCACAGAGATGACGATGACAAACTATGCGTCAAGAAAAGAAGGAAGAAGATGACTTGCCAACATTGAGAACAGCATTGATGCAACAAGAAAATGACTCAAAGATTACATAAAATACGCTGAGGAAGACTGATCAGAACCACCAGAAACGATACAGACAACGCAAGCATCAACACAGCAAAAATAACCAGAACTCAAAAATGGAAAGAAAAACAACAGTATGGATACTTCAAATGACAAATAAGCGGAATTTTACTCGAAAAAGTTTTGGACAAGGCTAAGGAAGGGAAACTGTGAGAGAGAAACTGAGTCTCTACTAATAGCAGCACAAAACAACGCAATAAAGACTGATTTTAACCGGCTCATTGGCCCAGAGGATAGAGTGTTCGCTAATTGTCCGGGAGACCTGGGTTCAATCCCAGTTGTCGTCATACCAATAACTTTAAAAATGATTCTTGATACCTCCTTGCTCAACACTCGGCAATAGGGTATATATCAAGGGTAAAGGGGAACAATCCAGGGAAAGGAGTAGCGCCCTCCCCTACACCTCGGTGTAGTAACTGTTGAAAAGGAAGCCTTCGGGTCACCCTCGACTAAGGTCACCAACTTTACTTATATCAAAGCAAGAATAGATAAGACGCAACAAAATAGCAAATGTAGGTTACGTGGTGATAGAGACGAAACCATCAAGCCAATGCAGTAAACTAGCACAGAAAGAGTATAAGACTTGACACGACTGAGGGGGTAAAATGATCCACTGGGAATTGTGCAAGAAATTTAAATTTGACCATACGACCAAATGGTATATGCACAACCCAGAATCTGTCCAAGAGAATAAGACGCACGAAATTCTCTGGGATTTTGAGATACAAAAGGATCATTTAATCTCGGCCAGACAACCAGACCTAGGGAGGGTCAACAAAAAATAGAACTTGCCGAATCATGGACATAGCAGTCCCGGCTGGCAACAAAGTAAAATTGAAAGAAAACAAAAAGAAAGATAAATACCTGGACCTTGCAAGAGAAATAAAAAACTATGGAACTTGAAAGTGACGGTGATACCAATAGTAATTGGTGTTCTTGAAACAATTACCAAAGGTTTAATACAGGGACTGGGGGACTTGGAAATAAGAGGACGAGTAGAGACCATCCAAATTACGGCATTGTTAAGATCGGCCAGAATACTGAAAAGAGTCCTGGAGACTTGAGGAGATTTCCTGTCACTCAAACTCCAAAGAGAAACCATTGGTAAATGCTGGCGTGAAAAACTCTCAAAAGAGTAATTGCCCTGATGCCCCTTAACCACATACTCAGAAAATGCACAACCAGATACAAACTTAGTAGATCGCAAGAAAAGATCAATCACCATTTGTACATGGATGACATCAAACTATTTGCCAAAAATGAGAAAGAACTGGAAACCCTAAGACACACTGTTAGAATATACAGTCAAGACATAGGAATGGAATTTGGCAGAAAAATGTGCCATGCTTGTAATGAAAAGTGGCAAACGACATAGGACTGACGGAATAGAACTACCAAATCAAGACAAGATTAGAACATTCGGAGAAAATGACGCCTTCAAATACTTGGGAATCTTGGAGGCTGACACCATCAAACAAGTGCAAATTAAAGATAAAATTCAAAAAGAATATCTCAGGAGAACTAGGAAACTACTCGAGACAAAACTCTCAAGCAGAAACCTTATCAAAGGAATAAATACTTGGGCTGTACCCCTCGTTAGATACTCGGGACCCTTTCTGAAGTGGACCGAAGATAAACTTAAACAAATGGACCAAAGAACTAGAAAACTAATGACCATGCACAAGGCATTACATCCCAGAGACGACATTGACAGACTATTTGTATCAAGAAAAGAGGGGGGAAGAGGACTTGCCAGCATCGAAGACAGCGTTGACGCATCGATACAACGACTCGAAGACTAAATTGAATAACACGAACAAGGACCGATTACGGCCATCAGAAACAATACTGACAACACGAGAGATAACAGAATGACATTAACCAGGAAACAAAAATGGGAAGAAAAACAACTCTATGGGCGTTTTAAACGATTAATAAACAACATCTCACACGACAAAACCTGGACCTGGCTAAGAAAAGGAAACTTTAAGAGAGAAACAGAATCTCACCTAATGGCAGCGCAAAACAACGCCATAAGAACCAATTATATCAAGGCGAGAATAGATAAGACTCAACAAAATAGCAAATGTAGGCTAAGCAGTGACAGAGATGAAACCATCAATCACATAATAAGCGAATGCAGCAAATTAGCACAGAAAGAGTACAAGACTAGACACGACTAGGTGGGCAAAGTGATCCACTCGGAAATGTGCAAGAAATTTAAATTTGACATTACCAACAAATGGTATAAGCACAACACAGCACCTTTCCTCGAAAATGACACACTAAAACTCCTTTGGGAATTTGACATACACACGGATCACCTAATCTTGGCCAGAAGACCAGACCTTATATTAATCAACAAAAAAAAAATTGCAAAATTGTCGACTTTGCTGTACCGGCTGACCACAGAATAAAACTGAAAGAATGTGAAAAGAAGGATAAATACCTCGAGAGCCTGGAGGATTTGGAAGTTGGCGGACGAGTGGAGACCATCAAAACGACAGCATTATTAAAGACGGTCAGAATACTGAGAAGAGTCCTGGATACTTGAGGAGACTTGCTGTCACACAAACTCCAGTGAAAAACTATCAGCCAACGCTGATGTGAAAAACTCTAATAAAAGAGTAAATTATAATAATACCATCAATCACATAATAAGCGAATGCTGCAAATTAGCAAAGAAGGAGTATAAGACTAGACACAACTGGGTGGGCAAGGTTATCCACTGGGAGACCATCCAAACTACAGCATTATTGAGAACGGCCAGAATACTGAGAAGACTCCTGGAGACTTGAGGAGACTTGTTGTCACTCAACTTCCAGTTAAAAACCATCAGCTAAAACTGATGTGAAAAACTCTCAAGGAGTTAATAATAATAATGAATTAGCAATAATTGTAATCCTATTTACCAACCCCTCCGCTCGGGCAGGATATGACACAAGGTCAATTTTTAAGCGGAGTTTAACAGGTTTGAATTCAGAGTTTTCCTTCTCTTAGACTAGTAGCCTAACCAAGGCTGAAGAACCTAGTCTGTCCTACTATTTACCCATAGCTGGAGGGAGAATAATTGGATTCATACCTTTCCCAAGGGTATTAGTGCTATGTGAAATGCAATCAGTCTCGTCCAGGATTTGAACTCGTGTCGCCGTGTTCATTTCCTACGACGATAACAATTACACCACGGGCACCTCCATTAATAATTGTAATAATAGTTATTTTTTTCATTATTAGTGATATAATTATAAATGATTAATTATTATAATGATATAAATAACAGTAACGGTAATTAGAATGTTAGTATTCAGAATAAAAGATATATAAAAATATCAAGAAATCAAATAAAGACTAAATTTCAAAATAGAAATTAAATAGAAATTAAATAAAACCCTAAAATTTATCACCACTTTTCCTTAATAAATGAATAGACAGATTTTTTTCTTGGAATAAAAAAGGTTAATTTATTGACAAGATTTTAGTTGCTGAAGGTTCTGTCAGTCTTGTTAAAAAAAAAATTTGATACATAAGGATACATAGAACCAGACATTGATTTTACGTCCGATTTTTACACCAACTTCTCGCCCAAATCTTTTGCTCCCCGCCACACCTATCTTTATTTATTCTTTCATTTTATTTTATTGAGTAAGAATCTATTGAAAGAAAATTTTTTTAAATTTTTTCTCTCCATTGTATGATGGTAACCTGAAGGGAGTGTTTTCTCATATTAATTGACCAGCTGGAATAAATTCATAATAGTCAAATGACGTTCTACTGAGTTTTTCTTCTAATTATATATATATATATATATTGCTCCTCGCTACAAGCAGAGCACTCAACATGATTATCTATTCTAAAAAAGAAAACGCACACACACACACACATACATATATATATATATATATATATATATATATATGGCACTGTGCAAGGAATATTGAGTATTTCTTAACCCTTTTTCGTCCCTTCTATTAGCAAGTTTCATCTGAAGATTGTATGGTATTACAAATACATGAAACTTGCAGTCATGAGATTGACATGCTTTATCGTGCTCTACTAGCTAGTATTAGCGGATGGCGGCGATCAGGCTGGCTTTGGTGTTATGGGAGGTCATGTTGGTGATGTTCTCGACGTATGACCAAACGAAGTAGTCCAGGAAGTTCAGGTCGTGGGAGGACCCCTCCTCCCAGTGAGAGAAAGGTACACTCCTTCTGAAGCTCAGCCTGGGTTTCTTTGGACTTGTGGGCCGGCGCCGAGTCAAGCTGCCACATCCAGGATCTGCCACCGGCCACCTGATTGCACCAAGTGAGCACCAAACTCATCAGCACATCCAGGTACACTTTGGTGTTGACTTTCAAGCCGACTTCGAAGATGTGCGGTGGCATGATGTGGCCCTCACTTGAAACCACACCAAAGGGTCGTCCGATGCGTTGAGCTGTGCCCTCAAGCGTTGAACCGTCCGGATTTGCATTTTGAGGGTGCTGGCAATGGTCCTGTTGTCATAACTTGGATCGGTAAAGAGCATGAGTTGTACAGCGGCGCATCTCCGATCTCGCTCTTTGAACATTGTGTCACTTTCAGACATGATAGAAGGCTCCTATCGCTCTTGGGATTTGTACACAACTGGCCAACTAGTAGTCTGCAACAAAAAAAGAAAACCGGTTTTTATTAAACGGAAATGGAATCGTGTCGTCTTTCCTAGGGCGAGAACTTTATCGTTCCACCTTGTATTTTCTTGCATGTCTGTAGTAATTTATAGATACGCATGCGTGTGCCAACACACTCACATGCGTATCTATAAATTACTGTACACACACACACACACACACACACACACACATATATATATATATATATATATATATATATTTCACACTTTTTTCACACTTCCGTCGGATGATTGTGTAAAACACATGAAGTTTTAGTAAAGGACTTCCAGAATTCATAATTCCACTATTTATACTCGTCTTTAATTGGAATCATTTTGAGATGAGGCTTCTTAATCTGAGAATTAATTTTTTTATTTATTGCGGAGTTCGGGGCTCGTGGCGCAGAGGATAGAGGCGTTGAGTCTCTACGGTTCCAGGTGAGCATTGTCAGAAGATAGCGGTTTCAATTCAAGCCGGCCAGAGGTTTACTTGGTCAAAAACGTGGTGCGATAGACAACAACTATGGGAGGCAGTAATTACTGGGGATACGGTTACAAGACTCAGCATTCCTATCCGAGGTCGCGGTTAAATCATCTGAAGAAGGCCAGAAGTGAAATTTGGCCGAAACGTAGTGAAAGAAGAAACAACACAAAAACTACCAAGATGAGGACAAAAAGTCCGCAATAAATAAAAAAAATTAATTTTCACTATTCATACGTTTTATACCTGCTCTGCTTTAAGAGCCTCGAGCACTCTTTTTATGCAAAAATTTTTCTTATATGCAGCTATTCTATCATTATATATATGTATATACGTGTGTGTGTGTGTGTCCATACTAACTTTCAGCAGTCTTCATATCGTTGTTTCTAGTGTCCGACTGATTGTCTTTATCTGGGCACGTCCGGGTGCCAACTGATTCTTTTCCTGTTTTCTATCTCGTGCCCACTCTTAACGGCTTTCCTGCTCGAGTCTCCTTCAGCCAATCAGAACTTGTTATCGATTCGCTGCCGATACATTTCTATTTTTAACCTAGGTGTCCCTAATTATTTTACAGTATTACCCGTTAGGGTCCTTTCTATGGGTCAAATAGAATTTGTGTCCTTTGTTTGACACTTAACTGCATCAGATGGTGTGACTGCAGTTCTAGAGTTTTGGGGAATATGGAAAACCCTTTTTATTGCCATTGCTCCCAGTTCAGTCAGCCGGGACTGTAATGTAATTGAATGGCTCATAGAAAATTGAAATTGGAAAAAAACGGGAAGCTAATTTCTGGGAAAGGAGGAGAAGGAAAAAAATAAGAAAGAAAAGAATTTTTGTAGCAGACGGGGAGTCTACGAGCGACGAGTTGACCCCAGAGTGAGTCAGGCCAAAGCAGCCAGTCACGGATGAATGACTACGGTAATTAAAAATGGCTAGATAAAAAAAACCGGCAGTTCCAAATCTTCTGCACAGGTGTGGAAACATCGGAAATGGATATGTTCCTCCCCTGCCCCGACACGACTGGTGTAAGTAAAAGAGCGAATCGGGTTTGAACGGGAGAATTCGAGCGAGCTGCGAAGAGAGAAGTCGGGCCTAAGTTGTGTCCGAAGAGAAGCCACGCCCTTTTAATAGAAAACCTTAACCAGTCTTTCTCTCATCGAATAAATCACAGTTGCGAGCCAGCTATAAACCTAGATGTTATACGTTGAAAACCCTTCGCTACAACTGTAAGTAAGTAAAGTTAGCGACCATAGTCGAGGGTGACCTGAAGGCTCCCTTTTCGATAGCTACTACACCAAGGTGTAGGGTAGGGCGCTACTCCATTCCCAGGATTGCTCCACTTTACCCTTGAACCGTACCTTATAATGCTGAGTGTTAAGCAAGGTGGTATCAAGTTCCATTTTTAAAGTCTTTGGTATGACTCGACCTGGGATTGAACCCAGGTCTCCCGGGCCATTGGCGAACACTCTAACCGCTGGGCCAATGTCCCACGCTAATTGCGTCTTTGTAGAGGAGTGAGACCTCTACACAGAGATGAGTGCTCTGGATATGACGTTAAAATATCTCATGGTGGGGCACCAGTTCTGGAGCTATGGGGAATGTGCAGTACCACTTCATTACCATTACTTCCAGGTCCACTCTGAACCGAAGTGGTAGTACCTGTCAGAGTCCCATCTATAGGTCAAATCGAACTGCTTAACAAAGAACTGTTTAGCCATTTAACTGCGTGCAAACAAATGATTGACGATAAATCATACTGTTAGTGTTAAATAGCAATACTTGAAACTATTCAACCATGTTCAAATAAAACCATTGCTGTTAGCAAAACTTGAAACCATTTAGATGTGTACAAACAAATGATTAATACTAAATAGACTTATTCATGTTAGATAGGAGTACTTGAAACTATTTAACTGGGTGCAAAAATTAAATTATTAGTATTATATTGCAATACTTAGAACCATTTAACTGAACAAATGAATGATTTGTGTTGAATAGAATTTTTAGAGTTAAATAGCATACTTGAGACCACTTTACTGTGTGCAAACAAATCATTAATATAAAGTCGTATCATTGGAGTTTGATAGCAATAATCTAAACAATTAAACAGTGTGCGAACAATAGCAATACTTAATTGTGTGCAAACTTATTAGCTCTAACTCATTTAAAAATAACATTACCAACAAACTATTCACTTATAAATCATATATGTATAACCAGTTAACTGTGTGCAATCAAATGATTATTTTCAAATAGAATTATCAAAATTTCATTGAAATACTTAAAACCATTTTACTATATGCAAACAATTGACCTCTGGCTCGTTTAATAATAATGTTGAAATTTACGAAGCTTTTTGCTTCGATGTGGCACAAGGCCGAAAGAATAGGGCACCCAATGAGACTCAAACTCACTCGTGAAAGTTTGATTGTTTAGCTTGCAAACCATTATACCACCCGAGGTATGTTTTAAAAAAGAAAGAAAGAAAGAAAATGAAAATCTTGATTTAAAAAAAAAGAAAGAAAGAAAGAAGGAATAAGAAATTGAAAGACGAGATTTAAAAGAATAAAAGGAAGAAAAAAGAAAGAAAGAAAGAAAATGAAAGGCGAGATTTAAAAGAAAGAAAGAAAGAAAGAAAGAAAGAAAGAAAGAAAGAAAATGAAAGTCTTGATTTAAAAGAAAGAAAGAAAGAAAGAAAGAAAGAATAAGAAAATGAAAGACGAGATTTAAAAGAAAGAAAGAAAGAAAGAAAGAAAGAATAAGAAAATGAAAGACGAGATTTAAAAGAAAGAAAGAAAATGAAAGACGAAATTTGAAAGAAAGACGATATTTCAAAGAAAGAAAGAAAGAAAAAAAATGAAAGACGAGATTTAAAAGAAAGAAAGAAAGACGATATTTTAAAGAAAGAAAGAAAGAAAGAAAGAAAGAAAGAAAGAAAGAGTAAGAAAATTAAAGACGAGATTTAAAAGAAAGAAAGAAAGAAAGAAAATGAAAGACGAGATTTTAAAGAAAGAAAGAAAGAAAAAAAGAAAGAAAGAAAGAAAAAAGAAAATGAAAGATAAGATTTAAAAGAACGAAAAAAAGAAAGAAAGAAAGAAACTGAAAGACAACATTTAAAAGAAAGAAAGAAAGAAAAAAAGAAAGAAAGAAAGAAAGAAAAGAGTAAGAAAATGAAAGACGAGATTTAAAAGAAAGAAAGAACTTTCTTTAAAAACAAAGAGGTGGAGTGATCGGGAAAAAAAGAAAGATTTGAAAATAGAAAGAACAAAAGAAAGATGATTGGACAACCAATACGCTACGAATAGCACTCTGTAAATTAAACTGTCAAACCAGCAAAAGAAGAATGGCGTTTGTAGAGCAACCATTGATTACAATGCCCGTACTCCGTCTTTTAGTGTGACAAGGGTCGTCCCCGATTGTTAAGGAGGGGACCGCGAGGTAGGCAGAGAGTAAGAACAGGCAGAAAGTGGGAAGAGGAGGAGTAGGAGGAGAAGATACGCCTGTCTGCCTGCCCTCTCCGTCCTCTCTCGTTGCGGAGGTAAAAACGGATGGCAGGTTGCAAAAGAATGACACTGGCTGTCAGTAGAGTCGGATGGCTCTTACCAAACGAAGTCTTACAAACATTAATGCAATGAAAATCCAAAGAAAGCAAGAGAGAGAGAGATACATTACTCCTTTCTTGGCCTTCATCCTGGTTGTCCATAGTTACAGTTGAAAAAGTTCAATGTTTCGGATAGTGACAAACCGTTATATAGCAATTACTGATGTCTTACCCTTTTTAGGGGGGGGCTTTTTTCTCTCACCTTTTATTCATTTACCGAGAGTATATACTCTAGTTGGGGTTCGAACTCGCTACAGTCCAGCGCGGTAGCCACTACACCGCAAACCCACTCCTACAGAAGAATAAGGCACCCGAAACAAGAGGTGTCCTAGATATGAAATCTTACGGTGAGGCTCCAGTTCGGGAGATCTGATTGGTGTATATTACCCCTTCATTGACATTATTCCCAGATCCACCGTGACCTGGAGGTGTAGCATTTGTTAGAGTCCCTTACAATAGTCAAATAGAAACGTTTAAAAATTAATCGTATTCGATTTGGTCGTGAGCAAAAGAAAACATCTTTTATGAAAAAACTGCACAAAAAATGCAAACATGAAGATACAATAAACGCGATTCCTTAACCTCTAGGCATGAAATAACACGAGTTTATCTGGCGTTAAAATCAATCAAGCAAGCAAACCGCCTCATCCAGATTTTGAACTTACTGGTCAGGTCTAATTCCTGCGACGATAACCGTCACGACACAAGCGCAACCAGTGATTAGTATGTATTTAGTTACTACATTTGGATTAGTTGCGACAAAAATCCAGAATTATGTAGCGATCAGTAAGATTTGAACTCGTTGTGGTGGTTTGTTAGCCTAGCTTGCTCCCTATTACTCCTCGCGAAATGCCAAAAGCGTTTGGTGTGACACAAGGTCAATTTTCAGTGGAGTAAAGCTGGTTTGAACACAGGCTTTATTCCTACCCCTAGAGTGGTTGCTTAACAAAGGCTAAAGAACTAAGTCTTCCCAACTATTTACCTATAGCTGTATGAGTGGGCGGAGGGGTTAGAATGGATAGATTCTTTTCTTAAGGGCATTTGCGCGAAGTGAAATGCAAACAGTCTCGTCCAGGTTGAACTCGGGTCGCCAATTTCATTTCTTACGACGATAACCGTTACGCTAAGCGCTTGGTACGTAGTCTTTATGAAACGGGAAAGTGTCATCTGATCTTCGTGTGAACACGATAAAACAACCTCTAGGTTGGGAAAAGCCTAAGACAAAGAGTGACTTTAAAAAAATACCTAAAGATCTGCATCAACATGAAGAATAGATCGAACTGATTGCTGCTTTGTCAACCTTTAACATTAGTCATTAGTCGTGATCCCAGTGTCTTGGGGGATATGTCAGACCATTTCTGTCAGTTGCTCTGGATCCGTGGCCACATTGAAATAGGTGGGGTCGAGTTTTATGCTTTTATCAAAATAAATAGATAAAATGAAAAAAATTAACAAGTTTTTTTTCCCACATCGTGCTTGTTCCATTTTATTTCCACACGACAGGGCAGTCGTCATTATTATCACAATCGAATTTTTCTCACGTAAGCTGTAAGGTGCGTGTCAGTATTGAAACGTTGTATGTCTCTTTTCATAGTTCATGACGTGTCCGTTGTAGAAAGTGATGGATGAGGACTGGAGACATTATCCAGTTTCAGCCATCAAAGGGTTAGTGCTCTGATCAGATTATGGAGGCGTAAGTGTAAGCAAAGTATGTGGGAGTGAAAGGCGAGGGGGAAAAAAGAAAGGAAGGAGTTATAGGATGAAGAGGAGGCAAGGAGAAATGACAGAACTTAGAGAAGGAAGAGAAGAAAGAAAAGTCGTCAAAAAGTCATGAAAGAGAACAGAATCTTAAAAACTGGGTAGGAAAGATTAGAAGGAATAAAAAAAAAAGGAAGTGGAAAGAAAAGAAAAGAAAAGAAAAGAGGATACGGAAAACAATGGGAGAAAGGAAATGGGGAAAAGAAGGAAGTAAACACAAAAAGGTGGAGGAGTAAATGGATAGAATTTGGGCGGCGTCATTACTTACACGAAGCTAAACTTATAAGTAGACAAGAATTAACTCCCCTTGATGTTTACTTATCACTAAACTCACTCTACGATAAATATAAAAAGAAATACATTAATTGCGAACACTTTTCTATAAGATGTAGAATTTATTTGATAAAATTTATGGGGAAAAATTCGTAAACTATAAAACTACGAAAAAATCATACTTTTTTATAATTACTTTTTTTTATATCTATCATGATATGAATCAAGAAAAAAAATAGGGGGAGATAATTCTTGTATACCTAAATGTTTAGTCCCGCGTAAATAAATACATTTGGCTTGGTTTCTTAGTTTAATAGCATCTCAGGCTTCGTGGGTAATTTTATGTCAAAGTCATGCTTGTAGAAGAACAGTAGTGGTACAATTTAACCCTTAGCTGTGGAGGAAATAAGGGGTTATGGGTTTGAAGATTATTTTTGGATCACTGCTGGGAAATAACAATGTCAGTAACTGACTTCTTCTTCTTCTTTTTCTTCTTCTTCTTCTCTTTCACTTTTAATCTTCTTTTTGTTTATTGAAGCGGCAAAGGAAAGAATGATAGAAAGAGAGGTAGGGATACTTTTAAACAATTTTTATTTTCGGGGTTTACGACAATTTTGTGACCTAAAAAGTTTTCCTGAACCAGTTGAAATAGTCGAGCTTCTCGGTCAAGGTGTTAGAAGAATATCAGGAAACATTTTGGCAAATTGTGAATCGTCGGTATCGAGTATAAGGGATTTGAGGGTCCGCCATGTATGTCTGTGGTCGGTGGGTATGTTCAGCTGACGCTAATACAGGCGGGAGATACAACGCACTGCTCAGCCAGAGGCTTTAGCAGACACATGTGCTCCAACTGGTTGTCGAAAGGAAAAGAAGCCGTCTGTCTCAGTTGTGGTGATAAAGGGTTCTGAGGTCGTGTTTCTTTTAGGCGCCAGGAAGCCTATCTTTCCAGTTATGCACAGATTGTGCATCCTGTTAGAGGCTATCAAGAAAATTGTTACTTTTTTATTATTTGTTTTTATTTCGTGTTTATTTCCTTTTTATTTTTATCTTTTAATGATATTTTTGTTTTGTTTTGTTTTGTCTTTTGTTTTTGTTTTTTTTTGTTTCTTCTTTAATATCCACAGGGTTCCATACCTTTCCTAAGAGTATTAGTCAGAAAGTGAACGTAATAGCGCCACTGAAGCTCGAACTCGTTTACTACAATGTCTTAGTTAAGCACGTTAGCCATTACACCACGCACGGGGATTCCCACCCACCCCACACACACACACATACACACACATAATACGCCCTAATAATAAACAGAGAATGGAAACAATGAGATAAATATTTCAACCTTAACGGAGAACTGAAAACAAAGATTGTGGCAGATGAGGGTGATGTTATGTTTTGACCCTTCGACCCAGCCCAAAAATGCTATTCCAAGGTGATACACCGGAAGGAAGTGACACATTCCAATGGCCAGTAATCGAAAGAGATCGCGTGGGCGGATTAAGGCTTATGAGGTGGGACAAGGGGAAGGTTCCATTGTGCCACTACAGTGATGCACCGGAAGAGAGTAACCTCTGAACTGCATGACAGTTATTTCCGCTTGATGACGATTAAACATCCGATTCAAAGATCCAGTAGGTAATCGTGTGAGCGTTGAGTTATTATTTAACTCAGTTGAGTTTGGGTCCCAGAGCAGTTGCCAGCAGAATTCCAGACAGATAGAGACCAGATGTGGTAGGGAAGGCCACACCCGACCGAGGGGGCCCTCGGAAAGCCCCGATGGAGTAGACCCCAACATCAGGAGAACAAGAAAGACACAACGTGACGGTCATAACAGTGGGGTCAAAATATGAAGTTTATGTTCGGTCTCCAGCACCCTCTCACATGCAACTTTGAACAACCCTTTCGAACCCTTGCAATAAAGTGAGAGGTAAATATTTTTCTAAAGAAGTCTTCTTGCGTCTTTGTCCTTGCGTCTGTTTAATTATTGTGTCGTTGTGATGCTGTAGATGACTATATAACAGTGACAGTTAAAACAATCATATTGGAGCAATCCTGAACCAGGAAAATAAACTGGGGAAACCGAAGATCCAGGGTAGGAATGAAAGTCTAAGCTACAACACTGTTAAGATCAGCTTAAATACTGTGGAACATCCTTGAGAAATGAGGAAACTTTCTGTTACTTGGACACCATAATTCACCAGATATCCGTCTCACCATGCTGTTAAGGCATTACCATTCTCAATTTGACTTCATACAAGAGTTAACTCCCCTTAATGTTTTACTTTTCACTTGGTTCATATTGCCAAAATATCAAAAGGAAAACATTTAGTGAGATCGTTTTTATACAACATGTAAGATTCATCCAATGAAATTAATGAAAAAATACATTCATACTTTTTGTATTATATATACATATAATATGTGGAAACTGTGGGCATGTTTATTGTTAAAAGGGGAGAAACAACCGGTTTCGTCTGGTACTTCTCAAGCTGTTAACGCCAGAAAAATTAAAGGGGGAATGTAATGGGGAAAAAGTAGAGGAGAGGAGATAAAAAAAAAGAGGGGGGCAGTAGGAAAGATGAGCAGATGGTTAGAGACCGATCACATTCAACCCCAACAAACAATCCCTCTGTAAACAGAGGGAAGGTTGAAGGGATCGAACGTAAAGGGTCTCCAACACTTTAAGATGATATAACGAATGTAACCGACTCAGAATACTGAATCGGTCGACATTAAAATCTGCCACGCATTCCCTGTTATTAATCATGTGGTCTGCTATAGAAGACCCGGATGTGTTTACAAGCTGGCCTCTTTTAAGCTCAAGATTCAAAATACGAGCTGGCAAATGCTGCTTTATGTGCAGGTCCAACCGATTTGACGTCCTGCCTATGTAGTCACTGCCACAACTACATGTATATTTATATATAACTGAATTGATATGGTGGGGAGGTAAGACATCTTTACGCATTGAGACGAATGCAGTGCGAGTCAGAAAAATTAGTCACACAGCAGCTGAAAATAACACTTGTCAACTGCCGCGGTGATGCATTTGGAAAATTTCTCACCCTAGAACCTATATATGGCAAACGCAAATAAACAGGGCACTTGTTAACGGTGTACTTTTTAGCCCAATCAAACTTATTCAAAACATCATGGACAACGCGATCCAAAACAGACAATGGATATCCATTTTTAGACAAGGTTGACCTGATGAACTCAATTTCGTCATCAAGAAAGCGCTTGGACGAAATCATAAGGGCACGGTGGACAAGAGTCTTAATTAAATTGATTTTGCGGTGCTGAGGGCAAAATGAATCCCATCTCGTATACAGGCCAGAAAAGGTGGGCTTCCTATATACAGAAGTAAGAAAAGCTGTGGAAGTTTTATGCACAAATATATCTAAAAAGGCGTTTTGATGGTTGGACTCCTTTTCCACGGTAAATTTTAAAGAGGGATGCATAGAATTCCCCTACCCTTTTTTTTTTCTCTCTCCTTTCCTCTACTTTTTTCCCCATTACATTCCCCCTTTAAATTTTTCTGGCGTTAACAGCTTGAGAAGTGCCAGACGAAACCGGTTGTTTCCCCCTTTTTAACAATAAACATGCCCACAGTTTCCCTAAACCTTTATGTCTTCTTGGCTATTAATATGTTTTTAACCATCAATAATTTGTTCAAATATATGTATATATAATACAAAAAGTATGAATGTATTTTTTCATTAATTTCATTGAATGAATCTTACATGTTGTATAAAAACGATCTCACTAAATGTTTTCCTTTTGATATTTTGGCAATATGAACCAAGTGAAAAGTAAAACATTAAGGGGAGTTAACTCTTGTATGAAGTCAAATTGAGAATGGTAACGCCTTAACAGCATGGAGAGACGGATATCTGGTGAATTATGGTGTCCAAGTAACAGTAAGTTGCCTCATTTCTCAAGGATGTTCCTCAGTATTTAAGCTGATCTCAACAGTGTTGTAGCTTAGACTTTCATTCCTACCCTGGATCTTCGGTTTCCCCAGTTTATTTTCCTGGCTCAGGATTGCTCCAATATGAGAGACGCCTTAATTTTACCCAGTGAAGGCTTCGAAAGAAAAATAGGAAATGTAAATAAAGTAGGGGTGGTGGGGGTAAGAGAAAAGTCAGAACAAATAAATAAATAAAAATAAAAGTAGACAAAAGGAGAAATAAGAAATAAAAGAATCAAGGAACTGTATAAAAATGGAATTGAAACCTTCTTTTCGTATAGTAATGAGTTTAATCTTCATTGTTCTTTAGATTTGTGATGTTCTTAATTCCTTCTGCGTCCTGGTTAAGAAAGGAAAACTTGAAGTGAAAAACGGAATCTCTTTTAATGGCAGCAGAGAATAATGCCGTAATAACCAATTATATCAAAGAATAGTAAGTGTAGGTTATGTGCTGACAGCGATAAAACGGTTAATCATATATAATAAGGAAATATGGAGGTGCCCGTGGTGTAACGGTTATCGTCGCAGGAAATGGACACGGCGACACGAGTTCAAATCCTGGACGAGATTGATTGCATTTCACATAGCACTAATACCCTTGGGAAAGGTATGAATCCAATTATTCTCCCTCCAGCTATGGGTGAATAGTAGGGCAGACTAGGTTCTTTAGCCGTGGTGAGGCAACTCATCTAGGAGAAGGAAAACTCTGAATTCAAACCTCTTAAACTTTGCTTTAAAAAAATTAACCTTGTGTCATATCCTACCCGAGCGGAGGGGTTAGGTAAATATGATATCATCATCATCATCATATCGTGCTGGCAGCACGGATATCCCTGACCCTCTCTCGCCACTCCTCCCTATCGTTCATCGCCCTAGGCAGGTCTTCAGGACAACAACCTGTATCCTCACATAGCTGCTGAATGTACGTTCGTGCTGGTCGTCCTGCTTTTGCGTGGCCGTGTGTGGGGATCCATAAGAGTACATCTCTTATGAGTTCATCTCTGCTTAAGGAAATACAACAAAGAGATACAAAAGAAATACAAGACTAGACACGACTGAGTGGGAAGGTAATTCTCTGAGAATTGTGCAAGAGTTTGACAAATCGCATATGCATACAAAAGAATCTGTCTTGGAAAGTGAGACGCATATAATTATTCTAATACGAATGGATCTCCCAATCCCGGCCAGAAAAGCAGACCCAGGGTCAATTAACAAGAAAAGAAGAATTTATCGTCCAGCGGATTTTGCCGTTCCGCAGATTGAAAATAAAAGGAGGTGAAAAGATAAACTGATATCAGGATGTTGCCGGAGAACTGAAAAAAAAAAGCTGTGAAACATGAAAGTGATGGTGATACTAGTTCAAGTTGATACCCTCGGAACGATCTCCAAGGATCTGGGAAAGACACAAGACCAACCGGAGATCAGAAAAAGAAATCGAGACCATCCAGACCACAGCTCAGGTAAGATCACCAAGAATACTTAGGAGAGCCCGGGGCACCTGAAGAGACTTGCTGTAACTCAGACTTTAGAAAAAATAATCATCAGATAGAATGGGTGTGAAAAACTCACAAAGAGTCAAATAATAATATTGTGAACAATGAGATAAAGACCTCAAACTTAGTAAAGAACTGAAAACAAAAACTTGAACATGAAGGTGACAGTGGCAGCAAACAGTCGGAATACTTGAATCAATCCTAAACCTGGAAAAGATTCTTGGGGTACTATAAGTCCAGAGAAGGATTGAGAGTCTAGGTCACTGCTCACTTAAGATCAGCTGAAGTACTGACGAGAGTCCTGTATAATTGAATACTCTGTCACTCCGACTCCATAATTCATCAAATGTCCACCTCGCTATGAAAAGGTGCCCGTTCCTTGACACTCTCTTGGTAATCTTTACGAGAAGCAAGTTGTGATCTCCCTATCTGTGTATACTTAGACCTTTACTGTCGTGGCCAGTGGTCGAATAGCTAACAGAAATAATTCTTTTGATTTCAATGGTCTCCCAGTTTTAAAAAAAAGCTTAGAAACCCTTCTTTTCTGATAAATACTACTCCTTCCAGCTAAGAAAATAATTGGTTTAAATATTTATTCAAAATACTAATATTTAGAGGTTTTTGAAGGCATCTGAGATCTCTGAACGAAGCCAAAGCCGCCCTCGTATGCCACGCCTGGTATAAACAAAGCAGTAACCTTTTGTAGATAAAGAATAAAAACAAATAAAACAACTTTTAAATACGAATAATAATCTTAAACTGTAATAAAAGTAAATCTACCCCGTTTATTTTTAATAACTACCATCTTACGACCCGTATGAAATATGGTTTAAAATAACAAAAAAAAACCTGAATTTTTCATTTATCATTCAGGGTTTTCGGACTATTTTCTTCTTTTTTTATTGTTATATTCTCAATGTTTCAGTCGGTATGTCCTCTGGTCTTCTTCAGGTGTTTCTTGTCAAACTACAGAGCCTACACGGAACTTCGAATCACGTCCTTTATTTAACCCAGCAGGATATATAATGTAACGGTTAAAGGCGTTGGTTCAATAAGCTTCTAAAGAGACAATCATCTCGAGGTTGCAGGTTCAATCCAGACTTCAGGCGAGTAACAATACAGGAATACTAAACACTTGTACCTGGTTATGGTTGGCCAAATCTGAACAAGCGACCCCCGTGGATTAAATAAAGGACGTGGTTCGAAGTTCCATGTAAGCTCCCGAGTTCCGAGAAGAAACACCTAAAGAAGACCAGAGTATATGCGGACCAAAACGTTGTGAAAATAACAATAAAGACAATAGTTCGAAAACCCTGAATGATAAAAATCATCAAACTTCGTCTTAGAAATTCAGACAACTAGAACTTTTTGGTAATAACTTCGTAAATATCAAATATACAATACATGCGAATATAATATGCATGTCATGGCTCAATTCTGTCAGTAACTCTTACTTCGGGCCCTTCTGACGTTTGCGCCGGGTGGGTTATTGTAAGTCGATCCCCTGGTCCCGAAGGGCCTCCCCACGAGCATTACCTGCTCTGCAGTGCTAAGTTTATTAATTGAGTCAAACGTTTTTCAATATTTTGGTAGTATGTGGTAGCTAGCGCGTTGACATGTAGTGCATTGGTTCATTCTATGAGTGACTTGAAAGCCGTACAGATGAACATGTGACGTACTCTAATTTGGGAACATGATTTTAATGTTCTAACACCACAGAAGCAATCAAAAACATTTGTTGTACGAAAGATGAAGGCGAGGTTGATCAAAGTACAGTTACCAAATGGTTGAAGGAATTTCGATCAGATCGCAAAAACCTCACCGATACAGCAAGGTCAGGTAGACCTAAAAGCATGGATTCTGAAGCTGTTTTGCAAGCCATAAAAGCACATTCGATAAGTAGCACTTGGAGAGTATCAGGCGAGCTCGGCATGTCACAATTCAGAGAGGTTCGTCACCTTCACGATCTCTGCAAATCCGGTGAGTAGCGCTTGGCGAGTATCAGGCGAACTCGATATCTCACTGTCCAGTGTGGTTTGTCACCTTCACGATCTCGACAAAAGTACTTGGATCGGTCGAATTGTGCCTTGGGTTGGTAAAACATTGCAAAACATTTTTGTTACTCTTATATCTTCCAAAGACCATCATTATTAACACTTCAACTCATTATAACGAAGATAATGCAAAATAATACTCTAAGAACATGCAAAGGAAAATACTGGTTCTGAATGGATGATCTCAAGATTTTTGCCCATTAATAAAAAGGACTTGGGGAGCGATAATACAAACTGTTAGTATTTTCAGCCAAAATATGTAGAATCGTAAAATGTGTAATGATTATAATGATTGAAGGGAAAGAGAAACGACCGAAGGAATTGAATGACACAATAAGAAACCCATCAAAATACTCACAGAAATGTGTAATGATTATAAGGGTTCAATGAAGGGAAAAAGAAACGACCGAAGGAATTGAATTGCACAATAAGAAACCCATCAAAATACTCACAGAAATGTGTAATGATTATAAGGATTGAATGAAGGGAAAAAGAAACGACCGAAGGAATTGAATTGCACAATAAGAAACCCATCAAAATACTCACAGAAATGTGTAATGATTATAAGGGTTCAATGAAGGGAAAAAGAAACGACCGAAGGAATTGAATTGCACAATAAGAAACCCATCAAAATACTCACAGAAATGTGTAATGATTATAAGGATTGAATGAAGGGAAAAAGAAACGACCGAAGGAATTGAATTGCACAATAAGAAACCCATCAAAATACTCACAGAAATGTGTAATGATTATAAGGATTGAATGAAGGGAAAAAGAAACGACCGAAGGAATTGAATTGCACAATAAGAAACCCATCAAAATACTCACAGAAATGTGTAATGATTATAAGGATTGAATGAAGGGAAAAAGAAACGACCGAAGGAATTGAATTGCACAATAAGAAACCCATCAAAATACTCACAGAAATGTGTAATGATTATAAGGATTGAATGAAGGGAAAAAGAAACGACCGAAGGAATTGAATTGCACAATAAGAAACCCATCAAAATACTCACAGAAATGTGTAATGATTATAAGGATTGAATGAAGGGAAAAAGAAACGACCGAAGGAATTGAATTGCACAATAAGAAACCCATCAAAATACTCACAGAAATGTGTAATGATTATAAGGATTGAATGAAGGGAAAAAGAAACGACCCAAGGAATTGAAGGACACAATAAGAAACGCATCAAAATACTCACAGAAAAAGAAATATACAAAAAGAAACATTAAAAAATCATGAGGTAAATGAAAAGTAAGAAAGCAATATCTTATAAGAAGAAGGAAACTACTACAAAGCAAAACTCTGTCCCAGAAATTCAACCAAAGGATGAAAATACCTTGGCAGTCGATCATGTAAGATAGTTTGGATCCTTCTTGAATCTGACAATAAAGGAACGCAGAAATTGGGACTGCAAAATGAGAAAATGATGATGCACATGGCCTTACTCGCATGTATTTTGTGGATGCAGCAATTTATAAACTGCAGTAATACACAAAGGAAAACTGATTGTGTCAGCCAAAAATGAGAAGAAAAACAACTATATACATACTTCAAAGACAAACTTAGGAGATTGCGCTTGAGATGAACTGGACGTGGCTAAGCAGAGGAAAGGTAAAGAGCGAAACTGTGAAAGTTAGAACTGAAAAGATGCACGAGCATTTTAAATGAGAGAAAAATGATAAGTGAATACAATAAGTTGGCACTGAAAGAACATAAGACTAGGCACAACTGGATGGGGAAGCGATTCACTGGTAATTGTGCAAGCGACAAAAAAATTGACCACACTGAAAAAGGGTATACGCATAAACAAGAATTTTTCTAAGAAAATCAGACATTAAAATTCTCTGGGATTTTGAAATACGAGGGTGAGTCAAAAAGTAATGCCTTTTTCGTAAGTATAGGAAAATTTTATCGACACAGGAACATGTATCATACATCAAAATGAGGCTGGTCCTCTATGGATCACATCCCTACTTCTCAACACAGTCACCGTTCCTCTCAATACCAATGTTCCACCTTCGAATGAGGGCATATATCCTTGCCTCGTAAAATTCTGTTGACTGTCCTTTGAGCCAATTTATCACTACAGTTTTCACGCCTTTGTTACTGGGATAATATTTGCCTCATAAACCCTCTTTAATAGGACCGAAGAGATGATAGTCTGAAGGCGCTAAATCTTACCAATCGATAATGTTCTCCTATTGTATGACAATGCTCGACCACACACATGCATCAGGACAAAGGAAATAATCGCCTCATTAGATTGAACAATTTTATCGCTTCCGCCATACTTACCAGATTTAGCGCCTCATCGGCAGGGGCTATAGATTATGCCGACTGTATCTTTGCAGAAGGGTAAGACTCCTCCGCTCCCCATGAGTGTCCTGGATATGGCACTAAACAAACTGATAGGGAGGCTCCAGTCATTTAGGGAACGTGTAGTATCCCCTCATTTCCATTGCTTCTAGGTCCACTCTGACCTGGGGAGGTAGCACCTAATAGGATTAAATAGAACTGCTTGACATTTAAAGTGAGGGCAAACAAATGACCTATATTGGATTGAATTGTTAGAAATAGAACTGTTTGACCATTTAGCTGTGTGTTTACAAATGACTGTCGGATTGAATTGTTAGAGATCCATGGCAATAGTTGGTACTATTTAAACGTATGCAAACGAATAACTAATAAAATAGATTTATCAGTGTTAAATAGCAATACTTGAAACTCTTTGTGTGCCTAAATTGAATTATTGGTATTACATAGCAATACTAGAAACCATTTGACTGTGTGCAAATGAATGAATAGCGTTGAATCGAAAAATCAGTGTTAGATAACAATACTTTTAACCACTTTACTGTCAGCAAACAAATTATTTATATTGAATAGAGTAATTAGTGTTGGCAATAACTGAAACCATTAAACAGAGTAGAGGCAATTTAATATGATGGCCAAGGGATTTCGTTTTATATATCTTGCCTTTCGGTTTAGTTAGGCTGAGAACCTTTCGCTTAGCGCATGGGTTAGTTAGGTGCAACATGAGCGCAAGTGTTCACGCGCGCGCGGGTAGGATGTGTCATTCTGAGATGTCACAATAAAAATCCCAGATAGAGGATGTGACCAGGGATTTGAGTGACGTCACGCACCGGAAGGGTGGGCTGAGATTTGAGAAAAGTCAGTTAGTTGAGTCTTGCCGTCCGAAGAAGAAGGGTGACATTCGCTTGCTCGCCGAGGCCTTGTGGCGGGTGCGCACGTGATGTGGGGCAGATGGAAAAGTCAGCATAGAAAGATTGTGCCTTTCTCCTTATGTCGAAAAACCTTTAAACTCAAAGGTAATAAAAAGTTTCGTACCTGAACTAAGAAGTCGTAAGTGTTTCTGTGTTTCGGGATTCCTATGTTCTATCTATATGGTTATGAACATTCTATGTACATTTCACATATTCATGTATGGCTATGTAACAGCAATAGCAATACTTGTGTGCAAACAAATTAGTTCTGACTCATTTAAAAATGAAATTAACAACCATTTATTCACTTATAAATCATATATGTATATCCTTTTAACTATGTGCAAAAAAATCATATATGTATATCCATTTAACTGTGTGCAAACAAATGATTAATAGTTAATAAAATTATTCGTATGAGATAGAAATACTTGAAACCATTTAACTGTATAAATAAATGAATTTAAAACCGGACCATTGGCCTAATGATTAGAGTGTTCGCCAATGGTTCAGGTGACAGGGGTTCAATCCCAGGTCGAGTCATACCAAAGACTAAAAAGAAAAATACTTGATTCCTCATTGCTTGACACTCAGCATTACAAGGTAAGGATCAGGGGTAAAGTGGAGCAATCCAAGGAAAGGAGTAGCGCCTTCCCTTACACCTCAGTGTAGTAGCTATTGAAAAGGGAGCCTTAGGGTCACCCTCGACTAAGGTCGCCAACTTTACTTTTATTAAGAGAATTTGGCATTAAACTACAATGATTGATATGCCAAAAACCCAACCAAATCAAGCAGGATGGCTTTCATATCAAATAACCCACAAAGTTTGATATGCCATTAAACAAAGAAACCAAAACCGAAGCCTGGAGATGTAAAAAGAGGGGTTGGCTACATAAAAAAAACTAAGAAGAATAAACAAGAATAATGTTTGGAAGAAAGAAATGGTGGATATTACAAGAAAGAATGTTTGCCGCTTGATTTATTAAAACTAGATAACATACCTGACTTTCATCGAGATGATATTCACGTTTCTTGTAATTTAACATTGAAATTCTATTAAGAAAAAAGGAAGAAGAAAAGGAGAGACTGATTATTTTCTCAGCAAAACATTTGCCATATTTTAATTATGCACAGACATAATACCACGAGAAATACATCTTTTTCTTGAAAATGAAAATTTATAACTGTTATAGTGTCATTCGTTTGAAATTTTGTTTTGTCTTGTTTTTTTTATCTTGTTTTATTTTTGTCTAGTTGTTTTTTGGTTTTATTTGTTTGGTTTTGTTTTGTTTTTTTGCTGTTGTTTTTTCAGGGATGAGATTTTTGTTTTAATTTTTAATTTTTGCTTTGTCTTTGTTGATTTTTTTTTTTTTTCAAGGACATCCAAAAGAAATACTGAATGGCAACAACAAAACGGATAAAAACTAACTTTGTTTATCTTAGATTTATGTGTGTGCGTGTATGTGTGGGCGTGTATGTGTGTGCGTGTATGTGTGTGTGTGTGTGTAAAGTAATTTACATGCACCGTTGTACATCTGTATCTGAATGTACGTGCTTTATATGTATGTGAGTACATCTCTATATGTGTGTGTGTGTGTGTGTGTGTGTGTGTGGTATTTCTCTGTGTGTATTTCTCTATTGATATATATGAATGCGTTTTGTATACATGCGTACACATGCATATACGTGCATATATCTGTTTTGCTAAAGAGAAATTTGAATTCCTCTTACACGTCAAAAACGTTGTTGATAAATAGGTTTGTTGTTACACGTGTAAACAATTGTGAATTGGGAAAAGGGGAGGCCGAGGTGGATGAAAACAAGAAACACGAATGAAAATCTCGACATCAGGAAAAACGTGTAAAATGGACGATGAGAAATATAATGAGAAAATGAATGAAAGTTGTTTTGTCATAGCCTCGGTCTGAAAAATAAAAATGAAAAATAAAATACTAAAAAGCTAAAGCCATCAATGGCTGAATTATAGAACGTTGCAAGTATACGGGAAAGTTTCGTCTCAGTCCTCTTTTATTGTCCTTCATTGACATAGACAGAGATTTTCCCTCCCATTTGAATCCGTGTGAAGAAAGAACGGAATCGGGAAATAGATAAACGAGAACTTTAAGTCCTTCTAACAAAGAATATTCAGTTGGAAAAAAAACGAACAAAACATTTACATTGCCAACGGCAATCTTTAAAACTAAGATTTAAAATCATTTGTATTACAAATGTACTGAATATCCACTTGTAAAATTCGAATTTAAATTGACTGGTTGATTTTAAAGGTATATCAATCTGCCTAGGGTTATTTCATGTCTAGAATTTAGGGAATTGGGTACATTGTACATTAATGCATTTATTTCAATTTTTGTGTAATTTCTTAAGAGTTGCTTTTTGTTTTGTTTTGTTTTGGGTTTTTTTCACATTTATATGATTACAAGTATTCCTATCTTTGTACTGGACGGCGAGCAGTTTCGTTCACTTTGGACAAATATATATAATAATTCATTAAGCTTTTTGCTCAGAGGTGGCAGGAGGCCGTATAAGTAGGACTCCTAATGACACTCGAGCTCAATCCCGTAGGTTTTTTAGTCTACCTTGCTAACATTACACCACCCGAGGCGCCCTATATATATATATATATATATATATATATACGAGGATCATTAAATAAGTTTCCAGACTTTTTTCGTATGGTCATTTTTATTGATAGTACACACATGAGACTCTAGTCCCCTTCGAAGTAATCTCCTCCGGATGCAATGCACTTGTTGTACCGTTCCAACAACTTCTGGAATGCCCCATGGAAGTCCTCTTGTGGGAGCGTGTCAATGACCTTCGTCACAGCCTCTTTTATCTCCTCAATTGTCTCATAACGACAGCCTCTGAGCTTAGAAAATAACCAAAAGTCACAGAGAGCAAGGTCTGGACTATGGGAGGCTGAGGAACTGTCTTGATGCCCATCTTGGTCGTTAGATAGTCTTTCCTGCTGGAAATGACACTGAACCAATTTAAAGAGTGCTGGCCTCTTCCCTAGGAATCTCTTCCTGAACTGCCTTAAAACCTCAACATAGTTACCCTAATCCTAACCCTTTGGCCAATCAACTGTGGTGTATTGACTTCCTTACTCCTCCCACACCTCTCGTCATCCCTCACAGACTCCCTGCCTTCCTTGAATCTCTTATGCTACTCAAAAACTGATGCTCGATTCATGCAAGATGGTCGAAAAGCAGTCTGAAGCATTCCATACGTTTCTGTGGCCTCATTTTTTCCAAGTTTAAAACACAATTTTATTGCATATCGTTCTTCTAAAGTGTCAGATTGGATTTTTGAAATTCACCAGCTGTGACAATCAGCTTTTAGTAGGGTGTATTCCGATTACTGTTGTAGCTGTTCACTTGAAGCTAAAATCATAAAAATTGGTCAGTCATCTCATAAGATGTATAGCAATAACATAGTGAATTTTCAAGAATCTACGACAATTTTAAATGCCTGTACAAAAAAGTCTGGAAACTTATTGAATACACCATATATATATATATATATATATATATATATATATATATACCTAAACCCTCCACTCGTGTGTGGCGATACACATGGTTAATTTTTATGCAGATTTTTTCGGGTCTGAATTCAAAGCTTTCCTTCTCCAATACTGGTTGCTATACCAAAGTTACAGACCCCAGTCTTCCCTAGCTAGAGGGAGAATAGTTGTATTCATACCTTTCTCAAGAGTATTGGTGGTCATATCTTTGGGAAAGGTATGAACCCCTTTGTCTTCCCTTCCCATGCCATTAGTTAAATAATACCACTACTGTTCCTCTACAAGAGCTGGGTTGGCGTTAAATAACCCACGAAGGTTTATCAGCGGAGGTGCCCGTGGTGTAATGGTTATCGTCGTGGGGAATGGTCACGGCGTCACGAGTTCAAATCCTGGACGAGACTCATTGCATTTCACATAGCACTAATACCCTTGGGAAAGGTATGAATCCAATTATTCTCCCTCCAGCTATGGGTAAAATAGTAGGACAGACTGGGTTCTTCAGCCTTGGTGAGGCAACTAGTCTAGGAGAAAGAAAAACTCTGAATTCAAACCTGTTAAACTCCGCTTAAAAATTTGACCTCGTGTCATATCCTGCCCGAGCGGAGGGGTTGGGTAAATAGGATCAGCCTTTAACCAAAAAAAAACTATCTAATACGAATAATTTGCACAATTATATGGGCTCAGGTGTTCCTATCCAATACTAATAAATATATGGTTTAAGTAATTAATCTTATTAAATGATAATCATTTGCTTGTACATAGTTATATGATTTCAAGTAACTAATAATCCTTATGTGTACAATAACAGCTTCAAGTAACAACTCTCAATGCAAATTATTTACAATGGGTGTGTCCTCGTGGTGTAATGGTCAAAGCAATGGACTGCGGAATCGTAGTGAGTTCGTACTCAAGTCGTGCTATTACGTTCACTTTTGGGCAAATACCATTGAGAAAGGTATGAACCCTCTTATCCTCCCAGATATGGGTTAAATTGTACCAGTACTGTTCTTCTAGGAGAATAGCTTTGGCATTAAATAGCCTACAAAGGTTGATATGCCATTAAACAAAGAAACCGAACCAAACCAAATAATTTACATTTATATGGTATCAAACATTTTTTTTTGGAATACGAATAATCTTTAAACAGATCTATTTGACTCATAAATAGAACCCTAATAGTTGCTAAAACTCAGGGTCAGAGTGGACTTGAGAGTAATGGCAATGAAGGGGTACCCTACACTCCCCAGAGCTGAACCCTCACCATTCGATCTATTTCATCCATAGATGGTGCTCTAACAGGTAATACAACTCAGGGTCAGAGTGGACCTGGGAGTTATGGCAATAAGGGGGAACCCTACACTCTGCAGAGGTCCGGAACTGGAACCTCACCATCAGATACAATTTAGTGCAATACCTTGGATCCCTCCCTTTTTTCGTTTTTTGAGGGGTGGGGATTTTCCCTCTGCAGAAAATTCTGAGCATCACGAAAAGGGTGATCAATTTTTAAAGTCGTATCTTATTTTAATTCGCATGGATCTAGGTTTGGTTTCTTTGTTTAATGGAATATCAACCTTTGTGGGTTATTTAATGCCAAGCCTTTCTCCTAAAAGGACAGTAGTGGTACTATTTAACCCATAGCTGGGAGGATAAGGGGGTCCATACCTTTCCCAAGGTTATTTGTCCGAAAGTGAACGTAATAGCGCGACTAGAGTTCGAACTCGCTTGCTACGATTCCACAAGTCCATCGCTTTAACCGTTAAACCACGAGGACACCTACAAGATATCTACTTATGATAAGATTGTAATTAATGTGAATATAATTGGAAGGGCAAGAAGCGACATCTATCTTCAAAAATTCATTCTTTGAACTAATCATATTTACCCAACCCCTCCGCTCGAGCAGGATATGACACAAGGTCAATTTTTTAAGCGGAGTTTAACAGGTTTGAATTCAGAGTTTTCCTTCTCCTAGACTAGTTGCCTCACCAAAGCTGAAGAACCTAGTCTGTCCTACTATTTACCCATAGCTGGAGGGAGAATAATTGGATTCATACCTTTCCCAAGGGTATTAGTGCTATGTGAAATGCAATCAGTTCAGGATTTGAACTCGTGTCGCCGTGTCCAATTCTTTGAACTAATGGATTTGTCATCTTAAATCAAGCGGCGATCATTATGCAAGATCGACTAATACACGAGTATGCACATAATTTTCTTTTTTGTTTGCAACCCGATAATATCAATGTGTCAAAAGCTCTAGTTTTTAAAATCTATTCATCCGATTGATATGGCACATAAATGCAGGCTGCATTATCAAGAATCTTTTTATTGTAATAATTAGGTATGGTTGTTTTTATAAAATAATTTACCTCCATTTGTCAAGAACTGTTATCCGAATTTAATCCGTAACGATTCTTCAGCCTTCCTATATATATATATATATATATATATATAGCATTTGCTCTTTTAAATATGTTTAATTAAATAATGCAGACACCTCGTGTTTGCCTATTCTATCTTCGATCCTTTCAAGTCTTTGTATGAGTCATTTTACTTCCTGATGGAATGAATTCAGAAAGACGCCATCTTTGGTTAGGCAGTTGGTTGGATTTTATGGCATTTCAACTTGCAAATCATTTAATGCCAGTTCTTTATAAATATTGTAACGTTGCATAAATTATAATCTCAGGACGAGAGTTTATTCTATGCACATGTAATGTCCGGGCAGTCTGGCACTTGACTCCTGTTTCGGGCGTAAGGTAACTGGCAAATAATGTGGGGGGTTAATTTGGGGCTTGACTCTTCTCGACGCTGGCGAGGGGGGGTCCAATTTCACTTTCACATACCCCACCAAGTCCTTCGTTTTCCTACCTCCTCAGATTACGGAAAGCGTGGACTTCTAGGTTAAAAAAATATATATTTTACTGGAGTCAAATTTCCAAAATTCCCTTGTAATGTTTTTTAAAGCGAATAAGACATTTAGCGAGAATAAATGAAAGCGATACGAAGCTGGAAAAGATATGTGCAAAAGAAGGCAACTCGATTGATAAACAACACAACCAATAGATTTCAACACAAGGGAGCAGTTAAAATGCAACAAAATTTTAATAAGTGACGACCAAACAAATAATTATGAGGTTTAAGAAACAATTCATTTCTCTTTTCTTTCTTTCTTTTTAAGGTACCGGCTATATTAAACCAGCAGACAGTCTTAAACACAAATGTCTCTCTTTCTTCTTTTTTTTCTTTTCTTTCTTTCTTTCTTCTTTCTTTCTTTTCTTTTAAACTATCGGCTTTGTTAAGCCAAGCAAGCAGTGTTAAACACAAATGTCTCTCTTTCTTCCTTTTTTCTTTTCTTTCTTTCTTTCTTCTTTCTTTCTTTTCTTTTCTTTTCTTTATACTTTTCATTCTTTTACTTGAGAAAGTATCTAAGTCCACTCGTTCATTTACGGTGGACGAAACAAATCTTTTCAGTCTCTTTCTTTCCTTTTCTGAATATATATATATAATTTCCAATATTTAGGAAGGGTAGAAGGAAAAACAGTTTTAAGTTGTACTTATCTTTTCGAAGGCTAGTTCCTTTCTTTTACGGGCGAGCGGCTCTCTGTATAATCTGGCTGCTGTCTTCTGTCCAAAGATTCTGTTCTACTCTTTCCCCGGAGCATGGCTAACTTGGCGTCCATCTCTCGCCAATGTTCTTCCTGAACCAAAGATCCTTTTTCAAATTTCCTCTGACGAAAAGGTACTAATTTTCGGCGCAAAAGGCTCGGCCAATCATTTGGCTCTTCTTTCTCTATGTCATCCGGTCAGGCTACTACAATGACCTACATTCCCTTCTCCGTCCGTTATGGGGTGCTGGTAGCGTTTGACTTGCATTCTGACGGCTTTAGCTGTCAATCCTTGGGGCTTGTTAATTCCCCTTTTCCTCTTTCGGTGGCATACCACGTCACAATATATATATTAAATATATGATTTGTAAACGCATAGTTTGAAGATGATATCTTTAAACGAGCCAGAGCTTATTTGCTTGCACTCAGTTAAATGGTTTAAAATGTTACTAACACTAATAATTCTATTTAATATTAATCATTTGGTTGCATAACGTGAAGTTGTTACAAGTATTGCTATTTAACATTAATAATTCTATCCACACTCTGGATTCATTTGCACACAGTTAAATGGTTCCAAGTATTCCTATATAATACTAATAATCTAACTTTTGCACACAGTTAAAGGGTTTCAAGTATTGCTATATAACACTGATAATTCAATTCAATATCAGTCATTTGTTTGCACACAGATAGATAGTCAAACAGTTCTATTTGATCCAAAATGGGATTCTATCAAGTACAACCAGTACGTGTCAGAAGTGACCTGGTAGTTATGGCAATGAAGGGATACTCTACATTCACCAGAGCTCGAGGACTGGTGTAACATATTGATCCTCGGCCGAGCTGTCAAATAAGAGATGCACCTGTGTAAATAACAGGTGCATCCGGTCGAAGATATCAGGGTATAACCTTGACTGCGGACAGGCTGAATTGGGTGCAGATGTGACGCCTACAAGAAGCAGGTGAACGTAAAACAATTATATAACCCGGTGCCACAGACAGGTTCAGTTAGTTGGAGATAAGATGCTGTAGTGAGAACCAGCTCCCAGAGAGGGCTGAGCTCTCAGGACCCCGATTGAGCAGCCCAGTAGAACGAGAAAGAAGTGCTGCTAAAGACAGAGGAATTTGGGGGTCAATATGTTGCAGTCTGTTCAGTCTCCAACACACCTCTCACACACAACCCTTTCCAACCATTTCGAATAAAGTGTGAGAGATATATTTCTTCTAAAGAAGTGTGTTCGTTCGTCATTATTTGTTGATTATGTTTCCGCATGTATATGTCTATAGTTGTATATGTATTACGGCTATGCAACACTGGAACCTTACTATCAGATGCTGTTTAGTTTTCTTTATCCAGGACACTCGTTCAGAGGCATCTTACGCCCTGGCGAAGATGCAGTCGGTGTATTCTACAGCCCCAACCGGCTGTGCCGGAGCCAAAATCCAGGGGAACAAATAACGAAATGGCAAACACAATGACAAGATTTACAAACGCAAAAAACTCGATAATAAAACAGCACTAAAAGATCTAGCACGTAATAATGTCTCCCTATTGACTAACAGTAAAATTAAATTCATCATATATTATCCCAAATTCAATACAGCTAACCTCGTCATCTATAACTTCCTCAGTAGGAACAATGAAGTTTAGTTTGGTTTGGTTTTATTGCATATCAACCATTGTTGATTATTTAATGCCAAATCCTGCTTTTACATATATATATCAAATATATGATTTGTAAACACATTTTGTAGATACAGTTGATTATCAAACAGTTCTATTTCAAACAATTCAATTCAGTATAATTAAATTTAAATGGTTAAATGTTAATGGTTACAAGTATTGCTATGTATCACCAACAGTTCAATTAAACATCAGTCATTTGTTTACACTATCAGGTGCTACCACTCCGAGCCAGAGTGGACCTTGGGACGATGGCAATAAAGGGGTACTCAGCATTCCCCAAAGCTCAAACAATGAAGTGTAGCAGTTTAAAGGTCCATTAGGGGAGTGTTTCTAAAAAAAAAAGTAAGTATCTACGAAGGCCTAACTGCTACAATTCTGTCGAGACGTTTAACACTTCACCTATCCGACACTTGTTATGTCTTTCAATACAATCGTGCCCCTCCTCTAAAAACAGAAAAATTCTAACTAAAACATCATCATATTAAAAAACTATTTATTTAAAAGAACAAAAACTCCAAATACTTTAAGCTCTATAAAAAAAAGAGTGTTAGCACCCGATAGGGTCATATCTATGGGTCAAATAGAATTAAACCGTGTACTTATGCAAAGTTGAATTGATTGAAATAGAACTGTTTATATGTATAAAAATGGATTTGGCATTAAATAACCTACAATGGTTTATATGTCATAAAACCAAACTAAACCAAATGATTAATTGTAAATAGAATTATTCGGATTGGATAAAAAAATACTTGAAACCATTTAACTGTGTGAAAAAAATGGGCTCATTTAAAAATTTCATCAACAAAATGTGTTTCCAAATCATATATTTAATATGCGTGTATTAACAAGATTTGGCATTAAATAACCTATGATGGTTGATGTGCCATAAAACCCAACCACCCAATCCAAACCAACAAGCCCTAGCCAACTGGGCTTTTCCAAATCTAGTTCACACACACACACACACACATATATATATATATATATATATATATATATATATATATATATATATATATGTATGTATGTATATATATATTCAAGAAAAAAAACAATATTCGGACACATTAGGATAATAAATTTATTTCCATCCTGTCAAGAGCATTGATATGAATCAAAACTCCAAAAGAATTTTAACAGGACTTCATCAGATCCAACAAGAAAATAAAATACAACCAGATAGGAGAGAGAGAGAGAGAGAGAGTGAGAGAGAAAGAGAAAGGAAAGAGAGGAAGGAAAGAAGACCATTTCACCTATATACTAGCAATATGGCATGTAAGACTACTTCCGGTCTCTTCCGGTTTCAGATTAAGACAAAGACAACTAAATAACAGTTACAGTAATGCATATCAAAATTTCAAGCATTTATAACAAAATTATCAATTTTAGATTTAATATGTCATCTTTTTTTCTTTGGAAAGTACCAAAAACCCATGCCGGTAATGGTAAGACTTATTTATCTAATTTAAAATATCTATACCAATTTAATAAATTATAGTTAAATATTAACTTTGACAATATACTAATTTTGACTATTGTCTAAATTTATTTCTATGCCTACATCTATTAATCACATCTCTGATTTAATAAGTTACCAGGATCAGGGTATAACATAATTTGTATATTTTTTTCTAGACACAAATTGCATACGATTCAAAGCGAATAGTTTGTAGATAACATTAGTTTTAAACAAGCAACAACTCATTTGCTTCCACGCTGTAAAATTGCTATTTAATACTAATAACTCCATTTAATACCAACCATTTGTTTTCACAGAGTAAAATGTTCTTGCTATTTAACATTAGTCGTTGTATTTATCAAGTATTCCAGTCTAATCTAATACCAATCATCTGTTTTCACACAATAAAATGGTCTCAAATTCTCTCATTTAACACTAATAGTTCTATATGCACACGGTTAAATGGTTTAAAATCAAGTAAATGATTAGATTATTTTATTTGACCAATCGATAGGACCTTAACTGATACGACCGCTCCGGATCAGAGAGGACATGGGAGTATTAGTAATGAAAGGGTTGGAGGTACCCGTGGAGTAATGGTTATCGTCGTACGAAATGGATACGGCAACACGAGTTCAAATCCTGGACAAGACTCATTGCATTTCACATAGCACTAATACCCTTGGGAAAGGTATGAATCCAATTATTTCTCCCTCCAGCTATGGGTAAATAGTAGGACAGACTAGGTTCTTCAGCCTTAATGAGGCGACTAGTCTAGGAGAAGGAAAACTCTGAATTCAAACTTGTTAAACTCCGCTTAAAAATTGACCTTGTGTCCTATCCTGCCCGAGCGGAGGGGTTGGGTAAATATGATTATGTATACCGATACGGTTCCTTTTAAAACACGTAATATGACATCCGGGTGATTTAGTACTTTCAACTTAGTTTTGACCCAAAAAGTGAATCTGGATTCGTTAAAAGAATTTTGTGAGTTTTTTTTCCATGTGCAGTTGATTTCTCTTCGATTTTTGTTCCTCAGCAATTGCATCCCATCATCACTGTAAAGATCTGGATCGTTTTTATCCACTCTCTTATTCAATCTGGATTGCCGATAGAATCCCACCCAACCGATTCACAAATCTGAAGCCCATCAAACGATCCCTCCTAATACCCTTTTTTATCCAAACTTTTTTTTATCTGTGGTACAATATGGTCTTGTACCAGTGTTTGATAATGTTAATTTGTTCATCTGATATGAGAGTAATTTAAATCAGTCTAGAATTTCCTCTCTCATAGACAGATAAGTCTTTGATGTCATATTGAACAAATATATATATATATATATATATCGGCAATGCCATTCAACTAGTCAAAAGCGGCCTTTGTGTTTTTTTCTATGTATTTACTAGTAATGTTTAGTGAAGAATGTTGCATGTGGCGTCAATTGTTCTTACTAATCCTTTTTTAGTTGACTTTTTTTTAGGGTTTATTAAAACCACAAAGTCGTTTTAAGTTGTTTTTTTTTGGGGGGGGGTATTCAACATTTCTCAAAGTTGCAGAATTGGAGTCTCACCAACTGATGCAACTTAACGTCATATTCAGGACACACGTTGGTAGTCTTACCCTTCTGCATAGTTGCAATAAGCGTATTCTAAGTCCCAGCCGACAGAGTTTATATATATATATATATATAATTCTTCGAGGCTGTAGCCGTGTCAGTACTATTGTATGAGCGTACCATATTAAACTTAACAAAGCTCTTTCCAAAGAAGCTATATGGTAACTACACAAGGATGCAGTGGGCTGTTTTGAACAAATCCAGGAAACAGTACCCCAATAAGCAGCTGTTGTACGGCCACTTGCCTCTCGTCTTACAAACCATCCAAGAAAGACGAACAAGACATGCTGGGCTTTACTGGTCGAACTCTTCAGCAAATTTCTCCTGTGAACCTCCGCACATGAACGCACCGGTCTTGGCTGACCGGCAAAGATACATTCATCAGCTCTGTACGGATACTGAATGCTGGCGAGATTACCAGCTTAGAGGAATAGACGATGAGGACAGACAGCGAGTAAGAGTCAAGCGAATCCTTGCTTGTGGCAAGAGTTGATATATATATATATATATATATATATATATATATATATATATATATATATATATATATATAATATATATATATGTATATATATGTGTGTGTGTGTGTGTGTGAAGATGCATTGTGTATTTGTGTGTTATTGCTTTTTTTCTTTGTTTTGATTTTGGTTTTGTTAGTTGGAGGGTGGTATTTATTTATTTATTTTTCAGCTTCTACATGAAATTGTATCATCAAAACAACCGTTTCTTCCCGACTCAAACGATATTTACCTAAACCATCCACGAACGAGGTATTTGTTTGGCATCCAATCATACCAAAGTGTGACTCGGGGCCTTTTTTTAACGAAGGAGCCAGGTACAGAGCCGTAATCGATACATGCTCAGCGGATCCAAAAATATCTAGGACCCTGTCGGTATTCCCCAAAAAAGAAGCGGCTCAGGCGCCAGGCGATAAACTGAGTCCTGCCAGAGCAGGTGGGAGCCAGCCGTGATCCAGGCAGGACGGTCCCCTGAGGCCCAAGGAGTGTTGGTCTTAGCCACGTAGCACGAATACAGGGCTTCCCCAGCACCCATGTCAAGCAGCCTTGACCGACAGACACCAAAGTCAAGACACACTCGACATAATCAGAGTTTCTACGAACGAGGTTCCCAATACCAAATTCTATTGAGTGACTGAACTCTGGGAAATTTACATACACTTCTAATCTCGACAATTCTCTTGACTCCGAGATAATGTTTCTTAAATTATGCCTTTGGAGCAGCCGTGTTTCTTTTTTCCTCCTTGAACTTTTCGCTCCTCTAGAACACCACCCCCAGCAGCGAACTTAGTTGCATGGTTGAACAAACTCGGTCGAGGCCGCCTAGCATTCGTGTCAGATTGCTGAGATCGACACACCATTGGTCTCAGGGAGCTGTACCCCCAGGCTTTACTTGTTTCCAGAGCTAAGTTAACTGCTTGGCACCTGAGGCTGTGGGGTTTAGGCTTATTTTACGTTGGTTTTACTTTGGTTGCGTTGGTAATACATTGGTTGTGTTGGTATTTCGTTGGTAGCGTTGGTATTACGTTGGTTATGTTGGCGTTAGATATCTGACCCAATATTTTGGTTATATTATTTTACCCCAACGTTGTCTTGTCGGTGAAATGCCTTGCCCAAGAAAGTCCCCAAAGAATTATACAAAGAAAAGACAGATAAGAGACGAAGACGTTTCTTTTATACTTTCCTTTATTTACTGGATTCAACAACCATTCCGTGGATGAAGGAATTTTTCCTGAATACATTGAAATGGTTGAATCCCCCAGTTAAGGTATCAAAAATACGTTAATTCGTTTCATGTATGTATTTGTCCTCATTTGGTATTTCGGGCTTCCATAAGGGTTAGTTTTCTTTTGGAAGTTTTGTCAAAGTCCGGTAAGGGTTAGTTTACAGTTCAGTAGTGGGTCTTGAATATTTCAGCATAGTGCTGACCGATAGAGGGAGGGCTGCTACTGGGTGACGGGACTAACCGACGCTACGTCCAAAGACGTATGTGTGGTGCCCAAAACCGCCAGCACGAGGTTATCAATCCGCTGGTCACTGCCTGAAAGAGAAAGATAATATGGTCCCCTTTGTCAAGAATGCCTTTTTTCTTTTACGCATGCGTCATCTCCTTTTCCTGTTAGAGCCCTCTGGGAGTTTCTGCAAATTTAATAGTTTTCTTTTTATTCATTTATTTTTTAATTTAATTTAAAAACTTTTTAATTTATTTATTCGTTCCCTACAAGACATCCCATTAGGGGAATGCCGACGTGGTCAAGAAGTTTTGTTCTTGTCACTCATAGGTTTCGACTAGTGCGCAGCCCTCTCAATAAAACGGATTCGTGTGACATTGGGACTTGTTTGAAAGTCTGATAAACACCCTCCTCTTGTACACCAGGGATCTGCGAACATGCTTCTTTCCATCTTCTTTTCTACACTCGACATTTTTCGGTTATGAAAAAATATCTACTTTACAATCTTGGATTTTACATTTAAATTCTGAAATATATTTTGATGAGTTAAGAATAATTTATTATATTTCCACTTTAAACTTTATCTTTGAATAAAACTATGTCTGATATAACGGAAAATATAACGTCTATTAAGTTCGTCACAAGAGGAGAAATACTTTTTGTCTCTTACAACTATTCTGCATTTAAGTTCTACGGAAGATCGTTTGAGAAATTAATCAACTTTGTATGGTTCTCTTTATTACAGCAGTATTTTTAAGTGCTTCACTGAGAACATATCTCTTGTTTATTCCTTTAATTCGCTCGAGTGATAAATCTTTTTTTTCTCTTTCCAGCTGTTATCATAGTTTCATTTATTCCAGCCTTTTTTAAACTTCATCTCAAACGTTTAAACTGTTTTTATTTTATTAGTCGATATCTATAGATTTTTTTTTCAAGATTGAATAGAATTGTTTGCTTTTAAATTTAAAAATGCTTGTAGTATTTATTTTTGTCAAGAGTAATGGTTCTAGCTTGTAAATGATGGGTGACGTTTGCGCAAAGAAAATTTGTTTATGAAATTTTATCACTTTTATTGTTCCATAGTTTAAATAAATGTAGAAACACCAGCGAAATTTCACGCATTTTTGAGGTGCGGTGGAAAAAGTATTATAATGTAACAGGAACTTTACCTTTGACTCATGTTGACGGGAAAACGGACGCCTGTTGAAGAAAATATTGTTTTACTATATTTTCAACTATCATTTTTTTTTTTCAATCCTATTAATTATACAGTAAATTAACTTTCAGAGGGGGTAATTTTTTTATTTCAATCTATTTTACTTCTTTAGAATCAAATTTTGCATGCTCCAAGTTAATTTTCAGCAATAACTTTTTTTACAATCCAATTAATTATACAGTAAATAAACTTTCAGGTGTTCTTTTTTTCTTTTTTATTTCAATTTTTTCTTCTTTTTTTTTTTCTTTTTTCTTTTTTTTTTCTTCTTTAGAATCAAATTTTGCATGCACCTAGTTAATTTTCAGCAATAACTTTTTTTTACAATCCAATTAATTATACAGTAAATAAACTTTCAGGTGTTCTTTTTTTCTTTTTTATTTCAATTTTTTCTTCTTTTTTTTTTTCTTTTTTCTTTTTTTTTTCTTCTTTAGAATCAAATTTTGCATGCACCTAGTTAATTTTCAGCAATAACTTTTTTTTACAATTCAATTAATTATACAGTAAATAAACTTTCAGGTTTTTTTATAATTTTTTTTATTTCAATTTTTTCTTTTAACTGTGAGTAAACAGATGACTCTATAATTATTAGTGATACATAAGAATACTTGAAATCAATTGACTGTCTGCAAATGGAATGAATAATGTTGAATATAATAATTAGTGTAAAATAGCAGTACTTGTAACCACTTCACTATGAACAAACAAATGATTAATATTGTATAGAATCTATTAGTGTTAGATAACAATGATTGAAACCATTTAACTGAGAAGAAACAATAGCCATACTTGTGTGCAAACAAATTTGTGTCACTGCGTCCATTTCCTATGACGTAACTACTACACCACAAACGCCTCCAACATATACATACACATCATTTTCACATTCTAATTTTATGTCGAATGATCACCCGATTCTAGAACAGTTACCGCTGGAACTATTACCTCTGGAAAATACAAGTAACCAGACAAGTCGTATCATTTTTCAATTTTACTTCCGGAGAGGTTTTTTTTTAATACTTGTCTCCGGTGATCATTCTACATTGAATTAGAATGTTAAAGTGAACCCCACTTATAAAATAATATACGTGGTGCCTTCAATAAGTTTCCTGACTTTTTTTGCACAGGTATTTAAAATTGTCATAGACTCTTGAAAATTTAGTATGTAATTGCTATACATCTTATAAGATGACTGACCAATCATTATGATTTCAGCTTCAAATGAACAGATACAGCAGAAATTGGAATACACCCTACTAAAGCCTGATTGGAATGCTTCAGACTGCTTTTCGACCATCTTGCATGAATCGAGCATCAGTTTTTGAGTGGCATAAGAGATTCAAGGAAGGCAGAGAGTCTGTGAGGGATGATGAGAGGCATGGAAAGAGTAAGGAAGTCGATACACTGAGTTGATTGGGCAAACGGTTAGGGTTAGGCTTAGGGTTACTATGTTGAGGTTTTAAGGGAGTTCAGGAAGAGATTCATTGGGAAGAGGCCAGCACTCTTCAAATCGAGTCTGTGGCATTTCCAGCAGGACAATGCACCAGTCCATAACTCCATCCTTGTAACAGACTACTTGACGACCAAGATAGGCATCAAGACAGCTCCTCGGTCTCCCTATAGTCCAGACCTTGCCCCCTGTGACTTTTGGTTATTCCCTAAGCTCAGAGGCTGTCGTTATGAGACAATTGAGGAGATGAAAGGGGCTGTGACGAAGGTCATTGACACGCACACGCGAGAGGACTTCCATGGGACCTTCCAGAAGTTCCTGCTTTCAAAACACGTGAGCTGCTTACACCCAGGGAAGATGCTAACATCCATGCATCGCTGTCTTCCTGTTTACACAGCTGGTATATAATGGCTCTGTCAAAGGTCAATACGCAGCACATGAAAGGGTATCTCCCAGTAAACTTAACCTTACCAGCCCAATCGGCTAGTGCTGCAGAATATACCGACTGCATCTATGCAGAAGGGTAATACCCCCCCACCACCACCAATGAGTATCATGGATATGAAATTAAACCATTTGATGGTGAGGCCCCTTGGAGATTTGGGGAATATGAAGTACCCCTTCATTACCATTGATCCCAGATCCACTCTAACCCGGAGTAGTAGCACCTGATAGGGTCCTATCTATAGGTCAAATAGAACAAACTGTGTACAAACAAATGACTGATGTTAAATTGTGACTGTTATATAGCAATACTTGAAACCATTTAACAAAAGAGCTCAGGCTCGTTTAAGAATGTTATCAACAAATTTTGTTTACCTATCTTATATATATATATATATATATATATAAAGAGGATTTGGTCTTAGATAACCTACAATGGTTGATATGCCATAGAACCAAACCAAACCAAACCTTAAACCAGTGTCGGACCTTGCTTTAGCACAGGATTGGGGAGAGAGGCTTATAAATATCTACTAACAATGGTTACGAAAATAACCCATAAGCTAACACTTTAGGGAAGATTACTTGAGCACTTGAATTAATGAAGATATTTACTAAGGCCATAATAAACGTGTCTTCCGTAATTATAGATCTCACTAGTAGTAGTTTCCGCGTTAAGCTTGCTAAATTTCGCTCTGTGCCTTTCACTGATCTCGGTTTTGTGAGTGAGTTTTTAAACGAATTTAAACACATTGCAAGACACGAAATAATAACCGAATGTCAGTACTTGTTTCAAATTGGTGTTTGTTCAGGAATACAAAGAAATGTACACAGTATAGTATGACGTCACACAGCTAAAATTAACAAGCCCAGGACCTCCCCCTAAAAATTCGTCCTAAAGACGCTGACTGTATCTTACTGCAGAGGGGTAAAACTCTCCCCGTTGTATTTAATGGTGAGGCTCTAGCTTGATGTGACAAAACGGTACCAAATAGACATTCGTAATGTTTCATACCAAATTTACGGTTGTACCACAACGTGCTTGAATGTGTTAATGGCTGTATCGCTACGTCTTAAGAAGTTGTCGGACCTTGTTGTAATCTCGCTGTGGTAAAAGTTGATGAACAAACGAAACTTATTGCGTTAGTATAGCGTTTATTCTAAGGCTCACAGCAACAAATAAATGAATTAATACTTCGTTTGATTCTAACAATTTATTATTCAACACGTGAAACAATTAATAACAATATATAGTCCTCCCTGTGTATAAAGTTGAGTTTGAGGGACTTAACGGCGCGCTGAAGAAGATATCTAGTATCATAGGGTTTTCTTTCTGTGAGCTTTTAACGTCCCCGCCTCACGGAACGTCTGGCGGAATCTGTCTGACGGGATTTGGGATTTTTGCACCAAGACTTCTACGCTCATCACGTGATTAGTATATCCAATCACAGAGAGCCTCTCTTTCATTCACTCCATACGCAGGAATTACCATTTTACTAACCCAACACTCTGTCTTAGTTCACAAACGCAAAGTTTATTTGCTACTCACTTTTTTAAGTTGACGCCGGGAGAAAGAAAGTGTGAAAGCTAGACAAAGAGAAACATGTCATGAAGAGAAAGACACAGACTTTGAATTTCCTTCCTGTGTTTTCTTGTTGCTCTGACATGCTTATTCGCTGGTTTCGTCTTCACAGGTTCGCGTCTTGTGTCAGACCCCTTTTCGGAGCTCACCCCTAAATGGGGTTCATAAATTTTCCTCTGTCCTTGCATCTTCGTGGCTCGTGTTCAACTCACGTCTTTACTTCTTCGCATCTGGATGTTAACTAACTTTCAAACCTGAGTCGTCCGCTAACTTTCGCCTGGTGTCGGTGGTTGGACATATCCACTTCCGATGTGCAAAAGATTTGGGACCTCTGATTTTTTTTTCTTGTCATTTTTGATTAACGTAGTCATTAACCTGTGACTGACTGGCCTAAAACGACTGCTTTAGCCTGAGCCACCATAGACTCTCTGTCAGCGTTTTCTTCTTATTTTTTTTCTTCTCTCTCTCTCTATCTCTCTCTCTCTCTCTCTCCTCTTTCCCAGAAATTATAACTTAGACCAACCATATCATGTTATATCAAGAAGTCCGGGGAGTGTGGAAAAATTCTCTTCATTGATATAATTTCTAGATCCATTATGACCCAAAGTAATAGTACAAAAATTGATTTGTTTAAAAATTATTTGTATTAGATAGGAACGCTTAATACCATATAACAGTAAATTATTTCTATTAGATAGGAACACTTAATACCACAGAACAGTAAATTATTTCTATTAGATAGGAACACTTGATACAACATAACAGTGAATTATTTCTATTAGATAGGAACACTTAATACCACATAACGGTAAATTATTTCAATTATATAGGAACACTTCATACCACATAACGGTAAATTATTTCTATTAGACAGGAACACTTGATACTACATAACAGTAAATTATTTGTATTAAGGATAGTTACTTGATGCTATAGTTGTTTACAAAGGATAATTATTAGTTACTTTAAATCATATAACTATATGCAAAAAAATTGACTCTTACTAAGTTGAAATAATTACTTGTAACTATATGATTATTAGGAATACTTGAAACCATACAACTGTGTGCAAATTATTTTATTAGATATACTTGATATTATGACTGGGTATAAAAACTTAAGAAACATCTGTATAAAAATATAAATGTACAATGAACACGATTGCCTAACCTTATAGGTATAAAATAACCCTAGACGCGTTGCCGTTCAATTCCTATTCGAGCTTCGATTCCTCTTAACCAAGGGTTGACGTTGATTTCAGAATCTAGATACTGTTTACAAAATCAATACATGAAAACAACACCCACGAGAAAATGCAATTTATATTTTAGACAGCCACTATTTTTGTAGCGACAGTTATCTTTTCCTTAATTTTTTTTTCTTTTCGACTACGACAAAAATATTTTTCTGTTTAAATATCATCATTAGTTTTATTTTGTCATTCTCTCCATAATAAACCATGTTTTGCTTCTGTTTTTTTTTTCATTATATATATATATCTATCTATATATATATATATATATATATATATATATATATATATATATATATATATATATATATATATATATATATAAATGATTTTTTCCTTCTGAATAATAGTTTGGTAGTTTAACATTAGTAATCGAAATGATTTTAGAGACAAAACTTCTAATTTTTTTAATGTTTTTTTTTCACGTGTGGATGTTCAAAAAAACCAGTTAAGTTTTTCGAATATGAATTGTAGATAATATTCATATGATATTCCAAGTAAAACACAAAAATATATTAACAAATAAAATATATACTATAAATACTTTCAGCTAAGGACGGCTATATATATAAGTTGTAAAAGGTTGGCGTCCGTAGTCGAGGGTGACCCGAAGAATACCTTTTCAATAGCTACAACACCGAGGAACAGAGGTGGGCGTTACAGCTTTCCTTGAATTGCTCCACTTTACCCTTGATACGTATATTATAATGCTGAGGGTTAAGCAAGGAGGTATCTATTACGATTTTTGAGTCTTTGGTATGACTAGGCCTGGGATTGAAGCGCGGTCTCCCAGGCCATTCGCGAGCACTCTACCCATCAGGTCAACGGGTCAGTTAAAAAAAATATATATATACACACACACACACACACACACGCACACACATATATACATATCTATTTAATAGCCCAGTTGGCTAGTTGGTTGGTTATTTGGGTTTTATGGCATATCAACCTTTACAGGTTATTTAACGCGAAATGCATTTTTATACAAATAATCAGTTCTATTTCAAACAATTCAGATTAGCATTAATACACAGTTTAGTTGTCAAAAACATTTCTATTTCAAGCTACTCAGTTCAGTCAAACAGGTCTAATTCGGCTAATGCTGTTTAGTATAAGCACAGATTTTGGTTACACACAGTTAAATGTCAAAAGCAGTTCAATTTCAAACAATTCAGTTTAGCATAAGCACACAGTTTAAATGTAAGGACAGTTTAATTGTTAAAACATTTCTATTTCAAGCTATTCAGTTTAGTCAAACAGCTCTAATTCAAACAATTCAGTTTAGCATAAGTATGCAGTTAGTTCTATTTGAGCCATAGATATTACCATATCAGGTGCTACCATTCCGAGCCAGAGTTGACCTGGGAGCAATGGCAATGAAGGGATGCACTGCATTCCCCAAAGCTCCAGCATTACTGGAACCACACCATCAGATTGTTTAGTGTCATATCTAGGACACTCGTTGTGGGGTCTTATTCTTCTGCAGAGGTGTAGCCGGTGTATTCTACAGACCCAACCGACTGGGCAACCAGTTGGCTGGGAAAGCAGAGAGGTGAGACCACCTCCTAACGAGTGTCGTATATATGGCACTAAACCATCAAATGTTGAGGCACCAGTCCTGGAGCGAAGGTGAATGTGGAGTACATTTGTTAAATAGTCTTATAATAAATATACTTATATACACATATGCATATATATGCTGAATGGATTACAACGACACAACGATAAAGGACGAGTGAAGACTTCTTTATAAAAATATGTACCTCTCACTTTATTGTAAGGGTTCGAAAAGGGTTAATCAAGGTTTGCGTGTGAGAGGGAGTTGGAGACCGAACAAAGACTGCAATATATTTACCCCCCACTCTTGTAGCTGTCAGCGTTATGTCTTTCTCATTCTCCAAGGTTGCTCAACTGGAAGCCCAGCGGCCCAGCTCTCTGCTGGGTGATGGCTTTCTTTACTGCATCTTATCAGCAACTTCTCTGGACCCCAACTCAATCAAGGGCCCTGAGGGCCCCATCGGCCTGATGTGGCTTTCCCTACCACATCTCGTCTCTAACTCCAACTGATCTGACTTCTTGTCTTGACCGAGTTTACATAATAGTTCAACGTCCACTTAATCACCCACTCAATCTTTGGAATGGCATGTTTGATCGTCATCAAGCGGAAATAACTGTCATCCAGTTCAGAGGTCACTCTCTTCCGGTGTATCAGTCTATGAGTGTATCATGGGATTTTTTACCTTGCCCTATTTCGTCTGCCAAGCACGCCTACGCGATTTCCTCTCATAACTGACATTGGAATGTGTCACTTCCTTCCGGTACATCACCTTAGAATGGCAAGTTTGGCCGGGTCGAAGGTCAAAATACAACACATTGCTCCCTTCCTAAACCTGACTAATAGCACCTGATAGGCTTCCATCTATGGGTCAAATATAACTGTTTGATATATAAACTGAATGCAAAAAAGACTTACGTTAAATTGAATTGTTTGAAATAGAACTGTTTTAAACTTGGAAAAAATGACACAGAAACGTATGGAATGCTTCAGACTGCTTTTAAACTATCTTGCATGAATCGAGCATCAGTTTTTGAGTGGCATAAGAGATTCAAGGAAGGCAGAGAGTCTGTGAGGGATGATGAGAGGTGTGGGAGGAGTAAGGAAGAGTTGATTGGCCAAAGGGTTAGGGTCAGGGTTACTATGTTGAGGTTTTAAGGGAGTTCAGGAAGAGATTCCGTCGGAAGAGACCACCACTCTTCAAATCGGGTCAGTGCCATTTCCACAAGGACAATGCACCAGTCCACAACTCCATCCTTGTCACAGACTATTTGACCAAGATGGCCATCAAAACAGCTCCTCAACCTCCCTATAGTCCAGACCTTGCTCCCTATGAATCTTGGTTATTTCCTAAGCTCAGAGGCTGTCGTTACGAGACAATTGAGGAGATGAAAGAGGCTGTGACGAAGGTCATTGACACGCCCACACAAGGGGGACTTCGATGGGGCCTTCCAGAAGTTGCTGGAACGGTACAAGAAGTGCATTGCAACCGGAGGAGATTACTTCGAAGGGGACTAGAGTTTTATGTATATACTATCAATAAAAGTGCCCTTACGAAAAAAGTTTGGAAACTTATTTAATGATCCTCGTATCTGCAGAGAGGTAAGGCTCCCTCGAATGAGTTTCCTGGATATGACAGTTTACAATCCGATGGTGAGTCTCCTGTAATGCTGGAGCTTTGGTGAATGCGAAGTACCTCTTTATTGCTATTGCCTCCAGGTCCACTTCGCCCCCGAGTGGTAGCACTTGATAGGATTCTTTCTATGGGTTAAATAGAACTAAACTGTGCACTTATGCTAAACTGAATTGTTTGAATTAGAACTGTTTGAATAAACTGAATAGCTTGAAATAGAAATGTTTTTGACAATTAAACTGGCCTTACATTTAAACTGCGTGTGTATGCTAAAGTGAGTTGTTTGAAATTGAACTGTTTAAGTGTATAAAAATGGATTTGGTATTAAATAACCTGCAATGATTGATATGCCATAAAACTGAACCAACTAACCTATTTGTTCACAAATCATATATATCTAATATATGTATAAACATCATTTTGCATCAAATAACCTACAAGGTTGATTTGCCATAAAACCAAACCAAGTAATCTAATCTGCTTCTCGGAGAAACATGATCAGGGGCGAGGAAGAAATTACCAACTTTTAGGAAAATATTAGCTACAAAAATTATGTCGCGTGCCATAAAAAACATGTTTCCTAGACGCGTGTTTGAGACCCTAATTTGTAGAATAGAAAGGTTGATAGCTGGTCACGTGTTTGTGAGATCCCTGATTTGTAGGGTAGAAATGTTGTTTGCTGATCGCGTGTTTGTGAGACCTCTTATTTGTAGGGTAGGAAAGTTGTTTCTGGCTTCGTGTTAATAAGACCCCTAGATTGTAGCGCAGAAAAGTTATTGTTTGCTGGCTGGATATGTGGGACCCCTAATTTGTTGGAAAGTAATGTTGTTTGCTAGCCGCGTATTTGAAACCACTAATTGTAGAGTAGGAAAATTGTTTGCTGATCACGTGTTTGTGAGATCCCTAATAAGTAGGGTAAAAAAATTGTTTGCAGGCCATGAGTTGAGACCCCTTATTTGTAGGGTGGAAAAGTTGTTTGTTAGCCGCATGTTTGGGAGACCCCTAATTTATAGGGTAGAAGAGTTGTCTGCTGGCTGGATATGTGATACCCCTAATTTGTAAGGGAGTACAGTTCTTAGCTGGTCACGTGTTTGAGACCCCTAGATTGTAGGAAAGAAAAATTGTTTTCTGTCCGCACGTTTGTGAGACCCTTAATTTGTAAGGTAGTAATGTTGTTTGCTGGTCGTGCGTTTGAGACCCCCCCCCCAATTGTAGCATAGGAAAGTTGTTTACCGGCCGTGTTTTTATAACCTCAAACTCGTAGCGTAGAATAGTTGTTTGCAGGTCACATTTTTGTGAGACCCCTAATTAGTAGGGTAGAACAGTTGTTTGCTGGTCGTGTGTTTGATATCTCTAATCAGTAGGATAGAAAATTTGATTGCTTGCTAAGTGTTTGTGAGATCCCAAATTTGTAGGGTAGAAAAATAGTTTGCTAGCCGCATATTTGTGACCCCTAATTTGTAGGGTAGAAAAGTGGTTTGCTGGCCGCATGTTTGTGAGACCTCTGCAATAGAAAATTTAACAACCTTTATTTGGTCTATTGTTTTATTGTTTCACGTGGGTTATTTTGTAATTTAAATCTAGTTTCGTTTAACATTCCAAGTTCCTATGACTCATGTTCTTGTCCCTCTGGTTGGGATGGAATTCTTTAGAATCAAGTATTACCTGATGATCGCGAAAAACATTAATGTTGGTGGCAATGTGTGGTTTTGGTTTATATGCTACTCCGCCTCTCATAGGCTCCATCTCAAATATCGAGCACTAGTATAAATACCTAAAAAAATTTATAAATGTTATATATGTAACCAAGGTAATTCCTCAAGTATATATATATATATATATATATATATATATAAGGTTGTAGATATATGAACTCGTTGAAAGCTATCGAGTAGTATTTTTTTCGTGAGATTCATTCACTTATTTGATGCCTAAATCCAAAATTGACACAAGGTCACAATCAATAAAGCATCAAGTATGAAACACTCAAAATAATGGTTGACTGACATGTTTACCAAAAAACTATCCAGCTGTTCAAAAAGCTCTTAAAATATAGTTAGCATTATATATCAATATAAGAACACACGCACACGCACACATACTCACAATGACTATATCTTTAAATGTGTACATATATGTGTATATCTATCTATATGCATGTATATATGTGAATATATATGTGGTTGTGTACGTATATATATATATATATATATATATATATATATATATATATATATATATATATATATATATATAAGGTGTTATCAATAAGTTTCCACACTTTTTGGTACAGGCATTTAAAATTGTCGTAAACTCTTGAAAATTCACTATGTTATTGCTATATATCTTATGAGATGACTGACCAATTTTTATGATTTCGGCTTCAAATGAACAGCAACAACAGCGATTTGAATACACCCTACTAAAGCCTGATTGTCACAGCTGGTGAATTTCAAAAATGCAATCTGGACGAGAGGACACTTTAGAAGAACGATATGCAATAAAATTGTGTTTTAAACTTGGAAAAAATGGGGCCACAGAAACGTATGGAATGCTTCAGAGAGTTTTGGGGCCATCTTGTATGAATCGAGCATCAGTTTTTGAGTGGCATAAGAGATTCAAGAAAGGCAGGGAGTCTGTGAGGGATGATGAGAGGTGTTGGAGGAGTAAGGAAGTCAGAACACCAGAGTTGATTGGACAAATAAAGAATTTCATGGATAAGGACCGTCGTGTGTCTATAGATACAATAAGTGCACAGTTTGATGTCGATCTGGGAACTGTATACACAATTATTTGCAAGGAACTGAAGATGCGGAAGATTTGTGTAAAGTTTGTCCCAAGGGTGCTCAGAGAAGATCAGAAAGAAAAACGTTGTCATGACAGCAGGGAGATGATCGAGCAGATCAATTCACATTCCGCAGTTCTTAATGCTCTGGTGACCTGCGATGAAAGCAGGATCTAATACTATGACCCAAAGACCAAGAGACAGAATTCCCAGTGGAAGCATGCTGGCTCTCCCAGACCCAAGAAGGCTAGACAGAGCAAATCCACCCACAAACTTTTGATGATCCCTTTTTTTGACAGCACTGGCATGATCTACATGCACTGGGTTCCCACTGGACAGACAGTCAACAAGGAATACTATGTTGAGTTTTTAATGGAGTTTAGGAAGAGATTCCGTCGGAAGAGACCAGCACTCTTCAAATCGGGTCAGTGGCATTTCCAACAGGACAATGCACCAGTCCACAACTCCATCCTTGTCACAGACTATTTGACGACCAAGATAGGCATCAAGGCAGTTCCTCACCATCCCGATAGTCCAGACCTTGCTCCCTGTGACTTTTGGTTATTCCCTAAGCTCAAGGAAAAACTTAGATGCTGTCGTTACGAGACAATTGAGGAGATGAAAGAGGCTGTGACGAAGGTCATTGACACGCCCACACAAGGGGACTTCGATGGGGCCTTCCAGAAGTTGCTGGAACGGTACAAGAAGTGCATTGCAACCGGAGGAGATTACTTCGAAGGGGACTAGAGTCTCATGTGTGTACTATCAATAAAAGTGCCCATACGAAAAAGTGTGGAAACTTATTTAATGATCCTCGTATATATGAAATAAAGTTGGCGAACTTAGCCGTGGGTGAACCAAAGGCTTCCTTTTCAATAGCTACTACAACTAGATGTAGGGGAGGGCTGTACTCCATTCCCTGGAATGTTCTACTTTACTCTTGATCCAAAACTTATAATGCTGAGTGTCATGTAAGGCGGCATCAAGTACCATTTTTGAGTCTTTCGTGTGAAGGGGGATTGAACTCCAGTCTCCCGGACCATTGGCGAACACTTTACTCAATGTATGTATAAATGCGTATATGTGTGTATATATGTGTGTGTATACGTGTGCATATGTATATAAATATGTGTGTAGGTGTATATATGCGTGTATGCGTAAGTACATATACACGTGTACATGTACATTCAACTTGGGTTCGTAGTGACAAACCCATATTTAGCCGATGTGTGTGTGTCTATGTAAGTATATATATATATATATATATATATATGTGTGTGTGTGTGTGTGTGTGTATAAGTGTGTTTATATATGTGTGTGTGAGTATGTTTCTACATGTGTGTATATGTTAATATATGTATATATGTGAATATGTGTATATATGTAAATGGGTATACTTGTAAATAAATTGTATATAAGTGTATATATTTAAATGTATATGTGTGTATATATGCATATATAAATGTGTATATGGTGTGTATAGATGTATAAATGTGTATATCTGTGTATATATGTATATCTATCTATACATATATGTATATATATAAGTGTATTTGTGTATATGTGAGTATATATATATATATATATATATACATGCATGTGTAAATGTAAGACTGTGTATGTACTTTATACAAATATATATATATTTCTTTATGTGGTAATTTACTAAGCTTTTTGCTGAGAAGGCCATATGAAAAGGGCACCCAATGAGACTCGAACTCACTCGTGTAGGTTTGCTAGTGGGGCTTGCTAACCATTACACAACCACAGGCGCCAATATATATTTCTTTATGTGTGTGTATATGCATATGTTGTATATTTTTGAAATTTGTATTTGCATATATAACACTGAATATGACCCCAGAAATAGACGTGTGTGTGTGTGTGTGTGTGCGTATATGCACATATAAGATATCGGTGCACATATATATGATGCCTGTGTGTAATGTCCGTATATATAAATTTATGCAAATTTGAAAATATGATAGATGCTTCTCTGTGTGTGTGTGTGTGTGTGTATACGTATTTATGCATGTGTATAAATGTAAACCATGCGGATACATATATAAACATGAGTATATATGTGATGTGTGTATGTACATATAGGTGTATAATATGTGTACATGAAATATGTATATGCATTTTATGGATATGTATATATGTATATATATATATGTATATATATATGCTTATGTATATACTAGCATATATACAGTAGCGTCCAAAACTAAGGGACAAAATTTTAAAACCTAATATTTGTTAGAAATAACAACTGTGAAAAGCTGAAATTTTGACAACTGGTAGTTTTTATCATCCATAATAACATACTAAAATTTGAATCATTTGCAAAGGATAGAAAAAGAATTAGAACAATTATTTATTCATTTTCAAAATAGGATCGTCCAAAAGTAAGGGACAAAATTGAGAAAAACAATGTAAACAGTATGTTATATTCAAATTTTTTGATTTCCTCTAAAGAATAAGTCTTACTTAGTCATTTGTAAACGTTGCATCAGCCGGCACCATGGCGAAACGCCAAAAACTTGATTACTCTGTAAGACAAGCAATTGTGAAGCTACACAAGGAAAATCACACCATTAGAGAGATTTCAGAGAGATTGAAACGTTCCAAGAGTGTTGTAGGCAGGGTTGTTAAATCCTACAATGATACTGGCAAAATAGTTAGTGCTTTTAAAACCGGCAGACCCCGCAAAACTTCGGCAAGAGAAGATCGAATAATGCATATTATGTCATTAAAGGACCGTTTTAAGTCTTGCACAGAAATTAGAAGGGTTATGAATAGTACCTCATGTGTTAATGTGTCAAGACAGACTGTTTCTAGACGACTGCAAGAAATAGGGCTGTTTAATCGAACCCCAAGGAAGAAACCACTTGTTAGTTCGAAGAATCAGAAGAAGAGATTAGAGTTTGCAAACAGGTATGTAATTTGGACATATGAAAATTGGGGAAAAGTATTTTTCAGTGATGAAAGCAAGTTTAATTTATTTGGAAATGATGGAAAAAAACAATGTAAAGAGACGTATTGGTGAAAGATTAAGTGCAAAGTGTACTAAGAAAACTGTCAAGTTTGGGGGCGGAGCGTCATGGTATTTGGAATGTTTTCTAGCCAAGGTACAACGTCTCTTGTCCGGTTACAAACTCGTGTAAACGCGCAGATCGATAAAAACATTGTTCAAAATCATGTTGTATCAATCATACAGAATTCAGGTTTCGATAGGGCAACCTTTATGCAAGATAATGCCTCATGTCACAAGGCAAAGGTGGTAATGAGTTACCTTAGCGAGCAAGATTTCGAAATTATGGATTGGCCACCGCAAATTCCTGATTTAAATCCAATAGAAAATCTTTGGAAGACCTTAGGAGTGAAAGTTATGGAAAGAAATCCCACTAACACGGAGGATTTGTTGGTGAAGCTTCAAGAAGAATGGTCTAAAATTAGTATCGAGGATTGTCAAGAACTGATTCATTCTTGTAGTCGAAGATGTGCAGCTGTCATTGAGAGCAAGGGCTCATTTATTAAATATTGATTGTACATGTATTTTTATTGTTTTTTTGGTTGTTTACATTGTTTTTCTCAATTTTGTCCCTTACTTTTGGACATTCCAAATTTGAAAATAAATAAATAATTGTTAAAATTCTTTTTCTATCATTAGCAAATTATTCAAATTTTAGTATTCTGATGAATGTGTTCAACCATTGGCTTGCCCAGGGAGCCATCCCTGGTAGCATCACCAAAGGTGTGATCACATTGCTGAAGAAAGGTGGCAGGCATGTTCGGGGGGATCTAGATGATTACAGGCCCATAACTCTGCTTAACACAGAGTTAAAGATTTTGGCCCGGGTCTTGGCGAACCGTTTGCAGCTTGTCATCAGTGATCTGATCGGCCCTGAGCAGAACTACGCTGTGAAGGGAAGATCGATCCGGGACAACTTGCACTTGGTGCGCCAGATCCTAGAGGGGATAAAAGACGACACAAGAGCCGCGCTGATCAATTTGGATCAGTCCAAGGCCTTCGATAGGGTGGACCACCGGTTCTTGGCGGCGGTTTTGGAGACCGCCGGATTCCAACCGGAGTTCCGCAAATGGATTAGCATTCTGTACCATAACCCACAGGCGGTGGTGCAGGTGAACGGGAGGTGTTCGGGGGCTTTTGCGATCGAGCAATCGGTCCGGCAAGGCTGCCCCCTGTCCCCCCTTCTCTATGTCCTTGCTCTGGAGCCCCTGCTCCGAAGGCTTAGGGATGGAGGGGCTCGTCCGGCCCTGCGCGGAATCTTGCTAAGCGGCAGCGTCCGAGCCAAGATTTCCGCGTTCGCTGATGATATCACGGTCTTTGTGTCTGGGCGTCGGGACATAGAGGCTGTGAAGGAGGCGGTTGCGAGATACGAAAAGGTAGCAGGTGCCAAGGTCAACTTTGACAAGAGCGAAGGCTTGCGGTTGGGTGCCTGGAGGGGCAGCGTTCCCCTGCCAGGGCCCTTCCGCTGGAGTGACGGTCCCGTCCGCATCCTCGGGGTGTGGTTCGGGCCGGGCCTCCAGCTGGAGCGTAATTGGTTGGAGGTACGGGCCAAGGTAGAAGCGCAGGTGGCTACCTGGCTTCGAATGCGGTTGTTCTTAAAGGGCAGGGCGGAGGTGTGTGCCGTGCACATCTTCCCCTTGATCCTTTACCGTTTGTCCGTACTTCCTCTGCCTAAGGATCATCGGGCGGCGCTGATACAATCCCTTTTCAAGCTTCTTTGGAAAGGTGGAAGCCCGTTGGTGCGTAGGCAGGTCTGCTATCAACGTCCTTGCAATGGGGGTCTGGGGATGCCGGATCTCGAGAGCCACCGGCTCGCTGAGAGACTGGCTTACCTGGGCCGGCCGTTGACGTCGGACGCGGTGTGGAGCCTCAAGGTTGGAGTTGCCTTCCCCGACCTGAGGTTGTGTCCCGAGGCTGAAGGCCGTCGTAGGCCAAGGGACGAGCCACCATTCGTCATCGAGTGCCGCAGGGCCCTTCGAAATCTTCCTCGGTCCAGTGACCTCTCATGGACTCGTAAAGAGCTGTATAGGGGATTAGTGGTGGGTTCCGCCTCGGATCCTCTGGTGGAGCGGCTCGGCTGGTCGGCGGAGGAGATTCGCTCCGAGTGGAATTGGGCGCCAGGTTCGGGCTTCTTGAGCAACTCCGAGTTCTCGCTCACCTGGCGGCTAGCTCGAAACGCGTTGGCCCTCAACGACTGGGCTTACAGAGCGTGCATAGCAGATATGCCTGACTGCCCCCGCTGCGCCAGTGGTCTAGAGGAAACGGCTTTGCACGCCTTCTACTACTGCGAGCGGGTTCGCCCGTTCTGGAGCCACGTCGAGGAGTGGACGGCTCGCATCAGCCCTAGAGAGCTCGTGCTGCTCGACGTTGGTTACGTCGTGGACAACGTTAACCCTCCGTATCGAGGTGAGAAGCGTATGGTGTTTTTCGTGATCCTAGCCGTGGCTAGAATGGTGATTTGGCTGACGCGAAACAAGGGATTGTATGAGGGTGCAAACTTTTCTTATCGTGATCTGATCTTGTTCTTTAGGCATCTGCTTAGGGTCAAGATTAGATGCGATAGAAGATGCTTGGACCGCATAACATTCAGCAAAAGGTGGGTGCATGCAGCGAGCTTGGTCGTATGCAAGGGAGCAACGTTGGAGTCATCCTTCCCTCCTCTGCCTGCGCATGGCGACGATGGTCCGGGTCCTTCGGGACCCCACCCCGGGTAAGTAGGCACTTTTTGAATTCCTTAAGGATATCTAGACCCCCTGGCTAGTGGAGTGAGGTGTGTCATTGTCCCCACCACTTAGATGTTAGTTTCCCTCAAGATCTTCCCCATTCCCCGTTTTCTTTTTTTTTTACCCTTCTACCACTTCTTGAAAAAAAGGAAGTCCCGGCCCCCCTTTGAGGATCTTGATCACTCATTTCTGTTTTCCATGTTCATTTCCCTTTCCTGACCGATGCCCTTTTCCGTTTGTTATTTTATCCCGTTTAACCTTAGGATTGCCCCCACCCCATAGGGAAAGCTTCGGCTTGTTTTTGGGTCCTGCCCAGATACCAGAAAACAGTCGACTCTCCAGAACATAGAAGGGGGGATGGGAGGGAAACCAACCGGGTTTATGTTTTGTTTACTCTGGGGCTTTTTTCTCCAATCTCCCATCATCCTTTCACTCGCTGTACATACTTCATTAAATTTTGTCGGGTTTTAAGTAGGGTTTCATGGAGCAAATGAGGTATTTTGGTGGTTGTGGCGTGGTTGGGTGGATGAAGAAATTTATTGTATGGAATGAACGGAAAGAATGATTGTGGACGATGAGAGGGACTAGCTAGGGCTACATAGAATAATACAGTTTTCGTCCCTTTCCCTTTACCCCCCAATAATTCTTGGGCCTTGTGCCCACCGAAAAGTAAACTCTGTATACTTTGTCGGAAATAAAGCCAAGTGGAAGAAATATGTCAATATTGGTCAGTATGTCTTTAATTCCAATTTAAAATGCTGAATTTTACAAAATGTTATGCTGTATTTTGTTTGTGAAATAATGCCTAAACTATGCGTTTTAAATGTAAAGGCACGCTTACTCTACTATAAAGCCAATTTGATATTAAGCCTATCCACATGTCAGCGAACAAGGCAGAATGTTTTTGAATATCTTCTATCGAATAATTTAAAAATTCGTAAAGAAAGCCCTAACAGTAGTTTAGAAGAAAAAGCCTAGAATGCTACCACAGCCCCCCCCCTCAGAAAGGGAAAAAGGAAAAAAAAAAAAAAAAAAAACCCAACAAAAACGAATTCTCCCCTCCACCCCAGTAGACCGCCCCCAAAGCTACCTAAAATATCAGTAGTAAATAAAAGTCCAAACGAAGAAGAAGCATTTGAACTCAGGAGCCAAGTGGAAGAAATATGTCAATATTGGTCAGTATGTCTTTAATTCCAATTTAAAATGCTGAATTTTACAAAATGTTATGCTGTATTTTGTTTGTGAAATAATGCCTAAACTATGCGTTTTAAATGTAAAGGCACGCTTACTCTACTATAAAGCCAATTTGATATTAAGCCTATCCACATGTCAGCGAACAAGGCAGAATGTTTTTGAATATCTTCTATCGAATAATTTAAAAATTCGTAAAGAAAGCCCTAACAGTAGTTTAGAAGAAAAAGCCTAGAACGCCTAATGCTACCACAGCCCCCCACCCCCAAGAGGAAAAAAAAAAAAGCTCTATAATTCCTGAAGCCTGCTAGGTCCCCAACTGTAGGAAGAAAAAAAAAAAAAAAAAAGAAAAACCCAGGAAAAGTCCCAATACAGCAAAAAAGTATAAGTCAGTACTAGTGAAAGTCATAAGAAAGTACCTTAATGTTGGACTTTAAGTAAGTTAAAACTTAAAACAAATTCCCCCCCCCTTTTTTTTTTTATTTTATTATGTACACATGGGAAGCAGCATGATGTACGTAAAGGTATTTGAATAAACCAATGGACGACCAAACTCAATACCCAAATGGGTCCTGGACGTGAGTTTGACGACTTTTCGCTCAGGATCGACAGTTCGATCGGGGAACTACTACTGCTCCTCTATAAGAGTGGCTTCTATAGAAGAGAATAAAACAGCCATCGAAAGATAACCATGACCCACACTCAAACCACTTACACAAACCGCATCGCTCTTCGCGCGGGTAAAAAAGGGGCGCGTCCTGCTGAGGTTGGAGCCCTGGCCTCGGTGTTCGAAAAATCAGCTACAGAGCTCAAACAATCAAAACTACTAAAATGCAAGCAAACACTACAAATAGCCACATTTAACGTAAGAACCTTAAATAGAATAGGACAACTCCCAGAGCTAATCGCATCGGCCGAAGAACATAAAATAGACATAATATGCATACAAGAACACAGATACACGCACACAGAATATATCAAATATCACGAAACTGGCAATGGATGGTCGCTCGCCACTGTATCCGCATGGAAAAACTCTGTCAACGCCGCAGTAGGAGGGGTAGGATTGCTTATAGGGCCTAGAGCACTAAAAACGCTTAATAGCATAGAGAAAATACAACCTAGAATGATGGTAGCTACATTTAACGGAAACCCCAGAGCAACAATCGTCTCATGCTACAGCCCCACCAATGTTAGTGAAGAAAATGAAATAGTCACCTTCTACGATGAGTTATCCTCATTAGTGCGTAGCATCCCGAAACACAACATGTTAGTCATTGGCGGAGACATGAATGCACAAATCGGGAAAAACGGAAACAACAAATACAGCCTCCACAACACGTCAAATAGAAATGGGCAACATCTAACAGATTTCATGATAGAAAATAGATTAGCATGCCTCAATACAAACTACCAAAAAAGAGAGGGCAAACTATGGACATACACGTACGCAAACAATACTAAAGCTCAGATAGACTACGTCCTTATAAACAAGAAATGGAAGAATAGTGCATTGAATTGCGAGGCATACTCCTCTTTTGAGGGTGTGTCCACCGATCACCGAATAGTCACAGCGAAAATACGGTTAAGCCTACGAAAAAACGACAAACGAACAGCGACCACCAAACACTATAACTGGGCCCTATTAAACAACAAAGATGTAAGAGATAAATACGTATTTGAATTAAGAAACAGATTCGAAACACTACAAGAAAAGACGGAAAAAAGTACACCAAACGACGAATACGAAAATTTCGTCAATGCACACCTTGAGGCAGCAGCAAAATACATTCCAACAAAAATTAAAACTAAATATAGAGTCCCATGGGAAACATTAGCGGTGAGAGAAAAACGTGCACTAGTGAAAACAGCCTCCAAAAACTATCGAAAAAACCCAACAAACACAAATGCCTTAAAACTAAAAACGGCACAATATCAATTAGCAGGCATATATATAAAGGAACAGACAGAATACATTCAAAATCAGATAGATAAGATCAGAGACTCGGTGGAAGATAGGCAATCTAGGATAGCATGGCAAACAATAAACGAAGTGAGCAGAAGAAAGAACACAGCCAAAGCAAAACTTAAAGCAGCAAACCAACAAGAAAGAATAAAACTGTGGAAACAGCACTTCGAAAACTTACTTGGAAACCCACCAAAAATAACGCATGAACCAATCACCAGAATAATTAGCAAACAATTAGACATTAAACTTGGACCGTTCACACAAGAAGAACTCGACTCGGTTCTCAGAAAAATTAAAAATAGGAAAGCTGCAGGACTGGACGAAATTCCCCCGGAAGTATGGAAGACCAGACAATTCGACGACATACTGCTCCGACATTGCAACGCAGTATACAATCAAAATCCGATAGATAGATGGACGAAGGGATGCATACTCCCCTTCCCTAAAAAGGGGGACCTCGGATTAGCCAAAAACTACCGAGGCATAACACTTACATCCATAGCTGCCAAAATCTACAATGCCCTACTACGAAACCGAATAGAACCCAAAATCGACAACATACTTAGAAAAAACCAAAATGGCTTCCGAAGAAATAGATCTACGACCTCACAAATATTAACCATCCGCAGAATCCTTGAAGGTGTACGGGCAAAGAACCTACAAGTGACATTAATATTTGTCGACTTTACCAAGGCTTTCGACTCCATTCACAGAGGAAAGATGGAACAAATCCTACTAGCGTACGGCATACCTAAAGAAACCGTAGCGGCAATAACGATTCTCTATAGAAACACTAAAGTAAAAGTACGATCACCAGATGGAGACACAGAATACTTCGACATTGTAGCAGGAGTACTACAAGGGGACACGCTGGCTCCGTATCTCTTTATCATTTGTCTAGACTACGTACTTAGAACATCGATTGACAAAATCAAAGAGAATGGCTTCGAACTGACGAAGAAAAGAAGCAGAAGATACCCCGCAACAACAATTACCGACGCCGACTACGCCGATGACATAGCGATACTGGCAAATACGCCTGACCAAGCCGAAACACTTCTGCATAGTTTGGAACGAGCAGCAGCAAGCATAGGCCTCCATGTTAATGCACACAAAACGGAATATATGTGCTATAACCAAACGGGGGACATCTCCACTCTAGAAGGAACCCCTCTTAAACTAGTAGACAAATTCACGTACCTAGGAAGCAGCGTCGAATCAACCGAAAAGGACATCGAAACGAGGTTAACGAAAGCATGGACAGCTATCAATAGGCTATCGACTATATGGAAATCAGACCTAACCGATAAAATGAAACGCAGTTTCTTCCAGGCAGCGGTCACATCGATACTGCTATATGGATGCACTACATGGACGCTAACAAAACGGCTGGAGAAGAAACTAGATGGCAATTACACAAGAATGCTGCGTGCAATCCTGAACAAGTCCTGGCAGCAACACCCCACAAGACACCAACTGTACGGCCACCTGCCCCCTATCACGAAAACTATTCAAGTTAGGCGAACCAGACATGCAGGACATTGCTGGAGTAGCAGAGATGAACTCATAAGAGATGTACTCTTATGGATCCCCACACACGGCCGCGCAAAAGCAGGACGACCAGCACGAACGTACATTCAGCAGCTATGTGAGGATACAGGTTGTTGTCCTGAAGACCTACCTAGGGCGATGAACGATAGGGAGGAGTGGCGAGAGAGGGTCAGGGATATCCGTGCTGCCAGCACGATATGATGATGATGATGATGATTATGGATGATAAAAACTACCAGTTGTCAAAATTTCAGCTTTTCACAGTTGTCATTTCTAACAAATATTAGGTTTTAAAATTTTGCCCCTTAGTTTTGGACGCTACTGTATATATATGTTTACATATAATATGTGTATTGTATATATATATATATATATATATATATGCATTAATACATATATATGCATATATGTATGTATGTACATGTACATCTATATATATTGATATATATGTAATACATGAATGTATATATATATATATATATATATATATATATATATATATATATAAATACGTGTATATATGTATATGTAAGTATATATACATATATATGGAATATGTGGACGAATATTTTCAGATACCTGTGTATGTAACATGTATGTGTGAATATATAAATATTCATGTAATGTACGTGTATATAAATGTAGTATTAGTGCAAAAATATTTATAGTGCATGTGCATATATATATATATATATATATATATATATATATATATATATATATTGTGTTTGTGAATGTGCGGATTCAAATATAACTATTTAATGTATATATACAAGTATATACATGAATATATTTGTATTATGTGTTTAGATATATATCTAACATGTTTATACGTACACATATGTGTCTACGCACACATATATATATGGGAATATATATGTAATATGTGCGTATATATATGTACTTTATATATGTACATATATATATATGCATAATTTTTCTGTATATATAAATGTAAATATGCCTATATATCGTAGGTGTGTATGTATGTATGTATGTATGTTTACATATGTAATAACTGTATATACATATATTGTCTCTGTATATATGTCATTTTTGTATCTATAATGTGCATATATGTATATATAGGTGTAAGCATATGTTCGTCTGTATGTGTGTGCTTTTTTGCATATGTTTGTGTATGTTTGTATGTATATGTGTGTTTAACTATACCCCTGTATAAACGTTTGTCTATACATATATGCGTATATATGCATGTGTTTTTTTTTGTATACGTGTATGTATATGTTTTTGCTTGTCGATACATAAGCATGTATATGTATGTTTGTCGATACATTTTTATATGTATACATTTGTATATATATATATATATATATATATATTAGCATATATGCTCCCCTACCCCCGTAGAGCTGAGCTCTCTAGCGAATGAAGTAATCGCGTTGCCATTAGCGTATATGCAAGGCTCTTAATATATGAATTGAGCTCTCGGTAGCCGCTAAGCGGATGTATGTAAACAATAGTAATTGTGATTCATAACCGTTTAAAATTTACTTTGCTGCTGCTGGCTTCCTCGTGGCTGAGGGGAAGAATCTTGGATTGGCGTTTGAGTCAACCGGGAATCTAGTATGTCTAGCCACACTGATGAGTTCTGATAGAGCGAAACAGATCTGTCTGTGGATGACAATTCAATATATATATATATATATATATATATATATATATATATATATATATGATTTGTGTATATTAAAAACAACACAATAAAAAAACTTTTGGTTGTTTCTTTTACTCTGCTTCTACATCAATGATGCTGAATGTTGTAGACTGACGCTCAAAATCGCTTTGCAAAGCATAAAATCGTTTAAGAACTTATATAATTTTATATTAATATTTTAACCCAGTATGAGGACACTTAAAAATTGTATTTACTTTGTATTTATTTTTTTTGTTTTTTTATTATGTATGTACCAGACATTGGCATAATGGTTAGAACTTTCGCCAATGGACGAGAAGACCTGGAATCAATCTCAGGTCGAATCATACCAAAGACTCAAAAGATTGTACTTGATGCCTCCTTTCTTAACACTCAGCATTATAAGGTACGGATCAAGAGTAAAGTCGGCCAATCCTAGGAAAGTAGTAACGCCCTCCCTACACTTTGGTGTAGTAGCTATCGAAAAGGGAGCCTTCGGATCACCCTCGACTACGGTCGCCAACTTTACTTGCATACTTTATTATGTATACCATGGTGTAATGGCTATTGTCGCAGGAAATGGGCACGGCGACACGAGTTCAAATCCTGGACGAGACTGATTGCATATCACATAGCACTAATACCCTTGGGAAAGGTATGAATCCAATTATTTCTCCCTCCAGCTATGGGTAAATAGTAGGACAGACTAGGTTCTTCAGCCTTGGTGAGGTAACTAGTCTATGAGAAGGAAAACTCTGAATTGAAACCTGTTAAACTCTGCTTAAAAATTGACCTTGTGTCATATCCTTCCCGAGCGGGGGTGGTTGGTAAATGTGATTATGTATACCGATACGGTTCCTTTTAAAACACGTAATATGACATCCGGGTGATTTAGTACTTTCAACTTAGTTTTGACCCAAAAAGTGAATCTGGATTCGTTAAAAGAATTTTGTGAGTTTTTTTTCCATGTGCAGTTGATTTCTCTTCGATTTTTGTTCCTCAGCAATTGCATCCCATCATCACTGTAAAGATCTGGATCGTTTTTATCCACTCTCTTATTCAATCTGGATTGCCGATAGAATTCCACCCAACCGATTCACAAATCTGAAGCCCATCAAACGATCCCTCCTAATACCCTTTTTTATCCAAACTTTTTTTTTATCTGTGGTACAAAATGGTCTTGTAACAGTGTTTGATAATGTTAATTTGTTCATCTGATATGAGAGTAATTTAAATCAGTCTAGAATTTCCTCTCTCATAGACAGATAAGTCTTTGATGTCATATTGAACAAATATATATATATATATATATATCGGCAATGCCATTCAACTAGTCAAAAGCGGCCTTTGTGTTTTTTTCTATGTATTTACTAGTAATGTTTAGTGAAGAATGTTGCATGTGGCGTCAATTGTTCTTACTAATCCTTTTTTAGTTGACTTTTTGTAGGGTTTATTAAAACCACAAAGTCGTTTTAAGTTTGTTTTGTTTTGTTTTTTTTGGTTTTTTTTGTATGCGTTTTTTTTTGTCGTCTTTGAAAGTGATGAAAGTTTGTTTTAGCCGTGTATTTAAACCTGATTTTACTCTTTTTATTTCATTGCTGTTTTGGGGTGGGTTGTGGGTGTTGCTTTCTGTATTAATTTCTTTTTCAAATTCATTTGGCACTTTTTTATAGAATATTGAGAATTCCTCGTCCATTAAATTTTTGTGTATTTATCTGGCTCCATTTTTTAATGGATTTAACGGTTATAAATATACTTTAAACGATTTTTTAATTTTCATTTTCACCAAGTAATCACTTCAAAATTTATCATGAGAAGAGGGGTTCTTTTTGGGGGGGGTCTTTTTTTTGGGGGGGGGGTTCTGGCCCCAGTTCAAGTTCACTGGAAAAAGAAAATTGAAAGTGAATCCCTTTATAAAATGTAAAATAATTGTTTGTTTGTTTGTCTTGTTTTGTTTTTGTCTTGTTTTTCAAAAAATAGACAAATAAGGGGAGTTTGAATGTCTAATTAGTTCAAATCAAAAATTATTACTAAATTTTTTTCACGGTGAATTTATGTTGGTTGGTTTATTGGGTTTTATGGCATATCAACCTTTGTAGGTTATTTAACGCCAAATCCATTTTTATGTAAATAATCTGTTCTTTTTAAAACAATTCAGTTTAGCATAAGTACACAATTTAATGGTCAAAAACATTTATTTCAAACTATTCAAGCAGTTATATGTAACAATTCAGTTAAGCGTAAATACAGTTTTAATGTCGAAAAACAGTTCTATTTCAAATAATTCAGTTAAGCATAAGCACGCAGTTTAAATGTAAGTACGGTTTAATTGTCAAAAACATTTTTATTTGAAGCTCTTCAGTTTATTCAAACAATTCAGTTTAGCATTAGTATGCTGTTAGTTATATTTAACCCAGAGATAGGGCCCTATCAGGTGCTACCATTCCGGGCCAGAACGGACCTGGGAGCAATGGCAATAAAGGGGCACTCCGCAGTCCCCAGAGCTCCAGCACTGCTGGAACCTCACCATCAGATTGCTTAGTGTCATATCCAGGACACTCGTTTGGGAGGGGAGGTCTTACCCCTCTGCAGAGGTGCAGTCAGTGTATTCTACAGCTCCAGCCGACTGGGCAAACGGTGAATTTAAACACGTACATGAGTAAGATTATATCATTTTCTTTTTTTAACAATTTAATAGACAAACACTTCCTTACATGCCATGTGAAGGGTACTAATGCAAATGAATAAAAAGACAATATTAACAATAATGCTACAAAAATAAAGAAATTTATTTCTTTGTTGGGAGCTGAAATGTAGTTGGGTATACAACGATTCGTGTATCAGGTCACGACCGCAGAAACCTGTTCTGAGTCCAGCGTGGATAAAGACCTTTATCCAACTTGAAGTAGTAACATGACACCGTTATTTGAAGATCCAACGAGCACGGTGCCGCTGAGAAACAGTTAGTACGTATCACTCCGGGTTGGCGTGAGTAACTGATGTGAATTGTCTGGAATATTGTGTGTTTTTATAACATTAAGGTGGATCCCACGCGCACGCGTTGACTTTCGAAGATTCTTTGGGCGCGTATTTTAGAGACCTCCTATTGGTCCTAAAAAACATTTTTGTTTATTTTTTAAACATCTGCGTGGGCGTTAATTGGATATCTTTGCGCCAATTTTGATCCGTTTTTTCCAGAAAATTCTAATGACAAGGAAATTGTATCATTTCCTATACCATGGTATTATATAAGATATGAAGTAGGAATATTATTAAATTACAGTTGCATCGAAAATATGCTACAGATAATAAAAAAAGCATAATAGCAAGATACTAAACAAAAATAAAAACTCCCCACCCCATCAAACTATAGACGAAAATATGAATGTCCGTTGGCGGTATATGTTTTGCGGAGAATGTTGTTTATTTTTTAGAGTTGACTTGAATGACCCTGTGAACAGATTTTGTAATCATAACAGATTTCTACAAGAGATACCATTTCGACTGCACAATACTATCTAAATATTTATGGTATTGCAAAAACACGTTTAACAAACCCCCCATTGTTGACAAGAAAATTGTAAAAAGCGGGCGAAAGCGTGTAGAACAAGATCTAGGAATTTGGAATTGTGTTTGCTGGGAAAATTAAACATTATTACTTTACCCGGACAAGACACAACCTTCTTGATAAAAAAAAATTCGAGCTTATTAGCCAGTGTGAACGCACGTGAGCAAGTATTCGCTTAGTTAAGTTGGGTGCCATGGGTGGTACGATGGTTAGCAAGCTAGCACTCATCCTCATGTCGTGCCGCCAGCACGGATATCCCTGGCTCTCTCTCGCCACTCCTCCCTATCGTTCATCGCTTCTGGGAGGTCCTCGGGGCTACATCCCGTATCCTCACAGAGCTGCTGTATGTAAGTTCGAGCTGGTCTTCCTGCTTTTGCTCGGCCATATGAGGGGGTCCATAGGAGAACATCACTTATGAGCTCGTCCCTGCTTCTCCAGCAGTGTCCTGTATGTCTGGTTCATCTAACTTTGATAGTTTTCGTGATGGAAGGTAGGTTGCCGTACATTTGGTGATTGTGGGGTGTTGCCTCCAGCACTAGCAAACCTTTACGAGTGAGTTCGTGTCTCATTGCGCGCCCCATTCATACAGCCTTGTGCCACATCTAAACAAAAAGTTAGTTGGTGACCTTAGTTGAGGTTGACCCGAAGACTCCCTTTTCGAAAGCTACTACACCAAGGTGTAGGGTAGGGCGCTACTCCTTTCCCTGGATTGCTCCACTTTACCCTTACCTTATAATGCTGAGTGTTAAGCAAGGTAGCATCAAGTACCACTTTTTGAGTCTTTGGTATGACTCATCCTGGGATTGAACCCAGGTCTCCCGGACCATTGGCAAACACTCTAACCATTATGCCTACTCGCTTTGTTAAGAAGCTAAAAACTTAGAAATTAGGTGATAGGTTGAAAAGTGTGAGAATATTTACATTTTTGTAAGTGCCAACAGTTTATTATCGTCTCTTACTTGAGGGAAGAAAGAAAGGTCAGTGCTTGTAAATAAAACCTAAATAATTGCTATCTACATAAACATCTGAAAGAGTTAGGATAAATAGCTAATGAGGACTTTGATTTAAAACGTTTTTAAAGTGATTTTTAAATCATATAAATAAGTCAAATGAGTTTAATGATCCTCGTATATATATATATATATATATATATATGTATATATATGTATATATATATATATATATTCCTAGGTTACACCTTTCCACTTCATCAGGATAAAACTGACCAGAGAGGATAGGGAAAACTACACTTTATTGATTAAAAAGTCCACACAACAAAACAAAGTTTGCATAAATATACTACATTTCATCGATTAAAACCACTCAGGGGAAAAAAAACTTACCTTCCAAGCAAATAATTCTTTTTATGTTTACAAATATTAAAAACTTCAGACTTATGATAAAGTAATTCTTTCGGACAATTTTAAGAAATAATAGTTAAATTTCTCCTCCATACACAATTGGCAATTTTTTTTTTTTTTCATAATTTCCCATTTCAGTAAAAGTGTGTATGCCTAATTTTGTATTGATCACTCAAATGTATTTCGATAAATTGGTACTACTCTTATATGTCTCATGGGTTAAATTACATTCATGATTATAAAATCATTTTTTAAACATCTTGTGTTGATTCAATATACACTTTCTTATTATAGTTCTTGATAGCATTATTACATATTATATATATATATATATATATATATATATATATATATATTTCTTATTATAGTTCTTGATAGCATTATTACATATTATATATATATATATATATATATATATATATATATATATATATATATATATATATGTAATAATGCTATCAAGAACTATAATAAGAAAGTGTATATCTTTCTTTAAAGAAAAAACCAAAGACCGGTTAATTTAGGATTTAGGTTTTTTCTTTAAAGAAATATTGCTCTGTAAAAAATTACATTGAGCTCTCCACCAGGAAAATTTAAATGTTCAGCTCCTGAATGATTTTCTTGTCCTGAAGGAATTACTCCCAACTCTGGTTTAACTGGACCGAATAATACTATATATATACTTATATATATAAGTCGAAGTTAGGCTTCCTGATGATCCGATAAGGTGAAACTTTAGTAGAAGATTTTCGACTCGCGATTTAAGTTAATTTTATAATTGGCTCTACTTGTGTTGAGCACTTTAGTAATTGTATCATTGCAGGATTCACGGAAGGTTTTTAGTTTTCTTTTGACCACTGACTGCGTATCCCTTGATTTTTTTCAAGGGGTCGGACGAAGTTGGCCTTTTCTTTCTTTTTGACCTATAATTTTTTCTTTTTCCCCTGTGCGGTGATTCGAGATACTTTTATCTCTTGTTCCTGGCAGGGTTTTTTTTGTTTTTTTCTGGTACCGTGAATGCTGGTAGATATT
>OY757921.1:26931110-26932150 GCA_963585895.1 Sepioteuthis lessoniana
GTCATGTTCTTGTAATAATACACAAAATTTCTTAATTCTATAATAATTCATTTAATGAGATTGTTGTAATAATGCTGTAAGAATTTAAAACATTATTGTAATCTTTATTTAATAAGTTCTTATAATAATATGACTTTGATCTTGTTATTGCCGTCTAATTGTTTAATATTCACTGTAGTGTTCAAAATTATGTGCAACCATGAAATTTCGGTACATAGCGTAGAATTTCCAGAAAAAAAAAATGAATCTAGGAATGAAAGTTTTAGCAAATTGACATTTGTTGGACTAAGCCAAATTTAGCACAAGAAAATATAATAGAACAAGCCGCAAACTTATAATTTTTTAAATGTTTAACATTTTAGGGACTTTCCCCTACTTCGAGAATAGGAAGGGAGTAAAGATTACCACTTTTGAAAACCTTTTTAAAATATAACCCCAAGTACTAGTATAAATTGTGATGAAAATAATTTCTTTTACTGTTAATTTTGTCATTTTTAGACGAAAAAAATGAATATACCTGTCTGTACGCTTTTGATTAACATTGTTTAGTTTATTTTTGGCTTGCCGTGTAGTCGGATGTAAGATTAAAAACACGATTGATAGTAAATCTGTAACTTTGATTGCAGTAGAAAACCCCCTTTCATATCCTATTGGCTATTCGTACAAAAATAGTATTGTCTGTTCTTTTTTTTTTTTTCTTTTTTTTGTTTATTGTAAACATTTGTTGGACTATGCCAAATTAGGCACAAGGCCATATTTTATTTTTTTTAACATTCATCGTTTTTGTCATTGAGGATCAAGTTCTGAGGTCTGTGTACCAGACAAGTAAATAACAACATTACCCTTAATGTTAGTGTTTACTGTTCACTGTTTGTTTCTGATGTATGGTAGCCTCCCTCCCCGACCTTTTTAAGTTGAAATACAGTTCCTGGATCCACATTATTGGCAAAACTTCTTATTTATTTGCTATATCTTCAGAAAGAAACGAAAATAACCAGAATTTATATGAGGAATAGCTTTGGTCTATTCGATAATACTGT
>OY757921.1:26932350-27072350 GCA_963585895.1 Sepioteuthis lessoniana
CATCTGCCACCCTCCCAACACGTGTGGAACCCGCCACAAGGCCACTGGCTCGGCTTCGGCGAGCTAACGAAAGTCAACCGTCTTCTCCCGAGGCAGGACTCAACTCTACTAACTGACTTTTTCAAAATCCCCCAAATCCTCCGCGCGCGCTTCCGGTGTGTGACGTCACCCGCACTCTCTAGCTCCGTTTCCCATCTGGGCTATTGTGAGATCTCTGAGTGACACGTCCGCCCCGCCCGCGCGCGTGAACACCTGCGTTAATGTTGCACCTAAGTAACCCATGCACTGAGCCGAAAGGTTCTCAGCCTAACTAAACCCAAAGGCATGAAACGAAATCCCCCGGCCTTTATATTACAGTTTCACTTATTTCTATCTAACGGAAATGATTCTATTTTCTATTAATCATTTGTTTGCTCACAGCTAAATGTTTTTAAGTATTACTCTTTAACGGTCGCAATTCAGTTAAACATCAGTCATTTGTTTGCACAAAGTTAAATGATGAAACAGTTATTTTTCAAACAATTCAGTTTATGACGTTAAAAAAATTAAATGGTTCCAAGTATAGCTATGTATCACTAACAGTTCAATTAAATATCAATCATTTGTTTAACCATAGTTAAATGATTACACAATTCCATTTAAGCAATTCGGGTTAGCAATAAGGGGTACTCCACATCCTTCAAAGCTCCACTAAAGTAGCCAAGCTATTCTGTTGTGGATTATTGATTTTTGCTTTAATATAAGTAGTCCTTATGGCGTTGTTTTGTGCTGCTATAAGGAAAGACTCATTTTCTTTCTTGAGATTTTTCTTTTTTAGGTATGTCCAAGATTCTTGTGTGTAATCTCTCCAGTTTGTTGCTTGAAATATCCATACGGATCTTCTTCCTATTTCTGTTTTCCAATTTTCTTTGTCTTTCTACTTGTGCCCATTCTGTCACTGTTGTTACTGGCTGTTGGGATCAGTTTTTCTTTAGTCTTGTCCATCAATTATACTCCTTGCGAGTTTTTCACATCAGTTTTAGCTTATGGTCTATCATAGGAGTCTGAGTGACAGCAAGTCTCCTCATCTCTTCAGGACTCTCCCCAGAATTCTGGCCGATCTCGACAATACTGTAGTTTGGATGGTCTCGATTTGTCTTCCAATTTCCAACTATCCCAGTTCCCATTCTAAGCCCCCAGGTACCGTTCCGAGTGCGCTAATTACAAATGATATCACCGTCACCTTCATGTTCCGTGCCTATCTCGGTTGTTGGGGAAAGTCCAAATATATGTTTCAACTTTCGCTTTCTTTGATTTTTACTCTGTAGCACACTCGAAAGGAAGTTTTCTTTTTTTTTTTTTTATCAATTATCTCGAGGTTTGGTCTCCTGGTCGGGATTAGGTGATCTATTTGTATCTCAGAATCTCAGTGAATTTTGTTACTCTCATTCTCCAGAGCGGGTTCTGGTTTGTGCATATACCATTTGGCGGTATAGTAAAATTTCAATTTCTGGCGCAATGCTCCACCCGGTTGTATGTAGTCTTATTGCCCTTTTGCGCTAGTTTGCTTCATTATTATTATTATTATTTACTCCTCAAGAGTTTTTTACGTCAGTATTAGCTGATGGTTTTTCACTGGAGTTTGAGTGGCAGCAAGTCTCCTCAAGTCTCCAGGACTCGTCTCAGTATTCTGGCCGTCCTCAGCAATGCTGTCGTTTGGATAGTCTCTACCCGTCCGCCAACTTCCATGTCCTCCAGGCCCTTTAATAATCCTTTAGTTACTGTGCCTAACGCACCAATCACAATTGGCACAATCATTACTTTCATGTTCCACAGTTTTTTTAATTATCTAGCAAGGTCAAGGTACTTATCCTTCTTTTCACTTTCCTTCAGATTTATTCTGTGGTCCGCCGGGACAGCAAAGTCAACAATTTTGCAGATTCTCTTTCTTTTGTTAATTATTATGAGGTCTGGTCTTCTGGCCGGGATTAGGTGATCTGTTTGTATGTTAAAGTCCCATAGGAGTTTATGGGAGTCATTTTCTAGGGCAAGCACCGGGTTATGCATATACCATTTGTTTGTATGGTCTAATTAAAATTCCCTACACATTTCCCAGTGGATCACCTTGCCGACCCATTCGTGTCTCGACTTATACTTCTTTTGTGCTAATTTGCTGCATTCGCTTATTATATGATTGATCGTTTCGTCTCTGTCACTGCATAGCCTACATTTACTGTTTTGTTGCGTCTTATCTATTCTCGATTTGATATGATTCGTTCTTATGGCGTTGTCCTGTGCTGCTATTAGGAGGGATTCCGTTTCTCTCTTAGGGTTTCCTTTTCTTAGCAAGGTCCAGGTTTTCTGGTGTGAGATGTTGTTTATTAGACGCTTAAAGTGGCCATAGAGTTGTTTTCCTTCCCATTTTTGTTTCCTAGGTGTTGTCATTCTTTCGTTTATCGTGTTGTCTATATCGACTCTGATGGTTATCATTATTATTATTATTATTATTATTATTATTTACCCCTTTTGAGCTTTTCACATCAACGTTAACCGATGGTTTTTCACTGGAGTTTGAGTGACAGCAAGTCTCCTCAAGTCTCTAGGACTCTTCTTAGTATCCTGGCAGTTCTCAGTAATGCTGTCGTTTGGATGGTTTCCACCCGTCCGCCAACTTTCAACTCCTCCACTCCTTCAGTTACTGTTCCAAACGCACCAATTAAAATTATATAATTGTCACCTGCTTGTTCCACTGTTTTTCAATTCCCTAGCAAGGTCGACGTACTTATCCTTCTTTTCATATTCTTTCAGTTTTATTCTGTGGTCAGTGGGGACAGCAAAGTCAACAATTTTGCAAGTTCTCTTTTTTTTTGTTAATTATTATTATTAAGTCTGGTCTTCTGGCCGGGATTAGGTGATCCGTTTGTATATCAAAGTCCCACAGGAGTTTGTGCGTGTCATTTTCTAGGACAGGCGCTGGGTTGTGCTTATACCATTTGTTAGTATGGTCAAATTTAAATTTCTTGCACATTTCCCAGTGGATCACCTTAGCGACCCAGTCATGTCTCGCCTTAAACTCCCTCTGTGCTAATTTGCTGCATTCGTTTATTATATGATTGATGGTTTCATTTCTGTCACCACATAACCTGCATTTGGTATTTTGTTGAGTCTTATCTATTCTCGCTTTGATATGATTGATTCTTACGGCGTTGACTTGTGCTGCTATTGGGAGAGATTCTGTTTCTATCTTAAAGTTTCGTTTTCTTAGCAATGTCCAGGTTTTGATGTGTGAGATGTTGTTTATTAGTCGTTTAAACCGCCCATGGAGTTGTTTTCCTTCCCATTGAGAGTTTTTTTTACACCAGCTCCTGCAGATGGTCCATCACTGGAGTTTAAGTAAAAGCAAGTCTCCAGAACGCTTCTCAGTATTATGACCAATCTAAACGGTGCGATAGTTTGGATGGTCTCCACTCGTCTTCTTATTTCCAAGTCCACTAGTCCTTTTACCAGTCTTCTGATGACCAATCTAAACGGCGCGATAGTTTGGATGGTCTCCACTCGTCTTCTTATTTCCAAGTCCATAATCCTTTTACCAGTCTTCTGATGACCAATCTAAACGGCGCGATAGTTTGGATGGTCTCCACTCGTCTTCTTATTTCCAAGTCCATAATCCTTTTACCAGTCTTCTGACTGCACCGAGCATCGTCACTCTCACGTTCCACATTTTTTCAGTTCATTAGCAGTGTCTCAGTACTTATAACATTTGTTTGTATGTTCAAATTTAAACTTTTTGCACTCTTCCTAGTGGATCACCTTTCCCACCCAGTCGTTTATAATCTCATACCCTTTCCGAGCTAATTTGCTGCATTCGCTTATTATGTGATTGATGGTTTCGTCTCTATCACCACATAACCTACATTTGCTGTTTTGTTGGGTCTTATATTTCATTATTATTATTGTTGCTATTATTACTATAATTATTTCACGCCTAGCGAGTTATTCTTACCAGTTATTTTCATCATTTGTGGTATAATCTTCATTGTCAACAACTTTTTCTGTCCTCTGGCAAAGTCCAAGTGTTTATCTAATATTTCACTTTCATTTTCACTCTGTGGCCCGCCGGATTAGCAAAATCCACAGAATAACAAGTTATGTTTTTTTTTTATTGTTATTTAGCATTAGGTCTGGTATTCTTGCAGGGATTTAGTTCTCCACGTGTGTCTGAAAGAGAATTCTATGGGTCTCATATTCTAGTTGTGATCATCGTCTGTCCATCTACCATTTCTCAGCATGGTTAAATTTAATCTTCTTGCACAATTTCCAACCCAATCTTGTATTCGTTTTGTTCCCCTTTGCTACATTCGTTTATTATGTGATTAATTGTGTACTGTCAATGGTATTTTCCTATTCCTTCAGTATAAGTAATCAAGGCTGCGTTTGGTGGTAAAATAATGCTCTTTGGCGCTGTGAAGTATTGCACTAGAGCTAAGAGTTTTTTCTGGGGCTGTTTTTGAGTCTTGTGACATTGTATGCGAATGATACAGAGGTGCGAATGAATAACTTTAAAAGGTCTAATTGTCGAAAGAAAAAGCAACTGACAAAGTTCACCATCTCGTCCGGTAGGTTACTTGTAATAAGATATACTTCAACCCATGCTGAAAACAGCTGTTAGCCAGAACTTATTGAAGTCACCACTGTGGCGGAAGATGGCAGGATGATGCTATCCACGTGAGTCCGAAACGGGGTTGGGGTGTCTTGTGATTCCCTAATGGAAGACGATAGGTTCATCGATTTTATATCGTTTGGTAGCTGGGGTGTGAGGGGACTAACGTTTTCGTGTACGAGGAGCGAGTGAAACTTACAAAGACACGAGAATAGTCGGTTCCACCCACGTCTACGCTCTTAGCGTTAGGGTTATTGTCATAGAAAATGAAATCGGTGACCCAGGTTCAAATCCAGGACGAGTCTGTTTGCATTTTATTTCGCACTAACGCTCTTCAGAAAGGCATAAATCCGTTTTGTTTTTTTTTTTCCCCAGCTAAGGGATAATAGCTGGACAGACTGGTTCCTTGGCCTTGTTAGGCAACCAGTCTAGAAGGAGTAAAACTCTGGTTGAAATTCATTTTGTATATCATCCTGTTTGTGATGGAGGTGTTGGGTAATTGAAGACTTCCACGGCCTCAGAAACTGAATGGAAAGAATGAAACAACAGACGTCCTAAAGAAGCAAGTGATGTTTTTCTGTTTCTTCTTCCCTTAGAGACGATTAGCCATCACCAATATAAAAGTTGTCGACCGTAGTCGAGGGCGTTCAGAAGGCTCCCTTTTTAATAGCTACTATACCGAGGTGTAGGGGAGGGCGCTACTCCTTTCCTAGGATTGCTCCACTTTACCCTGGATAACTACCTTATATTGCTGAGTGTTAGGGTTAGGGTTAGGGTTATTGCTGAGTGTTAAGCAAGGAGGTATCAAGTACCATTTTTAAAGTCTTTGGTATGACGCGACCTGGGATTGAACCCAGGTCTCCCGGACCATTAGCGAACACTCTTCCCATTAGGACAATCACCAATATAGTCGGTGACTATGTTACAATCTTGCGTAAAGAGATGTCAGCAGTGACAGTACTTTCGGCTTAACATGGCTTAGGAAATAAACGTTAAGTTTCTAATGCTAGAAAATATTTCATTGTCTTCAGATCTGTCTAATGTTCTAGCAAACAGCATTGGTATGACTTTGGTCGGCACTGTCACTAAATGTTGCCAATAAAGTTTGATTTCGTTTGGTTTGATTTTACGGCATATCAACCATTGTTGGTTATTTAATGCCCAATCCTGTTTTTTAATCACACACACACATATATATATATGCGTGCGTGTGTATGTGTGTGTATTAACAATGTGCGTTTACAAATCATATATCTAACACACACACATACACACACACACACACACACACATATATATATATATATATATGATTTGTAAACGCACATTGTTAATACGCACAATTATATGATAAACAGTTCTATTTCTTACACTTCCATTTAGCATAAGTCAATAAATTTAAACGCTTCCAATTATTGCCGCGCATAACTAACTATAATTATACGTAGATATTCAATATATGATTTGTAAATACATTTTGTTGATAACATTTTTAAACGAGCCTGAGCTGACTTTTTTGTACACAGTTACATTGTGTTAAGTATGGCTATGTAACACTATAGTTTGTCAATACATTCTGTTTGTAACATTTTGAAATATTCCAGAGCTCTTTTTTCATACAGTCAAATGGTTTCATGTGTTTCAATCTAACACGAATAATTCTATTTACGATTAATTATTTGTTTGCACACAGTTAAGTGTTTTCTAGTATTTCGATCTAACACGAATAATTCTGTTTACTATTAATCATTTGTTTGCACACAGTTAAGTGGTTTCAAGTATTTCGATCTAACACGAATAATTCTATTTACTATTAATTATTTGTATGCTCACAGTTAAGTCGTTTCAAGTATTTTTATCTAACACGAATAATTGTATTTACTATTAATTATTTGTTTGCACACAGGTAAGTGTTTTCTAGTATTTCGATCTAACACGAATAATTCTATTTCCTATTAATCATTTGTTTGCACACAGTTAAGTGGTTTCAAGTATTTCGATCTAACACGAATAATTCTATTTACTATTAATTATTTGTTTGCACACAGTTAAGTGGTTTCAAGTATTTCGATCTAACACGAATAATTCTATTTACTATTAATTATTTGTTTGCACACAGTGAAGTGGTTACAAATATTCTTATTTAACCTTAATTACTCTATTCAACATAACTCATTCCAAATATTGCTTTGACTCACGGACAATTCAATTAGATATCAGTCATTTCTTTAAACACAGTTAAACGATAAAACATTTCTCTTTCAAACAATTCAGTTAAACGTAAGTCTGCACTCAGTTTAAATATTAAACAGTTTTACTTAACCCATAGATAGGGTCCTATCAGGTACTACCACTCCGGGACAGAGTGGACCTGGTGATTATGGCAATTCCCCAAAGCTCCTGTATTACTCCAACCTTACCATCGGATTGTTTAATGTTATCTATTTAGGACACTCGTTGAGGAGTCTTACCCCTCAGCAGAGATGCTGTTGATGTATTATACAGCCCCAGCCGATTGAGCTATGTTAATGAAGTGTTTCAAGAAAACAAGAATGAATATTTGGAAGAAAAAACTGCCTATTTATCTCTTGAAGAACGACTTAATATGAATAGGGGGGCATGGAAAGGAGAACGTATTGGAACACTGGTATTAGCGGTTTGAAGAAATCAGCTCATAAATTCTTTTTTTGCATCATGGATGAAGCTTCACCTGTTAATGCAAAGTAAAGCGTAAATGTAATCTTTTTCAGAAATCTTGCCCAGTCGGCCGGATGGTTGTAGAATACTCGCCCCCCACCATGAGTTTCCTGGATATGACACTAAACAATCTGATGGTGAGGTTTAGTAATGCTGGAGCTTTAGGGGATGCGGACTACCCCCATCGTTCCCTGTTCCACCCTGCCCCAGAGTGGTAGCACCTGATAGGGTCTTATCTATGGATCAAATAGAACTAAACTATTTACTTATGCTAAATTGAATTGCTTAAAATAGAACTGTTTTGACATTTAAACTGCGTACTTATGCCAAATTGTACTGTTTAAAATGGAACTGTTCTTGTATGCCAAACTGTATTGTTTAAAATGGAACTGTTCTTGTATGCTAAACTGATTTGTTTAAAATAGAACTGTACTTACGCTAAACTAAATTGTTTGAAATAGAACTGTTTTAACATTTAACTGTGTGTAAACAAAATTATACTTATACTAAACTGAATTGTTTGAAATAGAACTGCTTGACTAAACTGAATTGCTGGAAATAGAAACATTTTTGACAATTAAACTGTCTACTCACGCCAAACTTAATTGTTTTAAATATAACTGTTTATTTCTATAAAAATAGATTTGGCATTAAATAACTTACAAAGGTTGATAGGACATAAAACCCAAACAAACAAACTTTTCAGAAATCAGTCAACTGAGTCATGCATAAAATGGTGGACATTCATCTTCATAGCAACATTATTGATCAGCAGCTGAAACACAGGTGTAAAAGCACTAATTTTGTATACCAGAATACTATTCAAGTTTTAGAACCCCTATCTCGTCACTTAATGTCACAAAAATTGTAATATCACTTGAGGTTAGATTATTGCAACAGGAGTCAGAAAAAGCCCAAGGGTAAACATTTTATCGATTTGGAATTTGCAAACTCCAATTTATTTCCGATTGCTGAAAAATCTAAGTTGCGTTTTCGAACATAATTTAAAAGTGAAAGGTGCGCAATGCGACATTATTCTTATGAGAAATTTTCTTTATCGAAATTTTTATAATGTTTACAATATACTTTTTACCAGTTCTGTTAGTTTGGGAATAAGAGGATAAAAATAAGGGGTTATATATATATTCTATTTAATAATTGTGTTTTATATTCACGGCTTATTCAATAAGTTAAGTTAGTCTTGCCAAATTAGTTGGCAATTGGAAACACTGTTTGCAAGGTCTAGGACAGTTTCGAGGTCAAATATCCTCCGGATTCGACTGGGCTACCTATAGGTGGACGATGATGTCATTGATAAGCATTCCATAGCACTAGACGCTCGGTTCTAGATCCAGCTATGGGCAGGGATACGTATCGGACTTACGTAAAGTATCTAGTGAGTTTAAGACCAGCTTGATCATCGGGCTCACATTGTACTAAGTGAGCCAATGACTAGCATAGACCAGTAAGATGTGAGTCTCGGTTCGTGGTCAATCTTCCCCTCCCTTAAATTCCCACAATAAAAAAGACCTTGTGTCAAGTCCTGTCTGGTGGGAGACTGAGACAAACAAAGAAACACTGTTTGAAATTGCACTTTTATCGAGGAAATCGATAGAGATGGTTCCTTTCATATCACAGAAAATAGTAGAACCTTCTTTACTGGTTGCTGCGCATGGACCTTTTTATTTACCGGAGTGTCAGTGTGTTTCCACTCAACGGACTGTCTTTTTTACTCAGTCTTGAAGTGGAAACACATGTTTAGGTCATTTGAAAGCTTTTTTGACTAAAACACGTTTCTCTATAAACATCATACATTTTTTTCAGAAAATTTCACATGGTTTTCATTCCTCAGCCACGAAAGATTTTGATGACAAACATCTGTTGAATCTCTGATTGATTTGTCACCATTTTGAATTGAATCAAACACAATTTTTTGCTGGATTAAAATAGTTTTTGATACAAACAAATTCGAAACATTAAAGGATTTAAGTAAGTAAAGCTGGGGACTGTAGTTGAGGGCGACCAGAAGGCTCCCTTTTCAATAGCTACTACACTAAGGTGTAGGGGAGGACACTACTCCTTTCCTTGGATTGCTCCACTTTATCCTTGATACGCACATTATATTGCTGAGTGTTAAACAAGGAAGTATCAAACTGGGATTGAACCCGGGTCACCCGGACCATTGTCGAACACTCTACTCACTAATGGATATACATTCAGGGAAAAAAATCTTGGAAAAAAAATCGTTTTTTTTACAAAAATAAATTTCATTTAAAAAAAAAAATTCATTAAAAAAAACTCTGTTTCATTTAGCCCAGTTGACTGAGGCGATAGAATACACCGACTGCATCCCCGTAGAGGTATAAGACTCCCACCCCAATGAGTGTTCCGTATTTGACATTAAACAATCTTACTGGAGCTTTGGGGAATGCGGAACAAATACGAGGATCATCAAATAAGTTTCCAGATTTTTTTTCCAATGGGCACTTTTTATTGATAGTCCACACATGAAACTCTTGTCTTCTTCGAAGTAATATCCTCTGGCTGAAATACACTTGTTGTACCGTTCCAACAACTTCACGAAGGCCCCATGGAAGTCCTCTTGTGCTTTTATATATATATATATATATATATATATATATATATGAATGTAAATATGGATCAAAATCCGACAGTATGAAGATATCAGAAAAAACATGATCAAAATAGAATCTAACATGGATGACTTCAAAACAATCTGTATATATGAAAACTTATTTGTCTTTGTGTTTTTCTAAATAAAGAGAAACTTTTGTCTCGTTTCTTTGGGAAATCCAACATTTTCAGCATTTTCAAATATATTTCCACGTGCAAGCCACGTTCTTAACTCTTTTGAATTATGAACGCCATGTGCACGTTTGTATCTTTTCGTTGTATACTTTTCATTTGATCCTGTCATCTCAGCAGGCATCCATCGCTATGTGAACTATTCTGATATCCAAGTCCTGATGATGGTTAATGAAACCGAAACGATCAACGTCGAATTTACATCATAATAAATTCACCTATTAGGATTATGTTTTTCTGCTATCTTTATATATATATATAAAGATGGTTGTTATAGGTCCAAAGAAAGAATAAGGATACATTTTAAAATAGGAAGGTCCACGAAGAGATTTGTATTTTTTCAATTTATTTATTTTGTTCTTGCATACGTGTTATATATATATATATATATATATATATATATATATATATATATGTTTCCAGCTTGTTGCTTTCGTCAGAGAACATTTGTAGTCCAAAGCCTTTTTAATGGGGTACTCAATGAGACTTGAACTCACTCTTGTTTCCAGTATAAATGACCCTTACTTGGTCAAACTGGTTTATATTGGGGTCGTTGTTCCTCTTTCCTGGAGTGGGTTTACTTTGGTCTGCCTTACCTGTCTTTGATATATGATATGTTTATAGTTGTGTGTGTGTGTGTGTGTGTGTGTTGGTGTTGGAGTGGTTTTGTGTTTCGCTAACAGCTTTTTTTTTGTGTGTAAGTGTTTATCATAGGGATTTTTGTGGTTTTAAATTTACTGGTAATTCTTTCACCTCTTTTTGTATATATATACATATGTCTGTGTATGTGTGTTTTGAGTCTTTTTCTTTCGTCTGAGAATATGTTTGGCATAAGGTCTACTTAATGGGTATTAAATGATATTTTAATTTACTAGTGCTTGTAATCTAATGGTTTCTAATTACTTATGTTTTTATATATATATATATATATATATATATATACCTATATATATATATGTACCAATGAATCTTTATATATATATATATATATATAAATATATAAATTCATTAGTATATATATATATATATGTATATATATAAACACAAAAATATAAGTGTATATGCTCCCCTACCCCTGTAGGGTTGAGCTCTCTAGCGAGGGAAGTAAATGTGTTGCCATTAGCGTAATGCAAGGCTCTTAATATTAATCGCGCTCTCGGCAGCCGTTAGGTGGATATATGTAAACAAAAACAATGCTGATACATAACCGTTTTAATTTCATTCACTTGCGCTAGTTTCCTCGTGGCTGAGTGGTGGAATCTAGGATTGGCGTTTGAGTCAACCGGTTTTCGATCCCCGCTTCGGGAATCTAGCCTGTCTAGTCACACTGAAGAGTTCTGATAGAGCGAAACAGATCTGTCTGTGGATGACCATATATATATATATATATATGTGTGTGTGAATGAATAAAAGAAATTGACTTGTCGGGGAAAGAAAAAGAAGCAATTCGAACTCTTTCCTAATGTTGACTGGATCAAGAATTTTTGTGACGGCCATGCGTGGGTTTCTATTCATGCATGGTTCCCAAACGTTAAAATGATCTTATGTTAAATGTGGCCTGATGGGAAGTCGGGTAAATCCAATACTGATTGCGTTGGAAACAAAAATACAGTATCGGAATAATGCTCCACGCATAAGTTTGGTTTAGAGTTCCACATAAGGACCAGAAACTTTCTGTTTATATATATATATATACATATATAGTAACAAACAACTTGACACAACCCCTTAAGGACGACCAACGAAATGGTAGACAGCACTTTGGCCAGTATGTGGCATTTTCTTCAACACCTTGACCCAGATATAAGAAAAATTATATGACGACTTGAACATCGTTTAGAGATCTTAAAAAGAAAATACTCCTATGTTTTCAATTAAACATGCCTCGATAACGACTAGTGCCTAAGTACACAGTATATATATATATATATATATATATAGAGAGAGAGAGAGAGGGGGGGGGAAGAGGGATAGCGAGAGAAAAAATTGAACAATGTAATCAAAAAACAAGAATTTTATGTAAAACAAAGTCCAGGTAATAACTTTTCGGTTCAAATGGGCAGTCATCAGGACAAAAAAGAAAATATCTAGTGATGTTAAATCAACGATGGTTGTTGGATAAAATAAATTAAAAAAACAAGGAAGAGATATTATATATATAGAGAAAGGGGAATCCATTTAATTTGTAATTCAGCCTTCATGTTTTAAAATATGCCACATGACTGTTTAAGACAAAGCTGTAGAACGATAGAGAGATATTGATTTCAAAGAAGAAAGAATAAGGAGGAAAGAAGGAAGAAAAGTAATGAAACAAAAGAATTATATATATATATGTATATATATATATATATATTAAATAAGTTTCCAGACATTTTTCGTATAGGCACGAATATTGATAGTACACACATGAAATTCTAGCCCCCTTCGATGTAATCTCGTCCGGCTGCAATGCACTTGTTGTACCGTTCCAACAACATCTCGAAGGCCCCATGGATGTCTTCTCGTGTGAGTGTGTCAATGAACTTTGTCACAGCCTCTTTCGTCTCCTCAATTGTCTCATAACGACAGCCTCTGAGCTTAGGGAATAATCAAAAGTCACAGGAGCAAGGTCTGGACTATAAGGAGGCTGAGGGCAAATAGTCTGTGACAAGGATGGAGTTGTGGACTGGTGCAAATTCCTGGTGGAAATGCCACTGACCCGATTAGAAGAGTGCTGGCCTCTTCTCTAGGAATCTCTTCCTGATCTCCCTTACAACCTCAACATAGTAACCCTAACCCTAACCCCAACCCTAACCATTTGGCCAATCAACTCTGGTGTATTGACTTCCTTACTACTCCCATACCTCTCATCATTCCTCACAGACTCCCTGCCTTCCTTGAATCACTTATGCCACTTTTTTTTCAAGTTTAAAACAGAATTTTATTGCATATCGTTATTCTAATGTGTCCTCACGTCCAGATTGCATTTTTGAAATTTACCAGCTGTGACAATCAGGCTTTAGTAGGATGTATTCTAATTGCTGCTGTAGCTGTTCATTTGAAGCTGAAATCCTAAAAATTGGTCAGTCATCTCAGAAGATGCATAGCATTAATATACTGAATTTTCAACAGTCTACAGCAATTTTAAATGCTTGTACAAAAAAGTCTGGAAACGTATTGAATGCTCTACGTATATATATATATATATATATATATATATATATATATATATATATATATATATATTTTAACTAGGGGTAATTTTGACATTAGTTATAGAGTTTATCGCCACATTTTCTTTAATAAGTAAATAAATAAATTGACAGACTTTTTCTTAAAATGAAATAGGTTAATTTATCAACAAGATTTTAGTTGCCGAAGGTTTTTTCCAATCGTGTTAAAATTCTTTCAATACATAAGGATAAATGACACCAGACCATGACATGACATGACACCCACCTCTTGCCCACAACTTTTTGTTAGCCTCTTTTTCGTTTCTTGTTTCTTTATTTTTTGTTTCTTTATTTGAATTTTTAAACGAGCATACATCTACTGAGAGGTAATTTTATATTTTTTGTCTCCATTGTGGGATGGCTAACTCAAGAGGTTGGTTTCTATTGTGGAATGACCTGCAGAAATAATTTTATAATCACAAAATGGCCGTTTGTTGACTTTTTTTTTCAGTTATATAAATTTGCTCTGTATGAAATTTATACATTTATATTTATTATACATTTAGCACTCCTGGATATTTATAAGAATATATATATAATCACGGCGTTCTTAGATTCTCACCTATATAATCATCATACCTAAAGATACGTGCCCAGTCAGCTGGAGCTGTAGAATACACTGACTGCACCTCTGTAGACGGGTAACTCCCCCCTAACGAGTGTCCTGGATATGAAACTAAACAATCTGATGGAGAACTTCCAGCAGAGCTGGAGCTTTGGGAAATGCGGAGTACCCCTTTATTGCCATCGCTCCCAGGTCCACTCTGGCCTGGAGTGGTAGCACCTGATAGGGTCCTATCTATCGGTTAAATAGAACTTACAGCATATTAATGCTAAACTGAATTGTTTGATAAAACTGAATAGCTTGAAATAGAAATGTTTTTGACAATTAAACCGTACTTATATTTAAACTGCGTGCTTATGTTTAACTGAATTATTTGAAATAGAACTGTTTTTTCGACATTAAAACTTTATTTGCACTTAACTGAATTGTCACATTTGAAATAGAAATGTTTTTAACCATTAAACTGTGTACTTATGCTAAACTGAATTGTTTTAAGTAGAACAGATTATTTACATAAAGATGGATTTGGCGTTAAATAACCTACAAAGGTTGATATGCCATAGAACCCAATAAACCAAAGCAAACCAAACCTAAAGATTCCCACATAGCGGGTAAGTCTTTACAAACTGTCTTGTAAGGTATGATGGGAAGGGTGATCTGGTTCTAAGACAGCGATGGAAGGGTAGTCTAGTTCCTAAGTGACGAATTAGTCTTGCTAATTTGCTTGCAGATTTAGGTTTAATTTATTATTTTCTAGTGTTTTTTAAAAATTTCCTTCTCTTTCTACTGTTTTTTTAAAATTTCCTTCTCTTTCTCCTTCTCCTTCAATAATTTATATTTCAATTATATTTCAGTTAGGCTTCAGAGTCTTTAGTTTTCTGGTGGTTTAGCAGAAATTTGTTTTATTGCCTACATTTGGCTATAAATTCTAATCATCATCATGTCGTACCGCTAGTACGGATATCCCTGACCCTCTCTCGCCACTTCTTATCATTCATCACCTCTGGCAGGTCTTCAGGGCTACATCCCGTATCCTAACATTGCTGCTGTATGTATGTTCACGCTGGTCGTCCTGCTTTTGCTCGGCCATATGTGAGGGTCCATAGGAGTATATCACTTATGAGCTCGTACCTGCTTCTCCAGCAGTGTCCTGTATGTCTGGTTCATCTAACTTGGATAGTTTTCGTGATGGGAGGCAGGTGGCCGTATAGTTGGTGCCTTTTTGGGTGTTGCCGTCAGGATTTGTTCAATATTGCTCGCAACATTCTTGTGTAATTGCCGTCCAGCTTCTTCTCCAGCCGTTTAATTAGCGTCCAAGTAGTGCATCCATACAGCAGTATCGATACGACCGCTGCTTGGAAGAAACTGCGTTTAGTGTCTTATCAACTGAAAAAGACATCGACACGCAGATAACGAAGGCATGGACAGCTATCGATAGACTATCGATCATATGGAGATAAATTCTAATATATATATATATATATATATATCGTGTAGCTTTCAATTGTTCATACGGAAGTAAAAACGTAGGAAGGGTTAAGAAATGTTTGTGGTGTTCTTTGATAGCAATATAATATATATATTCATCCACAGGTAGACTGTTTCGACGTATCATAACTCTTCAAAGAGGCTGGACACACGAGATGCGATCGAAACCCGGTTGCTTTAAGGCCAGTTGGATATCTTTGTGGAGAGCTATCGTCAACCTGGGCGTAAGTGAATGAATTATCAGATATATACATATACGCTACCGGCAACCGGAGTGCTCAATTCATTAGAAGATATTTGCAAGTGGTAATTCGCCGCTCGAGTGCTCAGTTTATTGATCATATATATATATATATATATATATGTGTGTGTGTGTGTGTGTGTGTGTGTGTGTGAGTGTAAGGGTGTGTAAGGGTGTGGGTGGGTGGGTGTGTTATTGCAGAAAATATTGTTTATTCCAAGCGCTTTCGGCTAATCCAACGTATTGTTTAACTTTATTGAAATCCATGTTCCCGCCGAATGACCCACCAACATGATTACATTCCGTTGTTACTAATTACAAAGAAGTTTTAATTGCCAACACAGCCAGATTATGACGAGGTTTGAAGATGTTATTAAGAGTGGGTGTCTGAGCTTTTATAATTAATACTTCCGTTCTATTATTGCCTCTCTTCTTACCGTTGGATCTGTGTATCATTTATGTATTGTCAACAAGCAGATTCTAAAGCGATACTATCACTAAATCATCCAATAAATAAATGCGAAAGAAGGTGGATACGGTATGACAAAATCATCAGAAAAGGTCAAATTACTTGGATGATAATTGTTGGGTCGAAAATAGAAAGTATTTGTTTGGTTTAGTTTTATGGCATATCGACAATTGTGGGTTATTTAATGCCAAATCCTCTTCACACACACACACACACACACACACACTCAGACACACACTCAGACTCACACACACACACACACACACACACATATATATATATATCAAATGTATTTGTGGTTTGTAAACATATTTTGTAGATAACATTCTTAAACAAGCCTGAGCTATATCATTATGGGTTTCGGACTATCGTCTTCATCTTTATTGTTATTTTCACAACGTTTCGGCCGATATGTCCTCCGGCCTTCTTCAGGTGTTTGTCGCACACGGGAACCTACACGGAACTTTGATCTACGTCCTTTATTGAATCCACGGAGTGGTGGGGTGTCGCCAGTTTTTATTCTGTTAACCATAACCGGGTACAAGTATTCCTGTATTGTTACTCGTCTGCAGTCGGGATTGAACTTGCAACCTCCAGATGATTGTCTCCACACATAGCGTAACGGTTATTGGAGTTGGTTCCCTAAGCTTCTCTGGAGACAATCATCTGGAGGTTGCAGGTTCAATCTTGACAGCAGGCGAGTAACAATACAGGAATACTTAACACTTGTACTCGGTTTTGAATGGCTAACGGAATCAGAACAGGCGACCCCCCCACCCCGTGGATTCAATAAAGGAAGTAGTTCCAACTCCAATAACCGTTACGCTGTGTGTGGAGACAATCATCTGGAGGTTGCAAGTTCAATCCCGACTGCTGACGATTAACAATACAGGGATACTTGTACCCGGTTATGGCTAACGGAATAAGAACAGGTGACCCCCTACCCCATGGATTCAATAAAGGACGTAGATCGAAGTTCCGTGTAGGTTCCCGAGTTCGACAAACACCTGAAGAAGGCCGATCGACATACCAGCCGAAACGTTATGAAAATAGAAATAAAGATGAAGACAATAGTCCGAAAACCGTTAATGATAAAAATCATCAAGCTTCGTCTTAGAAATTCAGCGTAACTAAGCTTGAGCTCTTTTGCACACAGTTACATGATTTCAAGTATAGCTATATAACAGTCACTATTTAACAACAGTCATTTGTTTACACACATAGTTTGTCTATTTGATCCATAGATAGGAACTTATCATATGTTACCACTCCGGGTAAAAGTGAACCCGGGAACTATGGCAATGAAAGGTACCCCGCATTGGGGAATGTGGAGTACCCTTTTTACAAGAACCTCACTTTAGTGTCATATCAAGCACTCTCATTGGAAGAGTCTTGCCCCTCTGCAGAGAAGCACTCGATGTATTCTGCAGTCCCAACTGACTGGGCTAAGAAAATAATTCTGTTAATTAATGGATTAGCAGTATCTATGATTTCTGAAATATGTTGGCTATTCAAAAAGATTTAAACCGTTAATGTTAAAACTCAGTGGGTGGGTGTCCCCGTGGTGTAATGGCTGTTGTGTTGGACTGCAACGACGTAGTTAGCGAGTTCGAATTCCAGCTCGTAATTATTGGCGACTCAAGGTCTGTTGAAAGATAGGCTTTCATTGGAGGAGTTAGAGTCAGGCGACTAAAATGCTCGATGTTAAATTGTGACTTTAAATCACTTAACTGAGAAACCTCAGAGAACTCTGTACTTATTCCCATCTTGTTATATATCCAACCAATAAACATTAATTGGTACGTCCCACTCCTCATGAATATATTGGAGACTATGGTGCGGGGTGAAATTATACTAAATAATCACAACTAGCAGCAGTTACCTTCTTCACGCTGCTGGTGAACATTGTATTTTGTTAATGTTATAAATATTCCCTTTTCAATTCAATTTTCGTTTTGGTCATTTCTCATTCCGTAATCTTTTGTTAGGTTACCACACATAGGAGGTGACCGTGGTGTAATGGTTATCGTTGTAGGAAATGAACACGGCGACCCGAGTTCAAATCCTGGATGACACTGATTGCATTTCACATAGCACTAATACCCTTGCGAAAGGTATGAATCCAATTATTCTCCCTCCAGCTATGGGTAAATAGTAGGATAGACTGGGTTCTTCAGCCTGGGTGAGGCAACTCGTCTAGGAGAAGGAAAAATCTGAATTAAAACCTGTTAAACTCCGCTTAAAAAATTGACCTTGCGTCATATCCTGCCCGAGCGGAGGGGCTGGTAAATATGGTCAGGTTACCCCGCATCTATGGTCCAATGGCTCATTCCCGACCTTCCTACAATGTCGGTCATCATCATGTCGTGCAGCCATCATGGATCTCCCTGGCTCTCTCACACCATCCGTCTCTATCGTCCATTGCTCCCGGTAGGTCTTCAAGGCTATATTGTATATTAGTACAGAGCTGTTGTATTTAGGTTCTAGCTGGTGTTCACAGAAATATATCGCTTACGAGTTCGTCCTAACTTTTCCAGCAGTGACCCGCATGTTTGGTTTGTCTAGCTTGGACAGTTTTCAAGATGGGTGGTAGATGGTCGTATAGCTGCTGCTTTGTGGGTTGCCTCCAAGATTTGTTCAATATGGCTCGTAGCATTCTTGCTTAATTACCGTCAAGCTTTTTCTACATTTAGCATCCATGTAGTACATCCATATAGCAGTATCGAAACGACCTCTGCTTGGAAAAAAAACTGCGTTTTATCTTATCGGTCAAGTCTGACTTCCATATGACCGATAGCCTATCGATAGCAGTCCACGCCTTTGTGATGATATCTGTCTCGGTTGATGAGACACTGCTCTCTAGGTAGGCGAACTTGTCTACTAGTTTCAGAGAACTACCGTTTAGAGTGGAGATGTCGCCTCTTTGATTAAAGCACATGTATTCCGTCTTGTCTGCGTTGACATGGAGGCCTATGCCCGCAGGTTCTCGTTCTAAACTATGTGACTGGGTTTAGGCTTAGGCCGATGTATTTGCTAGAAGTTCTATGTTATCGGCGTAGTCCGTGTCCGTAACACTTTTGGGGGCTTGAAACTAGGGGTTGTTAATAATACGATGTCGTTCATTATTCGAGCATGTACGGTAACTATTACTACGAGCAGGACCCAAGGAAATTCCTCGGAATGAAAAAAAGGGTGATTTGCATTTTTATTACATATAAATTCTATAGTTACCTTTGCAATAAATAATACAAAAATATACGATGACTATACAATACTTCCTCCTCATATTAGTCAGTTTGGATTGGCTTTATGAAGTATCAACCATTGTTGGTTATTTAATACTAAATCTTTTCTTTACATATATATTAAATATATGACTCGTAAACACGTTTTGTAGATATATACAGATGATAAAACAGTTCTAATTCTAACAATTCAATTTAGCATAAGTCAACAAAGTTAAGTGCTTCCAAGTATGTTATGTATTATTAACAATTCAATTAAATATCAGTCATTTGTTTACACACAGTAAAATGATCAAATAGTTCTATTTATAATAACTATATTTAGCATAAGTCTTTTGTTTGCACACAGCTTAAATTTCAAACAGTTCTATTTGACCCATTGATAGAACCCTATTAGGTGCAACCACTCTAAGCCAGAGTCAACCTGGGAGTTATGGCAATGAAACCATACTCCACATTCCCCAAATCTCTAGTTTGCTGAAGCCTCGCCATCAGATGGTTTTGTGTTATAACAGGACACTCTTTGGGAGGGTCTTACCCCTCTGCAGAGATAGAGTCGGTGTATTCTACAGCCCCAGCTGACTGGGCTATCATGTTAGATATTACATACTCAGTTGTTTGTTTTGTTTAATGGCACATCAACCCCTGGTGGTTATTTAATGCAATTGATTTGTATATATTTTTTCCTGCGAATAGTTGTGTTAGTTGATGAGTCATTTTATTCAATGGCATGTCAACATTAATGTCTCTTCCAATGCTAAATCCTTTTTTTATAATTCATAAGCAAATAGTTGGAATTGTTAGAGCCCCAGAATTACTTCGATATCGTCGTTCCCATATTGTGTACGTATCAGATATTAAAATGATAGATACTAAACAGGTGCCAGTGGTGTAATGGTTATCGTCGTAGGAAATGAACACGGCAACACGAGTTCAAATCCTGCACCAGGCTAATTGCATTTTCACATAGCACTAATACCCTTGGGAAAGATATGAATCCAATTATTCTCCCTCCAGCTTTGGGTAAATAGTAGGACAGACTGGTTTACTTAGCCTTGGTGAGGCAACTAGTCTAGGAGAATGAAAACATTCAATTCAAACCTGTTAAACTCCGCTTAAAGATTGACCTTGTGTCATATCCTGCCCGTGCGGAGGGGCTGGTGATTATGGATACTACACTTTGATTTTAGCCAAAAGGCCTTGAAGCGATATTTATCTCTGCTCTCAACCAGACAGTACTTGGCACAAGGTCATTGACCCGAAGGTTGGCTTATAGTGGGGTCAGAGGAAGAGAAGGTCGGGCACTTTGCTGGTCATCAGCTCACTTCATCAGAGCAATGTGAGCCTGATGAGCCTAGCTGTATATGGACCCAAACGTGAGTCATCGCACAGGTGCCTGATTATAGCTTAAATTTGACCAAGAGGTTCAGTGCTATACAATGCTTGTCAATGACCGACCATCCAAAAGTGGTTGAGCCAAAAGGCCGAGAAACGATTGTTAGTGGTATTTAATTCTGCCGAAACTGCATAATCAATATATAATTGCACATTGTCAAAACATCTCCCTTCTTTATATTTCCCTCTACTTTTTTTCTGGTCAAATCTCAGATGAAACCAGATGCACTTGATGGCACCTAAGTTTGACCATCTACCCAGATCGTCACAGTCAAAACCAATAACCCCAACCACCATCACCCAAGCCTATATCTATTTCCCTCCCTGTTCTTTTCTTGTCTGTCTCTAATCTTTAGACCCTTTCCCTCCTTTTATACCTTTTTTATATTTTCATCATCATTTTATCTATTTTCTCAATTGCTAAGATGTAGAAAACCTCAAAAGGTTTTTAGTCTGAAGGAGTTCTTACACGAATAAAGAACGAAATATCAATACTAAACCCGTTTTAAGTGTTTGATTTATCCAATTTTCCATTTATTTTTATCATTTTGTCAGATTCACCGAAATCTTCCAATTGTCTACTTTCTATTTTGTAAATTACGGTATTGCTGATACAGAGGAATCGTTTAGGCTCTTGTGACAATACAGCCACTGGCCGGTCCCCACTATCTCAACCTCCGAAACCACTCATGGCCATCCGATCGTCTAGTAGTTTCTCCTATCTCCAGCCAGGGGTATTTCCCATTTCTTTACAAACACACAACACAAAATAAACAACCGAGAGGGTGGGAGTAAAAAAGAACAAACAATCACAGACTTGAGTTAGCTCCAAGCGCAAGAAGGGAGAAGTTTGTGACACTTTCCCAGCATTCTGTGCTTCTGTTAGCTATCGCAAGCGTCTATTCGAACGAAATTCCCGCAAAGTCATCAGGAACGCTGACTCATCGTCTCACGTTGGTCAACCCGGCTTCTCCCGACTTCTGTCGACTTTCTCTTTCCTGCTGACTGTCCTGGTCTTTTCTGATCTCTTCGGTTGTCTGCCTTCTTCCGGTCTCGTGGGAAATCTCGTGCTCATGCTCTTTGTATGGGTTTCGCGCCAAAACAGACAAAGTGTTCCTCTGACTGGCACCCATACCCACACCCACACCCACAGAAACGAATGCCACCCATCTTGTCACAGTCTTTTCCTTTTTTCCTTTTCAGCTTTAAACAGCACATTGTTTGAGCTTCTCAGAATTTCAAAACTCATCACATTACTAAACTATTTGGATAGAACAATTCCATCAGTCGACTGGGGCTGTAGAAAACACCGACTTCTTCTTTGCAGAGAGGAAAGACCCGCTCAACGAGTGCCCTGGATATGTCACTAAACAATCTGATGGTGAGGCTCCAGTAATGCCCAAGCTTTGGGAATGCGGAGTACCCCTTCATTGCCATCGCTCCCAGGTCCACTGTAGCACGGATAGGGTCTTATCTATGGGTCAAATAGAACTAAACTGTGTACTTATGCTAAAATGAATTGCTTGAAATAGAACTGTTTTGATATCTAACTGAACTATTTTGACTTTTAATGATTTATAAACAAAATCTATGCTTATACTAAACTGAATTATTTGAAATTTAATTCAGCGTTAGATGAACTGAAAAGGGTTGATACACCGTAAAACAAACAATCCAACCAACCAATCAATCAGTTTGATCAGATGCAACTCACCCTTTCACGATTAAAGAGCTCCTCTGAATCTTGTATTTTATTCTGTGGAATTTCCACTGGTTCTGCTAGTTCCTCATAAATGCTGTACAGAGAGAAGGAGTGGGGAAAGGATTGCTGTCTCTTGATCCCCTGTTTGAGTCAACAGTTATGATTGGTGTAAAACCTCATCAAATACAATATAATGATACCATCATTTGAAGAAACTTCGCCATCGCTTTAATTACAATCTATTTTTGATATTTTCGTTTGTGCGTTAAACTGTCATAATAAGGACGATGACAACAGCAAAAATCATTAATTATGACGACGACGACGACGACGACGACGATGATGATGATGATGATGATGATGACAAAATTAATTAGAGGCTGTAGACATGCCAACATAGGCGGTGAAGTTAATGAATTCAGAGTTGAATTTAAGGAAATTAATTTGGTGATAAAAAAATATTCACAAATATTGAATATTCGAGTGAAAATCTTTCGAACACTCCTGAAAATTTTAAAACAATTAAAAAAAAATCCGTGCATGAATGAGAATAAAACTAAATAGAAATGAATAAACGTAGATACAACATATATTATTCAAAAGTTAAATGTGGTTTGGCATATCAACCTCCCTGGGTTTATTCAATGCCTAATCTTTTTTCTTGTAGAAGAACGATAGTGGTGCTATTTAACACTCAGTCGGGTATCAGTCCGAAAATGAACGTAATAGCGTTACTAGGGTTCGAACCTATTTACTATGGTGTTAGAACACAGCATTTTAACGACTAGGCTACGTGTACTCACTCCAAAATTCATGTAGTATTTATTCAAATCTCGTATCTGTGTAAAAAAATCGGTCATGCTCTCTTTTGAAAATTAGACTGAATTCACAACTGAAAAAAGGATTTGATTGATTGGTTTTAATGGTATTCAACACGTGTAGGGTTATTTTCAACTTTGAGGTTAAGGAATAGCGTTCATTGTACGCAATTGTTTCTTGAGATTTTTTGACCGAATAATTACAGTATCGGGTCTTCCCATCTAATACTAATATGGAATTATTTCAAAGGTTTTTTTTTTCTTTGCTTAATGGTATATCAACCTTCGTGGGTTAGTTAATGTCAAAGCCATTTTTGTTTGGTCTTATTAGGTACAGTAATTTACAAAGTTATTTGCTTCGATGTGGCACAAGGCCGAATGAATGGGGTACCCAATGAGACTTGAACTCACTCTTGTAGGTTTACTAGTCTAGCTTGCTAACCTTTACACCAGCCGAAATGCCCACATTGTTTTACGTATAGTACGAATTTACAATGCTCTTTGCTTCGATGTGGCACAAAGCTGAATGAATGGGGCAACCATTGAGAAACAAACTCTTTTGTGTGGGTTTCTTAGCCCAGATTGCTAACCACTACACCACCCGGGGTGCCCAAATTGTTTTAGGTTTATAATTTATGAAGCTCTTTACTTCGATGAGGCACAAGGCCGTATGAATGGGGCACCCAATGAGACTCGAACTCATTCTTGCAGATTTGTTAGTCAAGCTTTCTAACCATTAAACCATCAGAGGTGTCCTTTCACCACCTGAGGTGTCCAAATTGCTTTAGGTATAGTAATTTACTAAGCTTTTTGCTCTGATGTGGCTCAAGGCGGTATGAATTGGGCACCCATTGAGACACAAATTAATTTGTGCAGGTTGGCTAGTCTACCTTGCAAACCATTACACTACCAGAGGCACCTTTACATCACCAGAGGTGCCCAAATTGTTTTGGGTAGAGTAATTTACTAAGCAATTTTGCTCATGTGTGGCACAAGGCCGAATGAATGAGGCACCCAATGAGATTCGATTTGTGTAGCTTTGCTAGTCTACCTTGCTAACCATTACACTAACAGAGACACCCTTACATCACCAATCGCCCATATTGTTTTAGGTATTGTAATTTACGAACCACTTTCGCTTCGATGTGGCACGAGGCCCAATGAGACTTAAACTCACTCATGTAGGTTTGTTAGCCAGGCTTACTAACCATAACATCACCTGAGACGCCCAAATTGTTTTAGGTATTTGTTGCGTTCTGGTTAGTGAACGCTTGTAATATTAAATAAAGGACAAACCACGATATGAGAGGAAATAGAGATATATTCTCAGGAAAAAGTATATACAACAGAGAGACTATTAGTAGACAAGAACATAGGATTAGTGAATACAGAATAAAGATATAGTCCAGCGATAGTATTAGATTCCATTATTAGGGTAGCAAGTAAGGTGATCTAGTGCGATCTCCAGTTTCCAACGCTCTAATACTATTCCTATAAGAAGCTACTATTCACCTTCTAGTCTGCCCTGGTATTAGTAGCTACTGCTATATATGGCAGATGGACTAGTTCATTGTGTGGAAAAAGGTGGGTGATACCCAACAGTATTGCAATTTACTAAACTTTTTACTTATATGTGGCACAAGGCCGTATGAATGGCGCATCCAGTGAGACTCGAACTCACTCGCTTAGGTTTGCTAGTCTATCTTGCTAACTATTACACCATCACAGGCGCCCAAATTATTTTAGGTATAGGCTGTACGCAGGATCGTCATTCGTATTTATGAACTTTCCCGCCAGCGGTTGGCACTGCCGGTAAAAAATGGCCAATCAGAGACGAGGACTGAAAGCATTTAAAATTATCCTCAAATACTTAGATACTCAATTGCTGGTAGGAATTTCTGCCAGGAGGACGTTTCTTTTAGATTACAAACACTGGATTCTGTTAACAAAAGATCAAAATGGCCTCAAGAATTTTAACAGCCATCCTGGTAAAAGAACAGTTGTAGTAATATTTAACCAATAGTTGTGGGAATAAGGCACTTCATAATTTTCTCGTGGGTATTACTTCAAAAGTGGATGAAATTGTACGACTGGAAATCGGACTCGTTTTTTACGATGTCACTATCTAACACGTTAACGACTTCACGGTGAGACTCTCCCTAATATGATGTCAAGTGAATAATTCTATTTAATAATTGTAATGTATTTCAAGTAACTTTTTTTTTCATCATACAACATGTGAAAGCACGTGGGATATCCTGCCCTCATCAGCCACTAACTAGAGGTGATAACACAGTTTCGGTAGCTCAAGGCGGTACTGCCACTTCTGGCGCTACCAAGCAGCTTTTCCCATCAGACAGTGTATTTAAAAGAATTATATATATATATATATATATATATATATATATATATATATATATATATATATATATATACGCAAGATCAACTATGAACAGAGATTATTTTGTACGTGCATGTGATTTTTTTTTTACTGTTGATGTCATTACGCGCTTAGAGTAACCGTTTCCTGATGTTATGAGGATAATTAAATAAGTTTCCAGACTTTTTTCGTATGGGTACTTTTATTGATAGAACACACATGAAACTCTAGTCCCCTTCAAAGTAATCTCCTCCGGCTGCAATGCACTTGTACCATTCCAACATCTTCTGAAAGGCCCCATGGAAGTCCTCTTGTGTGAGCGTGTTAATGACCTTCGTCACAGCCTCTTTCATCTTCTTAATTGTCTCATAACGACAGCCTCTGAGCTTAGGGAATAACCAAAAGTCCCAGGGCGTATGATCTGGACGATAGGGAGGGTGAAGAACTGTCTTGATGCCCATTTTGGTTGTCAAATAGTCTGTGACAATGATGAAGTTGTGGACTGGTGCATTGTCCTGGTGGAAATGCCACTGACCCGATTTGAAGAGTGCTGGCCTCTTCCGACGGAATCTCTTCCAGAATTCCCTTAAAATCTCTACATAGTAACCCTAACCCTAACCCTTTGGCAAATTAACTCTGGTGTATTGACTTCCTTACTCCTCCCATACCTCTCATCTCCCCTGACAGACTCGCTGCCTTCCTTGAATCTCTTATGCCACTCAAAAACTGATGCTCGATTCATGCAAGATGGTCTAAAAGCAGTCTGAAGCATTCCATACGTTTCTGTGGCATTTTTTCCAAGTTTAAAACAGAATTTTATTGCATATCGTTCTTCTAAATGTCCTCACGTCCAGATTGCATTTTTGAAATTCACCAGCTGTGACAATCAGGCTTTAGGAGGGCGTATTCCAATTGCTGCTGTAGCTGTTCATTTGAACCTTTTAACTCAAAGCTAATAAAAAGTTTCGTACCTGAACTAAGAAGTCATATGTGATTTTCGTGTTTCGGGATACCTGTTATCTATATGTGCGTTATGGACATTATGAACGTTTTGCGTACCGGTATGAATATGTTTATTTCACGTATTCATATCTGGCTATGTAACAACTGGGCAGAGAAAGGTTAGGTTTAAATAAAAACGATTTGCGTTTGTTTTTTGTTTTTTTTTTTCGTTTTTTACTCCACCATCGATGATGAATCATGACTGGTATTGCAGCCGTCAGTGACAACTTTACACTGTTAGCGTTGTGTACGGTTAGTACAATGCTCTCAGTCCTCAATTGATCATTTGGGGTGTACTTAAGTTTCACGATATTTTTTTTACCGTTCTTGGTCGATCTCCAAGAATCTCTGTGGGTTATCTCACAAAAATCTTGATAAACAAGAGGGACGATTAAGAATCAAAACATTTCAATAATCCATTCAAGAAGAACTTTGGGGGAGGAGGATCGCCTATCAAGAATTTAGGGTCCATTTTATTTTAGTCTGTTTTTGAATGGAGGGAATTAGCCTCTCATTGAAACATATTCTATTTCTTCAATGCAAGCTCATATATACATAATGATATAAGTGATGGTATTTATTTATATAGAGATGGAGGTACTGTGTAAAGAATTACCATTCCTCTTCGTCTTAATATTACGAGTTTTCATATTTCTGAAGAAAATATGTCAGTCTTTTCGGATTAAATCCCAACTGATTATACTGCTTTTGTTACGAGAAAGAAAGAGATGGAGACGAAGAAAAAGTGAAGAGAGACGCAAAGACAGAGAGAGAAGGAAAATATTTTAAAATGAATCCATATATTATTCCCGTGCAAAGTTGAAATAGTAGGGCAGTATGGGTTCTTTAGCCTTGGTAATGTAACCAGTCTAGGGAAGGGAAAACTCTGAATTCAAGCTAGCTTTGCTCCTCTTAAAATTGACTTTATGCCGCATCCTTGACGTGAGAAGTGGGCTAGTACAAACGCATGCAGAAATACCATACGTATATATGCAAATCTGTTCTTTTTGATTCTTTATTATTTTCTCTGGTTTCCAGTTCAACGTATAAGTTTCCCCTTGTTCCGACTTCAACGTCTAAGTTTTTCCTGGTTTCGAGTTCTTCGTATAAGTTTCGAGTTCAACGTATACATTTTCCCTGCTTTCGGGCTCAACGTATAAGTTCCACTTAGTTTAGAGCTCAACGTATAAGTTTCCTCTGCTTTCAAGTTCAACGCTTAAGTTTTTCCTGCTTACGAGTTCAACGTATAAATTTTCCCTTGTTTCGAGTTCAACGTATAATTTCTCTCAATTTCGAGCTTAACATAAAAGTTTTCCTTACTTTTGAGTTCAACGTAAAATTTTTCCCTGGTTTCCAGTTCAACGTATAATATTTCCTTGGTTTCCAGTTTAACGTATAAGTTTCCTCTAGTTTCGAGTTCAACGTAAAAGTTTTCCCTGGTTTTGACTTCAACGCTTACATTTTCCCTGGTTTCCTGTTCAACGTATAAGTTTTCCCTGGTTTCGACTTCAATGTAAAAGTTTTCCCTGGTTTCCAGTTCAACGTATAAGTTTTCCCTGGTTTCGACTTCAACGTCTAAGTTTTTCCTGGTTTCGAGATCTACGTATAAGTTTCGAGTTCAACGTATACATTTTCCCTGCTTTCGAGCTCAACGTATAAGTTTTCCCTAGTTTAGAGTTCAACGGATAAGTTCCCCCTGTTTTCAAGTTCAACACTTATGTTTTACCTGCTTACGAGTTCAACGTATAAATTTTCCCTTGTTTTGAGTTCAACATATAATTTCTCTCAATTTCGAGCTTAACGTAAAAGTTTTCCTTGCTTTTGAGTTCAACGTAAAGTTTTTCCCTAGTTTCCAGTTCAACGTATAATATTTCCTTGGTTTCCAGTTTAACGTATAAGTTTCCTCTAGTTTCGAGTTCAACGTATAAGTTTTCCCTGGTTTCGACTTCAACGTTAACATTTTCCCTAGTTTCCAGTTCAACGTGTAAGTTTTCCCTGGTTTCCAGTTCAACGTATAAGTTTTCCCTTGTTCCGACTTCAACGTCTAAGTTTTTCCTGGTTTCGAGTTCTTCGTAAAAGTTTCGAGTTCAACGTATTCATTTTCCCTGCTTTCGGGCTCAACGTATAAGTTCCACTTAGTTTAGAGCTCAACGTATAAGTTTCACCTGCTTTCAAGTTCAACGCTTATGTTTTTCCTGCTTACGAGTTCAACGTATAAATTTTCCCTTGTTTCGAGTTCAACATATAATTTCTCACAATTTCGAGCTTAACATAAAAGTTTTCCTTACTTTTGAGTTCAACGTAAAATTTTTCCCTAGTTTCCAGTTCAACGTATAATGTTTTCTTGGTTACCAGTTTAACGTATAAATTTTCTCTAGTTTCGAGTTCAACGTTTAAGTTTTCCCTGCTTTCGAGTTCAGCGTTTTAGTCTTCTCAGGTTTCGAGTTCAACGCTTTAGTTTTCCCTGGTTTAGAGTTTAACGTAAAAGTTTTCCAAGTTTTCCACTTCAACGTATAAGTTTTCACTGCTTTTGAATTCAATGTATAAGTTTTCCCTGGTTTCGAGCTCAACATATAAGTTTTACCTGGTTTCCAGGGGTGTCCTCGTGGTGTAATGGTTAAAGCGATGAACTGCGGAATCGTAGTACGCGAGTTCGTACTCCAGTCGCGCTATTACGTTCACTTTCGGGCAAATACCCTTGGGAAAGGTATGAAGCCCCTTATTCTCCCTCCAACTATGGGTAAATAGTAGGACGGACTAGGTTCTTCAGCCTTGGTGAGGCAACTAGTCTAGGAGAAGGAAAAATCTGAATTCAAAACCTGTTAAACTCCGCTTAAAAATTGACCTTGTGTCATATCCTGCCCGAGCGGAGGGGTTGGTAAATAGTACCTGGTTTCCAGTTCAACGTATAAGTTCTCTAGGATTTCGAGTTCAACGTTTAAGATTCGAGTTCAACGTATAAGTTTTCCCTGCTTTCAAGTTCAACGTTTAAGTTTACCCTGCAAACGAGTCCAACGTATAAGTTTCCCTTGTTTCGAGTTCTAAGTATAAGTTCTCTCAATTTCGGGCTTAACGAAATGTTTTCATTGTTTTCCAGTCTAACTTAAAAGTTTCCCCTGGTTTCCAGTTCAACGTATAATATTTCCTTGGTTTCCAGTTTAACGTATAAGTTTTCTCAAGCTTCGAGTTAAACATATAGTTTTTTCCTTGGTTTCCAGCTCAACGTATAATATTTCCTTGGTTTCCAGTTTAACGTATAAGTTTCCTCTCGCTTCGAGTTCAACGTATAAGTTTTCCCTGGTCTCCAGTTCAACGTATAATATTTCCTTGGTTTCCAGTTTAACATATAAGTTTCCTCTAGCTTTGAGTCCAACTGTTATATTTTGACATTCGACCCAACCCAAAAATGCTATTCCGAGGTGATGCACCGGAAGGAAGTGACACATTCCAATGGCCAGTAATCGAAAAATATCGCGTGGGCGGATTAAGGCTGATAATATGGGACAAGGTGAAGGTCCCACTGTGCCACTACAGAGTGATGCACCGGAAGAGAGTGACCTCTAAACTGGATGACAGTTCTTTCCGCTTGATGACGATTAAACATTCGATTTCAAAGATCGAGTGGGCGCCGAACGATTATATAACTCAGTTGAGTTCGACGGGCCAGTGGAGTTCGAGTCCCAATGGCAGTTGCGGCCAGTTGAGTTGCAGCCATTTGGCGTGTGATGTGGTAGGGAAATCCACACCCTGCCGAGGGGGCCCTCGGGAAGCCCTGATAATTTGGGCTCCAGAGAAGATACTAATAAGATGCAGTAAAGAAAGCCAGCACCCAGCAGAGTGGACCCCAGGGCTCCGGTTGAGCATAAAAAAAACGAGAAAGACACAACGTTGACAGCCATAAGTTTGGGGGTCAAAATATTGCAGTTATGTTCGATCTCCAGCTCCCTCTCACAGTAAAACCCCACACAACCTTTTCGAACCCTTGCAATAAAGTGAGAGGTAAATATTGTTAAAGAAGTCTTCCTGCGTCTTTATCATGCGTCTGTTGTTCATTGCGCCGGTATGTATCCAGTATAAATATGTATGTATCCTGCATGAACATGTATATTTCTACATGAATCAGCAGATGACAATATAACACAACGTGTAAGTTTTCCCTGGTTTCCAGTTCAACGTATAATATTTCCTTGGTTTCCAGTTTAACGTATAAGTTTCCTCTCGCTTCGAGTTCAACGTATAAGTTTTCCCTGGTCTCCAGTTCAACGTTTAATATTTCCTTGGTTTCCAGTTTAACGTATAAGTTTCCTGTAGCTTCGAGTTCAACGTATAAGTTTTCCCTGGTCTCCAGTTAAACGTATAATATTTCCTTGGTTTCCAGTTTAACGTATAAGTTTTCTTCTCGCTTCGAGTTCAACGTATACGTTTTCCCTGGTCCCCAGTTCAACGTATAATATTTCCTTGGTTTCCAGTTTAACTTAAAAAGTTTTCTTCTCGCTTCGAGTTCAACGTATACGTTTTCCCTGGTCCCCAGTTCAACGTATAATATTTCCTTGGTTTCCAGTTTAACTTAAAAAGTTTTCTTCTCGCTTCGAGTTCAACGTATACGTTTTCCCTGGTCTCCAGTTCAACGTATAATATTTCCTTGGTTTCCAGTTTAACGTATAAGTTTCCTCTCGCTTCGAGTTCAACGTATAAGTTTTCCCTGGTCTCCAGTTCAACGTATAATATTTCCTTGGTTTCCAGTTTAACGTATAAGTTTCCTCTTGCTTTGAGTTCAACGTATACGTTTTCCCTGGTCTCCAGTTCAGCGTATAATATTTTCATGGTTTCCAGTTTAACGTATAAGTTTCCTCTCGCTTCGAGTTCAACGTATAAGTTTTCCCTGGTCTCCAGTTCAACGTTTAATATTTCCTTGGTTTCCAGTTTAACGTATAAGTTTCCTGTAGCTTCGAGTTCAACGTATAAGTTTTCCCTGGTCTCCAGTTAAACGTATAATATTTCCTTGGTTTCCAGTTTAACGTATAAGTTTCTTCTCGCTTCGAGTTCAACGTATACGTTTTCCCTGGTCTCCAGTTCAACGTATAATATTTCCTTGGTTTCCAGTTTAACGTATAAGTTTCTTCTAGCTTCGAGTTCAACGTATAAGTTTTCCCTGGTCTCCAATTCAACGTATAATATTTCCTTGGTTTCCAGTTTAACGTATAAGTTTCCTCTCGCTTCGAGTTCAACGTATAAGTTTTCTTTGGTCTCCAGTTCAGCGTATAATATTTCCTTGGTTTCCAGTTTAACGTATAAGTTTCCTCTCGCTTCGAGTTCAACGTGTAAGTTTTCCCTGGTCTCCAGTTCAACGTATAATATTTCCTTGGTTTCATGTTTAACGTATAAGTTTCCTCTCGCTTCGAGTTCAACGTGTAAGTTTTCCCTGGTCTCCAGTTCAACGTATAATATTTCCTTGGTTTCCAGTTTAACGTATAAGTTTCTTCTAGCTTCGAGTTCAACGTATAAGTTTTCCCTGGTCTCCAATTCAACGTATAATATTTCCTTGGTTTCCAGTTTAACGTATAAGTTTCCTCTCGCTTCGAGTTCAACGTATAAGTTTTCTTTGGTCTCCAGTTCAGCGTATAATATTTCCTTGGTTTCCAGTTTAACGTATAAGTTTCCTCTCGCTTCGAGTCAAACGTATAAGTTTTCCCTGCTTTCAGGTTCAACGTATTACTCGCTACGAATGTGTTATCGTCAAACTCTATGTATAATGACAAAGAAAGGAATACTCTCACAAAAGAGATGATTTGCATATTGTACTTTAAAATCGCTTTTTAGAATGAGTCAAAGCAGATCATGAGAAGCATCAGATTTAAAACGAATCTCTATTTTTAATTATTTGAATTCAGTCTTTTTTTATAACAATTGTTCTTAATCTATAAAAATATTTTAAAATTTAGCAGTTGATTCAATTGTCTTACCGGGAGTGTGCTGCCTGGGAAAGTGAGAGGAAGTGGAAGAAGTCTTTTGTGATATTTTTTTATTGGGGGAAATTGTTGGCGTCAGTGTGTCGATCTTTTTGTGGTTACGGTAAATAAAGTATTGAGAGATGACGCATTAACGCTTATTCTTACATAAATAAGCATATATGACAGTGCTCTTACTCGACATCAGATGTAGTCTACCGAGGACACCCCTGTTATCATATTTACCCAACCCCTCCGCTCGGGCAGGATATGACCCAAGGTCAATTTTTTAAGCGGAGTTTAACAGGTTTGAGTTCCTTCTCCTAGACTAGTTGCCTCACCAAGGCTGAAGAGCCTAGTCTGTCCGACTATTTACCCATAGCTGGAGGGAGAATAATTGAATCCATACCTTTCCCAAGGGTATTTGTGCTATGTGAAATGCAATTAGTCTCGTCCAGGATTTGAACTCGTGTCGCCGTGTCCAATTCCTACGACGATAACCATTACTCCACGGGCACCCCTGTTATGGAGAGGGTGTCTGATCCATATACACGAGATAAAGTTATCGTGGTAGGAAAGGGACACGTTGATCCCCAGTTCAAATCTGAGTTAATGTTGTTTGTATTTTACATAGCACTGAAAAGGTATGCATCCAAATATTCTCCCTTTACCTAGGCGTAAATAGTAGGGCAGACTATGCTCTTGAAACGTGGTATGGAAACCGGTTTAAGAGAAGGAAAACTTAGAATTCAAACCTGTTAAAATCCAATTAAAAAAGTGGACTCGTGCCACACCCTGCTTGTGAAGAGGGGTTGGGTAAATATATATGCTGGTGTTACAGAGCGACTAATCTATGACCCGCCGACAGATCATAAAAACGGAAATTTCTGTAAAATAATGAGTGGTCCAGTTGGCTGAAATTGCAGAATACATCTACTGCATGTCTATATAGGGTTAAGACTCCCTCAACCAGTGTCCTGGATATAACACTGAACAATCTGATGGTGAGGCTTCAGTAATGGTGGAGATTTGGGGAATGTGGAGTACCTCTTCATTGCCCCCCTCCCAGGTCCACTGTAGCCCAGAGTAAGTAAAGTTAGCGACCGTGGTCCAGGGTGACCCAAAGGCTCCCTTTTCGATAGTTACTAAATCAAGGTGTAGGGGAGGGCGCTACTCCTTTCCCTGGATTGCTATACTTTACCCTTGATCCTTACGTTATAATGCTGGGTGTTAAGCAAAGTAGCATCAATATTTTTTGAGTCTTTGGAATGACTCGACCTGGGATTGAACAAAGGTCTCCCGGGCCATTGGCGAACACTCTAACCATTATGCCAATGTCCGGTATATCAAAGAAGTAGCACCTGATAGGATCCTATCTATGGTTGAAATAGAACTGTTTGACATTTAAAATATGTACTTGTGCTAAACTGAATTGTTTGATATAGAACTGTTTGATCATTTAACTGTATGTAAGATGGCTTATGTTTAATTGAATACTTAATTATACATAGCAATATTTAAAAACATTACAATGTGTGCAAACAAATGATTTATAGTAAATAGAATTATTTTTATTTGATAGAAATATGAAAATCCGTTTAACTAAAAGAAAAAAGGAGCTTAGGTCATTTAAGAATGTTATCTACAAAGTGTATCTAGAAATTTTATATTTGATATTTGTGTACAAAAATTATTTGCCATTAAATAACCTACAATGGTTGATGTGGAATAAAACCCAACAAAACTAAATCCTATATATTTAATATGTATGTACAAAAATGATTCGGCATTAAATAACATACAATGCTTGATATGCCAATAAACCCAACTAAAACAAATCCTATATATTTAATATATATATATATAAATTATTCGGCATTCAGTTAAATACAATGGTTGATATTCCATTAAAACAAACAAACAAACAAAAAAAAACCCTTTATATTTAATATATATGTACAAAAATGATTCGGCATTAAATAACATACAATGGTTGATGTGGAATAAAACCCAACAAAACCAAATTCTATATATTTAATATTTAAGTACAAAAATGATTCGGCATTAAATAACATACAATGGTTGATATGCCATTAAACCTAAGTAAAACAAATCCTATATATTTAATATATATGAACAAAAATGATTCAGCATTCAATAAAATACAATGGTTGATATGCCATTAAAACAAAATAAACAAAACCAAACCAAAGTTCAAAATAATAACAATCTCAAATATTTCTATTATTGATATTCTATCTTTCATGTAAAAAAAAAATTGATGAATTGTACGGATATTTAAAAATATTTTTTGAGAAAATTACAAATGATTTTAAAAATATTAATTTCCTAATAATTGCATAATTATTTCTTAGGGATTGTATTTTCTAGACAATCATCTCATTTTCTTAATAATGGCACAAGTGTTTCTTTATAGAAATTGTTTGTATTTTCTTTATAATTGCATCATTTTTTCTCTTCAAGCTGTAAATTTAGACAAATTTTAACATCTAAGTTAACCAATTGGCCTTTTTTTCCCTAATAGAGTGATTTATTTTTAGAATAAATTTCCAAATCAGATAAAAAAAAGCAACGAAGTAGAAAATCTTAAGATTAATTTGGATGATTCCATAAAACTACGTTAAGGAAAAGAATTTAAGAGGGGATTTTAAAAAAATATGGGATGAATTATTTAATGGAATTTTATCTGTATATAGATATTGCATCGATAGTGTATATCCTCTGTGAAATTTTTTAAAGGCTTAGTTGAGAAGATATTAAAAAGTAGCGACAGTCAACGAGGCATTAAAAGATAACAATAATTTGTTATAAAGAATTTTGTTTTCGAAATTTAATTGATTTTTGAATATTTTAGAAAACAGTTTTCAGTAGTGGATTTGAAAATTCCGTTATCATTTCATTATTATTTAAAAAAGATTTCCAAGTAAGAAAAACATTTCTGATTTTATTTTTAAGTAAAAAAACGCATATTTGATTTTACTGCGAAGTAAAAAAAAATAAATAAATAAAAATAAAAAATATGATTTTGTTTCTAAGAAAATTTTTTTTCTGATTTTATTGTTAAGTAAAAAACAAATTCTGATTTTACTTCAAAGTAAGAAAACTTATTTTTGATTTTCTTGCAAAAAAGTAAAAAGCATTTCTGATAATTTCTAATAACAAATATTCTTTTTTTTTACTGCAGAGTAAGAAAAAAAACATGTATGTATTATTATTAAGTATAAAACATTTTTTATCTTACTTTTAAGTAAACCCCAGTAATGTGTTATATAGTACAACCATCGTCCTTCTTGAAGACGACTTTGGCATTATATAATCCTTGAAGGTTGACATGTCATTAAGCAAAGAAACTGAAGCCAAAATTTCTAAGTAAGAAAAAACATTTACGATTTTACTTGTTAAAAACGTTTCTGAATTTACATGTAAGAAAAAATATTACTGATTTTTCTTCTAAGAAAAATATTTTTTCTTTTAAGAAAAAACATTCACGATTTTACTGCTACGTAAAAAAAAATTCTGATTTTTCTTGAATGTAAAAACATTTCTGATTTTAACTGTAAGAAAAAACATTTCTGATTTTACTTCTAAATAAAAAAAATCTGATTTTACTTTAAAGTAGGAATACACATTTCTGATTTTATATCTAAGAGAACAAGAAATTCAGATTTTATTGCTTAGTTAGAAAAACATTTTTCTATTTCATTGATAAGTGAAAAATCATTTCGGATTTTACTGCTAAGTAGGAAAAACATTTCTGAGTTTATTTTAGTATAAAAAAAATTCTAATTTTACAGCTAAGTAAAAATATTTTTGATTTCATTGTTATTAAAACATTTCTGATTCTATGTAATAACAAAGAATTATGATTTTACTGAAGCAAGAAAAACGTTTCTGATTTTATCATTAAATATAAAAAATTTCTGAATTTACTAGTAAGTGAAAAAAATTCTTATTTTACTGCTAAGAAAAATATTTCTCATTTTACTGCTAGGTAAAAAAACATTTTTTTATTTTTACAACGAAGTAGAAAAAACATTTCTAATTTTAGAGCTAAATACAAAACATTTCTAATTTTACTTCTCAGTTAAAAAAAAAATTCTGATTTTATTGCTAAGAAAAAGACATTTCTAATTTTACTGCTAAGTAGAAAACATTTCTGATTTTACAGCTAAGTAAAAAAGAGATTTTCAATTTTACTGCTAAGTACAAAACATTTCTGATTTTACAGCTAAAAAAAAGACATTTCCAATTTTACTGCTAAGTACAAAACATTTCTGATTTTACAGCTAAAAAAAAGACTTTTCCAATTTTACTGCTAAGTACAAAACATTTCTGATTTTACAGCTAAAAAAAAGACTTTTCCAATTTTACTGCTAAGTACAAAACATTTCTGATTTTACAGCTAAGTAAAAAAGAGATTTTCAATTTTACTGCTAAGTACAAAACATTTCTGATTTTACAGCTAAAAAAAAGACATTTCCAATTTTACTGCTAAGTACAAAACATTTCTGATTTTACAGCTAAAAAAAAGACTTTTCCAATTTTACTGCTAAGTACAAAACATTTCTGATTTTACAGCTAAAAAAAGACATTTTCAATTTACAGCTAAGTACAAAACATTTCTGATTTTACTTGCAAGAAAAACATTTATTTTACTTGTAAATAAAAACATGATCTTACTTTCTCAACGAGAAAAAACAGAAAAAATTCTGGTATTATTTCTAAATGAAAAAAAAATCTGATTTTATTGCTAAGTTAGAAAAAAATATTTTACTATTTTGCAGCAAAGAAAAATTATCAAATAAAATGAAAAAATTAATTCAAAATAAATATATTATGTATTTCATTTCTTTCTCTTCTGTTATAAATGATGTTTAGTTTGGCTTTGTTTCTTTGTTTAATGGCATATCAATCTTTATAGGTTATTTATAGGTATTTAATGCCCAGTGATATTTGTGAAGAGAAATACTGGTTCTGTTTATCCCAGTGCTGGAGGATTTGAGGCTCATGTCTTTTCCAAAGGAAATAGACAGTACCGGAGTGCTCATTTGATTACTGCGATGTCACAGTCCAAACAAATGAGAATATATATATATATATATATATATATATATATATATATATATATATATATATATATATATATATATATATATATATATATATATATATATATGACATAATGATTAGAGCGTCCGCCATTGGTCTGAGAGACCTGAAGTTCAATCCAAGGTCGAGTCATACCAATGGTTTAACTCTCTATCTCTCTGACTATACATATATATATATATATATATATATATATATATATATATATATATATCGGCGTAGTGACATTATGGTTAGAGTATTCGCCTTTGATCTCGACAACTGTCGGACAATTTAACTACTTTCATATATATATATATATATATATATATATATTTATAAACAGGTTTTAGCATTAACTAATCAACAAGGGTTGAGATGCCCGAAAACAACAAAACTAAACGAAATAATTATGACTGTTAGATAAAAACAGTTGAAACCAGATAACTGTGAGGTAATTATTTGTATTAGATAAGAATACTTGATATCATATAACTAAATGCTCGTGGTGTAATGGTTATCGTCGTAGGAAATGGACACGGCGACACGAGTTCAAATCCTGGACGAGACCGATTGCATTTCACATAGCACTAATACTCTTGGGAAAGGTATGAATCCAATTATTCTCCCTACTGCCATTGGTAAAATAGTTGGGCAGACTGAGTTCTTCAGTCTTGGTGAGGCAACTAGTATAGGAGAAAGAAAACTCTGAATTCAAACCTATTAAACTTCGCTTAAAAATTGACCTTGTGTCATATCCTGCCCGAGCAGAGGGGTTGGTATATATGATATAACTAAATGATTTGCTTCAAGAATAGTTACTTGAAACTATAATTGTTTTCTAAGGATTATCGTTATTAATAACTTGAAACAATATAACTATGTGCTAACCACAGCTATAGTTAAATAGAAATAATTACTTGAGAACATTTATTTGTGTATAGAATATTTGTGTTAGAAAAACATACTGTATGGATGCACCACATGGACTCTGACATAGCGTATAGAGAAAAAGCTACAAGGGAACCGTACAAGAATGCTATGAGCTATATTGAACAAGCAACATCCAACAAAGCAGCAGTTGTGCAGCCACTTACATCCCATCTCACAAACCATCCAAATAAGAAGAACAAGGCATGCAGAACACTGCTGGAGAAGCAAGGACAAACTCATGAGGGGCGTTTTATTTATGGACTCCTTCACATGGATGTGCCAATGTTGGCCGATTTACTTCTCTTGTTTTTTTTTCTGAGATGGGAAGTAAATGGCTGTGTAACTTCCATTTTGTGTGATGTTGCTTCTAGTATTTCTTTAATAGAGTACATAGTACTCTTGTGTAGTTCCCAGCAAGCTTTTTCTCTAAGCGTTTTATTTGCATCAATTTTGTACATCCATGGAGTAGTATGAACACAGCAACAGCTTGAAAGAAACACTATCCATAATGGGCTATAAAACACGACCCCACGATCAGCTGACACTAGGCCATAAAATTGTGACAACCGGTGTAATGGTTATCGTCGCAGGAATTGGACACGGCGACACGAGTTCAAATCCTGGACTGATTGCATTTCACATCGCACTAATACCCTTGGGAAAGGTATGAATCCAATTATTCTCCCTCCAACTATGGGTAAATAGTAGGGCAGACTAGGTTCTTCAGCCTTGGTGAGGCAACTAGTCTAGGAGAAGGAAAACTCTGAATTCAAACCTGTTAAACTCCGCTTAAAATATTGACCTTGTGTCATATCCTGCCCGAGCGGAGGGGTTGGGTAAATATGACAAATGAATAATAATGAACTGTAAGACTCGTTAACCATAACGTCTTGGACATCTTTCGTTTTCTATCTCGTCTTTCTATCATTTATCGTCGTCTCTCTCTCACATTCTTACGATTGGTCTATTTTGCTTCTTTCTCTTATTGAAGTCTTTCCCTTAATGTGAATCTTTTTTAATGGTTGTTGTTGTTGTTGTTGTTGCTGCTGCTGCTGCTGTTGTTGTTGTTGTTGTTGTTCTTCTTCTTCTTCTTCTTCTTCTTCACTACGTTATTCGGTCCCTTACCTGAAGATAATCAATTTTCTTTTCCAATCTACTTTTTCTTTGATTTCGATGTTTCAAAGCAAATATCATCTTTAATGCACCATTTATGCCAAACCTTCTATCTTCGATCCGAACAAACGAACACCTTCCAAATACATAATACACAGTCTCTGTATATCAGCAATTTCAACCACTATACAGACGTAGATAAAGACACACACACACACACACACACACACACACACACACACACACACACATATGTATATATATATATATATATAACTGCAAAGACTGATGTACATGTTTAACGATTATTCAGCCTAACCAGCTGGCCGTCTCCATATATATATATATATGTGTGTGTGTGTGTGTGTGTGTGTGTGTATACACACACACACACAGAGTTTATCTTGCTTCAATGTTTTAATAATATTTTGAATGTATATGAACTTATGCATATATATATATATATATATATATATATATATATATATATATATATATATATTAAAATGTATGCACCCATAAATACATTCATGTATCCATTTGCATCGCTTTGGTTGTGGTATATATATATATATATATATATATATATATATATATATATATATATATATATATATACCTACACACAAGCCAATACAAATACATACGGAAATGTATTTGTGTGTGTAAGTAAATTTTTGATATTGCTTTTATAAGTATACATATTCATATATTTGAACATTATACCATTTTTTGTCGACTTAATTTTTGGTAATTCTTTCGAGTTGCTGTACCGATCTTATGATATTCGGCGGGAATTGGTTGATAAACCTTCCATGATTAGTTATTTCCCAAATACTTTTTGAACTACCTTGGGCCATTATCAGGGGAGGGCGTATTACAAAAGTGATGTAAGTTTTGCATGTACATTACTACTTTGTAAGAATGAGTGTTTGTACTGGTGTATTGAGTAGTGTTTACTTTTGGAAGTTGTTTCTACAAAGAGTCGGTCGCTAAAGACATTTAAGTACGTTAGCACTGGTTTCAGTATTAATTCCATTAAGTTTGGGTAGAATATTTCTAGTATGTAGTGCCTCGAGAATCTGTAGTTTTTGCTTGCTACTTTTTGTTCTAATACTGTGTTTTTGGTAAGAATTTTACGAAATTCAGTTATCGGACATGAATGTTCTTTTAGATGTGCTATGGAACTTGTATCAGAAAGGTGCATTTTAAGTTTTCCCGATAGTGTATTTGAGGTTAAACCAACGTATATATCGTTGTTTTCAGAGATACAATTTCCTAAATGTTTAAATTGATATATAACGTTATTTTTTTGCAAAGCTCCAATTGAGGGAGAGGAATTATTATTAATGACTAAGTTGGAGGTTTTGAATTTATCATGATAGATGTTTTATTTTTTATTAGGATCAATGGGGAGCATGTTTCTCTTAATCAATGTTTTTAACATATTTTCATCTACTTTATAAGTGTACAACATTTGGTTCTGGTAAAAAGTTGGATAAATACTTGTTGACTGGGTGGAGTATTTATTTTGTTGGCTAAAATTTTTAATTTTATGTTTAATTTGTGCATCATCAATATAGTTACTGAACCCAATATTGATTGGAGTTTGTTTTTAATTCTTTATAAAATATTGTTTTGGAGGAAGACATTAGTTTTGTCCGGAATATTAGGTTATTAATAAATGCCTTTTTATATCGTTATTAGAGGTTTTTTTTTCTGTAAGTAGGGGTAGTGAAGTTATTATTATTGTTAGTATCAATGGGAACATCTAAAAAGGAAAGTTTATTGTTTTTGTTTTGTATGTTAAGAACTGAATAATTTTGGAAGGTGTTTTGTAGTATGTTGATTTCATTAATTTCATTAGCAAGAATAATTATATTATCAACATATCTTAGGTATTTTAAAGGTTTTCTAATGCTATTAAATATTTCCTTTTTGTGATGTAGAAATTACTGAAGACAAAATATGTAGACCAAAACTGTCTATTATGTTCAATCAAATAGGTATCAGTGAAGAAATCCTGTCAAAATACACACACACACACACACACACACACACACACACACACACACACACACACACACACACACATATATATATATATATATATATGTATATATATATATATATAAACGTAAACACATATGCATTCAAAATATTATTAAAACGATTACGCAAGATCAACAGGATAACCGTCACACACATACACACACACACACACACACACACACATATATATTTATATATATATATACTTTATGCGTGCGCATAGATCATTCAAATCGTATAAATCAATATTCATATCTTTTATTTGACATAAGATGTAGATTGAACAGCTCTTAAAATATATTATATATATATATATATATATATATATATATATATATATATATACGTTGTGATTGTATATACGCTTTTTCTGTTCAACTAGATATACGTATGTATAAGTGTATATCTCATGTGCGCACACACACACACATACACACACACACATACATATATATATATATATATATATATATATATGTGTGTGTGTGTGTGTGTGTGTGTGTGTGTGTGTTTACCTTGTCTGTGTGTGGGGTGGGAATGAAATATTACTAACCTTTTTCTTCTTTGATATTGAACCGATTGCAAATTTTTCGATCCACAATAAACGAAAACAATAACTCCAGGTTTGGTTTCTTTGTTTAAAGGCATAGCAACCTTCGTGGGTTATTTAATACCGAAGCTTTTCTTTTAAAAGAACAGCAATGGTTCTATTTATCCCAGACCTGGAAGGATAAGGGGGTTCATACCATTTCCAAGGATTGTAAATCGCCATATACCGGGATTATTGCAACTGGAACATTATATGATCAAAACAGATTTTATTAGATATTATTACCGAACTCTCTTGCATTGAAACTCTATAACTAAAAACAAAATTACCATTATATATATAAGAGTTTTAATTAATGTTCATGTTATCGATTACAGATTTTCAGTACTATAGAGTGAGGTAACAAATCATATACAATTATATCCGTTTTGATTGTAAAGTTTTTCACTAGAAAAAACGAAAACAAAATCGTTTTATCTTTGGAGCTTAAGAAAATAAACTGTCCAGAAATAATGTTAAGTTTTACTTATTTATGAACAACAGTTCTACTTTTCTACATAGGATCATTGTGTAGTATCTGCGCTTTAGAGGCCACACCAATAAACCAAAGAAAGACAAGTATTCAAAGAGCAACAATAACAACTATGATAAAGAGAAGTACTAAAACACATGCTCATGAACAGGTCTAGACTGTTCGATGAGATATTGTTTTGTGATTGATTAGTTTGAGCGGGGGATCTGAAAAGTCACTGTTCTGTGTTTAACAGGGTAATAAATTGAAAGAATACACAAAAAAAGACGAGAGAGAAAGAGAGAGAGAAATATATATATATATATATATATATATATAGAGAGAGAGAGAGAGAGAGAGAGAGAGAAGTGGGGAACAGACTTACGCAAAGAGAGAAAAAAGACTAAGATAGTTCAAACCCAATGAAACATTCTGAGAGAGAGAGAGAGAGAGAGAGAGAGAGAGAGAGAGAGAGAGAGAGAGAGAGAGAGAGAGAGAGAAAGGGGGGGAGGCAGATTGATATAAAGAGTGAAAAAAAAAACACTAAGAAAACTCAATGAAACCTACCGAGAGACAGAGAGACAGAGACAGAGAGACACAGAGAGACAGAAACAAAGTGAGTATGTGTATGTGTGTTTGCATATGCGTATGGGAGAGAGTGTGTACATATTTGTATGTGTGAAGGATAGAATGAATATATGTGTGTATAAAAGAGATAGGGAGAGAAAGAGAGAGAGAGAGTATATATGTGCGTGTATGAAAGAGAGCGTGTATATATGTGTGTGTGTGAGAAAGAATATATGTTTGTGTGTGAGTGTATTTAATAGTAATCATTTGTTTATACACGGGGAAGTGGTTACAAGTATTGCTATTTAACACTAATAATTTTATTCGCCACTTTGAAAAGAGTCAAATAGTTCCAAGTGTTGCTATGCATAACTAATAATTCGATTTAGGCACACAGTTATAGGGTTTCAGTGATTAGTATTCAACACTAACAAGTTATTTGTTTACACGCACTTAGTTGATTAAACAGTTCTGTTTGACCCATAGATAGGGACCTAACAGGTACAATCCCGCCGGATCATAGTGGACATGAGAGTAATGACAATAATATACAGTCATATGGTTCCCCATACTAATTTCTTTTAAACTGATCTATTTGACACCTTGATGTGACCCCGATGGATACTACCTGTCAGAGTGAAAGTAATGACAATGAAGAGATAAGCCTCACTCTCCAACATCAGAGTCTGTTTAGGGTTATATCAAAACATCCCTTTAACAAAGTTTCGGATTTTTTTTATATCGTTATTCACTGACGTTGTTGCTACTCCTCCATGTCTTCGTTTCACTTTAAGCAACATATTTTTTGCTTGTTCAAATAATTATGAGCTGTAGATTCTAAATCCTTGATGCGATTTAACATGAAGAAAAGACTGATTATAAATATTTTAATAAAACACAAAATCTCTTTTTTACTTCCTCGGATTGCAACAAACATTAAGGCTTTTCAGGATTCTGTTCTTGTAAATAAATTTAGTAGTTTGGAAGCCTTTCTCAGTATCAATAGAAATTAACATATTCAGCTCTCTTTATCGACAGTGAACATGATTTTAGGGTTGTTATTTTTGTTTAATGGCATATCAACCATTGTTGGTCATTTAAGGCCAAAGCCATTCTCCAAAAGAACGGTAGTGGTACTATTTAACCCACAGCTGGGAGGATAAGGAGGTTCATACCTTTCCCAACAGTATTTGTCCGAAAGTGAACGTAATAGCGCGACTGGAGTACGAACTCGTTTACTACGATTCCGCAGTCCAACATGATTTTAGTTTATATATATATATATATATATATATATATATATATATATATATATATATATATATTATATGATTCTAGTTTATATATATATATATATATATATATATATATATATTCTGATAAGAAACATAATCCGATTAAAAAAGTATTTTTCAAACGTTTATCATTTGGAACCACGCATGACTGGTAATATTGATTGCAATAAAACGAGCTTCTTCTGGCTGCATTAGGTTTGGTTTCTTTGCTTAAAGGCATGTCAACCTTTACGAGTTATCTAATACCAAAGCCATCTTTGAAGGAAAAGAGTAAACCTACTACTGCTTAAAAATGTGTATAAAATAGAATGTGCATAAGTATATATAACATGCATATAAGATTCACACAGTGGTATATATATATATATATATATATATATATATATATTATATATATATATATACCAACTCTATTACTTCTGTCCTTCTTTCTCTCTTGTTCTCTCTCTGTCTCCCTCGATATACATATATATATATATATATATATATATATATAGAGAGAGAGAGAGAGAGAGAGAGAGAAATATATGTGTTGAATATCACATTCTTACTATGTCATTTTATTCATAACAATCCATGTCGTAATTCTATTCAAATCTATCTATCTATCTATCGATCGATCTATTTACGTGGATCTGTTTATATGTATGTATGTATGTATGTCTTTCCATATCTATCCATCTATCTATCTATCTGTCTATCTAATATTTTTACCTGATTGTCTCGTCCGTTTGTTATTGACGACTCAACCATCTTTGTTTCTTACTCCCCCCCACTGACTCATTACAATCAACGTCTATCACCTTTTCTACCCCACTTCCTCCACCCTCATTGACTTTTGCAATCGCAGCAACGACACCTTCCTTTCCATTTTCCTTCATTTTGCAATGCGTCAGCGCCGTCATTACAAGACAAGGTGCCCTTGACCTACTTCAATAGCGGATGTTTACTGCACACGAACTCTTGGAGGTTGATTTCTGTCTGCAGAAACATGATAGAATTTGAGTGATACCTCGTCTCAATCTCTGCATGTAATGAACTGCCCCAGTCTTAACCAGTCGAATGCAGAAAAATAAAATAGAATCAAATAAATAAATAAATGAATAAATAAATCAAAATAACATTTGTTTCAGATTGAGATGATTGACGGAAATTTTGTCGGAGAACTTTTTTTTTCGTACATGTGCGATGTTGTAAGATTATTTTCACTTTCACTTTCATTTTTTTTTCAAAATTTCGTTCTTACTGGGATTGATTTTGGAGGCCATAAAGTGGGTGGTTAGATTACTATATATCTATAATGCATAACTGTACACTGACATTCTGTCACTTTGTGTGACACCTGATATTCTATTTACAAACGTAGTCACGAGTCATTAAAAAATCAATGGAAAGTAATATTGCTGCCAGACGTAATTAACAATGACATTGAATAATGATTTAATTTTACCACTTTATTTTGGGCATAAGTACACAGTTCAGTTTTATTTGAACCATATATAAGACAATATCAGGTGCTACCATTCCAAGCCACAGTGGACTTGGGAGTGATGGCAATGAAGGGGTACTCAGCATTCTCCAAATTTCCAGCATTACTGGAACCTCAACATCGGATCGTTTAGTGTCATATCCAGATTACTATATATCTATAATACATAACTGTACACTGACATTCTATCACTTTGAGTAACACCTGATATTCTATTTACAAAAGTAGTAACGAGTCAGTAAAAAAAAATCAATGAAAATACATATTGCTGCCAGACGTAATTAACAATGACATATTGAATAATGATTTAATTTTACTATTCTATTTTATTTTGGATTGATTGATTGATTGATTGTTTATTGTGGCATGTTCACCCTTCTAAAGTTATTCTCCACCCAGGGATTATGGAATCAAATTCCTTGAACGTTTGTATTTAGATTTTTTGTGTTGTTATTTCTTTGGAGTTTTTTTTTTCTTTTGAACACGGTTACGTAATAGCAATAATTCCTACCGAATGCAACATATTTGCACAGAGTTTTATTGTCCCAAATGTTTTTATCTAATTCTGTTAGTGTTTTATGGCATATCAATCCTTGTACGCTATTTAAATCCAAATCCAGTTTATATATATATATATATATATATATATATATATATATATATATATATATATGTACGTGGTGCATTCAATACGTTTCCAGACCTTTTTCGTATGGGCATTTAAAATTTGCGTAGACACATGAAAATTTACTATGTTATTGCTATACATCTTATGAGATGACTGACCAATTTTTATGATTTCAGGTTCAAATGAACAGCTACAGCAGCAATTGGAATACACCCGACTAAAGCCTCATTGTCACATCTGGTGAATTTCAAAAATGCAATCTGGACGTGAGGACACTTTAGAAGAACGATATGCAATAAAATTATGTTTTAAAAAACGTATGGAATGCTTCAGACAGTTTTTCGACCATCTTGCATGAATCGAGCATCTGTTTTTGAGTGGCATAAGAGATTCAAGGAAAGCAGGGAGTCTTTGAAGGATGATTAGATTTGTGGGAGGAGTAAGGAAGTCAATACATCAGAGTTGATTAGCCAAAGAGTTAGGGTTAGGCTTAGGGTTACTATTTTGAGGTTTTAAGTGAGTTCAGGAAGAGATTCCGTCGGAAGAGGCCAACACTCTTCAAATCGGGTTATTAGCATTTCTACCAGGACAATGCACCAGTCCACAACTCTATCCTTGTCACAGACTATTTGACCAAGATGGCCATCAAGACTGTTCCTCACCCTCCTTATAGTCCAGACCTTGCTCCCTGTGACTTTTGCTCACACAAGAGGACTTCCATGGGGCTTTGCAGAAGTTGTTGGATCGGTACAAGTGTATTGCAGCCGGAGGAGATTACTTCGAAGGGGACTAGAGTTTCATGTGTGTACTATCAATAAAAGTGCCTATACGAAAAAAAGTCTGGAAACTTATTTAATATCTCGTATATATTTATATATATATATACGAGGATCATTAAATAAGTATATATATATATATATATATATATATATATATATAGTGTAATCGGATGGAAACTAAAACTTGGTTAACTTCTTTTATAAAAGTCATCTGACGAGATGGAGAGTATTCTCCGCCGAAATAAATTTATAATGACAACTTAACCAGGTTTGAGTTTCCATCCGATTACTCTATATACGCTCTGAATGTGAATTTTGTTATATCCCTGCGAAGGAATAAGGGATTAAAAATAGCCATACATCGAGCACTCACATATATTTATATGATATCCCTCATATATTCTATAAAAGAATAATCCACATCCACTGTCTTCGGACGCTGACTGGATATTATATATATATATATATATATATATATATATGTGTGTGTGTGTGTGTGTGTGTGTGTGTGTGTGTGTATATATATATATATGCAAGCAAATAATCTTTAGGTAAAGATATTTTGAACACGCCAGACCTTATTTGCTTGCACATAATTGGTTGGTTGGTTGGTTGGTTGTTTTGTTCTACGGAATATCAACCCTTTTCAGGTCATTTAACGCCGAATCAAGTTTCAAACAATTCAGTTTAGTATAAATATAGTTTTGTTTAAAGTTAAATGCAAAAACTATTCTATTTCAAGCAATTCAGTTTGGCATAACTACACAATTTAGTTCTATTTGACCCGTGGATAAACCCTATCAGGTGTTAACACTTCGGGCTATAGTGGACTTTGGAGCTATGGTAATGAAGGAGTACTCAGCATTCCCCAAAGCTTTAGCATCACTGGAACCTTAACATCAGAATTTTAGTCTCATATCCAGAACACTTGTTGGGGGTGGTCTTATCCCTCTGTAGAGAAGCAGTTGGTGTATTCTCTCGCCCCGACCGACTGGATAATTGCACAAAGTCAAGTGGTTTCAACTAATGCCATGCAGTACTAATAATGCTCACAGTTAAACGGCTTCAAGTATTGTAATTCAACACTAATAATTCTATTCAACATTCGTTTGCAACCATTTGTTAGAAAACAGTAGTTATTTATCACCAACAATTCAATTAAACATCAGTCATTTGTTTACACAGAGTTAAATGAACAAACAGTTCTATTTCAAACAATTCAATTTAGCATAAGACATTTCTTTGCACAGTTTAAATGTCAAACAGTTCTATTTGACCCTTGCCCAATCGGTTTGGTCTGTAGAATACACCAACTGCTTCTCTACAGAGTGGTAAGACTCCTCGAACGAGTTTCCTAGATATGGCACTAAACAATCTAATGGGAGGTTCCAGATATGCTGGAGTTTTGGGGAATACGGTGTACTCCTTCTTTGCCATCACTCCCTGGTACGCTCTGGCCTCGAGTGGTAGCTCTTGATAGAGTCCTATCTATGGGTCAAATAGAACTAGAAAGTGTACTTATGCAAAACAGAATTACTTGAAATAGAACTGTCTTGACAAGTAAACTGCATACTCATGCTAAACTGAATTGTTTGAAATAGAAGAGTTTTGTAGTTTATCTGTATAAACAAAATCTATACTTATACCAAACTGGATTGATTGAATTAGAACTGTTTGACTTAACTGAATAGCTTGAAATAGACATGTTTTTGACAATTAAACTATATTCTCATGCTAAACTGAATTGTTTGAAATAGAACTGATTATTTGTATAAAAGTTGATACGACATTAAAACATACAATGGTTGATATCCCATAAAACCCAAATAACCATCTATTTGACCCAAAGATAGGACCCATACAGGTGTTACCACTCTGTGTTTGAGTGGACCTGGAAGCAATGGCAATGAACGGCTACTCCACATTCCCAAGAGCTGCTAAAAAAAAAATCTAAATTTTTATGATTAGATCTATTATTCAAGCACTTTTTCATTAAACTTCAGTCCAATATGAGTGAGCAAGAAAAAGAAACAATTAAAAATCTATGATTTGCTTAACGCCGAAATCAAACCAAAGTTTCTTTTTCTACCGTATACAAAGCAAAGAAAAAGATTTACAGAAAAAAAAACAACTTTTTTAAAAGAAAAATAGGGAAGATCGAACAAAAAAAAAAAACGAAAAGAAAGCTTTTTAACTGCTCTCGCAACGACGATTAAGAAAGACTCCGCAACGTCTATGAGAAAATATGCTAATTAATTCAAAATCTACGAGAAAATTGTGAGGACAGCAATTAAACAAGATTTAAGCCAGGACCTTAACCCCCACTTTTTTTACGCTGTATTAGGCGTTTTAGAAAACAAAACAAATACAAATTCCCATTTAAATATTGGTTTGGTTACGACTGCTATTAAGGAGGAATAGAATAAAATTCCTGAAGAATATATATTTTGAAGGCATGCAAATCGTTTTGAAAGCGTGTTGTTACAATTGTGGAAAAAAAAATGGCGGTCAAATTGAGTAAATTTACTTTTTTGTGTCTATCTACTTATTTCGTTGTTTATTTTCGAAAATTATGACCTTCTTTTACAATAGAGTCGTTTATTATTATACTAGAATATTCCTCATTTTGCTTCCTCGCACTGTACTGATAATTATAAGACTGCAATAATTATTTCTATCTAATGATAATCATTTCTTGCCACTGTTTTATTGTTTCGATTAACGAATAATAATGCTTTAAGCCTAGTCGGATTTATTGCCATTACTTCCAGGTCCACTTTGATCCAGATTATTAATTCTTGATTGGGTCCGACATATGGTTCAAATAGAAATGTTTGACTATTTGTGTGCAAACAAATGATTAATATTAAACTGAATTGTTAGTGATATATAGCAATACTTGAAACCATTTCACTGAGTGTAAACGAATGAGTTATGTTTACTTGAATTATTAGTATTGAATTGTAATAGTTGAAACCCTTTAACTGTGTGAAAAAACTGAATTATTTCTATTATGCAGGAATACTTGAAACCATTTGACTGCGTGCGAATAAAACTGTTAGTGTGTGCAACACTTGAAACCGCTTCAACGGATGCAAACGAATGATTAATATCCAGCAGAATTATGAATATGATATAGTAATAGCTGAAATCCTTTAACTGTGAGCAAAAAATGAATTATTTCTATTGTGCAGGAATACTTGAAACCCTTTAACTAATTGCAACCAAATTAGCTCTAACTCATTTAAAATATGATGACCTACAAACTATCCCCTTGCAAATCACATATGGGTATTATTTAACTGAGTACAAACAAATGACTAATGTTAAATTGAATTGTTTCTCTTACGTAGAAATACGTGGAACCATTTAACTGTGTGTAAACAAATAAGCTCTGGCTCGTTTAAAAATGTTATCTTTCAAATATTCGTTAACAAATCATATATTTTATATGTGTATAAACGTGATTTGACATCAAATAAACTACAAGTGTTGATTTGGGGATATGCCCGTGGTGTAATGGTTATCGCCGTGGGAAATGGACACGGCGACATGAGTTCAAATCCTGGACGATGCTGATTGCATTACACATAGCACTAATACCCTTGGGAAAGGTATGAATCCAATTATTCTCCCTCCAGCTAAGGGTAAATAGTAGGGCAGACTAGGTTCTTCAGCCTTGGTGAGGCAACTAGTCTAGGAGAAGGAAAACTCTGAATTTAAACCTGTTAAACTCCGCTTAAAAATTGACCTTTCTATAAAAGATGGGGAGTAACGAACCTTACACTGTCATGCTAGCCCATGATTTCTTGAATTCAATGCTTGAAACTCAAATCTGCCCGAGTATTTACCCACAAACGAGGGGAGAGTAGGAGTATTCAAGGGAAGTAATTTCGACGTGAAATGCAAACATCTTCTCAGCAGATTCTATTTTCTTTAAGAAAATCCTTAATTAGTTCTCAGTTTCGTAAATAGAGGACGAGTTCATTACCCAATACTCAAGGGGTCAATAGATGTCGAAGGTTCTATTGGATTTCCAAGTTTGTACTGTTTGAGACAGATGCACTCAGAGTCTCGTTCGCATATTTGTTAACTGTGAGAAGAAAAAGGCGTCCTTAGTAAATGAGTCATATCATAACCAGTCCTCCTTGTGCCTATGCGTGTGAGTGAGTATGCACCTGTGATGTAATTGCAAAATCTATGATGTCACGGTTGTGGCGCCAAACAGGCCGTAGTTCACGAGTAAAAGGCCTCTTTTGAATAGGGTAAATTTTCAAATCTGGCTGGACGCTTGGCGCTTGATCAAAAGAAACTTCGCTAAAGAGATTGGTCAGGAGGAGGGCTGAGCCCCTGATAGGGAATATGACGTTCATTTGGAAAGGAAACAGAATTGAGGAGGGTAGGAAAAACGAGGGACAGGGTAACGGGAAGGTTTCTTATAGATAAAGACGATGATGATATAAGAAAGACAAGCATTGAGAAGTTAACATAAAAAGGATTAGCAAAGAAGAGGAATACGAAGGAGACGAAGAAAAGGAGAAGAAGAAGGAGGAGGAGGAGAAAGTGGTGGAGATGATCGAAGAGGGAATCAAAGGACTGAAGAGAAATTGCGATGAATGAAAAATAATGCGCACAAAACGAGGGTGAAGACGCTACTGAGAGATAAAATTAGAATTAAAAGAAAAAGACAAGGCGCCGATTTGAGAAACTAATCTCCAAAGCCATGGTTCGTCAGATCAGTTCTAACTTGATGTTCCAAAATGTTGTCTCCTACAGAATTTAGCCTCACCTAAAAAAAAACGACAGGGGGAAACGAAAAATACAAATGCCCCCCCCCACTATATATATATATATATATATATATATATATATATATATATATATATATATATATATATCGTTCCTCATGTCAATTTCATTATCCCCAATGAGGAGAAGAGATACTAGTTTCTTTTGTTTTTTTGTTTTTCATGGCCAGTATTTGAGTACTTTCTTGAAGTTTTTAAACGATTTATTTGTTCACGAACACACATATATACGCATACAAACAAAATACACACACACACACTCACACACACACGCACATGCACACCTAACACACACACACACACACACACACACACACACACACACACACACACACACACACACACACACACAGCACACAGCACACTCACACACAACACATGCATGTACACACAACACACACATGAACAATACACAACACACTCACACACAACGCGCGACACACACACAACACACACATGCACAGCACTCGCTCGCACGCACACACACACAGCACGATCGCACACACACCCGCACACACAAGTGCGCAACATTCACACATACGCACACATACTCACACACGCATACAACACACAAATACACTCACACACACACTTGCACACAGTACACACACACACGCACGCCCACACAAATGCAATAAAACACACACACACACACACACACACACACACACACACACACACATATATATATATATATATATATATATATATATATATATATATATATATACAAAGTGACTGAAAAGTAACTACCTATCTTAAAGGTTTTATAAATTATTTGTTAGTTATACTTTTTACAAATAAACAGGTTACAAGTAGCGTAATATAGAATAGTATATATAATAAAAAAAAACATTTTTCTATATAAATCTACTATGCCTATCTGTGCATTTGTTCAGTTTCGGGTTCAACCAGTGTTTAGATCACCAAAACAACTTCTTTGTACCGTGTCCAAAAATATTTCTTAGTAGATTTTTTTTTAACTTCCCAAATGTATAACATTTTCCAACTCAGGGGGTTAGCTCATTTGCATATTTCACTATCAAATCACTAATTAACCGCCCCCCCCAAAAAAACACATAAGAAAGTCGAACTAAAAATAAATAACTATAATTGTTAATTATCCAGCTTATCTTTTCTTTTTAATAAATCGATTTGATTATTTTTAGATAAATGGTTGCTTTTTGTAATAGATTTTACAGTTATTCTCGGTTGCAATAGTGTTGAAATTAACCTCAGCTATCTCATAAAACCTTTAGCCTTATTGCAAACCGATCCACTTACCTCAGAGCTTGACTAAAGTTTTCTTTATCAAAAATAAAATAAAAGTAAATCGCGATTGCGTATGATACAGTAGCTCCAAAAACCCCGAATCCCACAACCCAGTCGACTTGGTCAGTAGAAAATGGCAACGGCCTCTCTACAGAGGAATAAAGTCACTCAACGTGTATGTTAGGTATGCCAATAAACCACCTGAAGATAAGGCACCCGTCCTAGCCTGTTGTGGAATGTCGAATACCTCTTCATTGTCATTACTCGTAGGTCCATTCTGTCTCGAAGTGGTTGTACCTATTAGGCTCCCATCTATGGGCCAAATAGAACTGTTTAACCATTTAACAGTGCGCAAAAAATGTCTGAAGTTTAAATGAATTGTTAGCGTTACGTAGCAATACAAATCATTAATACTAAATAGAATTATAATGTTAGATACTTGAAACCATTTAACTGTGAGCAGCCAAATGAACACTGGTTTGTTAAAAAATGTTACCTAGAAAATACTTGTTGAAAAATTATATATATCTAATATCTATACGTACAAACAGGACTTGAATTAAAATAACTAACATATGATTATATGGCAAAAAATTAAACAACCTTAAATTATATTAAGGCGTTGACGAACAGACAATGCTCACATAGTGAATATATTTATATATAAGTTGGCCGACGGTATTCGCGAATGACTCAAAAGCTTTCTTTTCAATAGCTGCTACACCAGGAAGTAAGAGAGGGTGCTACTCTTTTCCTCGAATAGCACTACTCTCCCTATCCGTACCTTATAATGATAAGGGTTAAGAAAGGAGGCATCAAGTACCATTTTTGGAATCTTTAGTATGACTTCACCTGGGATTGAACTCCGGTCTCCTGGATTATTAGCGAACACTCTAACCATTATTCGCCATTGGCATAATGGTAAGTGTTTTTGCCAATGGTCTGGGAGGCAGAGTAAAAATAAAAGAAACCGAATGGTACTTACACTTTGCCTGAGAACTAAGAAAGCTGCTGAAGATGAAGGTGACGGTAATACCAATTGTAATCAGCGTACTTGGAACGGCTTTTTAGGTGACTAGAAGTGTTGGAAATTAGGGGAAGAATCGAGACCATTCAGACTGAAACATTGTTGAGATGGGCCAGAATACTGAGAAGAGTCCTTTAGATTTGCGGAGGCTTGCTGTCACTCAGACTCCAGTGAAAGACCATTAGTTTGTTCTGCAGTGAAAAACTTGCAATGAGTATAATAATATTACTACAACAACTACTACTACTACAGATAATAATCACCTAATCCTCGTGGTGTAATGGTTAAAGCGATGGACTGCGGAATCGTAGTAAGCGAGTTCGTCCTCGAGTCGCGCTATTGCGTCCACTTTCGGACAAATACCTTTGGGAAAGGTATGAACACCCTTATCCTCCCAGCTATGGGTTAAATAGTACCATTAGTGTTCTCCTTCAAAGAGAATGGCTTTGGCATTAAATAACCTACAATGGTTAATATGCGATTAAATAAAGAAACCAAACTAAACCATCTATTTTACCAATTTTATAGTAATTTATTGGGGAATCTTTCTAGGGATGTTTCCTTTACCCTGGTTAATATTTGACTTTCTTTGAAATTTGACGTGAAATAATCTATGATGCTCGAAATTATTCTGTAACATTTCCAGTTGTATATATTGACACTTTATTATGCTTGACTAAGTTTTATTTCATTTTTTTTTTGTCAAGACTCTTTCTGATCTTTAATGTACAATAAATGATCTTTTAATGTTTTTATTTTTATTTTGTTTTGTTCTGTTTGGTTTGATCTGGTTTTATGGCATATCAACCATTGTCGGTTACTTAATGCCAAATCTATTTTTATTCATATAAACAGTTCTATTTCAAAGAATTCAGTTTAGCATAAGTACACAGTTTAAATGTCAAAGATTTCTCTTTGAAGCTATTTAGTTTAGTCAACGACTTTAAATGGTTCCAAGTATTGCTATGTATCACTAACCATTCAATTAAAACTAGTCATTTATTTACAAACAGTTAAATGTAAAAACAGTTCTGTTTTAAACGATTCTCTTAAACATAAGTACGCAGTTCAAATGCCAAACAGTTTTATTACAAACCATTCATTTTATCATAAGTAAGCAGTTTAAATGTTAAAACAATTCCATTTCAAACAATTCAGTTAAGGATAAGTACACAGTTTAGTTCTATTTGACTCTTAGATAGGACCCTATTAGGTGTTTCCACTCCAGGCCTGAGTGGATCCGGGAGTAATGTCAATGGCAATAAAGGAGTACAAAGCATTCCCCAAAGCTTCAGCTTTACTGGAGCCTTACCGTCAGACTGTTTAGTGTCATATCTAGGATACTCATTGGAGGAGTCTTAACCTCTGCAGCCGGGGAATTCTGCAGCCCTCCCCAGCTGACTGGGCTTGTTTTCTTCTGCTTCATATTTCTGTAAATACGTTGAATGTTTTTACTCTGTTGCATATTTTCTATATGAACTATTTTTTTGGATCATATTAAAAAGGTAAACTGTACGCACTTTCTTACCATATCAATATCTTTTATAGCAATTGTATATATTTACCCAACTACTCCAATAACAGGGAATAGATGGATTCATGCCTTTTCCGAGAGTATTTACGTAAAGTGAAACGCAAACAATATCTTCCAGCATTTGAATCCAGGTTGCCAATTCCATTTCCTAGTACGTTGACTGCTACACCAAGAGCCTTTTACAAAGAGCATATGAGTAGATGGGACCCTAACAGTCTGTGCCATAGCGAACCTACGAGTAATACCAATAAATAAATTTCCCCACACTTCCCACATCTCCCGAGCTGGATCTTCACCATCAGAAGCATGAGTGAACTGCGTATGACAAAAAAATGCTTTCAATGGTGAATATCCTGTTCGGGAGATGTGGGAAGTGTGGAGTAATTTATTCATTGGCATTACCCCCAGATTCACTCTGGTATAAACTGTTAGGGTCCTATCTTTTCCTTTTTGAATGCTATTTCCACTCTGCAAGGGATACAGTCAGCTTATTGTAAACCCGGGTGACAGACTGACAAACCTTTAGAAATTGATCAAATTCTGTCTTTAAATAACCCATAAAAAGTTGATATGTTCTTAAATAAACAAATCAAATCTTATAAAACCCTTCTTGTCAGGTATGGTTTGGGAAAATATTGTTGCTAATATTAGTGATTTCAATTTAACAAGGTACCCTTTATTATTATTATTTACCCCTTTTGAGTTTTTCACTTTGGCGTTAGCTGATGGGTTTTCACTGGAGTCTGAGTGACAACAACTCTTCTTAAGTCTCCAGGACTCTTCTCAGTATTCTGGCCGTCTTCAATAATGCTATCGTTTGGATGGTCTTCACTCGTCCGCCAACTTTCAAGTCATCCAGTCCCTTTAATGATCCTTTAGTTACCGTGCCAAAAGCACCAATCACAATTGGTACAATCGTCACTTTCATGTTCCACAGCTTTTTTAATTCCCTAGCAAGGTCGAGGTCCTTATCCTTCTGTTGACATTCTTTCAGTTTTATTCCGTGGTCAGCCGAGACAGCAAAGTCGTCAATTTTGCAAATTCTCTTTTTTTGTTGATTATTATAAGGTCTGGTCTTTAGGCATAGATTAGGTGATCTGTGTGTATGTCAAAGTCCCATTGGAGTTTATGCGTGCTATTTTCTTGGACAGGTGCTGGGTTGAACTATCATTATCATTTTTATTATTTTTAGAGTTTTTCACACCAGTATTAGCTGATGGTTTCTCACCGGAGTTTGAGTGACATCATGTATCTTCAACTCTTCTATACTCTTTTCATTATTTTGGCCAATCTCAACAATGCTATGGTCTGGATGGTCTCGAATGGTCCTCTTATTTCCAAGTTTTCCCGTCCTTTTATCAAAACTTTGGGGATTGTTCCAAGTGTAACAAACGCAACTGGTATCACCGTCACCTTCATGTTCCATAGTTCCTTATAGTTCTTCACCATAGTGACACATTCCAATGATCAGTAATCGAAAGAGATCGCGTGGGCGGATTAAGGCTTATAATATGGGACAAGGTGAAGGTCCCACTGTGCCAATAGAGACTGATGAACCGGAAGAGAGTGACCTCTGAACTGCATGACAGTTATTTCCGCTTGATGACGATTAAACATTCGATTTCAAAGATCCAGTGGGTGATCGTGTGGGCGTTGAATTATTATTTAACTCAGTTGAGTTCGGGGTGCCAAGCTGTTGTCAGGAGGGTTCCAGACAGCTAGAGACCAGATGTGGTAAGGAAAGCCACACCCGACCGAGGGGGCCCTCGAGAACCCCGATGGAGTGGACCCCACCATCAGGAGAACAAGAAAGACACAATGTGACGGTCATAACAGTGGGGTAAAAATATTGCAGTTATGTTCGATCTCCAGCTCCCTCTCACAGGCTTGCAATAAAAATGAGAGGTAAAATATTGTTAAAGAAGCTTTCCTGCGTCTTCCTTCATGCTTGCGTCTGATTAATTCGTTGCGTCAGTATGTATCCAGCATATATATGTATATGAGAATGCAACAAAATCGCAAAAAACTAACTCTGATAATTGCCCAGTAAGCTGGGGCTGGAGAATAAAATGACTACATCTATGCAGAGGAGTGAGGCTCCCCAACGAGTTTCCTGTTTATGACACTAAACAATCTGATGGCGAGGCTTCAGTATTGGTTTGGTAAATGTGGACTACCCCTTCATTGCCATCACTCACAGGTCCACACGGGCCCGGATTAGTAGCACTTGATATGATCCTATCTATAGATCAAATAGAACTAAGTGGTGTACGTATGCTGAACTGAATTATTTAATATATAACTGTCTTTAAATTTAACTGTGTGTAAACAAAACTGCGCTTATGCTAAACTCACAGGGTTGAACTAGAAGTATGTATGTATGAAAACGTATTTGGCATTAAATAACCTACATTGGTTGACATGCCATCAAACCCAACCAAACCAAAATCTATATATTTAATAAATATGTACAAAGAGGATTTGGCATTAAATAACCTACAATGGTTGATATGCCATAAAACGAAACGAAACCAAACCAAATCCAATATATTTGATATATATGCATAAAGAGAATTTGGCATTAAATAACCTGCAATGGTTGATATGCCGTAAAACCCAACCAAACCAAAATCTATATATTTGATATATATGTATAAAGAGGATTTGGCATTAAATAACCTACAATGGTTGATATGCTATAAAACCCAACCAAACCAAATTCTATATATTTGATATATATGTATAAAGAGGATTTGGCATTAAATAACCTACAATGATTGATATGCCATAAAACCCAACCAAACCAAATTCTATATATTTAATATATATGTATAAAGAGGATTTGGCATTAAATAACCTACAATGGTTGATATGCCATAAAACTTAACCAAACCTTCGTCCCAAGAGTAAAGAATAATTTAACTTTTCTTAATTTTGTTTTTGTGTAAAAGTTACCAGAAGTAATTACAACAACGTAGTGATCATTGGCTAGAGAATCCCAAACTTATAGCCTCTATACAGAATACTGTTTAATGTCATGTCCGAGATATTTGAATGAAGGACTAATTTCGGTTGTTTCATGAAATGTTACCGTAATTTCATGAGCGATATCATCATCATCATCATCATGTCGCACAGTCAGCACGGATCTCCCTGACCCTCTGTCGCCACCTGTCTCCATCGCTCCCGGCATGTCTTCAAGGCTACATCCTGTATCGGCACAGAGCTGTTGTATATAGGATCTAGCTGGTAGCCCTACCGTTGCTCGTCCATGTGGAGGTGTCCACAGGAGTATATCATTTATTAGTTCGTCCTTACTTCTCCGACAGTGTCCTGTATGTCTGGTTCGTCTTACTTTGATAGTTTTGTGATGGGTGGTAGGTGGCTATATAGATGCTGCTTTGTGGTGCGCTGCCTCCAGGACTTGTTCAATATTGCTCGCAGCATTCTTGTATATTTGCTGTCAAGCTTTTTCTCCGTACGTTTAGTTAGCATCTATGTAGTGCATCCATAGCAGTATCGAATCAACCACCTCTTGGAAAAAACTGCGTTTTATTTTATCGGTCAGGTCAGACTTCCATATGACCGATAGGCTATCGTTAACTGTCCATGCCTTTGCTAGTCACGTGTTGATGTCTTTCCCGGTTTATAAAACACTGCTTCCTTGGTAGCTGAACTTGTTGCCGAGTTTCAAGGAACTACCATTTAGTGTGGAGATGCCGCCTCTTTGATTAAAGCACATGTATTCCGTTTTGTCTGCGTTGACATGGTGACCTATGCAAACATCTACTCCTTTCAGACTATGTAGCAGGGTTTCGGCTTGGGCGGATGTATTTGCAAGAAGCGGTGTCATCGACGGAGTCTGCGTCTGTAATTGTTTGTGCAGGGTATCTTCTGCTTCTTTCCTTTGCCAGCTTGAAACCGTTATCTTTCATTATATCACTAGTCGTTCTAAGCACGTAGTCGAGGCAGATGATAATGGGGCTAATGTGTCTCCTTGCAGTATACCTGCTACAATGTCGAAGTAGTCTGTATCTCCATCCGGGAAGAGGATTTTTACTTAACTTTTTTTAACCCGCGTTAGCTGATGGCTTTCACGGGTGTTTTTTTACTGGAGTTTGAGTGAAAGTAAGTCCACTCATGTCTCCAGGACCCTTCTCAGTATTCTGGCCGATTTAAATAATGCTGTAGTTTGGGTGGTTTCTACTTGTCCTCTTATTTCCAATCCCTCCAGTATCTTTGGTGACTGTACCGAACGGATCAATTACATTTGGTATCAACCCCATTTTCATGTTCGATAGTTTTTTTTTTCGTTCTCTAGCAAGGTTTTGGTACTTATCTCTCTTTTCACTCGAAAGAGAATAAAAAAAACTGTTAGTAGGAACAGTAATAGATGTGTAATTGTCCAAGCGAATTTGAAATATGAATTAAAAAGAAAAAAAAGTTTGGTCGTTGAAAGGAGAAAATAATCAAAAGGAAAAGAAATAGAAAGACGTTGATACAATTGCTAATAATATAGAACAAGCGATCAAATTAAAAAATAAAGACTAAAAAGAAAGAAGAGAGAATGAAAGAAATATCTGGAGAGTAACATGAAAAAGAAAGAGTAAAAAATTAATGAAAGAAAGAAAAAAATCTGAAGAATTGAACGAACGAACGAACAAAAGAAAGAAAGAAAGAAAGAAAGAAAGAAAGAAAGAAAGAAAGAAAGAAAGAAATATCCTAAGAATTAAACGAAAAGCAGATAAAAAAAACAGAAGTAAATTAAAAAAGAAAGAAAGAAAGAAAGAATGACAGAAAGAAAAAATTGGAAAAAAAGCGAATATCGGAGAAAGAAAGAAAGAAAGAAAGAAAGAAAGAAAGAAAGAAATATTCTAAGAATTAAACGAAAAGCAGATAAAAAACAGAAGTAAATTAAAAAAGAAAGAAAGAAAGAAAGAATGACTGAAAGAAAAAATTAGAAAAAAAAAAGGGAATATCGGAGAAAAAAGAAAATGTTGAAAGAGATGGAAAATCGAAAAAAAGAAAAGAAAGAAAGAAGTAAAAGAATTGAATGAAATGAGGAAAAATAATGAAGAAAAATAAAACCGAGCAGTCATTTTTATAAGGCGAAACCAGAGAGAAACACAGAGAGAGAGAGAATGAGAGAGAGAGAGAGAGAGAGAGAGAGAGAGAGAGAGAGAAAGAGAGAGAGGGGGGGAGAAAAAAGTCTGAAAACAGTGGAAAAAGAATTAGTTAAAGACAGAAAGAAAAAATCCAAAGAATTGAACGAAAAAGAAAGAGTAATACGTAAAGAAAAAAAATCGAAAAGTTGAATGAGAAAAAAAGACTAAAAAATCAGTAAATAAAGAAAGAAAGAAAGAAAGAAAGAAAAAAAAAGAAAAAAGAAAGAAAAAGTCAGAAGAATTGAAGGAAAAAGTAAGAATAAAAAAATCAATAAAGAAAGAAAGGAAGATAAAATGAAAGAGAAATACTAAAACGGGGGATGTAAAAAAATGAAAAAAAACCTAAACAAATGGAAGAAAAGTTGATGTAAAAAGAAGAAAAGGGATGAAGAACAAGAGAATCAAATGAAGTTAGAAGAAAAAGAATTGAAAAGAAGAAAGAAAGAAAGAGTAGAAACAAAACAGTAACATGAGTAGAGAGAAAGACAAAGAAAGAGAAGGAAAAATGAAAAATGGAAATAGATGAACTTGATAAATAGATAAATAAAAAAAAATTAAAAAATTTAAATATAAGGATATTAAGAAAAGACTGACGTACTTTATACAGGAAACGAATAGGAAGAAAGAAGGAAAGAACGAAGAAAGAGAAGAACGTTAGAAGGAAAATAAGGAAAAAGTAAATAAAAAAGAAAGAAAAAATTGATTCAAGAAAAATGAAGAAAGAAAAATAGACAATGGAAGAACGAAGGAAAAACAAAAGGAAAATAGTTGTAAGAAAGAAGGAAAGAAAGAAAGAAAGAAACTAGTGATAAGCAGATAAAAAAACCAGAAGTAAATTAAGAAAGAAAGAAAGAAAGAAAGAAAGAAAGAAAGAGAGAATGGATAAAAGAAAGAAAAAGTTGGAAAAAAAGAGAAAAAAAAAGAGAAAAAAGAAAATGTTGAAAGCGAAAGAAAAAAAAAGAAAGAAAGGAAGAAGTAAAAGAATTGAATGAAATGAGGAAAAACAGTTAAGAAAAATAAAAACGAGCAGTCATTTTTATAAGGCAAAACCAGAGAGAGAGAGAGAGAGAGAGAGAGAGAGAGAGAGAGAGAGTGGAGGGGGAGATAAAAATCTGAAAACAGTGGAAATTGCTGAATGATCAGGATAAAAAGGCGTAAAATTCTGCCTCGTTACTTTTTACGCAGTAGCAAACTGCAGCCGCCATTTTGCAAAATTGAGCCTTGTATCCTAGTTCACTTTCCCGCCAAAGACGCCATACTCAGCTTTGGTCAGGCGCACGACGAGGTCCAGGTCACAATTTTTAAACGTTTTTCTTCGTTCGTTTTTGTTTAAATCGTCTTTTATTTTTTATCGCCATTTCAAATTATAATCATCAACATCATTATTGCGACAGACATCGCATCGTTGTTTCTATAAATATCTTCATTAAGATTTTCAATGCACTTGGCAAACGACAGCTTTTTAAAAAAATATTTTGGAGGGAAAAAATCGATATTCTCATCATTCCTCCCACCCCACTCTCTTTCTTTTTTCTCTCTCTCTCTCACGTGTCAAAGTGATGACGAGATACTTTTTGATAGATGCTCACACATATGCAAATAAAATAATTGAAACTGTTGTTTTAGCTCAATCGACTGTTCTACAAGACTCTTTTACTATTCTTTTAACGATATTCTTCAATTTAAAGTCACAAACTGAAAATCTGTTAGCCGACCAGGTCTTAAAAGTAAGCCATCCCCACGAAAAAAAAAAAAAAAACGTTGTCCTGGGTGTGGCACTAAACTGAATCCCGTTCTGGAGATGTTAGTTCAATCTGACCGGGAGTGGTGATACCTATAAAATCTGTTTGAGAATTTGTTATATTCGATCGGAATGCTTGATACAATGTAAGTGTGTATAAATTATTTCTCTTAAAAATAGGAACTTGAAACTATAATTGTGTTTTAAACGTTATCATTTTCAATGATTTCAAACCATATCGATGTTGGCCCGGTCGAATGGGGTTGCAGAATACACCGACTGCTTTTCTGCAGAGGGGTAAGACTCCTCCAATGAGTGTCCTGTAGCCAATTCTGCTGAGGCTGCAGAACACACCGACTGCATCTCTACAGAGGGGTAAGATTTCCCCAATGAATGTCTTGGATATAACACTAAACAATCTGATGGTGAATCTGCAGTAATGCTAGAGCTTTGGGGAATGCTTAATACCCCTTTATTGCCATCGCTCCCAGTTTCACTCTGGTTCGGAGAAGTAACACCTGATAGAGTCCTATCTAAGAGTTAAATAGGACTAAACAGTCTACTTATGCCAATCTGAATTGTTTGAAATAGAACTGTTTTGACATTCAAACTAAGTACTTAAGCTAAACTTAATTGCTTGAAATAGAACTGTTTTTACACGTAACTGTGTGTAAACAAAAATTGTACTTATGCTAAACTGAGTTGTTTGAAAGAGAACTGTTTCATATGTATAAAAATAGATTTGGCATAAAATAACCAACAATGGTTGATATGCCATGAAACCAAACCAAACCAAACCAAACCAAACCAAACCAAACCATATTGATGTGCCGTGATATAATTCTTTTCGTCACAGGAAATGGATACGGCGACACGAGTTCAAATCCTTGACAAGGCTGTTTGCATTTCACATAGCAGCAATACTTTTGGGAAAGGTATGAATCCAATTATTCTCTCTCCAGCAATGGGTAGACTGGGTTCTTTAGCTTTGTTTAGGAAACCAGACTAAGAGAAGGAAAACTGTATTTAATCCTCTTACATTCTGCCCCAAAAGTGACCTTGTGTCATGTAATATATACACAAAGCATCAATTTGCGTAGAAATCATTGGTGTTGGATCGGAATACTTGAAACCATAATATTTCGCAAGCAAATGATTATTATTAAAAGAGAATAGTTACTTTAAACTATATCATCATCGTCATCACAAAGTCATCGCACAAATATCCCTGACCCTCTCTCGCCACTTCTCCCTATCGTTCATCACCTCTGGCAGATATGTTGGGGTCCATAGGAGTACATCACTTATAAGCTTGTCCCTGCTTCTTCAGCAGTGTCCTGCATGTCTGGTTCGTCTAACTTGGATAGTTTTCGTGATGGGAGGCAGGTGGCCGTATAGTTGGTGCTAGACGGCAATTACACAAGAATGCTGAGAGCAAGTCCTGGCGGCAACACTCCACAAGACACCAACTGTACGGCCACCTGCCTCCTATCACGAAAACTATTCAAGTTTGACGAACCAGACATGCAGAACACTGCTGGAGAAGCAGGGACGAACTCATAAGAGATGTACTCTTATGGACCCCCACCCATGGCCGTGCGAAGGCAGGACGACCAGCACGAACATACATTCAGCAGCTATGTGAGGATACGGGATGTTGTCCTGAAGACGTGCCTAGGGCGATGAACGATAGGGAGGGGTGGCGAGAGAGGGTCAGGGATATCCGTGCTAGCGGCACGACATGATAATGATGATTCAATATTGCTCGCTGCATTCTTGCGTAATTGCCGTCTAGCTTCTTTTCCAGCCGTTTAGTTAGCGTCTAAGTAGTGCATCCATATAGCAGTATCGACACGATCGCTGCTGGGAAGAAACTGCGTTTCATTTTATCGGTTAGGTCTGATTTCCATATGATCGATAGCCTATCGATGGCTGTCCATGCCTTCGTTAGCTGCGTGTCGATGTCCCTTTCGGTTGGTGAGACGCTGCTTCATAACTGTCTTGAAATTATTAGTATTTGATCGGAATACATGAAATCATTCAATTATGAGCAAAATATTGGAATACTTGATATTATTTAACAGTGTTCCAAAAAACGATTATTATTTTCATTGGAAGATTAAACTTTAAAAGAATCCTAACTGAAGGATATTGAAAAAACAGCATGTCTCAATATACATGGGACCCATGTGACTGCTAATAACTCTACTAACAATAATGTTGCATTCCTTTTTGTTCGAAAATAGTATACTATAACAACTATTAATCCTCAATAACAATGCCTTGTACCAGAGAGGAAGAAATATTTTGCGTCACTACTTATTTAGAGACAAAACCATTAAAAACTGTCTCAAAATAGACGCAACCTATTAATATGATAAGAAACTAAAAAAAAAAAAGAAAATTTCCTGTTCTAAAAGCTGGTTTAATAACAATTAAAAAAAAACAACATTGATTTGATGTCTCTCGTTCAAAGGATGCCTTTTTACAGGACGTGTTCCAAATGACTGTCATTCCGCTTCTCTAGGGAGAGAGAAGAAGGAAAACTCTGAAATCAAACCAGCTGTACTCCTTTCAAAACCTGCCCGTCAAAAAAGGCTAGGGTAAATACATACATTCCTGATAAGAAAAGCATTTGAATTTTTCCTTCTCCAAGTCAGGTTGTCTTACCTTGATGAAATAGCAAATTCTACCCTACATATAGCGGGAGAAAGAAGGGGAGAATTTAGGATTTTTATGAAGGGCGTTCGAGAGAAGAGGAACGAAAAAAGCCTTGGCCAGCATTTTCTTCAACTGATTTGATTTCTTTGTTTAATGGCATGCCAAGTTTTGTGGGTTATTTAAAAGCCAAAGGCATCCCGGTTAAAAGAAAGAGTAATGATATTTTTCAACATAAAACTAGATTATATATTTACCCAACCCCTGCGCACGGCCAGGATATTAAAAGGTCAACTTTTTAGCGAAGTTTAACAAGTTTGAATTCAGAGTTTTTCTTTTCCTAAACTAGCAGCCTAACCAAGGCTAAAGAAATCAGTCTGTCCTACTATTTACCCATAGCTGGAGGAAGAATAATTGGATTCATACTTTTCCCAAGGATATTTGTTCTATGAAAAATGCAATCAGCCTTGTTCAGTATTTGAACTCATGTACGCCGTGTTCATTACCTACGACGATAACCGTTACACCACGGACACCTCCAATTTATAACTGGGGTAGCTAAGCAGTTCATACCTTCTCCAAGTGTGTTAGCATGAAAGTGAGCGTAATTGTTTTACCGGAGTTCAAACTCACTTCTTACGATATCGAAGCCCAGGGCATTATTTACTATACCACGAAGACTTACCCTACTCCAAAGATAAAGTGACTATTAAAGTAGTTGACATTGATCGACGCATTATTAACAGTATAGACACTCTCCAAAATGAAACGCAACGAAGAGGGGTGTCATGAAGAGAGTTAAAAGGAAAAACCAAAAGAAAAGGAAAATAAACAAATGGAAGATTAATTGTTTAAACGAAGTCTAAAATCAATCCCCAAAATTTGAATAAAATTAAAACGGGCTTGTTGTATTTATACATATTTACCAACCCCTCAACTTGGGCAGGATATGAGACAAAGTTCACATTTAAGGCGGAGTTTAACAGGGTTTTTTTTTTCTCCTAGACTAGTTGCCTCATCAAAACTGAAGAACCTAGTCTGCCCTACTATTTACCCTTAGCTGGAGGGAAAATAATTGGATTCATACCTTTCCCAAGGGTATTAGTGCTATGTGAAATGCAATCAGTCTCGTCCAGGGTTTGAACTCGTGTCTTTTTCCTACGACGATAACCATTACACCACGGACACCTTGTTGTACTTATAGAGAGTTAAAAACTTTTAAAATTTAAAGGGGGAAAGTTTATATAAGTCTTTCAAGAGGAAAATTACTTTTGGCGTGACTTTTGAGTGTAGTGCGAAAATTAAAATAGAACGAATTGTTTCAAAGCAAATATTGATATTACACAGGGGAGTTATAATTTACAAAGGGCTTTGCTTCGATGTGGCACAAGGCCGAATGAATTGGGTACCCAATAAGACTCGAACTCACTCTTGCAGGTTTACAAGTCAATCTTGATAACCATTTCACTACCCGAGACGCCCAATACAGGTGTCCGTGGTGTAATGGTTATCGTCGTAGAAAATGGACACGATGAAACGAGTTCAAATCAATAGCACTATACCCTTGGGAAAGGTATGAATCCAATTATTCTCCCTCCAGCTATGGATAAAATAGTAGGGCAGACTAGGTTCTTCAGCCTTGGTGAAGCAACTAGAGAAGGAAATCAGAGAAGGAAAACTCTGAATTCAAACCTGGTAAACTCCGCTAAAAATTGACCTTGTGTCATATCCTGCCCAAACGAAGGAGTTTTTAAATAAGGAGACGCCCAATACACAGGAGAGTAGCATGTTTAGGTTGTATGGTGATAAAGATGAAACGTTTAACTACATAATAAGCGAACTCGTCCAAAAGAAATACTAGAGTAGGTATGCCAGGTTGGAAAGATGATCCACTTGGAATTGTGCAAGAGACTAAAATTCGGACATGCTGACAGACATTATATGCATAAGCCAGAATTTGTTCGAAAAAAATGCGACCCATATATGATTCTAATTTGGGTAACGAAAATATTTCAAACTTCTTAATTAAAAAAAAGTAACGATTAAATAAGATAATAAAAGCCCGAACTCTAAAAGTTATAATTATTTAATGTAGATTAAAGTGTCCAATTTTCTCATTGATGGAATCAAAACCATTCGAACAACTAATACCATTGTTCTCATTTTTGCTGCATCAATAAACGCATCATACCATCGACCACAATTTGCACTATTATACCATCCTACCTCCCAACCTCTCATCTTGAAGGCCTCCATCACTTTGGTTATCATTGCAAGTATTTTTCTCCTTCTCTCAGTGAGCGGGTAAGAGAGAGAAAGAGAGGGCGTGTATGCGTATGTGTGTGAAACAAAGACAGAGAGGGGGGTGTATGTATGTGTGCGTGTGAAAATAGGGAGAGAGTGTGTGTATGTGTACATAGGTGAAACAGAGAGAGAGAGAGAGAGAGAGAGAGAGAGAGAGAGAGAGAGAGAGAGAGAGAGAGTAGGCGCCAACAAAAAACATGTGTCTTGACCTTCCTTTTACGCTGTACCTACTTACGGAACAAATTGGCCGTCTATGATGCGAGCCGGTGAGCTAGCAAGCGAGTGAGAGAGAGAAAAAGAGGGTGTGTATGCGTATGCGTGTGGGTAAAAGAGAGAGAGAGAGAGAGAGAAAGATGGTATGCACGTATGTATGTGTGAAACAAAGACAGAGAGGGGGTGTATGTATGTGTGCGTGTGAAAAAAGTGAGAGAGTGTGTGTATGTGTACATAGGTGAAACAGAGTGAGTGAGAGAGAGAGAGAGAGAGAGAAAGAAAGAGAGAGAGAGAGAGAGAGAGAATAGGCGCCAACATAAAACATGTGTCTAGACCTTCCTTTTACGCTGTACCTACTTACGGAACAAATTGGCCGTCTATGATGCGAGCCGGTCAGCATGAGCAATAGTTTGAGCCGAGATCAAAGAAGCTTGCGTGCCTTGATCAGTGACATGATCCCAGATCAAGCAGCTCGTGGCCGGCTTAGGTACAAAAGCGGGAGAGACCGTGCTTAAGCGCTCAGATAAATTTTTACATCTGTCCGATATTGTGAGCTTTCCACATCTAAGCTAGCTGGACGAGTGTGTATATGTGTGGAGGATGTCTGTGAGTATTTCAATGGAAAATGCAAATATGTATACGCTTGTGAACACGTGGTTTTTGCTTGTTAATGAAAATATCAAATCTCTCCCGCTCTCTCACTCACTCACACATGCACACACACACTCCCCCTCTCTCTCTATATATATATATGTATATATATAAAAATGCATATATATAAAAATGCATAAGTATATAACAACAATTACAGATGCGCATACTTTTCAAATATATATATATATGTATATATATATATTGACTCTTACAGATATAGATTTATATTTTTACATCTATATGCATGCAATTACATGCATATATATGTAGATATATATACCTCACACACAGACACACACACACACACACACATATATATATATATATATACACGCCCATGCACACACACACAAATATATATATATATTTATACACACACACACACACACACACACACACACACACACACATATATATATATACATTTTTATATGTTGAAATGATAGATTGTGGTGAATCTGACAATATGATAGAAATATGTGAAAAATTGTATAAATCAAACACTTAAAACCGGTTTTGAGGCGCTATTATTTCGTTCTTTTATTTAATTCGAAGAACTTTTTCAAACCTAAAATTAAAATTAGAAATCTTAAAACAAAATTCAAAAAAAAGGAAATATTGCGCTTCTTCAACACCCCACAAGGCAACAACTATACGGCCACCTATCTCCCATCACGAAAACTATCCAAGTTAGACGAACTGTACATACAGGACACTGCTGGAGAAGCAGGGACGAGCACATAAGTGTATTCCTATGGACCCCCACATATGGCCGAGCAAAAGCAGGACAACCAGCTCGAACATACATACAGCAGCTACGTGAGGATACGGGATGTAGCCCTGAAGATCTGCCAGAGGCCATGAACGATTGGGAGAAGTGGCGAGAGAGGGTCAGGGATATACGTGCTCGCAGCACGACATGATAATGATGAAACGATTTTAGTGTTTGATTTATCCAAATTTCTACATATTCCTATCACATTTATATATACATATATACAAACATAAATATATATGTATATACACACACATAAGCGCAAACACTCTATGAATACGGTTGATATGTCATTAATTAACCTAAGATGGTTGATATGCCATTAAAGAAACCAAACCAACCAAACCATTATATGCATACATTAATGCATGTGTAATAAGCTCAAAGGACTAGTGGGTAGAGTGTTCGCCAATGGTCTGGGAGATCTTTGTTCAGTCCCAGGTCGCGTCATACCACAGACTTTAAAGATGGTACTTGATACATCCTTGTTAAACAATCAGCAATATAAGGTACGTATCAAGGGTAAAGTGGAGCAATCCAGGAAAACAGTAGTGCCCTCCCCTACACCTCGGTGTAGTAGCTATTGAAAAGGGAGCCTTTCAGTAGCCCTCGACTACGGTCGCCAACTTTACTTTTACTATTAAACAACAATTCTGTATATACTAATTTTCACATTCATAATCATATATATGTTTATATATATATAGAGAGAGAGAGAGTTAGAGAGATAGATAGATTTAGATATATCATTAAAAGTGCATAAGGCACCAACTATACGACCACCTGCCTCCCATCATGAAAACTATCCAAGTTAGACGAACCAGACATGCAGGACACTGTTGGAGAAGCAGGGACGTGCTCATAAGTGATGTACTCCTATGGACCCCCACATATGGCCGGGAAAAAGCAGGACGACCAGCACAAACATACATCCAGCAATTATGTGAGGATACAGGGTGTGGTTCTGAAGACCTGCCGGAGGCGATGAACGATAGGGAGAAGTGGCGAGAGAGGGTCAGGGATATCCGTGTTTGCGGCCCGACATGATGATGATGATGATGAGGATAAGAGCGTATATAAATACATATATATTTGTATATATATATATACAAGTGCATATACATATATACACATATGTACACATGTGTATACATATATCTACATATATACATTTCTATCACCCCCCATATATATATATATAATTAATTTAATTAAAAAATTAATTAAATTAATTAATAAATTTCATAACCGAGTAAATAATAATAATATTATTTGTAAAAAAATAGAATGTAATTGTAAATCTCGAAGTGATTGTCCAATGGATGGTTTGTGTAATTTAGATAACGTAGTATATTAAGCTATTATTTATCCAAAAGAGGACATAAGTGATAAGAAATATTATATTGGCGTTTAATCTACTAATTTTAAAATTAGGTACGGAAATCATAAATATTCCTTCTCCCATGAGCATCAAAAAATCAAACTGCTCTATCAAAATATTATTGGGGATTAAAAAATAAAGGGTTAACCCCTGACATTCAATGGTCCATATTGAAAAGATCTAGTACCCCAAAATCTTTCGATAGTAGGTGCAATCTGTGTCTTGAAGAAAAAATCCACATTTTGCTTTTTCCTGAGCCAAAAAATTATTAAATAAGAGAAATGAACTAATAGCTAGGTGTAGACATAGGGCCAAATTTAAACTATAAATAATTAAACAAATAAATTTAAAAAAAAAAAGCCTAGTTATTTTGAGAATTAGAGTTAATTTTGAGAATAAATAAAATAAATTGTTTGATAGAAAATTGTGAAAAAGCATATAATACATATGTACTACGCATAAAAAGTGTAACTGATTAATGCCTTCTAAATATTTTCGAAATTTTAAAATATTTAAGTAAATTAAATATTTGTTTTTGTTTTAATATATCTATTACTGCATCTTTACGTGAGATTATTATTTAAAATTTAAATCTAATTAAAAATATCTGTAATTTAAGTCTAAATGTAATTAAAAAAAAAATATTACTTTAAAAAAATTAAAAAAAAAATAAATTTACTACATTGCTAACCGAAATTTAAATTTAAAACGGAAGTGGGCTTAATGAAGAGGTAACTCTTCACCCCTCTTCTATCCCCTCCCACTCTTCTATCCCCTCCCACTCTTATGTGTCTATTCTAGTTTTTTTTATCAAAAAGATCTGAAGAAGTCCTGTTAATTTTTTTTCGTGTTTTTGGAAATTTCAAAAATGCGTAACAGGATGAAAATAAATTTATAATCCTTCGTGATTGGTTTCGTTGCTTTTTCTTAAAGAAATTATTGCTCTGTAATATTGGTACATTGAGCTCTTTACCAGGAAGATTTAAATATTCATTCATGAATAATTTCTTGTCCTGATGGAATTACTCCCAACTCCGGTTTAACTGGACTAAATATACTATATATATATATATATATATATATATATATATATATATATATATATATATTAGTATTTCTTTAAAGAAAAAAACAAAGACCGGTTAATTTAGGATTATAAGTCTATTTCCCTCCTGTTTTTCAGTTTCTGGTGAATTCTCCTGAATGATTTTCTTGTCCTGAAGGAATTACTCCCAACTCCGGTTAAACTGGACTAAGTATACTATATATATATATATATATATATATATATATATATATATATATTAGTATTTCTTTAAAGAAAAAAACAAAGACCAGTTAATTTAGGATTATAAATCTATTTCCCTCCTGTTTTTCAGTTTCTGGTGAATTTAAATGTTCAGCTCCTGAATGATTTTCTTGTCCTGAAGGAATTACTCCCAACTCTGGTTTAACTGGACCGAATAATACCCTATATATATTAGTATGTATTTGGGCGCAGTCTTTCAGTTAAGCATGCTTGATGAAATAATAAAGACATATTTACGCTTTATAATTAAGACCCTCTAAAGTTTCCTAATAAATGTCTTGGATTCAAGTTGGAATTGTTGGATGGAATTATCAAAACCGTCCCGAGCGCTTTCGGAACTTTCATAGGCCATCATCATTTTTATGTTATAAAAAAACCTAGAAACTTTTAAAACACTTTAAAAACACTCTTTATACATACAAGCAACCCCTGATGAGGGCCTATGATAGATCCACGTTATGTGAAATATATCGCAGACATTTAACGGAAAAAGGAAAACGTTACCAAACTCCATTTGAATTTCATCTGACAAACTCGAATAAGCGAAATAGATCTATTATTGAAATGAACACTATTTCTAAATTTCTTGTTTTTTAAATTAAAAAAAAATACATTTGGCTCTGTCAGTATATGTTGTATTAAATAGCCGTGCATTTAGCACTCTTTCTTTGGATATTCGCAGTAATTATTTACTTGGTATATATATATATGATACCTTTCCAAGGGTATTTGCCCGAAAGTGAATGTAATAGCGCGACAGGAGTACGAACTCGCGTACTACGATTCCCCAGTCCATCGCTTTAACCTTTACATCACGAGGACACCCCCTCAAAAAGAACCGGGACATTGGCCCAGCGGTTAGAGTGTTCGCCAATGGCCCGGGAGACCTGGGTTCAATCCCAGGTCGAGTCATACCAAAGACTTTAAAAATGGTACTTGATACCACCTTGCTTAACACTCAGCATTATAAGGTACGGTTCAAGGGTAAAGTGGAGCAATCCTGGGAATGGAGTAGCGCCCTCCCCTACACCTTGGTGTAGTAGCTATCGAAAAGGGAGCCTTCGGGTCACCCTCGACTATGGTCGCTAACTTTACTTACTTACTTATATATATATATATATATGTGTGTGTGTGTGTTACAACAGTATATGTTTATCACTTTCTTACTTGGTAGTTTGTTGATGACCAAATGCGGTATAATTTGGAGAGAGCTATTATATATCATAATAATAACAAATAAACATATATTAGTTTTTATATATATCTAATAGCATTGATTCTTCTCTGCCTAATGATTGTCGAATAAGGACGGCATGAAACCCTGATTTCAGGTAAGAATCAAAGCTATCAAATATATATAAAAATTAGTATATATTTTTTTATTATTATATATATATATGTATATATCATTAAGAAAAAAACACAAACCGGTCATATTAGGATTATAAATTTATTTCCATCCTGTTAAATGTTTTTGATAAAATAAAAAAAAAACACGAAAAAAATTAGCAGAACTTCTTCAGATCTTATGGATAAAATAAATCAGAAGAGACACAGGACAGAAGGTGGGAGGGGATAGAAGAGGGGTGAAGAGTTATCTCCTCATTTAGCCCACTTCCGGTTTTTTGTTTTATCATCGGTTAGAATTATAGAAAATTAATATTTTTTTTAATTTATTTATTTTTAAAAATTTTAATTACTTTTTGACTTAAAACAACAGATTTAATACTAAATTAGAAAATTAACTTTATTCAATAACTTTACATAACGATACAGAAATAATTATATTAAATTAATTTCAAGATTTAATTAAATTTAACTTTTTTTTAAAAATCAGATTTATTTTTGCGCCTATTAAATCAGTTACACTTTTAATGATTAGTACGTATATATGATATGGTTTTTTTTAACATTTTTTTATCTTTTATTTTATTTTATTTTTATTCATTTGCATTAATTCTCAATTTAATCCTATGTTTCTTAAAAAAACATTATTTATGTTAATTTTCTATAGTTTAAATTTAGCCCAATGTCTACGCCTGGCTATTAATTCACATCTCTTATTTGATTATTTTATAGGCTCTGGGTAAAGTAAAATTTGTATCTTTTCTTCTTTTATATATATATATATATATATATATATATATATATATATATATATATATGATCGCAAATATAAAGATACGCATAAAAAATTATAGGTTTGGTTTCTTTGTTTAATGGCATATCAACTCTTTTTAGGTTATTTAATGCCAAAGCCATTCTCCTAGAAGAACAGTAGTGGGACTATTTAACCCATAGCTGGGAGGATAAGGGGGTTGATACCTTTCCCAAGGGTATTTGCCCGAAAGTGAATGTAATAGCGCGACAGGAGTACGAACTCGCGTACTACGATTCCCCAGTCCATCGCTTTAACCATTACATCACGAGGACACCCCCTCAAAAAGAATTATATATATGATGACAAATATAAAGTTACGTATAAAAGAATTGTTGCTTGATCCAAGAGATGATACCATATACTTTACTATACATTCATGATTTTATAACTTTTAATCACGTATATGAACATATCAATAAATATTCAAAACAGATACAGCTAGATAGAATCATTTTATCTGTGTTTTGTCAGGATTAATTAACCCAAAACACTGGTTACAGGCACAAAAAATAAGAAAGACACCGTCGCTTTGATTTATTTTTTTGCCACCCTCAACACTTACAAGAGAAAGAAATGTACCTGAAAAATAAATTCAGAATCCAACATAATCCAAACTACTTCATCATCATCATCATCATCATCATCACCATCATCATGTCGCGCCGCTAGGACGGATATCCCTGACCCTCTCTCGCCACTTCTCCCTATCGTTCATCGCCTCTGGCAGATCTTCAGGGCTACATTCTGCATCCTCACATAGCTGCTGAATGTATGATCGTGCTGGTCGCCCTGCTTTTGCCCGGCCATATGTGGCGGTCCATAAGAGTACATCACTTAAGAGCTCGCCCCTGCTTCTCCAGCAGTGTTCTGCATGTCTGGTTCGTCTAACTTAGATAGTTTTCGTGATGGGAGGCAGGTGGCAGAATAGTTGGTGTCTTGTGAGGTGTTGCCGCCAGGACTTGTTCAAGATTGCTCGCAGCATTCTTGTGTAATTGCCGTCTAGCTTCTTCTTCAGCCGTTTTGTTAGCGTCCATGTAGTGCATCCATACAGCAGTATCTATACGACAGCTGCCTGGAAGAAACTGCGTTTCCTTTTATCGGTTAGGTCTGATTTCCATATGATCGATAGCCTATTGATGGCTCTCCATGCCTTTGTTAACCGCGCGTCGATGTCCTTTTCTGTTGATGAGACGCTGCTTCCTAGGTAAGTGAATTTGTCTACTAACGGCTTCGAGCTGACAAAGAAAAGAAGCAGAAATTACCCCGCTAAAACAATTACCGACGCCGACTACGCCGATAACAGCGATACTGGCAAATACACCCAACCAAGCCGAAACACTACTGCATAGTTTGGTACGAGCAGCCGCAGGCATAGGCCTCCATGTCAATGTACACAAAACGGAATATATGTGCTATAATCAAACAGGTGACATCTCCACACTAGACGGAAGTACCTCATACACAACGTAAAAAATCATTCACAAAATAAAGAGATACAAAACTGATAATAACATAAAAAGATAAGATAAAAAAATAATTCACAATGTTACAAATAAATGCAATATATATATATATATATATATATATATATATATTTAATTGTTTTTCTAATTTTCATCATACAACGTGTGAAAGCACGTGTGATATCCTGCCCTCATCAACCGCCAACCAGAGGTGGTAAGACAGTTTCGGTAGTTCAAGGCGGTACTGCCACTACTAGCACTAACAAGCACCTTTTGCCACCGGACAGGGTATAAGGAGAATTATATATCTATCTATATATATATATATATGCACGCCAGATCAATTAAGAGCAGAGACTACATTATACGTAAATCTTCATTTGTAGTGTGCCGTTGATGATTTAAAGAAAAACGCGTTTACTTTCGGCTATTGATGTTATTACGCGTTTACAGTAACCGTTTCTATCGTAATCACACGGGAATGGTGGTTCTGCGTGTATTTCATTCATGCGGAAAACTTCTCGCTTTCGACCAAATATATAGAGGTTTGACAAAATAATGGAAACTCCGGAAAATTTCAAAGAAATTCATTTTTATATTGTTTTCCGATTGCAATCGTCCCATGAAATCTGGCTTTGTACAGCTCCTTTTTTACATTCTTTGAGGAAACTGAGTTCTCGAGATGGTCATTAAGATCTGTTGAAAATTTCAGAGCTGTATTCTTGTGATCCTTCCTTCGCGTAAGACTCCGTCGGTCCCTATCAGACAGCTTTCGCTTTCTTCCAGAGTTTTGCTTCAGTGAGGAGGTTTTTCCTTCTTTCTCAAATGCTGTCATTACTTTCGACACAGTACTCATTCCTACACCAAATAATTCAGCGGTTTTTATTACACTAGCGCCTGCCATACAAGCACCAACGATTTAAACTCTTTGAAATTCTGATAGATCTGCCTTTTCAATGAATTTTGGTTCGGTTCGGTTTCTTTGTTTAATGGCATATCAACTCTTTTTAGGTTATTTAATGCCAAAGCCATTCTCCTAGAAGAACAGTAGTGGTACTATTTAACCCATAGCTGGGAGGATAAGGGGGTTCATACCTTTCCCAAGGGTATTTGCCCGAAAGTGAACGTAATAGCACGACTGGAGTACGAACTCGCGTACTACGATTCCGCAGTCCATCGCTTTAACCATTACATTACGCGGACACCCCTCTAATGAATTTTGATTAATTTCTTTTGATGATATCTGTAAAAAAACAACCATTTTAGTAAAATAAGTTGAAAAAAATTAATTATGAATAAAAAAGAAGAGAAAAATAAACGTTTGACGGTTTTATTGGAGTTTCAAAATTAAGGTAATAAGATTCTAGTTGTTTCGATAATTTTGTCCAACCCTTATATATATGTGTGTGTTGGGGGGTATAGTTGGTATATATGGAAATATATTACACCTATACACACAAAAACACACAAATATACTTAGGTGCCCTCAGACTCACACATGTATACTCTCTCTTACACACACAAACACATTCTGTTTCTCTCTCTTACACACACACACACACACACACACATATATATAGATACATAGATGGATAGATCGGTAGATATAATGTAAGTAGCGGCGCATAAGTCAACCTTTTAAGTCCGAAAAAATCTCTACCAAACTACTAATCAACTAATACTGCAGAACTAAAATCTAAACTTTTACCATAAATGCTCAACCAGCTGACCAATAGTCCTAACAGTTGATTTACACTATTTATCTTACCTTCAACAGACTGCCACGGACATTTTCAAATTAAACCGTGTTTGGTGAACATATCTAACAAACAATTATCGCTACATCACACGCCATTTCAAACAGCTGACGCACTGACTGAAAACACTAAGTGGAACGTCACAGCATTCAGGCGGCTCGTCAAACAACTACGGTAACTTGTTAATCTGCATAATTTCATTGTAGAGAAATAGTTTGTGACTTCATATGAATACAAGCTCTAATGTATAAGATTCTCAAGCTTCATATTTGGCATGTAATTCTGTTTTCGATTGAAAATTACTCATGTATATATATATATATATATATATATATATATATATTTATGTATATTCTCTTAGCGGTGCCCGTGGTGTAATGGTTATCGTCATAGGAAATGGACACGGCGACACGAGTTCAAATCCTGGACGAGACTGATTGCATTTCACATAGCACTAATACCCTTGGGAAAGGTATGAATCCAATTATTCTCCCTCCAGCTATGGGTAAATAGCAGGGCAGACTAGGTTCTTCAGCCTTGGTGAGGCAACTAGTCTAGGAGAAGGAAAACTCTGAATTCAAACCTGTTAAACTCCGCTTAAAAATTGACCTTGTGTCATATCCTGCCCAAGTGGAGGGGTTGGTATATATGTATATATATTCTCTTGGTATGCGGTCGGCCTTTTCCATAGTCCCTGTTGTCAAAGCAAGCTTGATTTTTATTGAAAACCCATAACAAGAAGACAAGTGCGAGTATCAGAACATTAATCTTTTTTTTATATTCTACCATAACGGTATCAAATGATTTATAACTCTTCCTTCCATCTTATCTTCTTATCTAACCTTGTCTGTTGGTCATGCTGGCCGGACTATTTACTGTTTGAGTGTTCTTTGGATTGACATGGATTCATCTTGGTGTCTATTTCAGTTTTTGAGAAAAGGATACAACTTAGTTTATTTTTAGACGTCTTTATTTCCTCAAGTCTAATACAGCCACGTAGCAGGTGAATTAATCATTCCAAATACCCGTCTATTCTCTTCAGCGCCTGCTGCTAATCTAAAATACTATTTCTCACTTGCCGGAAACAACCAATCAGATAACTGTTAGAAGGGTCAGCAATGGTTCAAGCCCTATCAATAACAACACTGTTTTTTTCCAAGACTATTCAAATTAACGAATTACCTGTTAAATTTTTGAATTCATATAATTACACAACGTCACTAAATGAATAGGCACCCAATTCATTATGTAACAATATTAATGATATGTTGTGACAAGACTTATGGACTTTAGCAAGAATCGAAATCGATCACCAAATCATAATAGCGATCCTAATGTTATGGTTAACGTCGTATGAAATGGAAACAGCGACCCGGTTTCAAATTCTGGATGAGGCTCACTGCATTTCTCATGGCTTTAATATTCTTGGTAAAGGTATGCGTTTGACTATTGTACTTCCAACAACAGATTAATAGTAGGGCAGACTAGTTTCTTTAGCCTTGGTATCATCAGCCAGTATAGGAGATGGAAAATTCTGAATTTAAACCTGTTAAAATCTGCAGAAAAATTGATCTTGTGTCTTATCCTGCTGGTGCAGTGGGCTGGGATGACTATATACCGGACGCAACGAGTAATTAGCAAATTATTAATTTCGCGCATGCATCCTGTTTTTGGTTTTGTCTACTTTGCTGCAAACTAAATAAAGTTGGGCTGAGTCGAATACGGAAATCATCACCCGGTTGTAATTCAGTAGTAATTTCAAAACGGCATTCTGTACACTTGCACACTTCTCGGAAGCTCCAAGAGGAAAATTTACAGTGTTTGAATGTCAAACTAAGTACAGGACACAAGATTCCAGAGAATTCGAAGAGTTGGAAGAGTCGAATCTGAGGAGAGTGCAGAAGATTCGAAAAGAGTTGGAAGAGTCAAATCTGTGGAGATGCAGAAGATTCGAAAAGAGCTGGAAGAGACGAATCTGTGGAGAGCGCCGAGATTCGAAATGACTAGGAGAGTCGAATCTGTGGAGAGTGCAGAAGATTCGAAAAGAGTTGGAAGAGTCGAATCTGTAGAGAGTGCAGAAGATTCGAAAAAAGTTGGAAGAGTCGAATCTGTGGAGAGTGCAGACTATTCAAAAGAGTTGGAAGAGTCGAATCTGTGGAGAGTGCAGACGATTCGAAAAGAGTTGGAAGAGTCGAATCTGTGGAGAGTGCAGACGATTCGAAAAGAGTTGGAAGAGTCGAATCTGTGGAGTTTGCAAAACATTCGAAAAGAGTTGGAAGAGTCGAATCTGTGGAGAGTGCAGAAGATTCGAAATGACTTAGAAGCATCGAATCGGTGGAGAGTACAGACGATTCGAAAAGAGTTGGAAGAGTCGAATCTGTGGACAGTGCAGAAGATTCGAAGAGAGTTGGAAGAGTCGAATCTGTGGAGAGTGAAGAAGATTTGAAAAGTGTTGGAAGAGTCGAATCTGTGGAGAGTGCAGAAGATTCGAAAAGAGTTGGAAGAGTCGAATTTGTGGAGAGTGAAGAAGATTTTAAAAGTGTTGGAAGAGTCGAATCTGTGGAGAGTGCAGAAGATTCGAAAAGAGTTGGAAGAGTCGAATCTGTGGAGAGTGAAGAAGATTTTAAAAGTGTTGGAAGAGTCGAATCTGTGGAGAGTGCAGAAGATTCAAAAAGAGTTGGAAGAGTCGAATCTGTGGAGAGTGCAGAAGATTCGAAAAGAGTTGGAAGAGTCGAATCTGTGGAGAGTGCAGACTATTCAAAAGAGTTGGAAGAGTCGAATCTGTGGAGAGTGCAGGAGATTCTAAAAGAGTCGGAAGAGTCGAATCTGTGGAGAGTGCAGAAATTCGAAAAGAGTTGGAAGAGTCGAATCTGTGGAGTTTGCAAAACATTCGAAAAGAGTTGTAAGAGTCGAATTTGTGGAGAGTGCAGAAGATTCGAAAAAAGTTGGAAGAGTCGAATCTGTGGAGAGTGCAGACTATTCAAAAGAGTTGGAAGAGTCGAATCTGTGTAGAGTGCAGAGAATTCGAAAAGAGTTGGAAGAGTCGAATTTGTGGAGAGTGCAGAAGATTCAAAAAGAGTTGGAGGAGTCGAATCTGTGGAGAGTGCAGAAGATTCAAAAAGAGTTGGAAGAGTCGAATCTGTGGAGAGTGCAGAAGTTTCGAAAAGATTTGGAAGAGTCGAATCTGTGGAGAGTGCAGAAGATTCGAAAAGAGTAGGAAGAGTCGAATTTGTGGAGAGTGCAGAAGATTCGAAAAGAGTTGGAAGAGTCGAATCTGTGGAGAGTGCAGAAGATTCGAAAAAAGTTGGAAGAGTCGAAACTGTGGAGAGTGCAGACGATTCGAAAAGAGTTGGAAGAGTCGAATCTGTGGAGAGTGCAGACGATTCGAAAAGAGTTGGAAGAGTCGAATCTGTGGAGTTTGCAAAACATTCGAAAAGAGTTGGAAGATTCGAATCTGTGGAAAGTGCAGAAGATTCGAAATGACTTAGAAGCATCGAATCTGTGGAGAGTACAGACGATTCGAAAAGATTTGGAAGAGTCGAATCTGTGGAGAGTGCAGAAGATTCGAAAAGAGTTGTAAGAGTCGAATCTGTGGAGAGTGCAGACTATTCGAAAGAGTTGGAAGAGTCGAATCTGTGGAGAGTGCTGAAGATTGGAAAAGAGTTGGAAGAGTCGAATCTGTGGAAAGTGCAGACGATTCGAAAAGAGTTGGAAGAGTCAAATCTGTTGAGAGTGCAGTCGATTCGAAAAGAGTTGGAAGAGTCGAATCTGTGGAGAGTGCAGAAATTCGAAAAGAGTTGGAAGAGTCGAATCTGTGGAGAGTTCAGACAATTCGAAAAGAGTTGGAAGAGTCGAATCTGTGGAGAGTGCAGAAGATTCGAAAAGAGTTGGAAGAGTCGAATCTGTGGAGAGTGCAGAAGATTCGAAAAGAGTTGGAAGAGTCGAATCTGTGGAGAGTGCAGAAGATTCGAAAAGAGTTGGAAGAGTCGAATCTGTGGAGAGTGCAGAAGTTTCGAAAAGAGTTGGAAGAGTCAAATCCGTGGAGAGTGCAGAAGATTCGAAAAGAGTTGGAAGAGTCGAATCTGTGGAGAGTGCGGAAGATTTGAAAAGAGTTGGAAGAGTCGAATCTGTGGAGAGTGCAGAAGATTCGAAAAGAGTTGGAAGAGTCGAATCTGTGGAGAGTGCAGAAGATTCGAAGAGCTGGAAGATTCGAATCTGTGGAGAGTGCACAGATTCGAAATGACTAGGAGAGTCGAATCTGTGGAGAGTGCAGAAATTCGAAAAGAGTTGGAAGAGTCGAATCTCTGGAGAGTGCAGAAGATTCGAAAAGAGTTGGAAGAGTCGAATCTGTGGAGAGTGCAGAAGATTCGAAAAGAGTTGGAAGAGTCGAATCTGTGGAGAGTGCAGAAGATTCGAAAAGAGTTGGAAGAGTCGAATCTGTGGAGAGTGCAGAAGATTCGAAAAGAGTTGGAAGAGTCGAATCTGTGGAGAGTGCAGACGATTCGAAAAGAGTTGGAAGAGTCGAATCTGTGGAGAGTGCAGACAATTCGAAAAGAGTTGGAAGAGTCAAATCTGTGGAGAGTGCAGACGATTCGTAAAGAGTTGGAAGAGTCGAATCTGTGGAGAGTGCAGAGATTCGAAATGACTAGGAGAGTCGAATCTGTGGAGAGTGCTGAAGATTCAAAAAGAGTTGGAAGAGTCGAATCTGTGGAGAGTGCAGAAGATTCGAAAAGAGTTGGAAGAGTCGAATCTGTGGAGAGTGCAGAAGATTCGAAAAGAGTTAGAAGAGTCGAATCTGTGGAGAGTGCAGAAATTCGAAAAGAGTTGGAAGAGTCGAATTTTTGGAGAGTGCAGAAGATTCGAAATGACTTAGAAGCATCGAATCTGTGGAGAGTGGTGAAGATTCAAAACGATTTGGAAGAGTCGAAACTATGGAGAGTTCAGAAGATTCGAAATGAGTTGGAAGAGTCGAATCTGTGGAGAGTGCAGACGATTCGAAAAGAGTTGGAAGAGTCGAATCTGTGGAGAGTGCAGAAGATTCGAAATGACTTACAAGCATCGAATCTGTGGAGAGTGGTGAAGATTCAAAAAGATTTGGAAGAGTCGAAACTGTGGAGAGTTCAGAAGATTCGAAATGAGTTGGAAGAGTCGAATCTGTGGAGAGTGCAGAAGATTCGAAAAGAGTTGGAAGAGTAAAATCTGTGGAGAGTGCAGAAATTCGAAAAGAGTTGGAAGAGCGGAATCTGTGGAGAGTGCAGAAGATTCGAAAAGAGTTGGAAGAGTGGAATCTGTGGAGAGTGCACACGATTCGAAAAGAGTTGGAAGAGTCGAATCTGTGGAGAGTGCAGACGATTCGAAAAGAGTTGGAAAAGTCGAATCTGTGGAGAGTGCAGAGATTCGAAATGACTAGGAGAGTCGAATCTGTGGAGAGTGCAGAAGATTCGAAATGAGTTGGAAGAGTCGAATCTGTGGAGAGTGCAGAAGATTCGAAAAGAGTTGGAAGAGTGGAATCTGTGGAGAGTGCAGAAGATTCGAAAAGAGTTGGAAGAGTAAAATCTGTGGAAAGTGCAGAAATTCGAAAAGAGTTGGAAGAGTCAAATCTGTGGAGAGTGCAGACGATTCGTAAAGAGTTGGAAGAGTCGAATCTGTGGAGAGTGCAGAGATTCGAAATGACTAGGAGAGTCGAATCTGTGGAGAGTGCTGAAGATTCAAAAAGAGTTGGAAGAGTCGAATCTGTGGAGAGTGCAGAAGATTCGAAAAGAGTTGGAAGAGTCGAATCTGTGGAGAGTGCAGAAGATTCGAAAAGAGTTAGAAGAGTCGAATCTGTGGAGAGTGCAGAAATTCGAAAAGAGTTGGAAGAGTCGAATTTTTGGAGAGTGCAGAAGATTCGAAATGACTTAGAAGCATCGAATCTGTGGAGAGTGGTGAAGATTCAAAAAGATTTGGAAGAGTCGAAACTGTGGAGAGTTCAGAAGATTCGAAATGAGTTGGAAGAGTCGAATCTGTGGAGAGTGCAGACGATTCGAAAAGAGTTGGAAGAGTAAAATCTGTGGAGAGTGCACAAATTCGAAAAGAGTTGGAAGAGTCGAATCTGTGGAGAGTGCAGAAATTCGAAAAGAGTTGGAAGAGTCGAATTTTTGGAGAGTGCAGAAGATTCGAAATGACTTACAGCATCGAATCTGTGGAGAGTGGTGAAGATTCAAAACGATTTGGAAGAGTCGAAACTGTGGAGAGTTCAGAAGATTCGAAATGAGTTGGAAGAGTCGAATCTGTGGAGAGTGCAGACGATTCGAAAAGAGTTGGAAGAGTCGAATCTGTGGAGAGTGCAGAAGATTCGAAATGACTTAGAAGCATCGAATCTGTGGAGAGTGGTGAAGATTCAAAAAGATTTGGAAGAGTCGAAACTGTGGAGAGTTCAGAAGATTCGAAATGAGTTGGAAGAGTCGAATCTGTGGAGAGTGCAGACGATTCGAAAAGAGTTGGAAGAGTCGAATCTGTGGAGAGTGCAGAAGATTCGAAAAGAGTTGGAAGAGTCGAATTTTTGGAGAGTGCAGAAGATTCGAAATGACTTAAAAGCATCGAATCTGTGGAGAGTGGTGAAGATTCAAAACGATTTGGAAGAGTCGAAACTGTGGAGAGTTCAGAAGATTCGAAATGAGTTGGAAGAGTCGAATCTGTGGAGAGTGCAGACGATTCGAAAAGAGTTGGAAGAGTCGAATCTGTGGAGAGTGCAGAAGATTCGAAATGACTTAGAAGCATCGAATCTGTGGAGAGTGCAGAAGATTCGAAAAGAGTTGGAAGAGTCGAATCTGTGGAGAGTGCAGAAGATTCGAAATGACTTAGAAGCATCGAATCTGTGGAGAGTGCAGACGATTCGAAAAGAGTTGGAAGAGTCGAATCTGAGGAGAGTGCAGAAGATTCGAAATGACTTAGAAGCATCGAATCTGTGGAGAGTGGTGAAGATTCAAAAAGATTTGGAAGAGTCGAAACTGTGGAGAGTTCAGAAGATTCGAAATGAGTTGGAAGAGTCGAATCTGTGGACAGTGCAGACGATTCGAAAAGAGTTGGAAGAGTCGAATCTGTGGAGAGTGCAGAAATTCGAAAAGAGTTGGAAGAGTCGAATTTTTGGAGAGTGCAGAAGATTCGAAATGACTTAGAAGCATCGAATCTGTGGAGAGTGGTGAAGATTCAAAACGATTTGGAAGAGTCGAAACTGTGGAGAGTTCAGAAGATTCGAAATGAGTTGGAAGAGTCGAATATGTGGAGAGTGCAGACGATTCGAAAAGAGTTGGAAGAGTCGAATCTGTGGAGAGTGCAGACGATTCGAAAAGAGTTGGAAGAGTCGAATCTGTGGAGAGTGCAGAAGATTCGAAAAGAGTTGGAAGAGTCGAATCTGTGGAGAGTGCAGACGATTCGAAAAGAGTTGGAAGAGTCGAATCTGTGGAGAGTGCAGAAGATTCGAAAAGAGTTGGAAGAGTCGAATCTGTGGAGAGTGCAGAAGATTCGAAATGAGTTGGAATAGTCGAATCTGTGGAGAGAGCAGAAGATTCAAAAAGAGTTGGAAGAGTCGAATCTGTGGAGAGTGCAGAAGATTCGAAATGACTTAGAGAGTCGAATCTGTGGAGAGTGCAGATGATTCGGAAGGGGTTGGAAGATTTGAATCTGTGGGGAGTGCAGAAGATTTGAAAAGAGTTGGAAGAGTCGAATCTGTGAAGAGTGCAGACGATTCAAAATGAGTTGGAAGAGTCGAATCTGTGGAGAGTGCAGACGATTCGAAAAGAGTTGGAAGAGTCGAATCTGTGGAGAGTGCAGAAGATTCGAAAAGAGTTGGAAGAGTCGAATCTGTGGAGAGTGCAGACGATTCGAAAAGAGTTGGAAGAGTCGAATCTGTGGAGAGTGCAGAAGATTCGAAAAGAGTTGGAAGAGTCGAATCTGTGGAGAGTGCAGAAGATTCGAAATGAGTTGGAATAGTCGAATCTGTGGAGAGTGCAGAAGATTCGAAAAGAGTTGGAAGAGTCGAATCCGTGGAGAGTGCAGAAGATTCGAAAAGTGTTGGAAGAGTTAAATCTGTGGAGAGTGCAGACTTTTCGAAAAGAGTTGGAAGAGTCGAATCTGTGGAGAGTGCAGAGATTCGAAATGACTAGGAGAGTCGAATCTGTGGAGAGTGCTGAAGATTCAAAAAGAGTTGGAAGAGTCGAATCTGTGGAGAGTGCAGAAGATTCGAAAAGAGTTGGAAGAGTCGAATCTGTGGAGAGTGCAGAAGATTCGAAAAGAGATGGAAGAGTCGAATCTGTGGAGAGTGCAGAAATTCGAAAAGAGTTGGAAGAGTCGAATCACTGGAGGTGCAGAAGATTCGAAAAGAGTTGGAAGAGTCGAATCTGTGGAGAGTGCAGACGATTCGAAAAGAGTTGGAAGAGTCGAATCTGTGGAGAGTGCAGACGATTCGAAAAGAGTTGGAAAAGTCGAATCTGTGGAGAGTGCAGAAGATTCGAAAAGAGTTGGAAGAGTCGAATCTGTGGAGAGTGCAGAAGATTCGAAAAGAGATGAAAGAGTCGAATCTGTGGAGAGTGCAGAAATTCGAAAAGAGTTGGAAGAGTCGAATCTCTGGAGGTGCAGAAGATTCGAAAAAAGTTGGAAGAGTCGAATCTGTGGAGAGTGCAGAAGATTCGAAAAGAGTTGGAAGAGTAAAATCTGTGGAGAGTGCAGACGATTCGAAAAGAGTTGGAAGAGTCGAATCTGTGGAGAGTGCAGAAGATTCGAAAAGAGTTGGAAGAGTAAAATCTGTGGAGAGTGCAGACGATTCGAAAAGAGTTGGAAGAGTAGAATCTGTGGAGAGTGCAGACGATTCGAAAAGAGTTAGAAGAGTCGAATCTGTGGAGAGTGCAGAAATTCGAAAAGAGATGGAAGAGTCGAATCTGTGGAGAGTGCAGAAGATTCGAAATGACTTAGAAGCATCGAATCTGTGGAGAGTGGTGAAGATTCAAAAAGATTTGGAAGAGTCGAAACCGTGGAGAGTTCAGAAGATTCGAAATGAGTTGGAAGAGTCGAATCTGTGGAGAGTGCAGACGATTCGAAAAGAGTTGGAAGAGTCGAATCTGTGGAGAGTGCAGACGATTAGAAAAGAGTTGGAAGAGTCGAATCTGTGGAGAGTGCAGAAGATTCGAAATGACTTAGAAGCATCGAATCTGTGGAGAGTGGTGAAGATTCAAAAAGATTTGGAAGAGTCGAATCCGTGGAGAGTTCAGAAGATTCGAAATGAGTTGGAAGAGTCGAATCTGTGGAGAGTGCAGACGCTTCGAAAAGAATTGGAAGAGTCGAATCTGTGGAGAGTGCAGACGATTCGAAAAGAGTTGGAAGAGTCGAATCTGTGGAGAGTGAAGAAGATTCGAAATGACTTAGAAGCATCGAATCTGTGGAGAGTGGTGAAGATTCAAAAAGATTTGGAAGAGTCGAAACTGTGGAGAGTTCAGAAGATTCGAAATGAGTTGGAAGAGTCGAATCTGTGGAGAGTGCAGACGATTCGAAAAGAGTTGGAAGAGTCGAATCTGTGGAGAGTGCAGACGATTCGAAAAGAGTTGGAAGAGTAAAATCTGTGGAGAGTGCAGACGATTCGAAAAGAGTTGGAAGAGTCGAATCTGTGGAGAGTGCAGAAGATTTGAAAAGAGTTGGAAGAGTTGAATCTGTGGAGAGTGCAGACGATTCGAAAAGATTTGGAAGAGTCGAATCTGTGGAGAGTGCAGAAATTCGAAAATAGTTGGAAGAGTCCAATCTGTGGAGGGTGCAGAAATTCGAAAAGAGTTGGAAGAGTCGAATCTGTGGAGAGTGCAGAAGATTTGAAAAGAGTTAGAAGAGTCGAATCTGTGGAGATTGCAGAAGATTCGAAAAGAGTTGGAAGAGTCGAATCTGTAAAGAGTGCAGAAGATTCGAAAAGAGTTGGAAGAGTCGAATCCGTGGAGAGTGCAGAAGATTCGAAAAGAGTTGAAAGAGTCGAATCTGTGGAGAGTGCAGAAATTCGAAAAGAGTTGAAAGAGTCGAATCTGTGGAGAGTGCAGAAGATTCGAAAAGAGTTGGAAGAGTCGAATCTGTGGAGAGTGCAGACGATTCGAAAAGAATTGGAAGAGTCGAATCTGTGGAGAGTGCTGAAATTCGAAAAGAGTTGAAAGAGTCGAATCTGTGGAGAGTGCAGAAATTCGAAAAGAGTTGAAAGAGTCGAATCTGTGGAGAGTGCAGAAGATTCGAAAATAGTTGAAAGTGTGGAATCTCTGGAGAGTGCAGACGATTCGAAAAGAGTTGGAAGAGTCGAACCTGTGGAGAGTACAGACGATTCGAAAAGAGTTGGAAGAGTCGAATCTGTGGAGAGTGCAGAAATTCGAAAACAATTGAAAGAGTCGAATCTGTGGAGAGTGCAGAAGATTCGAAAAGAGATGAAAGAGTCGAATCTGTGGAGAGTGCAGAAATTCGAAAAGAGTTGGAAGAGTCGAATCTCTGGAGGTGCAGAAGATTCGAAAAGAGTTGGAAGAGTCGAATCTGTGGAGAGTGCAGAAGATTCGAAAAGAGTTGGAAGAGTAAAATCTGTGGAGAGTGCAGACGATTCGAAAAGAGTTGGAAGAGTCGAATCTGTGGAGAGTGCAGAAGATTCGAAAAGAGTTGGAAGAGTAAAATCTGTGGAGAGTGCAGACGATTCGAAAAGAGTTGGAAGAGTAGAATCTGTGGAGAGTGCAGACGATTCGAAAAGAGTTAGAAGAGTCGAATCTGTGGAGAGTGCAGAAATTCGAAAAGAGATGGAAGAGTCGAATCTGTGGAGAGTGCAGAAGATTCGAAATGACTTAGAAGCATCGAATCTGTGGAGAGTGGTGAAGATTCAAAAAGATTTGGAAGAGTCGAAACCGTGGAGAGTTCAGAAGATTCGAAATGAGTTGGAAGAGTCGAATCTGTGGAGAGTGCAGACGATTCGAAAAGAGTTGGAAGAGTCGAATCTGTGGAGAGTGCAGACGATTAGAAAAGAGTTGGAAGAGTCGAATCTGTGGAGAGTGCAGAAGATTCGAAATGACTTAGAAGCATCGAATCTGTGGAGAGTGGTGAAGATTCAAAAAGATTTGGAAGAGTCGAATCCGTGGAGAGTTCAGAAGATTCGAAATGAGTTGGAAGAGTCGAATCTGTGGAGAGTGCAGACGCTTCGAAAAGAATTGGAAGAGTCGAATCTGTGGAGAGTGCAGACGATTCGAAAAGAGTTGGAAGAGTCGAATCTGTGGAGAGTGAAGAAGATTCGAAATGACTTAGAAGCATCGAATCTGTGGAGAGTGGTGAAGATTCAAAAAGATTTGGAAGAGTCGAAACTGTGGAGAGTTCAGAAGATTCGAAATGAGTTGGAAGAGTCGAATCTGTGGAGAGTGCAGACGATTCGAAAAGAGTTGGAAGAGTCGAATCTGTGGAGAGTGCAGACGATTCGAAAAGAGTTGGAAGAGTAAAATCTGTGGAGAGTGCAGACGATTCGAAAAGAGTTGGAAGAGTCGAATCTGTGGAGAGTGCAGAAGATTTGAAAAGAGTTGGAAGAGTTGAATCTGTGGAGAGTGCAGACGATTCGAAAAGATTTGGAAGAGTCGAATCTGTGGAGAGTGCAGAAATTCGAAAAGAGTTGGAAGAGTCCAATCTGTGGAGGGTGCAGAAATTCGAAAAGAGTTGGAAGAGTCGAATCTGTGGAGAGTGCAGAAGATTTGAAAAGAGTTAGAAGAGTCGAATCTGTGGAGATTGCAGAAGATTCGAAAAGAGTTGGAAGAGTCGAATCTGTAAAGAGTGCAGAAGATTCGAAAAGAGTTGGAAGAGTCGAATCCGTGGAGAGTGCAGAAGATTCGAAAAGAGTTGAAAGAGTCGAATCTGTGGAGAGTGCAGAAATTCGAAAAGAGTTGAAAGAGTCGAATCTGTGGAGAGTGCAGAAGATTCGAAAAGAGTTGGAAGAGTCGAATCTGTGGAGAGTGCAGACGATTCGAAAAGAATTGGAAGAGTCGAATCTGTGGAGAGTGCTGAAATTCGAAAAGAGTTGAAAGAGTCGAATCTGTGGAGAGTGCAGAAATTCGAAAAGAGTTGAAAGAGTCGAATCTGTGGAGAGTGCAGAAGATTCGAAAATAGTTGAAAGTGTGGAATCTCTGGAGAGTGCAGACGATTCGAAAAGAGTTGGAAGAGTCGAACCTGTGGAGAGTACAGACGATTCGAAAAGAGTTGGAAGAGTCGAATCTGTGGAGAGTGCAGAAATTCGAAAACAATTGAAAGAGTCGAATCTGTGGAGAGTGCAGAAGATTCGAAAAGAGTTGGAATATTGGAATCTGTGGAGAGTGCAGACAATTTGAAAAGAGTTGGAAGAGTCGAATCTGTGGAGAGTGCAGAAGATTCAAAAAGAGTTGGAAGAGTCGAATCTGTGGAGAGTGCAGAAGATTCGAAATGACTTAGAGAGTCGAATCTGTGGAGAGTGCAGATGATTCGAAAGGGGTTGGAAGATTTGAATCTGTGGGGAGTGCAGAAGATTTGAAAAGATTTGGAAGAGTCGAATCTGTGAAGAGTGCAGACGATTCAAAATGAGTTGGAAGAGTCGAATCTGTGGAGAGTGAAGAGATTCAAAAAGAGTTGGAAGAGTCGAATCTGTGGAGAAAGCAGACGATTTGAAAAGAGTTGGAAGAATCGTATCTGTGGAGAGTGCAGAAGATTCAAAAAGAGTTGGAAGAGTCGAATCTGTGGAGAGTGCAGAGGATTCGAAATGACTCAGAAGAGTTGAATCTGTGGAGGGTACAGAAGATTCGAAAAGAGTTGGAAGAGTCGAATCTGTGGAGAGTGCAGAAGTTTCAAATGACTTAGAAGCATCGAATCTGTGGAGAGTTCAGAAGATTCGAAAAGAGTTGGAAGAGTTAATCTGTGGAGAGTGGAGATGATTCGAAAAGAGTTGGAAGAGTCGAATCTGTGGAGAGTGCAGACGATTCGGAAAGATTTGGAAGAGTCGAATCTGTGGAGAGTGCAGAAGATTCGGAATGACTTGGAAGAGTTGAATCTGTGGAGAGTGCAGACGATTCGAAAATAGTTGGAAGAGTCGAATCTGTGGAGAGTGCAGACGATTCAAAAAGAGTTGGAACAGTCGAATCTTAGGAGAGTTCAGAAATTCGAAAAGATTTGAAAGAGTTGAATCTGTGGGGAGTGCAGTAGATTCAAAAAGAGTTGGAAAAGTCGAATCTGTGGGGAGTGCAGAAGATTCAAATGACTTAGAAGCGTTGAATCTGTGGAGAGTGCTGAAGATTCGAAAAGAGTTGGAAGAGTCGAATCTCTGAAGAATGCAGATTCTTCGAAAAGAGTTGGAAGAGTCGAATCTGTGGAGATTGCAGAAGATTCGAAAAGTGTTGGAAGAGTCGAATCTGTGGAGAGTGCAGAAGATTCGAAAAGAGTTGGAAGACTCAAATCTGTGGAGAGTGCACACTATTCGAAAGAGTTCGAAGAGTCGAATCTGTGGAGAGTGCTGAAGATTGGAAAAGAGTTGGAAAAGTCGAATCTGTGGAAAGTGCAGATGATTCGAAAAGAGTTGGAAGAGTCAAATCTGTGGAGAGTGCAGACGATTCGAAAAGAGTTGGAAGAGTCGAATCTGTGGAGAGTGTAGAAGATTCGAAAAGAGTTGGAAGAGTCGAATCTGTGGAGAGTGCAGAAGATTCGAAAAGAGTTGGAAGAGTCGAATCTGTGGAGAGTGCAGAAGATTCGAAAAGAGTTGGAAGAGTCGAATCCGTGGAGAGTGTAGAAGATTCGAAAAGAGTTGGAAGAGTCGAATCTGTGGAGAGTGCAGAAGATTCGAAAAGATTTGGAAGAGTCGAATTTGTGAAGAGTGCAGAAGATTCAAAAAGAGTTGGAAGAGTGTAATCTGTGGAGATGCAGACGATTCAAAAAGAGTTGGAAGTGTCGAATCTGTGGAGAATGGAGACGATTCGAAAAGAGTTTGAAGAGTCGAATCTGTGGAGAGTGCAGACGATTCAAAAAGAGTTGGAAGAGTCGAATCTGTGGAGAGTGCAGAAATTCGAAAAGAGTTGAAAGAGTCGAATCTGTGGGGTGTGCAGAAGATTCGAAAAGAGTTGGAAGAGTCGAATCTGTGGGGAGTGCAGAAGATTCAAATGACTTAGAAGCGTCGAATCTGAAGACAGTGCTGAGGAGTCGAAAAGAGTTGGAAGAGTCGAATCTTTGGAGAGTGCAGAAAATTCGAAAAGAGTTGGAAGAGTCGAATTTGTGGAGATTGCAGACGATTCGAAAAGAGTTGGAAGAGTTGAATCTGTGGAGAGTGCAGACGATTCAAAAGGATTTGGAAGAGTCGAATCTGTGGAGAGTGCAGAAATTCGAAAAGAGTTGGAAGAGTCGAATCTGTGGAGAGTGCAGACGATTCGAAAAGAATTGGAAGAGTCGAATCTGTGGAGAGTGCAGAAATTCGAAAAGAGTTGAAAGAGTCGAATCTGTGGAGAGTGCAGAAATTCGAAAAGAGTTGAAAGAGTCGAATCTGTGGAGAGTGCAGAAGATTCGAAAATAGTTGAAATTGTCGAATCTCTGGAGAGTGCAGACGATTCGAAAAGAGTTGGAAGAGTCGAATCTGTGGAGAGTACAGACGATTCGAAAAGAGTTGGAAGAGTCGAATCTGTGGAGAGTGAAGAATTTCGAAAACAATTGAAAGAGTCGAATCTGTGGAGAGTGCAGAAGATTCGAAAAGAGTTGGAATATTTAAATCTGTGGAGAGTGCAGACGATTCGAAAAGAGTTGGAAGAGCCGAATCTGTGGGGAGTGCAGAAGATTTGAAAAGAGTTGGAAAAGTCGAATCTGTGCAGAGTGCAGACGATTCAAAATGAGTTGGAAGAGTCGAATCTGTGGAGAGTGCAGAGATTCAAAAAGAGTTGGAAGAATCGAATCTGTGGAGAAAGCAGACGATTTGAAAAGAGTTGGAAGAGTCGTATCTGTGGAGAGTGCAGAAGATTCTAAAAGAGTTGGAAGAGTCGAATCTGTGGAGAGTGCAGAGGATTCGAAATGACTTAGAAGAGTTGTATGTGTGGAGAGTACAGAAGATTCGAAAAGAGTTGGAAGAGTCGAATCTGTGGAGAGTGCAGAAGTTTCAAATGACTTAGAAGCGTCGAATCTGTGGAGAGTTCAGAAGATTCAAAAAGAGTTGGAAGAGTTAATCTGTGGAGAGTGGAGATTATTCGAAAAGAGTTGGAAGAGTCGAACCTGTGGAGAGTGCAGACGATTCGGAAAGAGTTGGAAGAGTCGAATCTGTGGAGAGTGCAGAAGATTCGGAATGACTTGGAAGAGTTGAATCTGTGGAGAGTGCAGACGATTCAAAAAGAGTTGGAAGAGACGAATCTGTAGTGAGTGCAGACGATTAAAAAGAGTTGGATGGGTCGAATCTGTGGAGAGTGAAGACGATTCAAAAAGAGTTGGAAGAGTCAAATCTGTGGAGAGTGGAGACGATTCGAAAAGAGTTGGAAGAGTCGAATCTGTGGAGAGTGCAGACGATTCAAAAAGAGTTGGAATAGTCGAATCTTTGGAGAGTTCAGAAATTCGAAAAGATTTGAAAGAGTTGAATTATTGGGGAGTGCAGTAGATTCAAAAAGAGTTGGAAAAGTCGAATCTGTGGGGAGTGCAGATGATTCAAATGACTTAGAAGCGTCGAATCTGTGGAGAGTGCTGAAGATTCGAAAAGAGTTGGAAGAGTCGAATCTCTGAAGAATGCAGACGCTTCGAAAAGAGTTGGAAGAGTCGAATCTGTGGAGATTGCAGAAGATTCGAAAAGTGTTGGAAGAGTCGAATCTGTGGAGAGTGGAGAAGATTCGAAAAGAGTTGGAAGAGTCGAATCTGTGGAGATTGTAGAAGATTCGAAAAGAGTTGGAAGAGTCGAATCTGTGGAGAGTGCAGAGGATTCGAAAAGAGTTGGAAGAGTCGAATCTGTGGAGAGTGCAGAAGATTCGAAAAGAGTTGGAAGAGTCGAATCTGTGGAGAGTGCAGACGATTCGAAAAGAGTTGGAAGAGTTGAATCTGTGGAGAGTGCAGTCGATTCGAAAAGATTTGGAAGAGTCGAATCTGTGGAGAGTGCAGACGATTCGAAAAGAGTTGGAAGATTCGAATCTGTGGAGAGTGCAGAAATTCGAAAAGAGTTGGAAGAGTTGAATCTGTGGAGAGTGCAGACGATTCGAAAAGAGTTGGAAGAGTTGAATCTGTGGAGAGTGCAGACGATTCGAAAAGATTTGGAAGAGTCGAATTTGTGGAGAATGCAGACGATTCGAAAAGAGTTGGAAGATTCGAATCAGTGGAGTGTGCAGACGATTAGGAAAGAGTTGGAATAGCCAAATTTGTAGAGAATGTAGACGATTCGAACTGAGTTGGAGGAGTCGAATCTGTGGAGATAGCTGACGATTCGAAAAAAGTTGGAAGAGTCGAATCTGTGGAGAGTGCAGAAGATTCGAAAAGTGTTGGAAGAGTCGAATCTGTGGAGAGTGCAGACGATTCAAAAGATTTGATAGAGTCGAATCTGTGGAAAGTGCAGACGATTCGAAAAGGGTTGGAAGAGTCGTATCTGTGGAGAGTGCAGGAGTTTCGAAAAGAGTTGGAAGAGTCGAATTTGAGGAGAATGCAGACGATTCGAAAAGATTTGGAAGAGTCAAATCTGTGGAAAAAGCAGACGTTTCGAACAGAGTTGGAAGAGTCGAATCTGTGGAGAGTGCAGAAGATTCGAAATGAAATAGAAAAGTCGAATCTGTGGAGAATGCAGAAGATTCGAAAAGAGTTGGAAGATTCGAATCTGTGGAAAGTGCAGAAATTCGAAAGAGTTGGAAGAGTCGAATCTGTGGAGAGTGCAGAAGATTTGAAAAGAGTCGTAAGAGTCGAATATGTGGAGAGTGCAGACGATTTGAAATGACTTAGAAGCGTCAAATATGAGAAGAGTGCTGAAGATTCGAAAAGAGTTGGAAGAGTCGAATTTGTGGAGAGTGCAGACGATTCGAAAAGAGTTGGAAGAGTCGTATCTGTGGAGAGTGCAGAAGATTCAAAAAGAGTTGGAAGTGTCGAATTTGTGGAGAATGCAGACGATTCGAAAAGAGTTGGAAGAGTCGAATCTGTGGAGAGTGCAGAAGATTCGAAATGACTTAGCAGCGTCGAATCTGAGTAGAGTGCTGAAGATTCGAAAGGGGTTGGAATAGTCGAATCTTTGGGGAGTGCAGAAGATTCGAAAACAGTCGGAAGAGTCGAATCTGTGCAGAGTGCAGACGATTCAAAAAGAGTTGGAAGAGTCGAATCTGTGGCGAATGCAGACGATTTGAAAAGAGTTGGAAGAGTCAAATTTGTGGAGAATGCAGACGATTCGAAAAGAGTTGGAAGAGTCGTATCTGAGGAGAGTGCAGAAGATTCAATAAGAGTTGGAAGAGTCGAATCCGTGGAGATTGCAGACGATTCGAAAAGAGTGGGAAGCGTCGAATCTGTGGAGAGTGCTGAAGATTTGAAGGGAGTTGGAAGAGTCGAATCTGTGAGGAGTGGAGACGATTCAAAAAGAGTTGGAAGAGTCGAATCTGTGGCGAATGCAGACGATTTGAAAAGAGTTGGAAGAGTCAAATTTGTGGAGAATGCAGACGATTCGAAAAGAGTTGGAAGAGTCGTATCTGAGGAGAGTGCAGAAGATTCAATAAGAGTTGGAAGAGTCGAATCCGTGGAGATTGCAGACGATTCGAAAAGAGTGGGAAGCGTCGAATCTGTGGAGAGTGCTGAAGATTTGAAGGGAGTTGGAAGAGTCGAATCTGTGGAGAGTGGAGATTATTCGAAAAGAGTTGGAAGAGTGGAATCTGTCGAGAGTGAAGACAATTCGGAAAGAGTTGGAAGAGTCGAATCTGTGCAGAGTGCAGAAGATTCGAAAAGAGTTGGAAGAGTCGAATCTGTGGAGAGAGCAGACGATTCGAATAGATTTGGAAGAGTCGAATCTGTGGAGAGTGCAGAAATTCGAAAAGAGTTGAAAGATTCGAATCTGTGGAGAGTGCAGAAGATTCGAAAAGAGTTGAAAGAGTCGAATCTGTGGAGAGTGCAGAAATTCAAAAAGAGTTGAAAGAGTCGAATCTGTGGAGAGTGCAGAAGATTCGAAAAGAGTTGGAAGAGTCGAATCAGTGGAGAGTGCAGAAATTCGAAAAGACTTGAAAGAGTCGAATTTTTGGAGAGTGCAGAAGATTTGAAAAGAGTTGGAAGAGTCGAATCTGTGGAGAGTGCAGAAGATTCGAAATGACTTAGCAGCGTCGAATCTGAGGAGAGTGCTGAAGATTCGAAAGGGGTTGGAAGGGTCGAATCTGTGGGGAGTGCAGAAGATTCGAAAACAGTTGGAAGAGTCGAATCTGTGCAGAGTGCAGACGATTCAAAATGAGTTGCAAAAGTTTCAAATGACTTAGAAGCGTCGAATCTGTGGAGAGTGCTGAAGATTGGAAAAGAGTTGGAAAAGTTGAATCTGTGGAGAGTGGAGATGATTCGAAAAGAGTTGGAAGAGTCGAATCTGTGGAGAGTGCAGACGATTCTGAAAGAGTTGGAAGAGTCGAATCTTTGGAGAGTGCAGAAGATTCGGAATGACTTGGAAGAGTCGAATCTGTGGAGAGTGCAGAAGATTCAAATGACTTAGAAGCGTCGAATCTCTGAAGAGTGCTGAAGATTCGAAAAGAGTTGGAAGAGTCGAATCTGTGGAGAGTGGAGATGATTCGAAAAGAGTTGGAAGAGTCGAATGTGTCGAGAATGTAGACGATTCGGAAAGAGTTGGAAGAGTCGAATCTGTGGAGAGTGCAGAAATTCGAAAAGACTTGAAAGAGTCGAATCTGTGGAGAGTGCAGAAATTCAAAAAGAGTTGAAAGAGTCGAATCTGTGGAGAGTGCAGAAGATTCAAAAAGAGTTGGAAGTGTCGAATTTGTGGAGAATGCAGACGATTCGAAAAGAGTTGGAAGAGTCGAATCTGTGGAGAGTGCAGAAGATTCGAAATGACTTAGCAGCGTCGAATCTGAGTAGAGTGCTGAAGATTCGAAAGGGGTTGGAATAGTCGAATCTTTGGGGAGTGCAGAAGATTCGAAAACAGTCGGAAGAGTCGAATCTGTGGCGAATGCAGACGATTTGAAAAGAGTTGGAAGAGTCGAATTTGTGGAGAATGCAGACGATTCGAAAAGAGTTGGAAAAGTCGTATCTGAGGAGAGTGCAGAAGATTCAATAAGAGTTGGAAGAGTCGAATCCGTGGAGAGTGCAGACGATTCGAAAAGAGTCGGAAGCGTCGAATCTGTGGAGAGTGCTGAAGATTTGAAGGGAGTTGGAAGAGTCGAATCTGTGGAGAGTGGAGATGATTCGAAAAGAGTTGGAAGAGTGGAATCTGTCGAGAGTGCAGACGATTCGGAAAGAGTTGGAAGAGTCGAATCTGTGGAGAGTGCATAAGATTCGAAAAGTGTTGGAAGAGTCGTATCCGTGGAGAGTGAAGACGATTCGAAAAGAGTTGGAAGAGTCGAATCTGTGGAGAATGCAGACGATTCGAAAAGAGTTGGAAGAGTCGAATCTGTGGAGAGTGCAGAAGATTCAAAATGAGTTGGAATAGTCGAATTTGTGGAGAATGCAGACCATTCGAAAAGAGTTGGAAGAGTTGTATTTGTGGAGAGTGCAGACGATTTGAAAAGAGTGGGAAGAGTCGAATCTGTGGAGAGTGCAGAAGATTCAAAAAGAGTTGTAAGAGTCATATCTGTGGAGAGTGCAGACGATTCGAAAAGAGTGGGAAGAGTCGAATCCGTGGAGAGTGCAGTCGATTCGAAAAGAGTGGGGAGAGTCGAATCTGTGGAGAGTGCAGACGATTCTAAAAGAGTTGGAAGAATCGAATCTGTAAAGGGTGCAGAAGATTCGAAAAGAGTTGAAAGAGTCGAATCTGTGGAGAGTGCAGAAGATTCGAAAAGAGTTGGAAGAGTTGAATCTGTGGAGAGTGCAGAAGATTTGAAAAGAGTTGGAAGAGTCGAATCCGTGGAGAGTGCAGAAGATTCGAAAAGAGTTGAAAGAGTCGAATCTGTGGAGAGTGCAAAAATTCAAAAAGAGTTGAAAGAGTCGAATCTGTGGAGAGTGCAGAAGATTCGAAAAGAGTTGGAAGAGTCGAATCTGTGGAGAGAGCAGACGATTCGATAAGATTTGGAAGAGTCGAATCTGTGGAGAGTGCAGAAATTCGAAAAGAGTTGAAAGATTCGAATCTGTGGAGAGTGCAGAAGATTCGAAAATAGTTGAAATTGTTTTATCTCTGGAGTGTGCAGACGATTCGAAAAGATTTGGAAGAGTCGATTCCGTGGTGAGTACAGACGATTCGAAAAGAGTTGGAAGAGTCGAATCTGTGGAGAGTGCAGAAGATTCAAAAAGAGTTGGAAGAGTCGAATCCGTGGAGAGTGCAGAAGATTCGAAAAGAGTTGAAAGAGTCGAATCTGTGGAGAGTGCAGAAATTCAAAAAGAGTTGAAAGAGTCGAATCTGTGGAGAGTGCAGAAGATTCGAAAAGAGTTGGAAGAGTCGAATCTGTGGAGAGTGCAGAAATTCGAAAAGACTTGAAAGAGTCGAATTTTTGGAGAGTGCAGAAGATTTGAAAAGAGTTGGAAGAGTCGAATCTGTGGAGAGTGCAGACGGTTCGAAAAGAGTTGGAAGAGTCGAATCTGTGGAGAGTGCAGAAGATTCAAAAAGAGTTGGAAGAGTCGAATCTGTGGAGAGTGCAGAAGATTCGAAATGACTTAGGGAGTCAAATCTGTGGAGAGTGCAGAAGATTCGAAATGACTTAGCAGCGTTGAATCTGAGGAGAGTGCTGAAGATTCGAAAGGGGTTGGAAGGGTCGAATCTGTGGGGAGTGCAGAAGATTCGAAAACAGTTGGAAGAGTCGAATCTGTGCAGAGTGCAGACGATTCAAAATGAGTTGCAGAAGTTTCAAATGACTTAGAAGCGTCGAATCTCTGAAGAGTGCTGAAGATTCGAAAAGAGGTGGAAGAGTCGAATCTGTGGAGAGTGGAGATGATTCGAAAAGAGTTGGAAGAGTCGAATGTGTCGAGAATGTAGACGATTCGGAAAGAGTTGGAAGAGTCGAATCTGTGGAGAGTGCAGAAGTTTCGAAAAGAGTTGGAAGAGTCGTATCCGTGGAGAGTGCAGACGATTCGAAAAGAGTTGGAAGAGTCGAATCCGTGGAGAGTGCAGAAGATTCGAAAAGAGTTGAAAGAGTCGAATCTGTGGAGAGTGCAGAAATTCAAAAAAAGTTGAAAGAGTCGAATCTGTGGAGAGTGCAGAAGATTCGAAAAGAGTTGGAAGAGTCGAATCTGTGGAGAGTGGAGATGATTCGAAAAGAGTTGGAAGAGTCGAATCTGTGGAGAGTGCAGAAATTCAAAAAGAGTTGAAAGAGTCGAATCTGTGGAGAGTGCAGAAGATTCGAAAAGAGTTGAAAGAGTCGAATCTGTGGAGAGTGCAGAAATTCAAAAAGAGTTGAAAGAGTCGAATCTGTGGAGAGTGCAGAAGATTCGAAAAGAGTTGGAAGAGTCGAATCTGTGGAGAGAGCAGACGATTCGAAAAGATTTGGAAGAGTCGAATCTGTGGAGAGTGCAGAAATTCGAAAAAAGTTGAAAGATTCGAATCTGTGGAGAGTGCAGAAGATTCGAAAATAGTTAAATTGTTTAATCTCTGGAGAGTGCAGACGATTCGAAAAGATTTGGAAGAGTCGATTCCGTGGAGAGTGCAGACGATTCGAAAAGGGTTGGAAGAGTCGAATCTGTGGAGAGTGCAGAAGATTCGAAATGACTTAGCAGCGTCGAATCTGAGGAGAGTGCTGAAGATTCGAAAGGGGTTGGAAGGGTCGAATCTGTGGGGAGTGCAGAAGATTCGAAAACAGTTGGAAGAGTCGAATCTGTGCAGAGTGCAGACGATTCAAAATGAGTTGCAGAAGTTTCAAATGATTTAGAAGCGTCGAATCTGTGGAGAGTGCTGAAGATTGGAAAAGAGTTGGAAGAGTTGAATCTGTGGAGAGTGCAGACGATTCTGAAAGAGTTGGAAGAGTCGAATCTGTGGAGAGTGCAGAAGATTCGGAATGACTTGCAAGAGTCGAATCTGTGGAGAATGCAGAAGATTCAAATGACTTAGAAGCGTCGAATCTCTGAAGAGTGCTGAAGATTCGAAAAGAGTTGGAAGTGTCGAATCTGTGGGGAGTGGAGATGATTCGAAAAGAGTTGGAAGAGTCGAATGTGTCGAGAATGTAGACGATTCGGAAAGAGTTGGAAGAGTCGAATCTGTGGAGAGTGCAGAAGATTCGAAAAGAGTTGGAAGAGTCGTATCCGTGGAGAGTGCAGACGATTCGAAAAGAGTTGGAAGAGTCGAATCTGTAGAGAGTGCAGAAATTCGAAAAGAGTTGGAAGAGTCGAATTTGTAGAGAATGCAGACGATTCGAAAAGAGTTGGAAGAGTCGAATCTGTGGAAAATGCAGGAGATTCGAAAAGATTTGGAAGAGCCGAATCTGTGGGGAGCGCAGAAGATTTGAAATGACTTAGAAGCGTCGAATCTCTGAAGAGTGCTGAAGATTCGAAAAGAGTTGGAAGAGTCGAATCTCTGAAGAGTGCTGAAGATTCGAAAAGAGATGAAAGAGTCGAATCTGTGGAAAGTGCAGAAGATTCGACAAGAGTTAGAAGAGTCGAATCTGTGGAGAGTGCAGAAGATTTGAAAAGATTTGGAAGAGTCGAATCTGTGGAGAGTGCAGATGATTCGAAAAGATTTGGAAGAGTCGAATCTGTGGAGAGTGCAGACGATTCGAAAAGAGTCGGAAGAGTCGAATCTGTGGAGAGTGCAGAAGATTCGAAAAGATTTGGAAGAGTCGAATCCGTGGAGAGTGCAGAAGATTCGAAAAGATTTGGAAGAGTCGAATCCGTGGAGAGTGCAGACGTTTCGAAAAGCGTTGAAAAAGTCGAATCTGTGGAGAGTGCAGAATATTCGAATAGAGTTGGAAGAGTCGAATCTGTGGAGAGTGCAGACGATTCGAAAAGAGTTGGAAGAGTCGAATCTGTGGAGAGTGCAGACGATTCGAAAAGAGTTGGAAGTGTCGAATCTGTGGAGAGTGCAGACGATTCGAAAAGAGTCGGAAGAGTCGAATCTGTGGAGAGTGCAGACGATTCGAAAAGATTTGGAAGAGTCGAATCCGTGGAGAGTGCAGAAGATTCGAAAAGATTTGGAAGATCCGAATCTGTGGAGAGTGCAGACGTTTCGAAAAGCGTTGAAAAAGTCGAATCTGTGGAGAGTGCAGAATATTCGAAAAGAGTTGGAAGAGTCGAATCTGTGGAGAGTGCAGACGATTCAAAAAGAGTTGGAAGAGTTGAATCTGTGGAGAGTGCAGACGATTCGAAAAGAGTTGGAAGAGTCGAATCTGTGGAGAGTGCAGACGATTCGAAAAGATTTGGAAGAGTCGAATCTGTGGAGAGTGCTGAAGATTCGAAAAGATTTGGAAGAGTCGAATCTGTGGAGAGTGCAGACGATTCGAAATGAGTTGGAAGAGTCGAATCTGTGGAGAGTGCTGATTATTCGAAAAGAGTTGGAAGAGTCGAATCTGTGGAGCGTGGAGACGATTCGAAAAGAGTTGGAAGAGTCGAATCTGTGGAGAGTACAGAAGATTCGAAAAGAGTTGGAAGAGTCGAATCTGTGGAGAGTGCAGACGATTCGAAAAGAGTTGGAAGAGTCGAATCCGTGTAGAGTCCAGAAGATTCGAAACGAGTTGGAAGAGTCGAATCTGTGGAGAGTGCTGAAGTTTCGAAAAGATTTGGAAGAGTCGAATCTGTGGAGAGTACAGAAGATTCGAATTGAGTTGGAAGAGTCAAATCTGTGGAGAGTGCAGACGATTCGAAAAGAGTTGGAAGAGTCGAATCTGTGGAGAGTGGAGATTATTCGAAAAGAGTTTGAAGAGTCGAATCTGTGGAGAGTGCAGACGATTTGAAAAGATTTTTGAAGAGTCGAATCTGTGGAGAGTGCAGACGATTCGAAAAGACTTGGAAGAGTCGAATCCGTGGAGAGTACAGACGATTCGAAAAGAGTTGGAAGAGTCGAATCTGTGGAGAGTGCAGACGATTCGAAAAGAGTTGGACGATACGAATCTTTAGAGAGTGCAGAAGATTTGAAATGAGTTGGAAGAGTCCAATGAGGATTACGAAGGTACGGCAGTTTGGAAGTATCACTCTGTTCATTTTGAGAAGGAAAGATCTCCCGATTTTCTAGATGAGACCTAGGCCATCATTGTCAACGATCTCTGCAAGTCAATCAGGTCTTTAACCAAGAAGTAGGGAGTTTCTGAGGTTCTTATCAGGCGGGTAGTGCAGGCAGATACTCGGTATTTCTCATATAAAATGAGAAAGGATGAATTTTTATCACTGGCGATGAAGGATAACAAAAGACACCGCACTGCAAAGCTTTTAAGAAAATTTAACGATCAACTCTAACCGAACATACTTTGGCTTATTTCATATGAGAATAATTTCTACCATGATCAGATGGTGAAAAAATTTATCAATCGTTGGCTTACTTTGTCCCCGTAAGATGAGCTGATATTGACGAGAACCAAACATCCAGTTCATATCATAATATTTGGGGATGTTACGGGGTGATGGTGAAGTCATCCCTAAATTAATCTTACCAAATAACCCGAAACCCACATCAAGTTCATGGAGGAGAGGCTGCTTCATTGGATCAAGAAGCTGACTGCTGGCAGATACTATATTTAGCAAAGGACGCAGCACTATGCCACACAAACAGAAGTATTAGTCTTGATTGTGGGAAAATTTCTTTGACCACTTCTCCTCAAAAATCTGGCCGCTTAACTCCTAATTCTTTTGATTATTAAGTATGGGGGCATTTGAGCGAGAGATCAACAACACTCCAATGAATACCAAAGATGAACTAAAGGCAAGGATAATGGCAGTATTTACCAATTGAACAAGGAGACTGTCGGAAACGCTGTCACATAGCCATACATGAACACGCGAAATTCGTACAGAATACTCATAACTCATACATATATAACATAGGGATCCCGAAACACGAAAAACACTTACGACTTCTTAGTTCAGGTACGAAACTTTTTATTACCTTTGAGTTTAAAGGTTTTTTGACATAAGGAGAGAGAGGCGCAATCTTTCTATGCTGACTTTTCCATCTGCCCCCCATCACTTGCGACACCTGCCGCAAGGCCTCTCCGAGCAAGCGAAAGTCAACCTTCTTCTTCCGAGGCAGGAACTCAACTAACTGATTTTCTTTCAAATCTCCAAAATCCTCCGCGCACGCTTCCGGTGCATGACGTCATTCACATCACCTGGTCTCATTTCCTATCTGGGGTTTCTATTGTGACATCTCTGAATGCACGTCAGCTTCGCGCGCCCGTGAACACCTGCGCTCATTTTTTCACCTAATTAACCCATACGCTAAGCGAAAGGTTCTCAGCCTAACTAAACCGAAAGGCAAGATATATAAAACGATATCCCTCGGGCCATTATATTTCAACGCTTCCGAAGTTTTCAGGATGCCATGGTTGAAGCCAATCACAATTTCATTGAAGAACTTGGATATATATTGTATGTATTGTAAAAAAACATAAATCCTAAAATGATCCAAGTTACCTTTTCTCTTACAGGATTCCAATTAGGTAAAATGCCAAATGTAAACACAAAAAAGCTATTATTTGCAAGTGGCAGAGATGTTCAATATATATGAGGAATGTTTGGTAACTATAATTTTTCTCGTCAATGCAATCGTCACACCAAGTATATATATATATATATATATATATATATATATATATATACGAATACAGAGCCAGAAGTAATCTGCCAATTAGATTGTTTTTGTTACTAGGCACTGTGTTATTAGTTGATTATTTTCAAACAGAACGAATGTTTTTTGTCTTTTCTTTCTTTTATGTAATTTTTCCATTAATTATCAGTTTGTGTAATTTTATCTACAAATTTTATCATCTGGATATTTTTCACACCGTCAGAATTATAGAAAACGGATACGAATGAAAATAAGATATATATATATATATATATATATATATGAAGGTCATTCAAAATTTTTTAAGACTCAATCAGAAGAAGTCAGAGATACGAGACAATTTTTCACTATATTTCAATATAGTCCCCATCTTGACATCAATTTATTTGGTCCAACAATGCTCAGGCATTTTAATTCCATCAGAGAAGAAAAGGATGGCATCCAGATCCTCCCAAAACTCCTCAACAGCACATATGATTTTATAATTGTTTCCAAAATAGCCACCACGCTGGTGGGATTTGCATTAAAGAAACAGGACGATGAACCTTATGGTAGATTGGTTCGTTGGTTCTTTTTTTTACCGTATATCGGCTCTTGCACATTATCTACTGCCAAATCCTATATATATATATGTGTGTGTGTGTGTGTGTGTGTGTGTGTGTGTGATTTGGTTTGGTTGGGTTTTATGGCATATCAACCATTTTGGTTATTTAATGCCAAATCCTCTTTATATATTGTTGGGTATCACCCACCTTTTACCACACAATGAACTAGTCCATCTGCCATATATAGCAGTTGCTACTAATACCAGGGCAGACTAAAAGGTGAAGAGTAGCTTCTTATCCGAATAGTATTAGAGCATTGGAGATTGGAGATCGCACTAGATCACCTTACTTGCTACCGTAATAACGGAAGCCAATACTATCGTTGGACTATATCTTTATTTTGTATTCACTAATCCTATGTTCTTGACTACTAATAGTCTCTCTATTGTATATACTTTTTCCTGAGAATATATCTCTATTTCCTCTCATATCGTGGTTTGTCCTTTATTTAATATTACAAGCGTTCATTAACCAGAACGAAACATACAAATATATTAAATATATAAGATTTGGTTTAGTTGGGTTTTATGGCATATCAACCATTGTAGGTTATTTAATGCCAAATCCTCTTTATACATATTTATTAAATGTATATGATTTGTAAACACATTTTGTATATAACATTCTTAAACGAGCCTGAGTTCTTTGCACTCAGTTAAATGGTTTCTAGTATTGCTAGTCACAATTTAATATCAGTCATTTGTTTGCACACAGTTTGTTCTATTTAACCCATAGATAGGACCCAATTAGGTGATACCACTCCGGATCAGAGCGTACCGGGGAGCAATGGTAATGAATAGATATTCCACATTGCCCAAAACTCCAAGGCTTGATCCTCGACATCCGCTGGTTTAATGTCATATCTAGGACACTCGTTGAGGAGGAGGGGGGCTTACCCCTCAACACAGATCCAGTCAGTGTATTTTGCAGCCCCCGCCTACTAGACTGTATGCTCTGCTTGGTAAATAACAATAAATGCATGTGCATTGATACTGTATTTAAAGTGCAGCAATATTGTTGTGGATATTTTCTTGCATCTTCTTTTCTCTTTATATATCTAAAAGGACTTAAGTTTGTTTTCCTCTGCGAGTACTTTTTTCACAGCTTCTATGTCAGCGTTCGTATATCTATATACACAAACTAAGGGCTATAGAAAAACACAAGATCATATATATATATATATATATATATATATGTGTGTGTGTGTGTGTGTGTGTGTGTGTATGTGTGTGTGTGTGTGTGTAGTGGGTGTGTTTTCGAAAGCCTGATTATGGCAAGAGACACTTGGCCAGAAATAACCGAAAATATGCGAAGCAGAAAATTTGGATTACGAGAGGCAAAGAACGGAGAAAGCATAAACAAAGACTGAGAAATACGTATGTATGTATGTATGTATCAATGCGTATATGTTCGAGCAAATATCTATGTTCGTTTGCGCATATATATATGTATCTATGCAGACATATGTCTACGTATATGTCCATGTAATTATATATGTCCACACGGGCATATATACGTATGTCTATATAAGTGTAAAAATAAATATATATGTATGCGTGTTTGGGCATATATATAAGTAAAAAAAGTAAAGTTGGCGACCATAGTCGAGGGTAACCCGAAGGCTCCCTTTTCGATAGCTACTACACCAAGGTGTAGGGGAGGGCGCTACTCCTTCCCTGGATTGCTCTCCTTTACCCTTGATCCGTACCTTATAATGCTGAGTGTTAAGCAAGGAGGCATCAAGTACCATTTTTTGAGTCTTTGGTATGACTCGACCTGGGATTGAACTCAGGTCTCCCAGGCCATTGGCGAACACTCTAACCGCTAGGCCAATGTCACGCGGATATAATAATCTAAATATGCATGATTAGTATGTATTTATCCATATATGCACACATCGGTTTCAATGCACATATATATATATATATATTTATACATATATATATTTATGCATATACATGCACGTGTATATACATGTATGTATGTGTGTTTGTGTATATACATATATGTGCATATCAGTGCCTATAGTTATATATATATATGTCTACGTACATATATACGTATGTACATGTGTGTATATGTGTATATATTCATGTAACATGTAATGATATATGTTTGGTTTGGTTTGGTTTGGTTTCTTTGTTTAATGGCATATCAACTCTTTTTAAGTTATTTAATGCCAAAGCCATTCTCCTCGAAGAACAGTAGTGGTACTATTTATACCATAGCTGGGAGGATAAGGGGGTTCATACCTTTCCCTGTGGGTCAAAAAGAACTAAACTGGGCGCTTATGCTAAACTGAATTGTTTGAAATAGAACTGTTTAGATGTATAAAACTAGACTTGACATTAAATAACCTACAATAGTTACCATAAAACCAAACCAAACCAGACCAGACCAGTTTCAAAGTTTCAATGCTGGAGAGTTTGATGCTAATACCTAACAATATCCATATAATGTTCCACTAGAAATATCAATATCCTAGAATCTTTGGTTTAGAAGAAAATTAACTTTTTATTAAAAAGGGTTTGGGTTGGATTTCTTTGTTTAATGGCATATCAACCTAAGTAGGTCATTTAATTCCAAAGCCTTTATCCTAGAAGAACAGTAGTGGTTCTATTTCACCCATAGCTGGGAGGATAAGGGGGTTCATACATTTCCCAAGGGTATTTACCCGAAAGTGAACGTAATAGCGCGACTGGAGTACGAACTCGCGTACGACGATTTCGCAGTCCATCGCTTTAACCATTACACCACGAGGACACCCCAATGATATATTTGTGTGTTCATATAATCCTGTATGTGTATATATGTATGTACATTTGTGCATATATATGTATATACCTGAGCAAGTAAGTATCTATGTATGTACATATATGTATATATGTACGTATGAATGTGTGTTTTTGTATGTATATGAATATGTGCATATTTGTGTATATGTATCTGCGATAATTAGTGTATGGATGCGCATATATATCTGTATGTTCAACTATGTATATGTGCATGTGTTTTTATTCATCTCTGTATGTGTATATGTTCATATTGCAATCTATGAATGTATGTACATATGTATTTGTATATGTTTGTATGTCTCTCTCTCTCTCTCTAATATATATATATATATATATATAGTCATCCCCAGACAGATCTGTTTCGTTCAATCAGAACTCATCAGTGTGGCTAGACAGTATCTTCCCGTAGCTGAGATCAAAACCCGGTTGACTAAAACGCCAAGCCAAAGCTTCTAACCATTCAGCCACGAGGAGACATATATATATAGAAATGTGTGTGTCTGTGTGCGTGTGTGTGTGTGTTTGTGTGTACGTTTTTACTGTGCAGGTGAATGTATGTATATATGCATGACTGCTTGGTTGGGTTTTATGGCATATCAACGCTTGTAGGTTATTCAATGCCAAATAGATTTTTATACGAATAATCAGTTCTATTTCAAACAGTTCCGTTTAGCATGGGTACAGTGCGATTGTCATAAATATTTTTATTTCAAGTTAGTCAGTTTAGTCAAACAGTTCTAATTTTTAAAAAATCACTTCAGCATAAGTACGCAGTTCAAATATCAAAACACTTCTATTTCAGGTAATTCAGTTTAGCATAGGTACGCAGTTTAGTTCTATTTGACACATTGATAGGGGTGCTACCACTCTGGTGTTAACATTGTGATGGCAATGAAATGGTGCTCCGCTTTCCTTAACGCTGCTGCACTACTGTAGCCTCACCATAAGATTGTTCAGTGCCATATTTAAAACACTCATTTGAGGTGGGGTAAGACCCCTCTGAAGAGATGCAGTCGGTGTATTCTATAGCATATAAATATATGCATGAGCATATATATATATATATATATATATATATGTGTGTGTGGGGGATGTGTTTTTATATGCACACGTATATATATCAGTACATACGTAAGAATGTATATATGTACGTGGATAATTATGTCTACATGTTTGTTTGTTCCTATGCATTCTTATATATGTGTATATATTATGTGTGTATATATAGGAATCTATGTGTGTATGCCCATGTGTATATATACCTGTATGTGAGTATGTCCGTTAGTATGTCTATATGTTTGTAAGTATGTATGTTCATGTATATGTATATTTCTATGTAGGTATATATATATATATATATATATATATATATATATATATGTGTGTGTACTATATATATACATTTATACGTATCCATGTGCTTGTTTGTATAATAATGTATGTGTAAATGTATGCTCGTAGTATGTCTACATGTTTCTACGTATATATATATATATATATATATATATATAGTTATGTAGAGGGTGACCCGAAGATTCACTTTTTAGTAGCTACTACAGCGAGTTGTCGGAGAGAGCGCTACTCCTTTCCCTGGATTGTTCAACTTACGCTTGAACTGAAGCAAAGATGGACGAATACCACTCTTTGAGTGTTTCGTATGACTCGACCGGGGATTGAATCCCCGTCTACTTTCTGGAAGGCCCCGTGGAAGTCCTCATGTGTGAGCGTGTCAATGACCTTCGTCACGGCCTCTTTCATCTGCTCAATTGTCTCATAACGACAGCCTCTGAGCTAGGGAATAACCAAAAATCATAGGGAGCAAGGTCTGGACAATAGGGAGACTGAAGAACTGTCTTGATGCCCATCTTGGTCAAATAGTCTGTGACAAGGATGGAGTTGTGGACTAGTGTATTGTCCTGGTGGAAATGCCACTGACTCGATTTGAAGAGTGCAGGCCTCTTCCGACGGAATCTCTTGCTGAACTCCCTTAAAACCTCAACATAGTAAGCCTCACCCTAGCCCTTTTGCCTATCAACTCTGGTGTATTGACTTCCTTACTCCTTCCACACCTCTCAGAATCCATGCCTTCCTTGAATCTCCTATGCCACTCAAAAACCGATGCTCGATTCATGCAAGATGGTCGAAAAGCAGTCTGAAGCATTCCATACGTTTCTGTGGCATCCTTTTTTCCAAGTTAAAACATAATTTTATTGCATATCGTTCTTCCTCAGGTCCAGATTGCATTTTTGAAATTCACCAGCTGTGACAATCAGGCATTAGTAAGGTGTATTCCAATTACTGCTGTAGCTGTTCATTTGAACCTGAAATCATAAAAATTGTTCAGTCATCTCAGACGATGTATAGCAATAACATACTGAATTTTCAAGAGTCTATGACAACGTATGTGGAAACATATTGAATGCACCACGTATATATATATATATATGTGTGTGTGTGTGCGTGTATGCATGTGCATGTGCATATATACATATATGTGTGTGTATTGGTAAGTATATATATATATATATATATATATATATATATATATAATATGTGCTTGCATGTATGTTTTCATGTTGGTATATATATATATATATACTCATTTATATGTGTATATATGTGTATATATACATATATATGTGTGCACATATGTATTTAAGTATGTTTGTAGATATGTTTACATGTATATATTTACGCTTTCGGATTATCCTGTATATATATATATATATATATATATATATACGTGCGCTGGAAAGTTTGTAGGCTGAAAAGAAAAGTTTTATGTTTAGGTCTTATCTGCTGTCGACATTTTTTTACCAATGATTTCTAAGCAGTTCAACACTGATGGATAAAGTGCATTTATCGCAAGGGGTACCACGCTAAAAAACCTTCAGTTGGGCACATTGCATAAGAGTGTATAGGGCAGCCTCTTAACTTTTCAGTCGACCGTTGCATGAATGTGTATATATCTGCAAGTGTTAATATAAATTTACAAATAAATATATGTATGTAAATGTGTGTATGTTTTTATGAGAATGTGTATGTTTTTCCTCATATATATATATATATATATATATATATATATATATATATATATATATATATATATATATATATGCCATGTATGCATGCATGTGCATATTTATGTGTTTATAAACCCTAACGCATGGTGGTCTAATCGGCTGGGGCTGTAGAATATACCGACCGTATCTTTGCAGTGGGGTAAGGCTCCTTCCAAATGGATATGATACCAAAAGATTTGATGATGAGGCTCAAGTAATGTTGCAGCTTTGGGGAATGCGGAGTACCCCTTCATTACTATCGCTCCCAGGTCTTCTCTGGTCCGGAGTGGTAGCACCTGATAGGGTCCTATCTATGTGTCAAATTGAACTAAACTGAGTACTTATGCTAAAATGAATTGTTTGAAACAGAACTGTTTATGTGTATGAAAATGAGATTGGCATAATAGTTGATGTCCCATAAAAACAAAAACAGCCCTTACGTACGAGCAGTGTGTGACACGCGCTTAGTTATGAAGTGGAGTTGAATAGGTAGGATATCAAAACTTTCTTTCTAGACCAGTTGCCGTACGGAGATTAAAAAGGTCTATCTGCCAAATTTCTCTACTACTAACAGGAGTTGAAATCGTTCGATTCATGCTTTTACGAAGGATATTTGCACTATGGCAAATGCAAAACAGCTTCGACTAGGGTTCGAAATCAGGTCGCTGTGTCCTTTTCCAACGATAGTAGCCATTGTTCTATCCAAACATGTAAAATGTATATGCATATCTATGTGGGTAAGCAAGTGCTTTTAAAGTCATATCAATTTATGTGGTTTATTTAATGCCAAAGCCATCCCTGCAGAAGACCTTTATTGGTACTATTCATCCTATAGCTCAAGGGGGATAAGACAGTTCTTCCATCTTTTTAAGGTGTTAGCCTGATGTACGCAATATTACTTACATATATATCTATGCATACGTTTACACACATACACACACACACACACACACACGCACACACACACACACACACATATATATATATGCATATGTATGTATGTACGTATGTATGCACACATGTATGAATGTAATTATGTATATGTATATATTTGTCACTTTGTATGTACATATGTTTATATTTACATTGTATGTGTGTGTATGACTGTTTGCAGGTATGTATGTAGGTATGTATGTACGAATGTATGTGTGTGCATATGTTTACTTATTCATGTTTTTATAAGAATAAATTTGTCTCTTTGTGTGTATATATATTTCTCTCTCTCTCTTTCTCCCTATATATATATATATATATGTGTGTGTGTGTGTGTGTGTGCCTTTAAGTATTCATGTATTTTTGTATATGTACATATTTGTCTCTGTATAGGTACATATGCTTATATATATATGTCTGTGTGTGTGTATGTGTGTGTGTGTGCGCGTGTGTGTGTGTATGTATGTATGTATGCATGCATGTATGTGTGTGTGTGTTCATTTATGTTTGTATAGGAATAAGTTTTGGGTATTTGTATGTACATATATTTTTCTCTCTCTTTCTTCCTGTGTGGGTGGGTATATATATATATATATATATATATATATATATATATATATATATATATGTACATATTCAAGAGCATACATACATATATATATATATATATATATATATGTATGTATGCTCTTGAATATGTACATATATATATATATATATATATATATATATATATATATATATATTTGGTTTTATGAATGTATTTATGCGTTTACATATTCAAGAGCATACATACATATATATATATATATATATATATATATATATATATATATATATGTATGTATGCTCTTGAATATGTACATATATATATATATATATATATATATATATATATATATATATATATATATTTGGTTTTATGAATGTATTTATGCGTTTACGTATTTATATATTTTGTATTTGCATGTATTTATCTCTGTACGTTCACATGTCTCTATATATGAATGTTTGTGTGCGTTTGTATATATGTGTATATGAAACCATGTATATGCGAATGTATGTGCTTGAGAATATATGTGTTTGTGAATGTATATATGGATGTAATCTTTGGGTCTTTCGCCCTAAGCCTGTGATATAAAATATATTCGACATCCACGTTGACACAGCGCGGAAAGCTACATACACTCGCAACCCGTTTGGTAAAAGAAGGAGTATGATCTACTTGAAGTTTGTAATAAACTGATAATATTTATTTAAAAATAAATAAAAATATGTATGAAAAAAAAAAAAAAGAAAAGAATTGAACACATCAAATACGTAGTTTTCTTGTAGAGCAAAGGAACTGTCATCTAAGAAGCGTTCCACATTTTTCAGGATTAAATCTACTTAAAATCGCAAACAAAAAGAAAGAAAGAAAAAAAGACTTCAAAACAACCATTCGTTTGTAAGGGCTTTAAAATCTATGCTTTCTTTTTCTTTAATACGATACATTTTCAAATCAATTGTGATTAGCATATTAAATTACGCTTTGCAAGACACAACAACAGAAAAAAAAAAATGGTTGTTTTCAAAAGTTTTGATTCAAATTTACAATAACTATCAATAGGATCTTTTATGATTGATTAATTGATTGGTTTTAACGGCATGTCAAACGGAGTAGGTTTATTCTATGCCTTAGGTTAGGAAATCGTCTTCATTGTAAATTCCAATATACATTTTTGTGTTGTTAATTCTTAAGAGTTCTTCGCGGTACTAACGAATACGAATAATTTTGAGACCTATGTATTTGGCCAATAGACAGGTTGTTTAGTTGGTTGATTGTTTAATGTTTTATGGCATATCAATTCTTGTAGGTTTTTAATAGCAAATACCGTTTACACACACACACACACACACACACACACACACACACACACACACACACACACACACACACACACACACACACATATATATATATATGGAAAGAAAATAATGGATAGTAACCCGACAATTTGTGAAGAAAAATTGACAACAAGTAATCCAAATAGAAAGTAGGGCTTTATAGAGAAACAAAGTCAGTCGGCCGTCTAGCGTTTCGGTTCTGCTGAACCATCATCAGGGCTGTGAGGGATTTTATTAGTGATGTTAAGTGTAGATGGATGTATAAAAAGTGTAAAAATATATAAAAATTTGGAAAAGTTGTACAACATGAAAAGTTGGCTGTTTATGACAAGAAAAATTGGCCGTTTGATCAATGAATCAGCGTTCGTTTCTTTATATATATATATATATATATATGATTTTAAGTTGTTACTTTGTTTTTAAAGGAGTCGTCAGAGGATTTCTTTTGAACTATTAAACGCCAGTCCAATGGGCTGGGGCCGTGGAATACTCTAACTCTATCTTTGCTTAGAGGTAAGACTCCACTCTCAAAGATTGTCCTAAATATGACACGAAACCATCTCATGATGTGGCTCCAGTAATCTGGGAGCTTTCGAAAATGCCAAGTACCCCTTCATTACCATCGCTCCCAGCTCCACTTTGCTCCAGAATGGTAGCACCTGATAAGATCCCATCAATAGGTCAAATAGAACTGTTTGACATTTAAGCTGTGAGCAAACAAATAACTTATGCGAGCTGAATTGTTTGAAATTGAACTGTTTGATAATTCAACTGTGTGCAAACAAATGACTGATGCTTAAATGAATTGTGAGTGATAGATAGCAATACTTAGAACCATTTAACTTTGTTGACATGCTAAATTGAATTGTGAGAAATAGAACTGTTTGATCATTTGACTATGCATAAACCAAATGACAAATTTTTAATTGAATTGTGATTTATACACAGCAACACTTTGCATCATTAAACTGTGTGCAAAAGAATTAGCTCAGGCTCGTTTAAATACGTTATCAACAAAGTGTGTTCGTAAATCAAATATATCTAATATATATGTATAAAGAGGATTTGGCATTAAATAGCCTATAATAGTTGATATAATAAAACCCAACAATACCAATTTATGTATGTTTAATATATATATATGTACAAAGAAAACTTGACATTAAATAACCTACAATAGTTTATACGCCATAAAACCCAACTAAATCAAATCATATATTTATAAAGAGGATTTGGCATTAAATAACCAACAATGGTTGATATGACATAAAACCAAACCGAACCAAACAATCAAAAGCTTATAATTCTATTTAATATTAATCAATTTTTTCTGTCAATTTGGTTTGGTTTATGGCATTGTTGGTTATTTAATACCAAATCTCGCTATTATCAATCATTTATTTGCAGACAGTTTAAATGTAAAACAGTTTTATTTGACCCATAAATAGGACCCCATCAGATGCTCCCACTCTTGTCATAGTAGACCTAAGAGCTCTGGCAATGAAAGTGTTCTCCAGATTCGCCAAAATTCGAGGACTGGAGCCTCACGATCGGATTGCTTAATGTCATATATAGGACAGTTGTATTGGGAGGGTTTATTACCCCTCTGCAAAGATGTACTTGGCTTATTCTACTGTACCCACCGACTAGACAATGGTATATATACGCCTTTGCATGCATGAATACGAAAACGTTTATAAATGCACACATACATCTACGTACACTCGTGCATATATTCTATTAAATAATTCGGATGCATTTTTATCAATTAGTGTCATCGAAATACTGTCCTTATCTTTATTGCTATATTCACAACGTTTCGGTCGATGTGTCCCTCGGCCTTCTTCCTCTGTTTCATTTCAATCCTGGAAGGCAACACAGAACTTCGAACTGAACCTTTTTATTTTTATAACAGGGGTACTATTTACCAACCCCTCCGCTCGGGCAGGATATGACACAAGGTCAATTTTTAAGCGGAGTTTAACAGGTTTGAATTCAGAGTTTTCCTTCTCCTAGACTAGTTGCCTCACCAAGGCTGAAGAACCTAGTCCGTCCTACTATTTACCCATAGCTGGAGGGAGAATAAGGGGGTTCATACCTTTCCCAAGAGTATTTGCCCGAAAGTGAACGTAATAGCGCGACTGGAGTACGAACTCGCGTACTACGATTCCGCAGTTCATCGCTTTAACCATTACACCACGAGGACACCCAACGGGGATAGATTGTTCTAAGTTCGTAAACCATTACCAGGTACAAGTATTAAACTATAGTAAGTATTCTTTGTTATTTACTTCAGCCAGGTTTGAACCTGCAACCTCCAGATGAATTCACAGAGAAGCACTTTTAAACAAAACACCGTTGCGCCATATTGAACAATAAAGAATGAATTTTTGAGATATATAAACCTTTTTTTTCCATCAGCCCATGAGATACTTCTCACTATTACTATGTAGGATGTTTTTTTTTACTAATCTCATATAGTAATTTTTATTTTCATCGAGTTTTTTTGATTATTGGTTCCCATCAACAGGTCACAGCAACCCAAAATATGTGCTGCTTCTTTAAGACGTCTAATTCTTCTATGTTCTTCCATATCTATTATTTTAACTTAATCGCATAAAGGCAGAGGATTTCGCTTTTCTTTCTATATATGGTCAGTCATACCCAACTTTTCGCCCTCACCTCGACATGAACACACCTGAAAAAGGCCGACGAACCCATCGGCCGAATATTTATGAGTATCACAATGGAAATGAAGACAACAGTCCGATAAAGCGATTAAAACTATCAGGTTTTGTCTCAGAAGTTTAGACAAAAATTCAGATGCAGTTAGGACACTAAACGTTTTCAAGTATTGCTGTCTAACACTAATAAATCTATCCAACATTATTCATTCATTAATATACCCCGCAAAAACAATTACGGATGCAGACTACGTCGATGACATAGCGCTTCTGGCAAACATACCCGTCCAAGCCAAAACCCTGCTACATAGGCTGGAACGAGCAACTGCAGGCATCGGCCTCCATGTGAACGCACGGAAGACGGAATACATTTGCTTTAATCAAAGAGGCGATATCTCCACACTAAACGGTAGTTCTCTGAAACTAATAGACACGTTAACCTACCTACGAAGCAGTGTCTTATCAACCGAGACAGACATCAATACACGACTAGTAAAGGCATGGAGAGTTAACAGTAGGCTATCAGTCAGACCTGACCGCTAAAATAAAACACTTTTTTTCAAGTTGCAGTCGTATCGATACTGCTATATGGATGCACTACATGGACTCTAACTAAACGTATGGAGAAAAAGCTTGACGATAGCTACATAAGAATGCTGCGAGCAATATTGAACAAGTCCTGGAAGCAGTATCCCACAAAGCAGCAGCTGTACGGCTACTTATTACCCATCACGAAAACTATCCGAGTTAGACGAACCAGACATGTGAGACACTGCTGGAGAAGTAGGGACGAACTCATAAGGGACATACTCCTGTGGATCCCTTCACATGGACGAGCATAGGCAGGACGACCAGCTAGAACCTACATACAACAACTCTGTGTTAACAAAGGATGTAACCTTGAATACCTACCGGGAGCGATGGACGATAGAGAAGAGTGATGGGAGAGGGTCAGGGAGATCCGTGCTGATGGCGAGACATGATGAGGATGATGGATATACAGTTAAATGGTTTCAAGTATTGCTGTCTAATACTAATAATTCAATCTAATATTAACCATTCGTTTGCACACAATTAAATGGTTTTAAGTATTGTAAATGATCGAATAGTTGTAATTGACCCCTCGATTGGACCTTAACAGATACTACCACACCGTGTCAGCTTGGATCTTGGTTTAATGGCAATGAAGGGGTTCGTCATGTTGCCCAAGGCTCCGGATCTAGTGTCTACTATCAGAGGAAATTTAGTGTCATATCAGGACATTCGTTGGGGGAACTTAGCCTTTTGTTGACGGGCAGCCGGTATATTCTACCGATTGCTTTTCAAATTTATACATTTTACTACTAAGGGTACATTACAGCTTTATAAGATAGGAAATAAATTGCGAAAACCATTTTCATGATTTTTATGTTTATTTGCCCAGTTGGCTGGGACTGTAGAATACACCAATTGCTTCTCTGCAGATGGGTAAGACCCCTCCCACCAACGAGTGTCCTGATATGACATTAAACAAACTGATGGTGAAGTTTCCAGTAAAGCTAGAACTTTGGAGAATGCGGAGTATCCCTTCATTACCATCGCTCCCAGGTCCACTCTGACCCGGAGTGGTAGCACCTGATAAGGGTTCTATCCATGGGTTAATAGAACTAAACCCTGGTTTCTTGAGTTTACTGTTTTGGCTGCGTATTCATGCTGAACTGATTTGCTCAAAATAGAACTGTTTTGACTTCTAAACTGTGTACTCATGCTAAACTGAATTATCAGTAACAATATTGTTTTGACATTAACTCTGTGTATTTACTAATCGGCTGCGGCTGTAGAGAGGGGTAAGACCTCCTGAAGAGTGCCCTTGATATAATACTAAGCAATCTGATGGTGAGGTTCAAGTGATGCTGGAGCTTTGGGGAATGCGGAGCACCCATTCATTGCCATTGCTCCCAGGTTCCCTCTGGCATGGAATGGTAGCACCTTATTGGGCCCTATCTATGGGTTAAATAGAACTAAACTGCATACTTATTGAATTAACTGAATTGTTTAAATTAACTGAATCTTTTAAATTAGAACTGTTTGACTAAACTGAATAGCTTGAAATAAAAATGTTTTTGACAATAAAACTGTTTACTTAAATTTAAACTGCCTACTTATGCTAAACAGAATTGTTTGAAATGGAACTGTTTTTAACATTGAAACAGTACTTGCTCTAAAATGAATTGTTCACGATAGAACTGTTTTGACATTTAACTGTACGTAAAGAAAATCAAATAAAACTGCTGACATTTAAACAAATGACTTACGTTAAATCAAATTTTTAGAAATTGAACTGTTTGACCAGTTAATTACGTGTAAACAAATAACTGATGTTTAATTGAATTGTGCGTGATACACAACAATACTTTGGATAATTTAACTGTGTGCTAACAAATAATTAATGTTGAATAGAAATATTGGTGTTGATTAGCAAGACGTGAAACACTTAAAATATGAGCCTAAATTGAATTCTTTGTGATATAGAGCTATGCTTGAAACCATTTAACTATGTGCAAATAAAACTATTTTATGCTGGCAATATTTGATGCAATTTAAGTGAGTGCAATCAAATAATTAATGCTAAAGATAAAAAAATATGTATAAGAAAAAATCTAGCCGTCCACGTGGGGCTCTTGATTTAGCCAGAGTGGAAAAGGGAGAAGGAATCCCAGACAATACTGCACCATAAATCTACTTCCACTTTTTGTATAGAACTACTATTCAGACCCTAAGTACGAATTCGGGGACTGAACTGTAAAGGCAGGAAAAAACTTAAGCGAGCAGAAAGGTTTCGTCACTCACTTCTTGAATGGAGCTTCACAAGAAATAATTAAAATTAAACGAATGTCAACTACTGAAATTCTACCAAGTTAAACGACTGAAAGAAAATTCAGCCGAGAATTCTGTTGAAAAGAACTTCAAAGAAGACTCGCAATTTAATGAACTCTGAAATATTTCTACAAAACAAAGAAAAAAATATTCAAATTCAAAGAACACTGAAACATTTCTACAAAACAAAAAAGAAAAGAAAAATACTCAAATTCAAAGAACTTTGTTTCCTGAACACTATTTCAGATAAGTTTCAGTAAATTACACTAAGATTTGCAACACTTTATCTTTTATACCCTTTTCTTTCTTGTTTCTTTTGTATGAAATTCTTTTTTAAAAAATTTATTGTCTGTGTTATCTTTTCGAATCTGTATCCGAACTAGAATGTTGCAGAACTTACTGTTTAAACTTACTGTTTGAATTACCGTTAATGTCACACTAAAGCCCCCTAAAACATTACCCAGTAAAATACTACACTTGGCTTTAGTTTGTCCAGTCGACTGGGGCTGTAGAATAAACTAACTGCTTCTCTGCCGAGGGGTAAGACCCCCCGCCCAAACGAGTGTCCTGGATATGACACTAAACAATCTGATGGTGATGTTCCAGCAAGGCTGGAGCTTTGGGGAATGCGGAGTACGCCTTCATTGTCATCGCTCCCAGGTCCACTCTGGCCCGGAGTGGTAGCACTTGATAAGGGTCCTATCTATGGGTTAAACAGAACTAAACCGAGCTTCTTTCACTATACTGATTTTTGCATTTAAACTGCGTATTTATGCTAGACTGAATTGTTTAAAATAGAACTGTTTTGACATTGGAACTGCATACTAGTGCTGAACTAAATTGCTCAAAATAGAACTGTTTTGACTTCTAAACTGTGTACTTATGCTAAACTGGATTATCTGAAATAGAACTGTTTGACATTTAACTATGTGTATTTACCAGTCGGCTTAACTGAATTATTTCAAATAGAACTGTTTTTCGACATTAAAATTGTATTTACACTTAACTGAATTGTTATATATAACTGCTTGAATAGTTTGAAATAAATGTTTTGACCATTAAACTGTGTGCTCATGCTAAACTGAATTGTTTTAAAAAGAACAGATTATTTACATAAAAATGGATTTGGCGTTAAATAACCTACCAAGGTTGATATGCCATAAAACCAATTAAACCAACTAATTTGGCTTTAGCGTCATTCACTTCATATCAAATTTTATTCTCTCCAAATGCCTTAATATTGCAAATTTATTCCTCTAAATTTTTTCAATATAACTATTTGTGTTAGAATATCTGGAATCATTTAACTGTGTGTAAAAAATTGTAATACATGTGGGGCAACAAATTAGCTCTGAATCATTTAAAATAAGATTATCTACAAACTGCTAATTTACATATCCTACATTACTTGGAACAATTACTTGGAACAATTTAACTGTGTGCTATCAAATAAGTTACGTTGAATAGAATTATTTGTTCTGATTAGCAATAAATGAAACTCGTTTAAAATTTTCATTTATTGCCAGTGCCTAAATTGAATAACTACTTTTACATAGCGATGCTTAAAACCATTTGACTGTATAAATATAAATCTATTTCTTAATTTGGTTCATATGTCATAAAACTCAACCGAACCAAATCCTATATATTTAATCCATTTATATAGAGAGTATTTTGCATCAAATAACCTATAATGGTTGATATGCCATAAAACCCAACCAAACCAATTCCTGTATATTTAATATATTTTTATAAAGAGGATTTAGCATTTAATAGTCAACAATGGTTGATATGCCATAAAACCCAACCAAACCAAATCATATAAATTTGATATATATGAATAAAGAGGATTTGGCATTAAATCACCTACAATGGTTGATATGCCATAAAATCCAATCAAACCAAATCTTATATATTGGATATATATTTATGAAGAGGATTTGGCATTAAATCACCTACAATGGTTGATATGCCATAAAATCCAATCAAACCAAATCTTATATATTTGATATATATTTATAAAGAGGATTTGGCATTAAATCACCTACAATGGTTGATATGCCATAAAATCCAATCAAACCAAATCTTATATATTGGATATATATTTATGAAGAGGATTTGGCATTAAATCACCTACAATGGTTGATATGCCATAAAATCCAATCAAACCAAATCTTATATATTTGATATATATTTATAAAGAGGATTTGGCATTAAATCACCTACAATGGTTGATATGCCATAAACCAAATCGAACCAAATCCTATATATCTAATCAATCTGTATAGAGATGATATGGCATTAAATGACCTACAATGGTTGGTATGCCATAAAACCCAACCGAATCAAATCCTACATATTTGATATATATTTATAAATGATAAATGATTGATATACCATAAGACCCAACCTAACCAAATCCTATATATTTATTCTATTTGCATAAAGAGTATTTGCCATTAAAAAAACCTAGAATAGTTGATATGCCATAAAACCCAACCCAACCAAATAATATATATATATATATAAAGAATACTTGGCATTAGATACTCTGTAAGGGTTGATATACCATAAAACCTCACCCACCCAACCAAACCAAACAGTTAGTTATAAGTATTTACCGCACTAATAAATCCAAAGCAATCTGTTTTTAAATCAGGTTCCTCAAAGAGTGACATTGACACCATATAACACAATGCTATCAGTCACATAGTCAAATAGTGACAAAATTGATTTCCTGGTGAGGCGTACCAGACCAAAAAGTAGGTGGATATCCGTCTGAATCCAACGTAAAACTTCTCAAGGATCCAATGAACCTTTTAGTTAGGTGGTGGTTATCTGGTATATATTTACGCAACCCCTCTCGCAGGGCCAGTATGCTACAACAGGCCAATTTTTTAAGCAGACTAAATATGGTTTAAATTATCAATTTAGCTTCTCCTAGATTGGTTGTACCTTAGTTAATGAGTTCAGTTGGCGTTACTATTTACTCTGATCTTGGAGAAAGGGATGGAATTTTGCCTTTCTTATGGACATTAGAGCTAAGTGAAATACAAACTGCTTCATTCAGGATTTGAACTCGACTCGCTTTTCTACGACTATAACTGCTGTACTAAGCAACTCTCTCGCTATATATATATATATATATATATCGCTATCTCTCTCTCTCTCTCTCTCTCTCTCTGGGTGTCAATACCGGCTTATCTGAGGATCAGCCACGCGAAACTCATAGTCACGAGTTTTTATTCTATTTTATAATTGATACCGGCTCATTGGCCTAGTGGGTAGTGTTCGCCAATGTTCCGGGAGACCTGGGTTCAATCCTAGGTTGCGTCATACCAAAGACTTTAAAAATGGTACTTGATTCGTGCTTGCTTAACTCAGTAATATAAAGTACGTATCAAGGGTAAAGTTGAGCAATCCAGGGAAATGAGCAGCCTCCTCCCCTACACCTCAGTGTTGTAGCTATTGAAAAGGGGGCCTTCTGGTCCCCTTCGACTACGGTTGCCAACAACAACTTATAATTGAAATATTGCTCTGCATTTCGGTTCTCAAAGAACTTTTTCGGCTTGGCTTCATGTACGAAGAACAAGAGAAGAGTGGTCTACGCTGACTATTGGCACATTCGTAGCTGACAAGACCAATGCAGTTTGGCTAGACACAGTCACAACTGATGCAGCGGAAGGTCTTGTCAGGTTTTGATAATATAGATGCTGTTCTTCCTCTTGGGTCTTTTGTCTTTGGAGGTGGCCCTGCAGATGTTTTCAAAAGAGAAGACAGCATAACTGGTGCGCAGACGTTAAGTGTCATGTTACTCAGCTAGCGTAGAAAATCGGTGATGGTCAATGTGAAGGCACCAAGGAACTTTTATTGAAATATCGTGTCATGGTTCTGTATTTCTGTGCAAAGAGCATTGTATCTTACAAATTAAATACTCTTTTCTTGCTAGGTTTTAATCGTAATTGTCTGTATATATATATATATATATATATATATATATATATATATATATATATGTATGAAGAAAATTGAAAAAACAAAGTAATCCAAAAGTGATGAATTAATTGTAATTGAAAGTCAACGTTAAAACGCATCGGTTTTAATAAACCTTTATCAGGACTTTAAGGTGGTGAAAAATGTTGCTTGAACGGCGATGGATGTTTTATTTCCGTTCAAGCAACATTTTTCACCATCTTAATATCCCGATGAAGGCTTATTAACACTGAAACATTTTAACGTTGATTTTCCTTTAGAATAAATTTACCACTTTTAAATTACTTTGTTTATCTATTTTCTTCATTTTGTCAGGTTTATTTCACTTATTTACATCTATCTATCTATCTATCTATCTATCTATCTGTGTGTGTGTGTGTGTGTGTGTGTGTGTGTGTGTGTGTGTGTGTGTGTGTGTGTTACGATATACAAAGTTCCTTCGATTTGTTAATTTGGGAAGTTTTATTCACATCTTTTTTATTTTTTGTCGACTGTTGAAATTAACAACTATTCTTTCCAAAATAAATCCCTTTGACAAGGTGGCTAACGTTGTGGAGAGATTCAGTTTCAGGTTGACTATGGTCGTAATCTTTTTCTTCATATCAAAGTTGGTTGGACATTCATGGGAGATTGGTTTGCGTCAGTGTTCACTCCCTTACACATTCACTGTCCTCTCAGTTAACTCTCACAGTTTATTAGAAAAGCTAACAATAAGACAGAGCAAAAGGGAAATTTATATTCATGCCTTCGTATCAAAGGAACACAAGCTGGCTAACATGAAGTTTAAACTAGGATTACTGACTTAGTTTTTTTGTGTCGATAACCGTTGATTCTGCCATGCATCTTTATGAATATGCACGTGTGTATTGATTCGCACAATTTGAGGGTCAAATGTTGGGACGGGATTAGGGATTATCAAAAGTGGAAAACTTAGTGAGATTATCAAAGAGGTAGGCAATGTTTTCTGATTGATTGATTGATCGTCACGAGTTATTTTATGCCGAGAAGTTAAGGAATCGCTCTTACATTTTTTGAGTCGTCGTTTCTTAATGGTTTGGTTTTGTGGCATATCAACCACTGTTGGTTATTTAATGCCAAATCCATGTATATACATTGTATAAACAGTTCTATTTCAAACAATTCACTTTAGCATAAGTACAATATTTTGTTTACACACAATTAAATGTAAAAACAGTTCTATTTCAAGCAAGTCAATTAACCATGAGTACACAGTTTAAATGTCATGAACATTTCTATTTCAAGCTAGTATATTTAGTCAACAAAGTCAAATGGTTCCAAGTATTTCTATGTATCACTAACAATTCATTTAAGCATCAGTCGTTTATTTACACAGAGTTAAATGTCAAAACAGTTTTATTTCGAACAATTCGGTTTGGCATAAATAATTTCAAAAGAGTTCTATCTCAAACAATTCAGTTTAGTCTAAGCACACAGTTTAGTTCTCCTTGACTATTGATAAGATCCTATCAGGAGCTTACACTCCGAGCCACAGTGAACCAAGGAGCGGTGGCAATGAAAGGATACTCCGCATTTCCGAAAGGTCTATGATTACTGGAACCTCATCTGCAGATTGTTTAGTGCTATATCCAGGACACTCGTTGGTGGAGTCTTACCCTTCTGCAGGGATGCAGTCGGTCTATTCTTCAGCCCCAGGTAACTGGGCCAGATATTTAAGGGATTTTTTGCACATGATCCTATCTTATCCGTATAATCTTTGAAGAGATGTATTGAACCCATAGATGGGACTCAGATAGGTACTCTAATTACCAGGGTCAGAGTGGACCTGGGAGTAATGGAAACGGAGCAGTACTCCCTACAAATAAGAGCCTTACCATCAGGCGGTTTTTAGACTTATAGTGTTGAATTATGCTTCATATTGCTAAAATACGGCGATGCTTCTGACTCTTCCTTTGTATGATTATTGTCAAATATTATTATAAATCTATCGAGAATATATTTTGGAAACCTTTTTGGTGGCTTTTTAATCAAAATAGTCAAAAATAAAAAAAACAATTTTTTTTTTCATATTTTCGACAGCATTTTTATTGGATAACACATTTTCTTTCTTTTTTGTAGCTATTTTTAACACAACTTGATAATTCACACAACGATTTATCTTTCCCATCAAAAAAACAACTCTTTGTGCTTTTTTTTGCAGCTTTTCCGGAAACATAACTTATTTTCAGTAAGATAATTCTCTAAAGAATGGTAATTTAAAAGTGCAATATTTGATAAATATCGCAACTGAATTAGCAAAGCAGTAAAAACATTTAACGAGTCAAAGAAAGTTGGTTGCTTGGTTGTTTTGGGTTTTATGGCATATCAACCTTTATAGCTTATTTAATGCCGAATCCATTTTTATAAAAATAATCAGTTCTATTTCAAACAATACAGTTTAGGATAAGTACAGTTTCACTTTAAAAAAATAGTTCAATTTCAAACAATTCATTTTAGCATAAGTAAACAGTTTAAATGTAAGTTCAGTTTAATTGTCAAAAACATTTCTATTTCAAGCTATTCAGTTTTGTCGAAAGTTCTAATTCTGACAATTCATAGTTCTATTTCGAACAATTCAGTTTAGCGTAATAAAGTTTCAATATCAAAAACAGTTCTAATTCAAGCAATTCAGTTTAGTTCTATTTGGCCTATAGATTGGACTTTATCAGGTGCTACCACTCGGTGCCAGAGTCGATCTGAGAGTGATGGCAGTGATGGGACACTCAGCATCCCCCAAAGCTCTAGCATCACTAGAACCTCACCATCAGATTGTTTAGTGTCATATCTAGGACACTCGTTGATGGTGTTGGGGTCCTACCCCTCTGCAGAGATGCAGTTGTTGTATTCTACAACCACAACCTACTGGACAAGTCAAAGAAAGAAATTTGTTCTTAACGGTTATTGTGATGCAATAATTCTAGAACTATCAAATACAAATCAAAGATCGAGGGTCGTGAAACTTTTCGGGATATGCATACCCACACAAGAGCCCCTAGTAGATCGTAGTTAGCGAAGCCAACTGATTCTTTTTTTTACGTAGCCAAGTCGGCTGAGGCTGTAGAATACACCGACTGCATCTATGCAGAGGAGTTAGACTCTCCTTACGACTATCCAGGATATGACACTAGACTATATGATGGTGAGGCTTGAGTTATGTCGGAGCTTTAGGGAATGCAGAGTACACTTTCGTTGCCATCGTTCCCAGGTTCACTCTGACCTGGAGTGGTAGCACCAGTTAGGGTCCTATCTAAGGGTCAAATAGAAGTAAACTGTGTAATTAGGCTAAACTACATTGTTTGAAATTAACTGTTTTTTGCCTAATGAGTAGAGTGTTCGCCAATGGTCCAGGAGACTGGAGTTTAATCCAAGATTGAGTCATAACAAAGACTTAAAAAATGGTACTTAATTCCACCTTGCTTAACCCTCAGCATTATAAGGTAAGGATCAAGGGTAAAGTAGATCAATCTAGGGAATGGAGTAGCGCCCTCCCCTACACCTCGGTGTAGTAAGACTAGAAAAGAGAGCCTTCGGGTCATCCTCGACTGAAGTCGCCAACTTTATTGTACTTATGTTGAAATGAGTGTAAGCCAAAAAATATGTACTTGTGCTAAACTGGATTGTTGGAAAGAGAACCGTTTTTACATAAAAAAAAAAAAACTGCTGGGGCTACAGCATACACTGACTGCATCTCTGCAGAAGGGTAAGACTCCCTGAATGTCCTGAAATGACATTAAACAATCTGATGGTGAGGCTCCAGTAACGCTTTTGAGTACCTTTTAATTGACATCGCTCCCAGGTTCACTAAGGCCCGAAAAGATAGCACCTGATAGGGTCTAATCTATGGGTCTGTTTCATTTTTAAATTGATTGCAAACAAGTGATTCTTGCTAAATTGATTCGCTTGAAAAAGAAGAGTTTGATCATTTAACTGTGTGGAAATAAATTATTGATGTTTAATTGAATTTTCAGTGATACGTAGGAATACTTTAAATTTGACTGATGCTAAACTGAATTGTTTAAAATAGAACTGTTTGATCATTTAACTGTGTTTACAAAATGTGTTTACAAATCAGATATTCAATATATACGTAAAACTGGATTTAGCATTTAATAACCAACAAACCAAACCAGACCTCTTTTTACAATCGGGAGAACAAAACGGTCTAATTTGTTACCCCACTTTTCTCTCTCTCTCTCTCTCTCTCTCTCTCTCTCACTCTCTCTCTCTCTCACTGTGTGTGTGTGTATGTGTGTGCGTGTTTTATGAATCAAATCTCATTTTATTGCGTTTTCTTCCCATGTAGGCTTATATCTATCAATATACATACCTATCTGAGCTTGCTTATTGCAATCTCATTCTTTGTAGTATCTATCTATCTATCTATCTATCTATCTATCTATCTATCTATTATTTCGTTCAAATGCATCTTAATACTTCTTAGTCTATCTATCTATCTATCTATCTATCTATCTATCTATCACTTTGTCATATTCAAACATACAGTATTTCAATAAGTTCATGCCTTCATATATAGACATTTTATTTCCTTCTCTCTCCCTCAACTTATTTTACGCGAAATCTATCTATCTATCTATCTATCTATGTTTCATACACCTTTTTCATAGTTGTTGTGGATTTCAATGAGTTCATGCCTTCATATCTAGCCCTCTCAATACATATATCTCTAAGCCTATTTACAGCAAAACTTGTTTATTTATCTATCTATCTATCTATTTTTCATACATTTTTCTCACATTTAGACATAATGTATTTCTATAAGTTCATGCCTTCATATTTACCTATCTTTATTCCTTTATCCCTCAGCTTATTTAGACTAAAATCTATCTATCTATTTATCTATCTATCTAAAACTTTCTTTCTTTCTTTCTTTCTTTTGCAACCTCATTTTCTTTAACTCCTTAAACCTTTTCTGTATCGTAAAGAGAGTGCTATGTCCGGCGGCTTTTTTGGTTCCAAAAGTTCAGGCATGCACTTTGTCGTTTGTTGCTCGTTGACAAGGATGCGTGAAAAGTCACTGACTTTCTGATATTTAAACGACCTACCATAACCAGGAAAGAAATCGCTCGTCACGATGACTTCAAAGACACCGTCATCGAGTCGAAAAGCGTTCTTTTATCAAAAGCATATAGCCCCACTCAGACCTTGACAATGTACTGACAACACAACTCCGGAAGTCGGCTATATCAAGTGGAGAGAGAGAAAGAGATGGGGGGAGAGAGAGGGGGGGAGAGAGGGGGAGAGAGAGGGAGGAGAGAGAGGGGAGATAGAAAGAGAGAGAGAGAGAGAGAGAGAGAGAGAGAGAGAGAGAGAGAGAGAGAGAGAGCCAGTGTCTTTTTTTTTAATGGCATATGATCCTTCGTGATTTATTTAATACCAAATTCATCCTTGTAGAACAACAGCAGTAGTACTATTTAACGTATAGCTTGGGGAATAAAGGGGTACATACCTTTCCAAAGGGTAACAGTCCGAAAGTGACTGTAATAGCGCAACTGAGGTTCGAACTCGGTTACGATGATTTTGCCATCCAGCTCGTCAGCCACTTCACTACAAGGACTTCCAGATTGAGAGAGAATAGAATTTGGTTTGTTTTGGTTTGGTTCTATGGCACTTAAAGAAATGTAGGTTATTTAATGACAAATCTATTTTCATACATAAAACAGTTCTATTTCAAACAATTCACTTTAGGATAAATGCAACAGTTTAAATGTCAAGACAGTTCTATTTCAAACAATTCCTTTTAGCTTAAGTAGACAGTTTAGTTCTATTCGACCCTTAGATAGGACTCTGTCGTCTTACCGCTCCGAGCCAGAATGAACATTGGAGCGATGACAATAAAGGTGTACTCTGCATTCCCTAACGCTCTAGCATTACTTGAGCCTCACCATCAGATTGTCTAGTGTCATAACCAGGACACTCGCTGAGGGAGTCTTACCCTCTGCAGAGATGCAGTCGGGGTATTCTGCAGCTGCATCTGACTGGGCCAAACAGAAAGAAAAATACGTGCCAAGAAAGATAGACACAAGCCCATAATTTGTGGATATCACTTGAATAAATATTCCTAGAATATGTAAGAGAATAAAATAGCCAAAGAAAACGTTATTTTGAATGTAATGTGAACAGGTTTCTATGTTATCTATATAATATGAATTTATGTAATTTATTCAATACAATTTATATTGTATAAAAATTTGTAAAAATTTGAATTTATATAATTTGTATAAATCTATATAATTCACGAAAAATGAATATAATTTATATGAAAAAAATCAATATAATACCCAACAAGACACCAACTGTACGGCCACCTGCCTCCTATTACGAAAACTATTCAAGTTAGACGAACCAGACATGCAGGACACTGCTGGAGAAGCAGGGACGAACTCATAAGTGATGTACTCTTATGGACCACCACACATGGCCGTGCAAAAGCAGGACGACCAGCACGAACATACATTCAACAACTATGTGAGGATACGGGATGTTGTCCTGAAGACCTGCCTAGGGCGATGAACGAAGTGGCGAGAGAGGGTCAGTGATATCCGTGCTACCAGCACGACATGATGATGATGATGATGAAGATTATATAATATATAACCAAAGACCTTTAAAATGGTACTTGATATTTCCTTGCTTAACACTCGACATTATAAGGCACGTATCAAGGGTAAAGTGGAGTAATCCAGGGAAAGGAGTAGCGTCTCCCCTACACCCCAGTGTAGTAGCTATTGAAAAGGGAGCTTTCGGGTCACCCTCGACTACGGTCGCCAACTTTACTTTTTATTTTTATATCATCATCATCATCATATCGTGCTGGCAGCATGGATATCCCTGACCCTCTCTCGCCACTCCTCCCTAACGTTCATCGCCCTAGGTAGGTCTTCAGGACAACATCCTGTATCCTCACATAGTTGCTGAATGTACGTTCGAGCTGGTCGTCCTGCTTTTGCGCGGCCATGTGTGGGGATCCATAAGAGTATATCTCTTATGAGTTCATCTCTGCTTCTCCAGCAGTGTCCTGCATGTCTGGTTCGTCTAACTTGAATAGTTTTCGTGATAGGGGGCAGGTGGCTGCTGCTCCTCTATAAGAGTGGCTTCTATAGAAGAGAATAAAACAGCCATCGAAAGATAACCATGACCCACACTCAAACCATTTTTATATAATATTTATAAATCTATATTTGATTTTAAAATGATTATATAATTTATACAATGTAAACTTATTTGATCCATATGAAATAAATCTAGGAAATTCATATGAAATTATATAATTTATATAGTATTAATTTTGTAATAAGCATAAATTTATATTCAAATAATATCAATTCATATGATTTATTTTATATTAACCTTTATATTAACCTTTATAATTTATTTGATTTAAATTTATATGGTTCATATGAGTTTAGATGATTTTTATAATACGAATAACTGGCCCGTGGAGGTGCCCGTGGTGTAATGGTTATCGTCGTAGGAAATGGACACGGCGACTCGAGTTCAAATCCCGGACGAGACTGATTGCATTTCACATAGCACTTGGGAAAGGTATGAATCCAATTATTCTCCCTCCAGCTACGGATAAATAGTAGGGGAGACTAGGTTCTTCAGCCTTGGTGAGGCAACTAGTCTAGGAGAAGGAAAACTCTGAATTCAAACCTGTTAAACTCCGCTTAAAAATTGACCTTGTGTCCTATCCTGCCCGAGCGGAGCGGTTGGTAAATATGATAACCGGTGTGCGCCAATGGTCCGGAAGACCTGGGTTCAATCCCAGGTTGAGTCATACCAAACACTTTTTAAATAGTACTTGATACATCCTTGCTTAACGCTCTGCAATATAAGGTATGTATCAAGGGTAAAGTGGTGCAGTAGCTATTAAAAAGGGTGCCTTCGGGTCACCCTCGTCTACGGTCGCTAACTTTACTATATATGAATCGCTATGTACATATTAATTTTATATGATTTATATAATACAAACTTAGATAATCAGTATGGTGTAAATTCATATAAATTTCTATAACATACGAATTTGCATAATATATATAAATTAATATTTAAATGATATGAATTAATCTAATTCAATTGATATAAGTTTATATAATTCATGTTAGACCAATTTTAGAATACATACAGATTTATATAATATAAAAAAGTAAATAAAATTGGTGACCGTAGTCGAGGGGAACCCGAAGGCTCCCTTTTCAATAGCTACTACACCGAGGAGTAGGGAATGGCCTAACTCCTTTCCCTGGATTGCTCTATACCTTATCATGTTAAGCAAGGAGGCATCAAATACCATTCTTTGAGCTTTCGCTCTGAATTTGATCTGAGATCGAATTGTTACTCTATTTTTCTTGTGAAGACATGTTTGCATTAATCTTGACAACACAAACACACACACACACACAAACACAAACAAAGAAACAAAGAAATTAACAAACAAATTAAAAGGGGTGTCCTCGTGGTGTAATAGTTAAAGCGATGGACTGCGGAATCATAGTACGCGAGTTCGTACTCCAGTCGCGCTATTACGTTCACTTTCGGACAAATACCCTTGGGAAAGGTATAAGCCCCCTTATCTTCCCAGCAATGGGTTAAATAGTACCACTACTGTTCTTCTATAAGAATGGCTTTGGCATTAAATAACCTAAAAAGAGTTGATATGCCATTAAACCAAACCAAACTAAACAAATTAAAAGCAAAATAATTCTTAATTTTATATAGAATATTCAGGGGCGCTTCGGGTAGTGTGATGGTTAGCAAGCTCGATTAGCAAAGCTCCAAGAGTGAGGTCGAGTCTCAGTGGGTGTCCTATTTATTCGGCCTTGTTCCATGTCTAAGCAAAATGTTTAGTAAATTACTCCTTAGAATATTTGGTCTACTGGCCTCATTTTTATTGTTTTAATTACAACGTTTCTGTCGGCCTTCTTCACAGTGGATAAGGCGTTTGGTTAGAATGTGCTTCTGAGTGAAATCATCTTGAGGTTGCAGGTTCAATCCCAACAATAGTTAAGACTAACAAGGAAAACTTACTAAAACTTAAAACTTGTACCCGCTCATAGTTAACTGAATCAGAGCAGTCTACACCTATGGTTCAAGTGAAGGGTTCTGTATGAACTTCCGAGATCGATATGAAATACCCGAAGAAGGCCGAAGGATATATCAGCCGAAACGTGATTATAACCAAAATGAGATCAATAGTCCGAATGTTGTAAGTAATAATAATAATCAAGCTTCATCCTTGAAATATAGACAAATAAACCAATTGTTAATATAATTAAAATCATATCAACCCCAGCAAATAAAGTAAAAAAAAAAAAGAGTAACAGAAAAAGTTAGTAAAGCTAACATTTACCTAAAAAAAAGCAACAACAAATCAGCACTTCAATACAAAGGAAATATTGAATTATTTGATTAAAGATCTTTTTTTAAATAGAAAAAAAAATTGATTAATTGATAAAAAGGAAGTTATTACAAGAGTGTATGAATAATGCACTCCTATGGACCCCTTCACCTGGGCGAGCAAAAGCAGGGCGACCAGCACGAACCTACGTACAACAGGTCTGTGTGGATATGGGGTGTAGCCCTGAGGATCTTCCGGAAGCGATGAACGACAGGGAGGGGTGGCGAGAGAGGATCAGGGATATGTGTGCTGATAATTGGTTGGTTGGTTTTTGGGGTTTATGGCATATTAACCTTTGTAGGTTATTTAACGCCAAATCCATATTTATGTAAATAATCTGTTCTTCTTAAAACAATTCAGTTTAGCATAAGTACACAGTTTAATGGTCAAAAACATTTCTATTTCAAACTATTCAAGCAGTTATATGTAACAATTGAGTTAAGTGTAAATACAGTTTTAATGTCGAAAAACAGTTCTATTTCAAATAATTCAGTTAACTGTGCTGATGTCACGACAAGGTGATGATGATGGGATAAATAATACTTTTTATAGAGTTAAGTGGAGAATGTGCAAAAAATCGCGAAAGCATTTAGAAATAAAATCTTTATGAAATTGAAAATAAGCAAATCTAAGTGGCAGAATTTTTCATATTTAACTCAAGTTGAATTTCATTTTTCAAATTTTCCTTTTCGTGTTAAAATAACCATAAATAATTAACAAACAGAAATGTTATTTAATTTCTGAAACCCAAGGAAATTTTTGGGACACCTTGTCTTTGTGTATATATATATATATATATAAGTAAAGTTGTCTCCCTTTAGTCGAGGGTGACTCGAAGGCTCCCTTTTCAATAGCTATTACACCGAGGTGTAGGGAAGGGCGCTACTCCTTTCCCTGGATTGCTCGATACGCACCTTATATTGCTGAGTGTTAAGCAAGGAGGTATCAAGTACCAAATTTAAAGTCTTTGTTATGACGCTACCTGGGATTGAACCCAGATCTCCCTGATCATTGTCGAACACTGTAGTCACTATATATATATATATATATATATATATATATATATATATATACCGACCTATTGGCCCTGTATATATATATATATATTAAACGGCCAACTTTTTCTTATTATACAAATTTTCCCCTAGGTTTTTGTATTTTGCTTTTTTAAACATCCATCGTTGACTTAAAATCGTTAATATCACCTCTCATGGTCCTGATGATGGTTCAGTAGAACCGAAACGCTATAGTGTCGACCTCTCAATAAATCTCTCCATCTGCTTGGATCATTGTTATTAATTTTTGTACATATATATATATATATATATATATATATATATATGTGTGTGTGTGTGTGTGTGTGTGTGTGTGTGTGTGTGTGTGCGTATGTGCGAGTTGGAAAATGTACAGAGTTGATAAAACACAAGGTCTCCAGAAGATGATTTTTTCTATTGAATCATTTGTCAACATTAAATGTTTCAGTTTTTAGATTTTTATCAGGTCATCTGTGTTATAAAATGAAGCGAAAAAGACGAGGAAGTTTTTAAACGCTCTATTTTGATTAATAGTGTCCTGTTTCAAATTTGTGAGATCTAATTAGTGTTTCAACATTTACTTAAATAAATAGACTTAGATAGAAAAACAGAGAGTTGGATCAAATAGATAGAGAGAGAAAGAAGAAGGTTAAAATTGACGAAAAATGAATAGATATGTTATTGAATGTTAGTAAAAAAGAGATCTGAACGAAACATAGATAAATAAATAGATGTGATTCAGATTTTTAAAAATAAATTTTGGAACACAAATTACATCTTACAAATTTGAAATATTAAAGAACTCACACTCCTTGATGAAAGTCTAAAATCCAAAATGTTTAATATTCACAAATGCCCGTGGTGTAATGGTTATCGTCGTAGGATACGGCGATACGAGTTCAAATCCTGGACGAGGCTGATCGCATTTCACAGAGCACTAATACCCTTGGGAAAGGTATGAATCCAATTATTCTCCCTCAAGCTATGGGCAAATAGTAGGGCAGACTAGGTTCTTAAACCTTGGTGAGGCAACTAGTCTAGGAGAAGGAAAACTCTGAATTCAAACCTGTTAAACTCCACTTAAAAATTGACCTTTTGTCATATCTTACCCGAGCGGAGGGGTCGGTGAATATGAATATTCACAAATGTTTGTGTATGTTTGTGTGTGTCTCCGAGCTGATTTTTTTCCCCATAACAGCAAATTTGTATATTATCTCATCATATTTCGCGTTTGAAAAACGACGAACGTGGAAACGTAAGGAAGTAGCTATTTACCACCTGGTCTTAGCAGCAGTGAACAAGATTTTCTTCGTATGGATGATATTAGGAAATCACTTCTGTGATTGTCCTAATGAAGCTTTTAAAGTATTAAAAACTGCGGATAAATTCTTTGTTATTGATAGATTCAATCACAAAGATTCAATCTCTATCGATTGACTTAAACCAACTTTTATTGTTCAATCATCCGATCAACCTGGAAGAGATAAACATTCGGAAAAAGACAATTCAAGGAACAATTGTAGTAATTGTTCCCTGATTGGAGATAGGATACACAAATTCACTGGTTTGTTCATTGGAGAAGCAATAAATATTAATTAGTATGAACTTCATTATTATATCATAGATTCTAATTTTTCTTATATATATATATATATATATATATAGAGAGAGAGAGAGAGAGAGAGAGAGAAAATTGATAACAGAGTAATCCAAGCAGAAGGAAAGGCTTGCTTCTCAATAAATCTCTCCTTCTACTTGGATTATCTTGTTATAAAATTTTTTTCTCTATATGTTGTCAGATTATCCTCCATTATTTACTTCTATATATATATATATATATATCATCATCATCATCATGTCGCGCTGGTAGCACGGATATCCCTGACCCTCTCTCGCCACTCCACCCTATCGTTCATCGCCCTAGGCAGGTCTTCAGGACAACATCCCGTATCCTCACATAGCTGCTGAATGTATGTTCGTGCTGGTCGTCCTGCTTTTGCACGGCCATGTGTGGGGGTCCATAAGAGTACATCTCTTATGAGTTCGTCCCTGCTTTTCCAGCAGTGTCCTGCATGTCTGGTTCGTCTAACTATATATATATATATATATATATATATATATATATATATATATCCGACACGCTACTGCCATCAATCCGTATTGTATATCGCTCTTGGCAGGTCTTCTAGACTGCACCTAGTGTCCGCACAGAACTGATAAGTTACAATATGTACATATATCATCATCATGATGTCATGCTGTGAGAATAGATTTCCCGACTCTTGCCCCTCGTCCCTATCGTCCTTCGTTTCCGGAAGGTCTTTTAGACTATATCCTTTGTCCGCGCAGAACTGCTAGTGGTGAGTTCTACCTGGTCGTTCAACACTTACTCGTCTGTGTGAAGGTGTCCAGAGGAGAACATCGCATATGAGTTCGTCCTTACTTACCTACAGTGTCCAGCATGTTCTGTTCGTTGACCTTGGATGATTTTAGAGATGGGAGGCAGGTGGCGTATAGCTACTGCTTTGTGGGATGTTGCTTCAAGGAATTGTTGAATATAGCTCACAGCCTTCTTATGCAATTAACGTCAATTTTTTTTTCTCAATACGCTTGCTCAGCATCCATGTGGTGCATCCATGCAGTTGTATGGACACGACCGCTGCATGTAAAAATGCGTTTTATTTGATCGGATTGGTCTGACCACCTTATGACCGATAACCTATCGATAGCTGCCCGTGTCTTCGCTTATCGCGCAATTGATGTCGTTTTCCGTGGAGGAGATGCTGCTTTGGAGGTTTGTGAACTTATCCTCTAGTTTCAGAGACCCAGCTTTTAGTGTGGGGATGTGAGTGTGTCTATATATATATATATATATATATATATATATATATATAAGGAAACATTATATATATATATATATATATATATATATATATATATATATAAATTGTAATTTTTCTTTTATATATACATATATGTGTGTGAGTCTATATATGCACACATAGATACATACATGCATATATATATATATATATAGTCATCCACAGACAGATATATATATATATGATGAAATAGGAGCGAACAAACTGAAATATTACATTTATGCTGGTGTTTGTTTTATTGTTCTCTACCAGTTTAGACATTTCGTCATCGTAATTAGAAAAAAAAAACTTTTGTGAATAAAATAATTTTTTTCGATAAATTTGAAATATTCAAAATTCTTATTAAAGGGATTGATATTTGGAACCAAATGCGATATAAAATGGACCGTTGGCATAGGATAATGAAGAATGTTTTTAAGACTAATGGATATGCTATGCAAGAAGTAGATTATATATATATATATATATATATATATATATATATATATATATAAGTAAAAAGTAAAGTTGGCTACCCGAAGGATCCCTTTTCGGTAACTACTACACAAATGTGTAGAGGAGGGCGCTAATCCTTTCCCCAGGATTGACCCACTTTACAGTTGATTCATACCTTATAATGCTGAGTATTAAGCAAAGAGGCATCAAGAACCATTTTTGGTGTCTTTGGTATGACTCGATCTGGGATTAAACCCAGGTCTCCCGGGCCATTGGCGAACACTGAAACCATCATGCCAATATGCTGTATATATGTATATAATGAAAATAATTCCAACATTGCCACGAACGAGTCTACCTTGGTTTTTGCCAGCAACAGTCGCTCGCTTCCTGGCAAAAATACGCAGGTTTTACTGGATTATCAACTGTGTAAGATGCGTTCAGGAGGTGCCCGTGGTGTAATGGTTATCATCACAGGATATGGACACGGCGATACGAGTTCAATTCCTGGATGAGACTGATTGCATTTCACATAGCACTAATACCCTTGGGAAAGTTATGAATCCAATTATTCTCCCTCCAGCTGTGGGTAAATAGTAGGGCAGACTAGGTTCTTCAGCCTTGGTTAGGCAACTAGTCTAGGAGAAGAAAAACTCTGAATTCAAACCTGCTAAACTCCGTTTTAAAAATTGACCTTGTGTCATATCTTACCCGAGCGGAGGGGTTGGGTAAATAGGATCAACTGTGTAAATTTGTTGTCATATGTTGTTTCGAAAAAATCGAAATCTTTTTATGCTTCAATAATTTTTTTCTTAAATCTCAGGAAAAATAGATTTCCCAACTGAATGGGAGACAAATGAAAAGGAAGATTATTGGTTGGTTTGGTTTTATGGCATATTAGCCATTGTCGGTAATTGAATGCCAAATCCTCTTTGTACTGGGTATCTCAAAATAGATGCAACCCATCAATATGATAACAATTTATTACTGAGACAAGTGCAATGACGATCATTTGGAACATGTCTTGTAAAGATGCGTCCTTTGAGCTAGAAAAATGAAATGATAGTTTGTTTTATTTTAATTGGTATAGCTATATAATTAACGAATGATTTTTATGTTAATAATTTTTCTTTAATTATATTTCATTATTTAGTTTGGTAATACTTTGAACTACTCGGGTTTCTTATTTCATGTGCGTAGACAGATGGTGCTGTCTTATGCTCGTGCGGAAAGGATACGACAATAATCATATGTCATAATGAATCCCCAAATGGGAAATGGGGCTGGAGTGTGGATGACGTCATGCCCAGAAGAGATGGTCCTGAGAATTTGAGGATATTGAAAGAGTAGTTGAGTTTTCTGCCGTTGAGGCGTACGGTTGAGTTTTTCCTATCTCTACCGGCAGAGATCTTAAACACCACAAGATATGCTGCGCGTGGGGTGGGGTCAGCATAGTATGGTTAGCATAGGCTTTTAAGAATTGTGTCTCTTCTCGTGTCGAAGGACCAAAGCCAGAAATTAATAAACCCGTTCGTATTTGAAACGACAGAGTCTGCCTGTATTTGTACATGTATCTGTATATATATATATGTATATATATATATATATATTGTTATTATTGAGATCTTTACGAGTAAATAGTATGGTATGATTAAATTATGTGTCTACAAACCGTATATACGTGTGAACAGACTTTGGCATTAAATAACCTATTGAGGTTGATATGCCATTAAACCCAATCAACCAAGCAACCATTTACTAGTAAACAACATTATTATATCAGCTTCCAGTGTTGTATAGCCATGACACAACTATACGTATACATATACATGCGGAAACATAATCAACAATAATGACGAACGAACACACTTCTTTAGAAAAATATACCCCTCACACTTTATTCTGGAAAGGGTTGCGAACGGATTGTGTGTGGGAAGTGAGTTGGAGACAGAACAGACTGCAACATATTAACCCCAAAGTTCCTCTGTATTGCAGCAGCACTTCTTCCTCATTCTGTTCGGCTGTTCAACCGGGGTCCTGAGGACCCAAGCCCTCTGTCTGGAGCTGGTTCTCACTGCCTCGAACTGCAACTTGAACTCCAACTGCAACTGACTTCAACTAACTCAACCCGTCTGTGGCACCCAGTTATATCATTGTTTGACATCCACCTGCTTCCTGTGGGCGTCGCAATTGCACCGAATTCAACCCGTCCACAGGTCAAGGTGATACCCCGATATCTCCGACCGAATGCACCTGTTTCTTGATTGACGGCTGGGTCGAGGGTCAATATGTTACACCAGGATATGCAATCTTTTATTGAGTTTCTTGTCTCTATAATAAATCATTGTCAAATCAAATGATTGCATCTATTTTAAGACAGTTTCGAATGATTTTGTCATTAAATTAATGGTCACGCAAAATATTTTTCCTCTCTTGTCCAAAGTATTGCGATCGAGGATTAATAGTTGTTATAGTATACGGTTTTCAAATCTGAAACAAAAAAGAACACCACATTATAATAAGCTGACTCATTAGCAGTCACATGGGTGCCATGTATATTGACACACCCTATATATTTTTTGAATATATACGGTTTGTAAACACATTCTTTTGATAACATCTTAAACGAGCCGGAGCTCATATTTTTTCAGACAGTTAAATGGTTTCAAGTATTTCTATCCGATACGAATAATTTTATTTAAAATTAATCATTTGCTAGCATACAGTTATATAGATCCCAGTATTGTTATGTAATAATAATGTTTGTCCTGTCAGACAACATGCACGGTTAAACACATTCTTATAGAATGCAAAGCTTTCACTGTCATCAGAAAGCGATTCTTCAAAGTGAATAGTTTAACCGATTTGTTCGAAAACGTCAAAATAGATGACGTTCTATCCGTCTTACGAAAGACAGAGTTGTACCAAAAAATGACGAATTAAAACTGGTTAACAATGTGCAAACAAATAAAATCCTGCTCGTAGAAAATTTTACTTAAGTATTCGTTCAGAAATCTTTGGTTGAATATGTATACATATAGACAGAATTTGGCGTTAAATAACCTACAAAGGTTGATCCGCCATAAAACCCAAACAACCAACCAATCAACGTAATAGTAACAATTTAACATCAGTCATTTGTTTGCACACATTAAAATAAATATACGTGATATGTCAAAGATTAGTTTGTCGGTAATCTTATCTTTAAATGAGTTAGAGGCGATTTGTTAACTAAACGGCTGGAGAAGATGCTGGACGGCAATTCCACAAGAATGTTGCGAGCAATATTGAACAAGTCCTGGCGGCAACACCCCACAAAGCACCAACTATACGGTCACATGCCTCCCATCACGAAAACTATCCAAGCTAGACGAACCAGACATGCAGGACACTGCTGGAGAAACAAGGACGTGCTTATAAGTGATGTACTCCTATGGACACCCGCATATGGCCAAGCAAAAGCAGGACGACCAGCTCGAACATACATACAGCAGCTATGTGAAGATACGGGATGTTGCCCTGAATACCTGCCAGAGGCGATGAATGATAGGGAGAAGTGGCGAGAGAGGGTCAGGGATATCCGTGCTCGCAGCACGACTTGATGATGATGATGACTAGTATTGCTATTGTTAAATGGTTTCAATTATTGCTATCTTGCACTCATAATTAAATGCAATATCAATCATTTGTTTGCACACAGTGAAGTGGATAGTATTGCTATAAAA
>OY757921.1:27074850-27191318 GCA_963585895.1 Sepioteuthis lessoniana
ACAAAATTGAAACTAAAGAAAATCGAAACAGCTAATCAAAATAACCGTTACAATAAAAACACACAAAGAACCAACCAGATCTTACTATTCAAATCACGGACTGAAGGGAACGTAAAATTTTGCGACGAATTCAATTGGTAAACAGCCGATCTGAAAAGCCATATAAGACTGCCTAAAATTAATATTAAGACCAAAAACAGATCTGTTACTTGTCGGGCCTGCAAGGGTCAATAATATTTAAGGAGTCAGAATCGCTCTCTCTGTTTTTTTTCTGGGGGATAGGGGAAACGGTCTTTAATAAATATATCAAAATACACTGTTTTTGATTTTGCTTTGAAAAATTCAATAAAAGGTATACAGTAATTGTTGCCCTTTAAGCTTAAAATACAAAGATCGGTATAAAATAGAAATAATCGTATATTTTCTGTTCCAGTAAAAAAAAGACTATAGCCCAATGTGTCTGTTAATAAATGGGTCAACAGTAAGGTCAGTAAAGAAGTCCAAGTTCATAAATCCAAAAGATCTTGCTTGGTTGGTGGTTTGGTTTGGTTTTATGATATAACAAATATAGTCGATTATTTAATACCAAATCCTCTTTATACATATATATATTAAATATGTATAATATGATTTGCTTTGGTTTTATGGCATATCAAACATTGCAGGTTATTTATTGCCAAATCCTCTTTATACATATATATTAAATATATATAATATGATTTGCTTTGGTTTTATGGAATATCAAACATTGCTGGTTATTTATTGTCAAATCCTCTTTATACATATATATCAAATATACAATATTCGTATGGGCACTTTTATTGATAGTACACACATGAAACTCAAGTCCCCTTCGAAATAATCTCCTCCGGCTGCAATGCACTTATTGTAGCGTTCCAACAACTTCTGAAAAGCCCCATGGAAGTCCTCGTGTGTGAGCGTGTCAATGATCTTTGTAACGGCCTCTTTCATCTCATAACTCATAACGACAGCCTCTGAGCTTAGGGAATAACCAAAAGTCACGGGGAGCAAGGTCTAGACTATAAGGAGGGTGAGCAACTGTCTTGATTCCCATCTTGGTCAAATAGTCTGTGACAAGAATGGAGTTGTGGACTGGTGTATTGTCCTACTGGAAATGCCACTGACCCGATTTGAAGTGTGCTGGCCTCTTCCGACGGAATCTCTTTCTGAACTCCCTTAAAACCTCAACATAGTAACCCTAACCCTAACAGTTTGGCCAATCAACTCTGGTGTATTGACTTCCTTACTCCTCCCATCATCATCCCTTACAGACTCCCTGCTTTCCTTGAATCTCTTATGCAACTCAAAAACTGATGCTCGATTCATGCAAGATGGTCGAAAAGCAGTCTGAAGCATTCCATACGTTTCTGTGGGATTGAAATTCACCAGCTGTGACAATCAGGCTTTACTATGGTGTATTCCAATTGCTGCTGTAGGTGTTCATTTACAGCTGAAATCATAAAAATTGGTCAGTCATCTCGTAAGATGTATAGCAATAACATACTGAATTTTCAAGGGTCTATGACAATTTTAAACGTCAGTACAAAAAAAAATTCACTTTCAGGCACATACCCTCGAGAAATGTATGAACCCTCTTATCCTCCCAGCTATGGGTTAAATAGTACCACTACTGTTCTTCTAGGAGAATGGCCTTGGCATTAAACAACCTACTAAGGTTGATATGCCATTAAACAAAGAAACCAAACCAAACCAAACCAAACCAGATCTATTTCAAACAATCCAATTTAGTATGAGTACGCAGCTTAAATGCCGAATCAGTTCTATTTCAAACAATTCAGTTTAGCATACGTACACTCTTTGGTTCTATATAACCCATAGATAGGATGCTATCAGGTGCTACCATTCTGTGCCAAAGTGGACCTGTGAGCAAGTGCATTCCCCAAAGCTCAAGCGTTTTTGGACCCTCACTATCAGATTGTTTAGTATCATATCTAGGACACTTATTGGGGAAGTCTTACCCCAAGGCAGAGATGCTGTCCGAGTATTCTGTGGCCCCAGTCGACTGGGGCAAAAACAAGCTACTTAGATTTAAAATTATTTGAACGAGGCGATATCAATTACAAAATGATATAATTTTTTTAAACACCCTGTACATCTCAAATGATACAATTTCTTTTTGAAACTGTACAAGAAAAATCTTTACTTTTGCACTGCCAGCTATTTGGTACCAGGTATTTGTACACGAGATCTCGTGATATTTGTATGAGCTTCTGTAGCATAAAAAAGTCTTTCATATACTCATCTTATTTTTATGTAGTGCCGAAAAAAAAATCTTTTTCGAAATCATAAACAAACGAATGACTGTAGAATTGAGAAACGATTGAATAGATAAGAAACAACTTTTAAAAAAAAATTAAGAAAGAAAAAAAAAAGTCCTTAAATTTCATTGAACGATCAAAGTTAAAACAGTGTAAATCAAACTGGTTCATATTTCAGATGTTTCATTTCCGCTAAGTGTTTTATTTATTTATTCATTAATAATCAAATCTTTTGACTTCTGAAGTAGATAATTGTTTTGAGATTAAAACTAAAATATGGTTGATTAGTTTATATTAACCTTCCTTCCTTCTTTCTTATAAATATATCTTTTATTTATTTCTTAAATTTTTTGTCTTTTTATTGTAACTTCCATGATGATTTTGTCTTTCCTTTTGCGTGTTTAGAACAGCCCCTTATCTCATGTGCGGAAACGTTTTTGTTTTTGTATTTTTTTTTTTAAGCACCGCTAAAGTGAAAGGTGGGGTCGCAAAAGTGATAGAGATGAATGTATGATCTTTTGACTGGAAACACCCCCCTCCAAACAAACAAACAAGCAAAAAAACCAAAAAAAAAAAAAAACCGACAAAATATCCCCAAAACAAAAAAAAAAAAAATAAATAAAAACGCTGCATCCTTCGGGCGAACAAAACATTGCATTTCCGAAGCTCAAAAGGATCAAAGAATATCCCGGATGTTCAGGTAGCAGTGTGAGACTCCAGGGAAGATTTCTGACACGTGGTACAAGCAAGGCGGGAATACGGGACTTCCAAGGCGGAGCTAACCTTTATACGAATTTGTTGCTTGTTTTTTTGAAATCGTGTCGGCAGTCTCTGTTCAAATCGTATAGCTATTTGAGTTAGACAACCTGCACACAGCGGAAAACAACTCACAAAATATGAAATAAATAATGCCCTCTCTTTATATTAATATACATGTTTGTAACTATGTATCTAACAAATTATATTGTGTGTATGTCACGCTTTCAATGATAAATATATACACTGTATCAGCTGTGTAATTAACGCTTTAACAGCATAAAAGAGGGTGGAAAGAAAGAGACAGACAGTTGGTTGGTTGGTTGGGTTTTATGGCACATCAACCGTTGTAAATTATTTAACGCCAAATCCATTTTTATCAAAATAATTCTATTTCAACGAAGTCAATTTAGCAGAAGTACGCAGTTTAAATGTAAGTAGATTTTAATTGTAAAAAACATTTCTATTTCAAGCTATTCAGTTTTGTCCACACATTGTTATATGTCAAAACAGTACTATTTAAAACAATTCAGTTTAACATAAGTACACAGTTTAAATGTTAAAACAGTTCTATTTCAAGTAATTCATTTTAGCATAGATTCGCAGTTTATTTCTATTTGACACATAGATAAGACCCTATGAGTTGCTTCCAATCTAGGCCAGAGTGGACCAGGGAGCGATAGCAATGAAGGGGCACTCGGTGTATTCTACAGGACACTCGTTGGGTGCAGTCGGTGTATTCTACAGTCCCAGCCGACTGGGCAAATGGATAGAAAATACAATATACGAGCTTATAACTATGTACTTGGTAACCCTATTTACCAACCCCTCCGCTCGGGCAGGATATGACACAAGGTCAATTTTTAAGCGGAGTTTAACAGGTTTGAATTCAGAGTTTTCCTTCTCCTAGACTAGTTGCCTCACCGAGGCTGAAGAACCTAATCTGTCCTACTAATTAACCATAGCTGGAGGGAGAATAATCGGATTCATACCTTTCCCAAGGGTATTAGTGCTATGTGAAATGCAATCTGTCTCATCCAGGATTTGAACTCGAGTCGTCGTGTCCATTTCCTACGACGATAACCATTACACCACGGGCACCTCCGAAAAGTACTTGGTAACTAGCAACCTATCTATCGTTCATGTATTGTTTGTTTTTAAAAACAAATATACATGCTGTATCGACTCTTTTTATGAAATTAATGCTTTCAAAAAATACGAGGGTCGAGAGAGAGAGAGAGAAGAGAGAGACACAGAGAGAAACAGACAAGCAGGCAGATAGACAAACAGAAGCAGATAGTGAGGTTTGTTTAATATACAAGATTGAAATTGTTACCACTCAATCTGTCTACTTATATATCGTTCGTGTATAGCACACTTTCAGTTGTAAATATACATGCAGTATCAGTTGCATTTCTGAAAGTAACCATTTCACAAAATACAAGACGGTCGAAAGAAAGGGGAAACGAAAAAAAGAGACTGAAAGCCCTGTTAAATATTCCTGGGTGGAGAAATTGAAGACGTAGTGTTTTTGGAGAGTTTAATTTAACCTCTTTATACATACGTGGTGGCTTCAATAAGTTTCTAGACATTTAAAATTGTCGTATACGCTTGAAAATTCAGTATGTCATTGCAATACATCTTATGTGATTAATGACCGATTTTTATGATTTGAGGTTCAAATGAACAGCTACAGCAAATATTGGGATACAACCTACTAAAGCCTGATTGTCACTGCTGGTGAATTTCAAAAATTCAATCGGGACGTGAGGACACTTTAGAAGAACGACATGCAATAAAATTGTGTTTTAAACTTGGAAAAAATGATGCCACAAAAACCTATGGAATGCTTCAGACTGTTTTTCGACCATCTTGCATGAATCGAGCATCAGTTTTTGTGTAGCATAAGAGATTCAATGAAGGCAGGAGTCTGCGAGGGATGATGAGAGGTGTGGGAGGAGTAAGGAAGTTAATACACCAGAGTTGATTGGCCAAACTGTTAGGGTTAGGGTTACTATGTTGAGGCTTTAAGGGAGTTCAGGAAGAGATTCCTAGGGAAGAGGCCAGCACTCTTCAAATCGGGTCAGTGGCATTTCCAGCAGGACAATACATCCTTGTCACAGACTATTTGACCAAGATGGGCATCAAGACAGTTGCTCGTCCTCCCAAAAGTCCAGACCTTGCTCCCTGTGCTTTTGCTTATTCCCTAAGCTCAGAGGCTGCCATTATGAAACAATGAGAAGATGAAAGAGGCTTTGACGAAGGTCATTGACACTCTTACACAACAGGACTTCCATGGGGCCTTCCAGAAGCTGTCGGAACGGTACAACAAGTGCATTGCAGCTGGAGGAGAATACTTCGAAGGGGACTTGAGTTTCATGAGTGTACTATCAATAGACGTGTACACACGAAAAAAGTCTGGAAACTTATTTAATGATCCTCGTATATTTACTAGATATGGTTAATTAGTTTGGTTTTATGGCATATCAACCATTGTAAGGTGCCCGTGGTGTAGTCGTTATCGTCGTAGGAAATGGACACGGCGACACGAGTTCAAATCCTGGACGAGACTGATTGCATTTCACATAGCACTAATACCCTTAGGAAAGGTATGAATCCAATTATTCTCTCTCCAGTTATGGGTAAATAGTAGGACAGATTAGGTTCTTCAGCCTTGGTGAGGCAACTAGTCTAGGAGAAGGAAAACTCTGAATTCAAACCAGTTAAACTCCGCTTAAAAATTGACCTTGTGTCATATCCTGCCCGAGCGGAGGGGTTGGTAAATAGTATCAGCCATTGTAAGTTATTTAATACATAAACCTCTTTATACATATATATTGAGTATTTGGGATTTGGTTTGGTTTGGTTTGGTTCTATGGTATATCAACCATTGTGGGTCATTTAATATCAGATCCTTTTTATACATATATATCAAATGTATGAATCATAAACACATTTTGAGGATAACATTTTAAACGAGCCTGAGCTCAATTTTTTGGATACAGTTGTTTCGCGTATAATTGATTCCACTATTAATCATTTGTTTGCACACAGTTAAAAGGTTCCAAGTATTGCTCTGTGTCATTAACAATTCAATTAAATATCAGTTATTTCTTTACACACAGTTAAAAAATCACACAGTTCTATAACAAAAAATTCATTTTGATATGTCAACAAAGTTACTTGGTTCGAAGTATTGTCATGTATCAGTCACAATTCAATCACGTATTAGTCATTCGTTTACACACGGTTAAATGATTAAACCGTTATATATAAAAAAATTCAGTTTAGAATAAATCATTTGTTTGCGTCTATTTTAAATACCAAAGTACGTAGTTGAAATGTCAAAAACTGTAAAAACAGTTCTATTCCAAACAATTCAGTTTAGCATAAGTAGATAGTTTCGTTCTATTTGACTCATAGATAGGACCCTATCAGATGCTACAACTCTGAGCCAAAGTGGACCAGGGAGTGATGGCAAAAAAGGTTTGTTATGTTTTTTTTTGTTTTGTTTTATGGCATATCAGCTTTTGGGGGTTATTTAAAGCAAATCAATTTTTACGTAAATAATCAGTTCTATTTCAAACAATTCAGTTCAGCATGAGTACACAGTTTAATTGTCAAAAACATTTCTATTTCAAACTATTCAAGCAGTTATATATGACAATTCAGTTTTGTGTAAGTACAGTTTCAATGTCAAAAACAGTTTCGATTTCAAACAATCCAGTTTAGCATAAGTACGCAGTTTAAATGTAAATAAGTTTAATTGTGAAAAACATTTCTATTTCTAGCGATTCAGTTTAATCAAGCAGTTCTAATTCCGCTAATTCAATTTCGTATAAGTACATATTTTGTTCACACACGGTTACATGTCAAAACAGTTCTATGTTAAACAATTCAGTTTAGTGTAAGTACAGTTTCAATGTCAAAAAACAGTTCTATTTCAAATAATTAAGTTAAGCATAAGCACGCAGTTAAAATGTAAGTACGGTTTGATTGTCAAAAACATTTCTATTTCAAGCTATTCTGTTTTGTTAAACAATTCAGTTTAGCATAAGTATGCCGTTAGTTCTATTTAACCCATAGATAGGGCCTTATTAGGTGCTACCATTCCGGGCCAGAGTGAACCTGGGAGCAATGGCAATGAAGGGGTGATCCGTATTCCCCAAAGCCCCAGCATTACTGGGACCTCACCATCAGACTGTTTAGTGTCATATGCAGGACACTCATGGGGGGGTCTTACCCCTCTGCAGATGTGCAGTCTGTGTATTTTACAGCCCCAGCCGACTGGGCAAGTCAAAAGCTCCAGCATTAATGGTGCCTCAACATTTGATATATTAGTGTCATATGCAGATATATAGATAGATAGATGTTATCACACACACACACACACACACACACACACACACACACACACACACATATATATATATATATATATATATATGATATTATCTATTTATTTAAATAAGCAGTTTTATTATACGTTTATGTGCATGCATGTATGAAATATCCTGTGACATATCTTTCTATCTATCCTTCAATGTATCTCTCTATCTATCTATCTATCTATCCATCAATCCTTTTTTTTTCTGATGAATGTATATATCAATGTTTATATATGCAAATAACTAAATCCGTATTGACTTATAGCAACGGACACATTTCTGCACCATGACACAAACACACACGTGTGATTATTTCAAAATATTTTCCCGTTCTTCTTTTTGCGGACAGATGCATTCATAGATATAATATGACGCATATTTATAGATAAGCATCTGCATATAATGAACAAAGGAAGGAAGGAAAGAAGGAATGACGGGAAGAAAGAAGAGAAGAATGAAAGAAGAAAGACAAGATGGAAAGAAAGAAGGACGGAAGAAATAGAATCAATCATAAAAATGGTTCGTAATGAATCCAAACGGACTTGTATAAATACTGGCATCATCGTTAGTTATCGTTTCTAAGTTTAGCAACTTTTCGAGAAATGGACGCGGGTGCCATGACAGAAAACATGCATGCCCCATGGCGGTCTCATTTGAGAAAGCTGGCAATGCATTGCAATTATCGACCGGTGGAATACAGATTCAAGATGGATTCCTGCTGGTCGTTTACTACAATGAGAGCAGGGAAGATAGAGAGATAAATGGATAGTAACACATATTGAAAGGCAGAAATATAGGTAGATATATAGCAACATAGATAGATAGATAGATAGATAGATAGATAGATAGATAGATAAAAAATATTGGTGCACTTGCAAAAATGCCAAGATAGCTGTATAGATATCAACTTGCTAGTTGAATATAACAATCAGAATCGGGAAGATAGATAGATAGATAGATAGATAGATAACAACATAGATAGATAGATAGATAGATAGATAAAAAATATTGGTGTGCTTGCAAAAATGCCAAGATAGTTGTATAGATATCAACTTGGTAGTTGAATATAACAATCAGAGTCGGGAAGATAGATAGATAGATAGATAGCAACATAGATAGATAGATAGATAGATAGATAAAAAATATTGGTGTGCTTGCAAAAACGCCAAGATAGCTGTATAGATATCAACTTGCTAGTTAAATATAACAATCAGAATCGGGAAGATAGATAGATAGATAGATAGATAGATAGATAGATATGTATGATCATAGATAGATAGAAAGATAGTTAAACAAATAGAGAGGCATAAATATAAGTAGATATATTTATGAGCTTTGATAATTACATAGAAAATAGTAAAGCATATAGGCAGATAGAAATATAGATATACATATATGAACATAGATATATTGATAAAATAAGTTTGGTGTACTTGGAAAAAGGTCATGATTGCTAGATAGATATTAATCTGCAGATTGTATATAACAATCACAGCAGAGAAGTTAGATAGATAGGTAGATAAATGTTAAAACAGATATATATATATATATATATATATATATATATATATATATATATATATATATATATAGAGAGAGAGAGAGAGAGAGAGAGAGAGAGAGATAAAGCACGTTCTGTGTACTTGTTAAAAGCCGAGATAGCTAGATAGATATGAACTTAGATAGTAATGATCTGAGGAAGATATATAAAGACGATAAAATTTGCAGTCTGTGGTGCAATGGTTTACGTCGTTGGAAATGGACACGGAGACCCAAGTTCAAACCATGGTCGAGGCTGTTTGCATTTCCTATTGCTCCCATATCCTTAGGAAAGCTATGAATCCAGATAGCCAAACACACACACACACACACATATATATATATATATATATATAACCAGAATAAGATGAAGTGGCCGAGAAATTGCTTTATAAATAGATAAATATTTCAAGGAAATGATAGAGAGGCAAGATAGATAGGTATATATATATATATATATATATATATATATATATATATATATATATATATATATATAACACTAACAGCTAAGTACATATGCACAAATTAAGATTGGCAGATATGAGAAGAATTATATATCAATATCTATATCTATATGAATGTAGGTAGATATGACCATAATCGATAGATAGATAGATCGATAGATATGACCAGAATAAGACAGGCTGACATTTAAATATATAAATATATATATATATGATCAGAATAAGATTGACTGACAAAAAGATGGATAGATAGATATGATCGGGGATAGATAGGTACAAAAAGAATAGTATAAATATTAGCAGAATATATATATATATATATATATATATATATATATATATATATGTGTGTGTGTGTGTGTGCTTTCCGCCAACATGGTTTGAGCACTTTAATGGGGAAATTTGCTGGCTGAGACATACACTGAAATACAATAGCTCTTCTCAAGAAGTGAGCACTCCAGGTAACCGATAACTTTTATGTAATAAGAAATATCCGTTAAAAAATTCCTTCATTTACGCTGAGAATGATGATTGCTCTAGGGTAAGATGTCAGACTGATGTAAAGTCATACTGGGTTTCGATCCCAGCTCGAATCATCACGTGGGTCTAATAACAATGAAGAATTGTGATACCACCAAACAGTCTGTCTGTGGATGACTATATATATATAAACAGGAAGGTGGACAGCTGAGACAGAGAGAGAGGGGGCGTTGATAAAACAAAACAATTAATAAAAAATATTAAAGCATTGTTAAAAAAAACCCCACAAAACAGACAATGAAAGATAAATAGGCGTGAAAAACAAACAAACAGAATGCTCGAAACAGTTTTAATTTGATAGGGATTATTGAAATTGTATATTATCATCTCCTTTCTGTATTAGATAGAAATCTATCGGTTCGGGTTTTTTTTTTTTTGTTGTTTTTGTTTATTTGTATAATAGCAAATCAACCTTCGTGGGTTATTTAATACCAAAACTATCTTTGAAGAAAAACAGCAAAGATACCATTAAACCCAAAGCCTGAGAGATAAGTAGGTCCATAGCCTTCCCCAAGAGTATTAATCCAAAATTAAACTTAATAGCGAGACTTGAGTTTGAACTCGCCTACTCCGAGTTCGCAGTCCAGAACTTTAGCTTTTACTGCACGATGGCACCTCTTTACAAGGATACACGAGACTCTATAAGTAAAAGTAAAGTTGTCTCCCTTAGTCGAGGGCGACCAGAATGCTCCCTTTTCAATAGCTACTACACCGTGGTGTAGGGAAGGGTGCTATTTCTTTCCCTGGATTGTTCCACTTTACCCTTGATACGTACCTTATATTGCTGAGTGTTAAGCAAGGAGATATCAAGTGCTACTTTAAAAGTCTTTGGTATGACTCGAACTGAGATTGAACCCTGGTCTCCCGGACCATTGCCAAACACTCTACCCACTAGAGCAATAATGTAAATTATCATTATTCCTTTACTTGGAAACATATAATGTTGTATGAAATATTAGTATTTGATAGGAATACTTGAAACCATTTAACCGTGGGAAAATTATGAGTATCAAGATTTGTAACCCGAAGTTATTGCTCACAAATTATTATTTCTATTAGTTTATTGTAACGATATAATCGCTTGAAATACTTGAAAACATAGAACAGTGTGAAATTTATTAGGATTTGATAGGAATACTTGAAACCATATAACTATTTCCAACGTATTAGAATATAAATACTTGAAACTATATAACTCTGCAAATTATTTGTGTTCTATAAGAATACTTTTACCCATATCACTGTATGAAAACAGATTATTATTATTATTATTACTATTACTTATTAGAGTTTTTCACATCAGCGTAAGCTGATGGTCTTTCACTGGAGATTGAGTGACAGCAAGTTTCCTCAAGTCTCCAGGACTCTTCTCAGTATTCTGGCCGTTTACAATAATGCTCGGTCGCCAACTTCCAAATCTTCCAAGCCCTTTAATAATCCTTTAGTTACCGTGCCCAAAGCGCCAATCACAATTGATATAATTGTCACCTTCATGTTCCATAGTTTTTTCAATTACCTAGCAAGGTCGAAGTACTTATTATTATTATTATATTCATTGCAAGTTTTTAATACCAGCGTTAGCTTATGGTCTTTCATTGGAGTACGAGTGACAATAAGTCTCTTCAGGTCGCTGGGACTCATCTCAGTATTCTGACCGATCTCAACAATGCCGTAGTTTGGATGGTCACGATTCGTCCTCTAATTTTCACTTCTATCAGGCTTCGTTACCAAGCACCTATTATAATTGGTATTACTGTCACTCACATGTTCGACTGCTTTTTTTTAGTTCTCTGGCAAGGTCCAAGTATTTCTCTCTCTCTCTCTCTCTCTTCGCTCTCTTTGAATTTTACTCTGTGGTCCGCTGTGACCTTAAAATCCGCTATTCGTCAAGTTTTCTTTTTTTGTTGTTTATTAACTCTGGTCATTTAGCCGGGGTTAGGTGACATGTTTGTATTTGAAAAGTCCAGAGAATTCCATGCGTCTTATAGGATATGCATTTTTTTAGTTTTAGATAAATGAACTCAGAGCACGTAGATAGGAATATTATAGGAAAGAAAAAAAAGATCAAAATCTCAATTACATAAAATTATTACTCTTATATTTTTAAGCAAATCAGTGAATGACACATTGAAGAGAATATTCTAGAAAAAGCAGATCAAAAACTTACTGCTCGAAAAAATTGTCTCAGAAACCAAAATAGTTAGGTTCCAAAATAAATAAGTAATTTCTTTGAATCTGATTGGTTAAGACAGGTCACAGGTTGCGTTTTCACCAACGTCCGCGTATTTGAACTTTATTTGACCTGTAATAAACTTAAACTATTTTACTTTGATCCACTCTTATTTTACCCAAAAGTATAAATAGCGAAGTTTTTTAGTTCAAAAAGAGAGACCGACAGATCAGCTGACGATAGATTGACGCTAGATGACCCACTAATGTACACGACGGTTGGGAGAGTTGGCCGAAAAACTCATAAATACCAGGACACACGCATATACATACACATGCATGTGTATGTAAGTACAAGTCTATCCAGTCTTTTTTGTTCGGACATACACACACATATACACACGCTCAATTTATCTGACAATATTCGCGTTTTACACTCACACATAATGATTGCAATTGTCGAGTTGATGGAAAATATCAAGTTGTTTTTCTTTTGGCCTAGTGGGTAGAGTGTTCGCCAATGGTCCGGGAGACCTGGGTTCAATCCCAGTTCGCGTCATACCAAAGACTTTTAAAATGGTACTTGATACCTCTTTGCTTAACACTCAGCAATATAAGGTACGTATCAAGGGTAAAGTGGAGCAACCCTTTGAAAGGAGTAGCACTCTCTCCTACACCATGGTGTAGTAGCTATTGAAAAGGGAGCCTTCTGGTCGCTCTCAACTACGGTCGTCAACTTTACTTACTTATGATAATCAGAACTGCTGTTATAAAATGGCTTTGAATGTGGTGTAGTAGCTATTGAAAAGGGAGCCTTCTGGTCGCTCTCAACTACGGTCGTCAACTCTACTTACTCATAATAATCAGAACTGCTGTTATAAAATGGCTTTGAATATAATAATAAATTTAATCCTAGTAAATATCAGGAATCTATTCTACCTTATCCTTAATCTCTTGGCTGAATTTGTTCTTCCATTATACATATAAACATAAGGCAAATGACAAAAAAAAAAGCTTATTTGTCTAGTTTTTTACTTACTAGCTATTGAAAAAGGGAGCCTTCTGGTCACCCTCGACTACGGTCGCCAACAACAACATCAACAACAACAACGTTGCTTGTATAAATTTTGTTGTTGTATTATTGGGGAACTAACACCCGATGTTTAACTTTTCGCCGAACCTCGGGAAATCTCAATTGATCATCATCCACACCGTGTCTAGTCTTATTCTCCTTTTGCGCAAGTTCGCTGCAGTCAATCACAATGTGATAAACCGTTTCGTCTTCATCCCCACATAACCGATATCTGCTGTTATTATTATTATTATTATTAGATAGGAGTGTCATTCAAAAAATAGCATGTATTTTACCCAAAAAGACGACATGAGGCAATTACTTTTGTAGGATCACTGCATGACCCAGATGACAATCAGAATGATCTCTGCGTCCGCAACTTTTTCTTTACCGTTGAGTCAATGAGTTTCCACTCGATAGACTGTTTTTTCGACTCAGGCTTGGAGCATCAAGATCCATTTTTAGCCCATTTGTAAGGATTTTTTGACAAAAGACGTGCTTTATGTGCATCACCCATTCTTCTATAAAGTTCTCATGGATTGCATTTCTCAGCCACCAAAAAATTGATGACAGACCGCTGTTCAATTGTTTTGTTACCATTTTGTTTAGCCGCAAAACAAACATTTCCCCCAGATTAAAACATCTTTTCCAATAAATTAATTGCAAACGATGGAGACTTAATAATTCTGGAAAACATTTCTGGAAAATAAAAAAGCTTTTTTCCAAAAACTATCCTCATTTACAGAATGGCATATGTGTGCATGTGCGTGTACATACACACAGACACACACATGCATATGTACATAAAGACACACACAGACACACACACACACTTATATATATATATATATATATATATATATATATATATATATATATACTGATAGATTGATCTATGTGAAGAGTTTGACATAGAAATATAGATACTTAAGAAGAATCTGATCAAGAAATGAAATGGCTTAGATAGATTAATAGATAGATGACAGGCCAAGTTAGGTTGATTATTGGCTGATTTTTATGGCTGGTCAAATCGTCAAAGAATATTTTAAACACATGAGCTCGAGAATCGTGTTCATATTTTATGTTCAGACGCAAAGATATACTAGACCAGTATTAGATAGATAGGCTGACATACAAATATATACATTGCATATTTATTTCTTGAATTCTGTTTTTAAAAATATTTTTTGCACACGGTCCTGCCTATTGAGTAGAGTATTTGCGAATGGTCCGGAAGACCACAGTTCAATCCCTGATCGAGTCTTACCAAAATTAAAAAAATATCGTACTTGATGCCACCTTGCTTAACACTCAGCATCTTAAGTTAAAATCAAGGGTAAAGTGGAGCAATTCAAGAAATGGAGTACGCCCTTCCCTTAACCTCGGTGTAGTAGCTATTGAAAAAGGGACCTTCCCGTCACACTAAAAGAAGGTCGCCAACAACTTTTTACCGGGCCATTGGCCTAATGACTTGAAAGTTCGCCAATGGTCCGGGAGACCGCGGTTCAATCCCTGGTCGTGTCATACCAAAGACTAAAAAAAGAATGGTACTTGATACCACCTTGCTTAACTCTCAACATCTTACGGTAAGGATCATGGGAAAAGTGGATCAATCCAAGGAATGGAGTTAGCCCTCCCCTACACTTTTGTGGAGTGGTTATTGAAAAAGGGACCTTCCGGTCACCCTCGACTAAGGTCGCCAACAACCTTAACCAGGCCATTGGTCTAATGACTAGAGTGTTCGCCAATGGTCTGGGAGACCGCGGTTCAATCCCTGGTCGAGTCATACCAAAGTCTAAAAAAAGTCGTACTTGATGCCACCTTGCTTAACACTCAGCATCTTAAGGTAAGGATCATTTTTAAAGTGGAGCAATTTAGGGAATGGAGTAGCGCCCCCTACAATGAAAAGGGAGCCTTCGAGTCAACCTCGACTAAGTTCATCAATTTTACTTTTTACTTTTTAAAAAGTACAACCATTCTAGGTTAGCGAGGACCTGGGATACCGTTACATACCAAATGGGCTGTTGTAACAATACACGGCAAAATTAGAAGCTTGAAACACTACGGTGTTCAAATGGAAAATCGTGTTGGTGTTTGTTTTCAGATAAATGTACACGTATTTATGTATATGTGTGCGTACATACTTATACCAAGATCTATCTATCTATCTATCTAGTGACACTCATAAGTATTGGATACATGTTATTTTCTGTTATAACACTAGTTTATGTTCGCCATTTTGCCTGATATTTGGTAAGTAATATCACGTAAAGTTGTTTTAGTTGTATGTGGAAGGAAAATTAAAATCTCATGGTTGAATCCATTTTTTAAATCAAAGTTCAAAATTACCGTATGATACATCAACCTATCTGAATTTTTTTGTTTTGGCAACACATTACTCCTAATAAAAGTAGAAAATTTTAATTCTGATTTCTGTCTTAATTTCTGAGCAGATGAGGCCCGTATGACGGTGAAAGGTGTATGACAAATCTGAAATCTTTGTTAGGCTTAGAACTGCTTCTACAACCCTCGTATTTATTAACGTTATTCTCCTCTGAATTCGATAATGAAATAGAATGCATTACTTTTAGATTGCCTAGCTTGTAAACAGTGGATTTTACTCTTATGGAGCGTCCCCGGTAGATGGGAATATCGTTAACTTAATTCGTCTGTCCTAAAATATCCTATTTAAAAAAAATCATTTACGATAATCTATTTCAAGCTTCATAAATAATTCGAAATATTCCCTGTTGTATTTTGAGTCAATCAGACTTTTGGAGGAGGTGAACTTTGTAAAAATCACGTTCAGATTGAAACTCCAGATATAAAAAAAAACATAAAAAACAAAACAAATAATAACAACTGATCTTTTAATTTCTGACGAAGAGGAAGTTTCTAGAGCACACTAGTCGAATTATAATCGTTACGTCTATATCCCTAAGAATGCGGGATCAAATAAATCAAGGAATAATATCAATCGCTGATTGTCTGAATTTCAGACAATGAGTAAGATTGGAGAGCGCACCAGAAAAATCATTAAAATCAAATGAATCAGAGCAGCTTACGTCCGAATATTTTATAGAATAAATAACTCACATATCAGAGATGTTTAGACGGTTAAGATTCTTTCCTATTTAAATTGATTGATTTGAACGTCACGTCAATTCGTTTGGTGTTATTTTATGCCTTGAGGTTAGGGAATTGTGTACATTTATATCAAATTATTATATTTGTGTAGTTTTTTTAAGTTTTCCAATCACGGTTTAATGATATCAAGTATTCTTATTTAATAGATGCTGCTTTAAAACATCTATTTGCGCCATTGATGGGATTTTAATAGGTTCTACCACTCCGGTTTAAAGTGGACCTGGAAGTAATTGAAATGAATGAGCACTTCATATTCTCCAGATCTCCAGAACTGGAGCCTCACCATCCAATATAGTTCAATGTCATATCCTGGACACATCTTTTTGTGAAAGTCTTACGCCGTAACAGGGGATACTGAACCTTTACTAAGCCCGCTTAAATACCCCTCCTTTTTAGAATACAGATAATTCAGACCAAATTTTCCATCTAAAAATTTTCATGAAATTTCTCCATAACACACGCAGGCACGCACGTGCGCGTGCGTGCACACACACACACACACACACATATATATATATATATATATATATCATCATGACATGCCAGCAGCACAGATATCCTTGACTCTCTCTCGCCAGTCCCCTCTATCGTTCATCGCTTCTGGTAGGTCCTCAAGGCTACATCCAGTATCCTCACAGAGCTCCTTTACGTAGGTTCGAGCTGGTCGTCCTGCTTTTGCTCGGCCATATAAGAGGGTCTATAAGAGAACATCACTTATGAGCTCGTCCCTGCTTCTCCAGCAGTGTCCTGCATGTCTGGTTCGTCTAACTTTGATAGTTTTCGTGATGGAAGGTAGGTGGCCGTACGGTTGGTGCTTTGTTGGGTGTTGCCCCCAGAAACGCAGTTTCTTCAAAGCAGCGGTTGTGTAGATACTGCTATATGGATGCACTGCATGGACGCTAACTAAAGGTATGGAGAAAAAGCTTGACGGCAACTACACAAGAATATATATATATATAAGCCTTTTCTGTTTAAGACCGCGGAGTATTTTCTCTTTTAGGATTTTTAAGTGAAGACTTTCAATTTAAGTGAAGACTTTCAAATTTTTTTTTCCTTATGTCTGGGTCGTGGTAGAGAAGAAAGTGCCCCATACTAGCCCAAGCACTATAGACCATTTCGCTGGTTGTCTTAAATGGTTGTGTTTTTTTGTGGCTGTGAGTTTTTATATTTATTTGGAGTGGGTTTTCATAATAATTTGGGGTTGGCTATATTCTGTTAAAAAAATTCCCTCCAAATAAATATAAAAACATACAGCAACTCATGGCAACAAACAATCTAGCACAACCCCTGAGGACGGGCAGTGAAATAGTCGAAAGTGCTCAGGCATTTTCTCCACCACATCGACCCAGATATAAGGAATATAATAAGAAGATTTGAACATTTTCACTTAATGGTTCTTAAAAGAATATACTCCGTGGTCTTCAGCAGAACATGGTTAAATAATAACTTGCTGCAAAGTACACGATATATAGACAATAGCAAACGTACGTTATACCTCGATCGAAACCCTTATCACACTTTATTGTATCTAAGGAAAAAAAATCAGACAATAGCTAGACTGAGCTACAACTACCACTTGCCTATTGCCGAGGCAGCTGGAACTGTAGAATACACTGACTGCATGTCTGCAGATGAATAAGACCCCTCCCTTAACGAATGTCATAGATATGACTCTAAACGATCTGATGGTGAGGCTCCAGTAATGCCGGAGCTTTGGAGAATGCTGAATACCATTTTATTGCCATCGCCCCCAGATCCACTCTCAGCCCAAGTGTTAGCACCTGATAGGGTACTATCTATGGGTCAAATTGTACTAAACTGTGTACTTATACAAAACCGAATAGCTTCAAGTAGAAATATTTTTGACAATTAAACGGTGGATTTATGCTAAACTGAATTGTTTGAAATATAACTGTTTATTCGTATAAAAATGAATTTGGCATTAAATAACCCACAAAGGTTGAAATGCCATAAAACCAAAACAAACAAACAAACAAACAAACAATGTTAACTTGCACCACACAAGTGACAGTTTAAAACGTTGATGGTTTGAAAGGCTCACTCCATATATACATATATATATATATATATATACACATGTATGAATGTAATTATGTATATGCATATATTTGTCTCTTTGTATGTACATATATGTATATTTACATTGTATGTATGTGTGTGACTGTTTGCGGGTATGTATGTATGTATGTATGCATATGTTTACTTATTCATGTTTTTATGAGAATAAATTTGTCTCTTTGGGTGTATATATATTTCTCTCTCTCACTTTCTCCCTCTGTGTGTATATATATATATATATATATATATATATATATGTGTGTGTGTGTGTGTGTGTGTGTGTATGTGTGTGTGCGTGTGTGTGTGTATGCGTTTAAGTATTCATGTATTTTTGTATATGCATATATTTGTCTCTATGTAGGTACATATTCTTATATATATATATATATATATGTGTGTGTGTGTGTGTGTGTGTGTGTGTGTGTGTGCATGTTTTGGTTTAGTTTGGTTTGGCTTTATGGCATATCAACCATTATGGGTTATTTAAGGCTGAATCTACTTCATATGTATATATTAAATATATATGATTTTGTTGGTGGCGTTTTTCTATGAGCTTAAGCTCTTTCTTTTGCACACAGCTAAATAGTTCCAAGTATTTCTATGAATCACTAAAAATTCAATTAATCATCGGTCATTAGTTTATACATAGTGAAATGATCAAACATTTTTATCTTTAACAATTCATTTTTAGTATAAGTCATATTTTTCACTCAGTTTAAATATCAAACCCATAGATAGGACCCTCTCAGGTGCTACTACTCCGGGCGACAGTGAACCAAGGGGCGATCGTAATGAAGAGGTACTCCGCATTTCCCAAAGTTCTAGAATTACTGGGGCCTCACCATCAGATATTTTATTTTCATATGCAAAACACTCGTTGGAGCTTATTATCCCTCTGCAGGAATGCATTAAGTATATTCCAGCCGAATCGGCTGATACAAATATGTGTGTGTGTGTGTGTGTGTGTGTGTGTGTGTGTGTGTGTGTGTGTGTGTGTGTGTGAGTTTTGGTAACGTATGTAATAAAATCTTACGCAAGGGAAAAAAGGAAAACAATAGAAAAAATGTAATTGATCTATTTCGCTTAGAGGATGCCATTTTATTGTTGTCACATGTTGATTTCGTTTTCCAGGAAAATTCTGGTGAATCTATTCTCTTTGCGGAATAGAACATAGAATAGAACATATAAATTTGATTTTCTGTATTGTCTAACATATATATATATATATATATATGTGTGTGTGTGTGTGTGTGTGTGTGTGTGTGTGTGTGTGTGTGTTAGACAATAGGAATATAATTAAGCAACGCTAATGATAAAAGGCTAGAATTTATATGTTAATCTATTCTGTTTTAGGATATTAATAACGTCGGATACTCACACAGACACATTAGCCTTGAGCTAACTAAATTCGAGCATCCATTATTTTGTGTTTTATCAGCTCCGTTGTTTTCCAAGGACGAACGTATCTTCTTATTTCTTGTATAAATTTTTGCTCTGGTGATTTTTGCAACGTGTAGTGTTTCAAATTCATCCTCAAAAAACGTGAAAATGTTAAGACAAAGGCTAAAAATGGATAATTCCGATATGAGGAAACGAGCTTTGCAAATGTAATAAAACAGGTGACAATTGAATGGAGATCAGTTTTAGCATCTACCGATGAGGACAACCGCATGTTAGTTCACTGGAAGTGTGCCAGTGATACCATGTAACTCATTACTATCTGACGCATGGTCAAGTTATCGGTGATTTAACCCGTTCCCTTATTAGGAGGGTTGCTAAATACGTGTCAGGAAGAAAATAAGACTATTAAAAAAGTCAATCTCACCTGCTGATAGAGTTAACAGTTTTTAAACCAACTCTTACCGAGATAGAAAATCTTATCAGGCGTAAATTATAAACGTATATATAATTTACAACTTATATATATATATATATATATATATATATATATAAATTCTGGTAAGATTTTCTATATATACAGGGAAGGCTTTTGTGCTGTAATGGTTACCGTCTAAGGTAATGGAGACGACAAACTTAGTTCAAATCCAACCGACGAGACTATTTGCATTTCATATCGCGCTTATACCCTTGGGAAAGGGATGAATCCAATTATTCTCACACCAGCTTTGAGTAAATAGTAGGATAGACAAGGGCTCTTCAACTGACAACAAGTCTACTAGAAGGAAAACTCAGAAATCAAACTTGTAAAAATTGACACTACTCGTGCAGAGAAGTAGGTACATACATACATACATACATACTTATATATATATATATATATATATATATATATATATATATATATATGCGTGCATGTCGATGAATATATACGTGAGTGTAAGGGTGTGTGCATGTGCTTGTATGCTTGTTGGTCATTAAGAGGTAGATGTTGATTTAAAATTAAACGAAGATGGCAAGGAACATAAATTCAAAAACTTGTTGAAGAACATAAAAATAAACGCACACAATCATTTATATTAAAAAGAATAAAAAGAATGAAAAGTTACAGTCATAGGAAGATGTTAGAAAAATGGGAATTGACTACGATATATATATATATATATATATATATATATATACGTGGATCATTAAATAAGTTTCCAGACTTTTTTCGTATGGGCACTTTTATTGATAGTACACAAGTGAAACTCTAGTCCCCTTCGAACTAATCTCCCCCAGCTGCATGTCTTATACCGTTCCAACAACTTCAAGAAGGCCCCATGGAAGTCCACTTACGTGAGCGTGTAAATTACTGTCGTCACAGCCTCTTTCATCTCCTCAATTGTCTCATAACGACAGCCTCTGAGCTTAGGGAATAACCAAAAGTCACAGGGAGCAAGGTCTGGACCATAGGGAGGCTGAGCAACTGTCTTGATGCCCATCTTAGTCAAATAGTCTGTGACAGGATGCAGTTGTGGACTGGTGCATTGTCCTGGTGGAAATGGCACTGACCCGATTTGAAGTGTGCTGGCCTCTTCCGACGGAATGTCTTCCTGAACTCCCTTAAAGCCTCAACATAGTAACCCTAACCCTAACACTCACCGTTTGGCCAATCAACTCTGGTGTATTGACTTCCTTACTCCTCCCAAACCTCTCATCATCCCTCGCAGACTTCCTGCCTTCCTTGAATCTCTTATGCCACTCAAAAACTCATGCTCGGTTCATGGAAGATTGTCGAAAAGCAGTCTGAAGCATTCCATACGTTTATGTGGCATCATTTTTTCAAAGTTTAAAACAAAATTTTATTGCATATCGTTCTTCTAAAGTGTCCTCACGTCCCGATTGAATTTTTGAAATTCACCAGCTGTGACAATCAGGCTTTAGTAGGTTGTATTCCAATTGCTGCTGTAGCTGTTCATTTGAAGCTGAAATAATAACAATTGTTCAGTCATCTCATAAGATGTATAGCAATAACATACTGAATTTTCAAGACTCTACGACAATTTTATATGCCTGTACAAAAAAGTCTGAAAACTTATTGAAGGCACCACGTATATATATGTATATATATATACATAGTCATCCACAGACAGATCTGTTTCGTTCCATCAGAACTCATCAGTGTGGCTAGACATACTAGCTTCCTGTAGCTGGGATCGAAACCTGGTTGACTCAAAGGCCAATCCAAGACTCTCCCCCTCAGCCATGTGGGAACCAGCAGCGGCGAAGTAAATTTTAAACGGTTATGAATCACAATTACTATTGTTTACATACATCCGCTTAACGGCTACCGAGAGGTCAATTCCTATATGAAGAGCCTTGCAATAAACGCTAATGGCAATACGATTAGAGAGCTCAACCCTACGGGGGTAGGGGAGCATATATATATATATATATATATAGTCATCCACATATATATACATATACATCCACAGTATATATATATATATATATATATATATACTTAATGTGATTGGTCAGTTTGGTGAGTTTTTGGATTGGTTACAAATCTTTGAGAGTATTTGTACTTCCTCTCAAAGTTTATATGGTGTAATTCTTGCACGTGTAACGAGATGACAGGTTAGACAGAGTATTTTGCAGATCACAGGGTTGACTAGATTTACCACCTGACGTCAAAATAACATTGGGGACGACAAGATATGGATAATAAACAAAACAATGCTTTTTGATGTAATAATTAAGAAGCGATTATACAAGAAAAGATAATTGCGGATTCAACAGCGGTTGAGTTACAGCTAGGGTCACAGCTGTGGTGTTGGAAGTTCTGAACAGACGAGAAGTAATGTAACATGAAGAGAACTTTAACGGTGCCGGCCGGGCGAAACCGGCTGCGTTGGTCACCATTCTCTTTGGGCGTATAACACACCAATCCATTAGTCCTGGGTCAGTCATATAGATGGCATCACTACTAAAAAAATATCTATTGACCTAGGGAGTAGAGTGTTCGCCAATGGTCCGGGAGACCAGAGTTCGATCTCTGGTCGAGTCATAACAAAGACTCATAAATGGTACTTGATGCCGCCTTGTTTAAAACTCAGCATTATAAGGTAAAGATCAAGGGTAAAGTGGGGCAATCCTGGAAATGGAGTTGCGCCCTTCTTTACATCTCGATGTTGAAGCTATTGAAAAGGGAACCTTCGGGTCACCTTGACTAAGGTTGCCAACTTTACTTACTTACTAACCTTCATATGGCAATTGTCAAAATAGGAGCCCAATAGAATGATTAGTTTACAAATTACAGCTATTTCAGTGAAACTACCTTTCCAAAGTAATTGACCTAGTGAGCCAGGAGACCGGGTTTCAATCCCAGGTCGAGTCATACCAAAGACTTAAAAAATGGTACTTGATACCTCCTTGCTTGACACTCGGCATTATAACGTACGTATCAAGGTTTAAGTGGAGCAACCCAGGGAAAGAAGTTGTGCCCTCCCCTACACATCGGTGTAGTAGCTATTGAAAAGTGAACCTTCAGGTCGCCCTTGACTAAAGGGAGACAACTTTACTTACTTTACTTACGACTTTTCAAAACAATAGAAAAAAATTGAATTTCGTGTGTTGAAAATCATTGCCTTGTGATGGGAAAAAATGCTATTCAAGAAAACAATGGCTTGATATGTGTTATTCGGACTTCTCCGTCTGAAACAACGCTTAAAATGTGGCGTGCTTACTTTAAACGCGGTCGTACTGTCACAAATGATGCTGAACGCTTAGGTTACCGAAATTCAACAGTTTTCCCGGAAAACACAACCCCCCCGCAAAAAAAACCCCATCACAAACTCGTTTTGGCCGATCGTAAATTGAAGTTGTGTGAGATAGCAGAGTAGTTGAAGATATTAAAAGGCAGTGTATTCACAATTTTATAAAATAATTTGTCAATGAGATAACTGTGTTAAAAATGAATAAAGCATTTTCTCTCCCTCGGTCAAAAACAACAACGCGTCGACAATACAGAGCGTTGTTTGCATTTGTTTCAACGCAACAAAAAGGAGTTTTTGCGTAAATAAGTGGCAATGAATGAAACATGGATCCACCACTTCACTCCACCTGAGTCAAATCGGCAGTCAGCTGAGTGGACAGCTGCATGTGAAAGCAACCAAAGACGCAAACATCTGATGGCAAGCTTTTGGCATCCGTATTTTGGGATACGCAAGGTATTTTGTTCATCGATTACCTTGAGAAAAGAAGAACCATCAATAGCGAATATTACATTGCATTATTAGTGCGTTTGAACGAAGAACTCACAAACAAACGGCCGCAAATGAAGAAAAAAGTGCCCTTTCACCATGACAATGCACCGTATCACAAGTCGATCGTAACGATGACAAAACTACATGAATTGCACTTCGAATTGCTTCCGCACCAACTCTATTCTCCAGATCTGACCCCCAGCGAATACTGGCTGTTTCAGACCTCAAAAAATGCTACAGGGAAGAGATGTGGCTCCAATGAAGAAGTGATATCGGAAACTGAGGTGTATTTTGAAGCCAAAGACACATCGTTCATTAAAAAAACATCGAATTGTTAAAGAAGCATTAGAATCTGTGTATCACCCTGGAAGGAGACTATGTCGATGAATAAAGCAACATTTTGCTTCAAAGTTGTTGTTTTTATTAGTTAGGCCCGGCACTTATTGAGAGATGTGTGATCTCTCAGTGTATCAAAATAGGTGACATATCATTTCACTTCTGGTTGCGACTACTATCACCCGAAAGACAGAAATAAACCGAGGTATTAAGCAACCAACAAACTCGTCCGTGTCATATTTTAGGGGTAAAGTTACTCTATGTCTTTCCTTCATTACCGTGTCGGTGAGGTAACGTTACTGATTATCGTTTAAATTACGCAAAAATTGAAGTAACACTTTTCTCACTATATCAGATATATTCAAGAAAATTACGTGAAAATATCTTGAAACAGTATAGATTAAACTTATTCAAGATGGCTTTGGTATCTCCTGCAAAACTTTCCGATCGTGTTCTTGTTTTAATTGATAAATACTCTTTTTATTATTGCCTTCATTTCATCTTCCATGTACCGGGGTTGGACAAAATAAAGGAAACATCTTGAATATTAGTATCCTAATTTTGAAAAACTTATAAAATAAGTAAAGTTGGTGATCTTAGTCGAAGGTGACCCAAAAGCTCCCTTTTCAATAGCTACCATACCGTGGTGTAGGAGAGGCCACTAATTCATTCCCTGGTTTGCACCACTTTACCCTTGATCCGTACCTTATTATGCTAAGAGTTAAGCAAGGCGGTCTCTAGTACGATGTTTTAGTCTTTGGTGTGACTCGTCCCGGGATTGAACCGCGGTCTCCTGGATAATTGGTGAACACTCTACTTATTAGACCAATGGCCCGGTTGAAACACTTATAGAAGCATCAAAGATTTGTTATTTTTATGTTTTTTGATCTATTATTATTTTTTCTCATCTTATTTGACTAAAATTATTTTTTACAGATATCATCAGAAGAAATTAATCAAAATTCATTAAAATGGCAGATCTATCAGAATTTAAAAGGGGACAAATTGTTCGTGATCTTATAGTAGGCGTTAGTGTAACAAAAACAGTTGAATTATTTGGTGTAGCAGAGAGTACTGTCTCGAACGTAATGACAGCATTTGGGAAAGAAGGAAAAACCTCCTCACTGAAGCAAAACCCTGGAAGAAAGCGAAAGCTGTCGGATTGGGACCGTCCGACTCTTAGGAGGACTGTTCAGAAGGATCTCAAGAATAAATCTCCGAAAATTACAGCAGAGCTTAATGACCATCTCGAGAACCCAGTTTCCTCAAAAAGTGTTAGAAGGGAGCTGTACAAAGCCGGATTTCACGGGAGGGGTGCAATCAAAAAACTATATTAAAATAGATTTGTTTAAAATTTCCAGATGTTTACATTATTTTGTCCAACCCCAGCAGGTAATGTAAAGTGAGTGTTTTCTGGGCGTTTCATGATTATCGCTACATCTTGTTTGGTTTGGTTTCTTTGTTTAATGGCATATCAACCTTTTTAGTTTATTCAATGCCAAAGCCATTCTCCTAGAAGAAGAGTAGTGGTACGATTTAACCCATAACTGGGAAAATAAGGGGGTCCTTCCCTTCCAAATACCTTTCCCAAAGGTATTTGCCCGAAAGTGAACGTTTAGTTTCTTTGTTTAATGGCATATCAACTCTTTTTAGGTTTTTTAATGCCAAAGCCATTCTCCTAGAAGAACAGTAGTGGTACTATTTAACCCATAGCTGGGAGGATAAGGGGGCTCATACATTTCCCAAGGGTATTTGCCCGAAAGTGAACGTAATAGCGCGACTGGAGTACGAACTCGCGCACTACGATTCCGCAGTCCAACGCTTTAACCATTACACCACGATGATACCCCCTGGTACATCTTGTGGAGACAGAGGAAGCCGACGATTGTTCTGTGAGTTCACCATCTCATCCTGTCGAAGAAAGAAGAGTGAGGGCTTTCTAATTGAAACTTTCAAAATGATCCATGGAATTTCTATATATGGTAGAAATTTTTTCAATATTTCTCCACGAGCTAGAAATTTACTGACCAGACCGATTTGCAAAATTAAGTCTACTAACGAATTCGATTTTCTTTTCTTCTTTTTTGCCCTGAACCTCTCTGGCCATATATCTTTAGCATCTATGGGTAAATAGTAGGGCAGACTAGGTTCTTAAGCCTTGGTGAGGCAACTAGTCTAGGAGAAGGAAAACTCTGAATTCAAACCTGTTAAACTTCGCTTAAAAATTGACCTTGTGTCATATCCTGCCCGAGCGGAGGGGTTGGTAAATATGTATATCTTTTGCATCTATCGCTACTCGTTGGTCTTTTAGAGTGCATCTAGTGTCCACACAGATTTTATGAAAGTGCTTGCTGGATTGCCAACACTAGTTCGTCCACGGGTAAGAGTCTATCGGAGAACGTCGCTTTTCAGTTCGTCCTTACATCTCCAGCCGTGCCCCGTACGTCTTGGATGTTTTGCAAGATAGGAGATGAGAGGGCATACCGCTGCTGTTTTGCGGGATATGTCTTCCAGGATTTGTTATTGATTGATAGATAGAATTTTATTTTGTATTTGGGAAGCAATCCTTCTTTTGGTGCGTGTTCCGTTGACAATAACTTATTAGGAGCGTGCTGTAAGCTTTTTATTAAGTTTTCTTGCACACGCAGTAGTGAATTTCTTTCAGGACAGAGTGAATGAAGAAATTTTTCAAATGATTTCTCCTTCCTACCACTTGCGGCAAATTCATTGGACATTTCCGAGGAGTGTTGCCGGAATTTCTCATATCAACTTGTTGTTTCGTGTATTAGAAGTTTTACAATTAAGAATTTAACTTTTGTCAATATATATAAATATATATATGTGCGTTTTTTAATAAATAAGGGTATTTTTGAAAAAAAAGCAAGACTTTTTATAAATATAAATTCTGTATTATATAGGATTGGTTTATAGTAAAACTTATTCTAATCTCACCGGATCATTTATTTTGAAGCTACTTAAAATGGTGATAAATTAAACTGAGTGTTGACAAGTTCACCTACCTAGGAAGCAGTGTCTCATCAACCGAAAAAGACATCGACACGCGGCTAACGAAGATATGGATAGCTATCGATAAACTATCGATCATATGGAAGTCAGACCTGACCGATAAAATGAAACGCAGTTTCTTCCAAGCAGCGGTCGCGTCGATACTGCTATATGGATGCACTACTTGGACGCTAACAAAACGGCTGGAGAAAAAGCTTGACGGCAACTACACAAGAATGTTGCGAGCAATATTGAACAAGTCCTGAAGGCAACACCCTACAAAATACCAACTATACGTCCACCTACCTCTCATCACGAAAACTCTCCAGGTTAGACGAACCAGACATGCAGGACACTGCTGTAGAAGCAGGGACGAGCTCATAAGTGATGTACTCCTATGGACCCCCGCATATGGCTGAGCAAAAGCAGGATGACCAGCTCGAACATACATACAGCAGCTATGTGAGGATACGGGATGTAGCCCTGAAGACCTGCCAGACGCGATGAACGATTGGGAGAAGTGGCGAGAGAGGGTCATGGATATCCGTGCTAGCGGCACGACATGATGATGATGATGATGTTCCAGGTTTGAACAGAGGTCTGCCATAAAACTTTTGGTTGCTGAGAAGTGCAAACATGTGAGATTTGCTGAAGAATGTTTAATACGTACGGAGAGAGACGTTTTAGTAAAAAAAAATGACTTGTACATGGATTTGCCACTTGATGAAGAAAAAATAGATTGATTCTCGGCAAAAGAAAAAGATCTGGGTGCCGCGGTCCGTTAAGAAGATGATGCCTATAATCTAATGGGATATGATTAAAGCCATTACAATTGGTTTCTTTTAATAAATTCAACTTTAACAAATGCTTCCGATTACCAAGTCTTTAGAAAATATCAACCATATTCATCGAAAACCCTTGCATGTACCTATATATATATATATATATATATATATATATATGCATTTTTTAATGTGTGTGTACGCGTGTGTGTATGTGTATGTTTGTGTGCTATGTGCGTGTACACATGTATGATATGCTTGTATGTGTGTGCGTACGCATGTGTGTATATGTGCGTGTGTATGTGTGAGTGAGTGTTTTATGTGCGTGATAGCGTATGTGTACGTGGGTGTTTGTGTGTGCGTTCGAGCACGCGTGTCCCGGTGCGTGAGTGTGTGTGCGTGTGTGTGTTAGGAGTGTGTGCATGGATGTGTGCATCATGTGCATGTATATGTATGTGTATGCTTTATAGGTTTATGTGTACCTGTCTGTAGTGTGTTGTACGTGTGACTGTGTGTGAGTCTGTGTATGTATGTACATATCTGCATGTGTGTGTGCATGTGTGTTTGAGTGAATATATGTAATGGCCTGCGTATGTGTGCAAGTGTTATGTATACGTATACACACGTGTGTCTGCTGTGTATTACCTGCCTGTGTGAATCTGTATCATTTATATATATGTGTGTAATGCGTAACTGTATTGTGTATGTATACGTTATGTGTGTGTATGTTTGTGTGTTATGTATGTGTGTGTGTGTGTGCATTTTGCATGTGGGAATTTTATGTGTGTGTCTGTGTGAGTGTGTTCTGTGTATATGTCTGTGTGCGTTGTATGTGTATGTTTGTATATGATTTCGTGTCTTACGTATGTGCTTGGGTGCCATACGCGCGTGCGTGCGCGCGTGTGTGTGTGTGTGTGTGTGTGTGTGTGTGAGTGTGTGTGTGTGTGTGTGTGTGTGTGTTAGGTGCACGAACGTTATGTGCGTATAAATGTGTGAGTATATATATGTGAGTAAATATTCTTGTGTGTATTTCTGTGACTTGTGTGTGTGTGTGTGTTATATGTGTATGTATGTGTGAGTATATGGTTTTTTGTGTGTGTCTGTAAGTTATATGTTTGTGTGTGTTATATGTGGATGTATATGCGAGTGTCTCTGTAAGCTATGAGTGTGTATTATGTGTGTATGCATGTGTGTATATATTTTTTGTTAGTGTGTCTGTAACTTATATGTGTGCGTGTTATATGTATATTTATATGTGAGTATATATTTTTGTGTGTGTGTCTGTAAGCTATGTGTATGCCTGTATGTATGTATGTATGTGTGTATGTGTATATATTTTTGCTCGTGTGTCGGTAAGTTATGTATGTGTGTGTTATGTATATATGTATGTATGTATATTCTTGTGTGTGTGTCTGTATGTTATGTGTGTTATATTTGTATATATGTGTGAGTACATATCCGTGTGTCTGTGTGTGTGTGTGTTTCCGTAAGTCATGTAGCTGTGTGTTATGTGTTTATGTATATGTGTATATATATATGTTCTTTTGTGTGTGTCTGTAAGTTATGGGTGTGTGTTATGTGGCTATGTATGTGTGAGTATATATACTTGTGTGTGTATGTTATGTGATCGTATTATGGGTGTGTATAATTTTGTGTGTGCGTCTGTAAATTAGTTGTGTCTGTGTTATGTGTGTATACATGTGTGTATATATTATTGTGCATGTATATGTGTGTGTATGTTATATGAGTGTGTTACGGGTGTATCTATGTGTAAGTATATATTCTTCTGTATGTGCGTGTGTCATGTGTGTATATATGTGTATATATTTTCTTGTGTGTGTGTGTGTGTGTGTGTGTGTGTGTGTGTCTGTAAGTTAAGCAGCTGTGTGCTTTGTGTGTACGTAGGTGTGAATATATATTCTTGTGTGTGTGTGTCTGTAAGCTAAGCAGCTGTGTGCTTTGTGTGTATGTATGTGTGAATATACATTCTTGTGTGTGTGTTTCTGTAAGTTATGTTTGTGTGTGTTATGTGCTCATGTATGTGTGAGTATATATATGCGTGTTATGTGTGTATGTACGTGTGTGTATATATTCTTGTGTGTGTCTGTAAATTAGGAGTGCCTGTGTTATGTGTGTATGTATGTGTGTATATATATTTGTGTGTGTGTGTGTGTGTGTGTGTGTGTGTGTGTGTGTGTGTGTGTGTGTGTGTAAGTTATATGAGTATGTATGTGCAAGTATAAATATATGAGTGTGCGTATTCTTGTGTGTGTTTCGGTAAGTTATGTGTGAGATTTATGTGTGTATGTAAATGTGAATATATATTCTTATGTGCGTGTGGGTGTAAGTTATGAGTGTGTGTTATGTATGTATATATGTGTGAGTATATATTCTTGTGAGTGCAACTGTATACATGTGTGTTTGTGTGTTTACTACATATGCATGTATATGCAAGTATATATTCTTGTCTGTGTGCGTGTGTGTGTGTGTGTGTTTGTATGTTATGTGTCGGTGTTAAGGGTATATGTATGTGTGTACATATTCTTGTGTATCTGTCGGTCAGTTATGTATGTGTTCTATGTGTGCATGTATGTGTGAGTATATATTCTAGTGTGTATATGTAAGTGTGTGTGTGTAAGTTACATGTGAGTGTTATGTGTGTGTCTCCCCGTAAGTTTGTGTGTTATGTGTGTTAAGCATGTGTGTATATTTGTGTATGTATATATTCTTATGTGTGTTTGTGTGTGTGTGTGTGTGTGTGTGTGTGTGTGTGTGTGTGTGTGTGTAAGTTACATGTGAGTGTTATGTGTGTGTGTCTCCCTGTAAATTTGTGTGTCACGTATGTGCTATGCATATTTACCCAACCCCTCCGCTCGGGCAGGATATGACACAAGGTCAATTTTTAAGCGGAGTTTATCAGGTTTGAATTCAGAGTTTTCCTTCTCCTAGACTAGTTGCCTTGCCAAGGCTGAAGAACCTAGTCTGCCCTACTATTTACCCATAGCTGGAGGGAGAATACTTGGATTCATACCTTTCCCAAGGGTATTAGTGCTATGTGAAATGCAATCAGTCTCGTCCAGGATTTGAACTCGTGTCGCCGTGTCCATATCCTAACACGATAGCCATTACACCACGTGCTATGTATATGTGTATGTTTTCTCTGTGTGTCTACGTCTGTATCTGATATTCTTCGTTTCATATGTGTTTTTGTCTGATATATGTGTATGTTAAGTGTGTGTATCCGTGTTATGTATACCTGTGTGTGTTTTGCGTGTGTTGGGATGTGAGTGTGTGAGTGTGTATCTTATGAATGTGTGTGCGTGTCCTTATGAGTATGTGTGTGTATGTGTAAGTGTGTGTAAGATATGTGTGTGTATGTGTGAATGTGCTTGTGAGTGTTTGTGTCGATGTCCCTGTGTGTATTTGTGAACGTGTGTTATGTGTGTGTAATGCGGCCATTGTATGTGTGTGTGTGTGCGTGTATGTACCTGCGTGTACATGTGTGTTTGTGTGTTTATGTGATGGGGGTAGGTGTGGGTGCCTATGTTTTTATTTATCTAAGCCATATTCACCATGAGTAGGAAGTGATAGAATGTTTTTTTTTTTTTCTCAGTACAGCTAGTTTGAATTTATTGTTTTCTTTCTCCAAAACTGTTAGTATTACCAAAGTTTACATAAATAAATTCAGATAAACTACTCACCTTTTTGATATATGCGTGACACCTCCTCTTTCAATAGTACAAGAAGGTGGAGGTCCCTGTGGTGTAATGGTTATCGTCGTAGGAAATGGACACGGCGACATGAGTTCAAATCCTGGACGAGACTGATTGCATTTCACATAGCACTAATACTCTTGGGAAAGGTATGAATCCAATTATTCTCCCTCCAGCTATGAGTAAATAGTAGGACAGACTAGGTTCTTCAGCCTTGGTGAGGCAACTAGTCTAGGAGAAGGAAAACTCTGAATTAAAACCTGTTAAACTCTGCTTAAAAATTGACCTTGTGTCATATCCTGCACGAGCGGAGGGGTTGGTAAATATGATAAATGTTAAATATTTAGGATTATTAATAAGAGCTTCCGCTAGGGGAAGTTTGAAAATTCGACATAAGCCAAGGGTTTGTGGTGATAACTTTTGTATTAACGGAAAGTTTAAAGACGTCACGATTCTTGTAATATAGCCAGAACGAATGAATATACATGGAGAAAATCAAGTATAACACTTCTTTATAAATATATATACGTCTTTTTATTCTTTCGAAAGGGGTCAAATCTCTGTTGAGTGTGAGAGAGACATACAGATGAGAGAAGACTGCTATATTGAGCAATAATTTCTTTTTCTCTTAACCATAACACGCAGTTATCTTCAAGACCCCACCTAGTACTTCTGCTTCTCGTCCGGGGGTTACTCAACCGGAGGCACACCGTGGGCCGCTGCCCAAGAGGGGCGTTCTCAGTGACTGCAAGTAGACACTGACTCAAGTTTCATGCTGCCTCTGATGAATCGGCATCTGCATATATCATTTCTTCACGCCCATGATTTCCGATCAACCGCGTCTCTGCTTCTGCTTATTTTCACAGGTGCGTCCTGTTTAGTGAATCTCTGATTGTCGGTACGGTTAATGGTTAATATGGAACATTTTTGTTAAAACTAAACTTTCTTTTAGAAGTTCAAAAGGAAAAAGAAAAGACTTTGGTCTTATTTTCTGTATATATCAATAAACACTGTTTTGCTGATCTATATGACGAATGGTATATAAGAACATTTTGAAAAATATTGCTCATTGTAAGCATTCACCAACCCTTTCACACAAACAGGATGAGACTCAAGCTCAATTTTTAAATCTAACTCTCCTTCTCCTGGACCTGTTGCCATATCAAGGCCAAATAACTCAGTCTATCTTACTTTTGCCCCTAGCTGGTCAGAGAATAGTAATTTACTTCACCTTTTTGCTTAGATGTGACACAAGGCCGTATTAATGGGATATTCAGTGAGACATGAACTCACTTGTGCAGGTATGCTACTCTTGCTTGCAAACCATTATAACACCTGAGACTCCAAATGAGACTCGTGCTCTACCAGCTTGTCTAGTCGGGTTTGCACTTTAACTTGAAGGAAAATCGTTGGATTTAATCCTTATACTCGTATTTGTCTACCCAAACCTTAAGTAGTTGCCCTCCCCGTCCAGACATGTGTGCGTGTGTGTGTGTGTGTATGAATGTGCATGGATATATATTTCCAAATGAATAGGTCCACGAAGAGATTTATATTTTTTAAGAACTATTTATTTCGCTCTTACATAAGTGTATGTTTCCAGCTTGTTGGGCTAGTACTACATATGTTCTCTGACGAAAGCAATAAGTTGGAAATATGCCCTTATGTAAGAACGAAATAAATAATTCTTTAAAAAATTCAAATCTCTAAGTGGACCTAATTATTTTGAAATATTTACTTTTTCCCTCTTTGGACCAACAACAAAAGAAAGGAAAATATTTTATATATATATATATATATATATATTATCATCATGTCAGCCCATATTCTTAAGCTTCTCTCACCACCCCTAACTATCGTCCATTGCTTTCAGCAGGTCTTTAGGGTTACATCCCGTATCGGCACTGAGCTGCTGTATGTAGGTTCGAGCTGGTCGTCCTGCCTTTGCTCGGCCATTCTTGTGTAGTTGCCGTCAAACATTTTCTCCATACGTTTAGTTAGTGTCCATGTAGTGCATCCATATAGCAGTATCGACGCGGCCGCTGCTTGGAAGAAACTACGTTACATTATATCGGTCAGGTCTGACTTCCATATGACCGATAGCCTATGGATAGCTATCCATGCCTTTGCTAGTCGCGGGTTGATGTCTGTCTTGATTGATGAGACATTGCTTTCTTGGTAGGTTAACTTGTGTGTGTGTGTGCGTGTGTGTGTGTGTGCGTACGTGTGTGTGTGCGTGTGTGTGTGTGTGTGCGTGTGTGTGTGTGTGTGTGTGTGCATTTGTTCTACATTGAACAAATTAAATACGTGTTTAGATATTTTTTATTTCAATGAGTATCTTATATAATGGTATATTTGTTGTGTATATTTTTTTTCACGCATACACTAAAATGTTATAAAAATCCTTGATATTTGACATATTTATGACATTTGATTTCGTCCAATCAGGTTTTTTGAAAATTGCATTTAAAAAAATTGTTATATTCATTTTCAAATTGAAAAATCGTTTATCAGACAGTTGCGATCTGTTTATATTTTCCAAATTTGTTTTTAAATTCGTTTTTCAAGTCTTATCTACTTTCATTTTTGAATTCGATTTTTAATTCATATTCTCTCTCCTTGCTTAACACTCAGCAATATAAGTTATGTATCAAGGGTAAATTGGAGCAATCAAGGGAAAGGAGTAGCGCCCAACCCTACACCTCGGTGTCGTAGCTATTGAAAAGGAAACCTTCTGGTTGCCTTCGACTACTGTCGCCAACTTTACTTAGTTTATATAGAAAGTGGTTATAAATTGAGGACATCGAAGGTTATCAAAAATTATATTGAACTAATTGTGAAATTCAATTATTTCCCTCTAAGTTCAATGTAATTTCTAAGATTTAGATAATAATGATATAATTTTAAAAAAAAGAAGAAATATATAGTTTTTTTTATTCAAAGTCTTTTTAATTTTTAAATAGTAAGTGAATTAACACCTCCCTACATATACATATACATGTGTGTGTGTGTGTGCGTGCATGGATATGTGCATGACTCTGAGAGTATATGCAGAGAGGCATAAAGGGATTGAATTGAATGATCTTTATATATATATATATATATATATATATATATATATATGTATTATTCGGTCCAGTTAAACCGGAGTTGGGATTAAATTACCGTAATTATAAATGACGGAAGAATTTTGAAAATAAAATAAATAGGTAAATAAAAAACAAAACAAACGGAAATTCAATAAAACGAGGAGGTAACTCTTTAAATCTCTTCCTCCCTTCCTCCCCACCAAGTGTTTATTCTGTTTTATTTATCCATTGGATCTGAAGAAGTCCTGTTATATTTTTCTTCGTGTTTTTGGTTCACACTAGAAACGAAAAACAGGATGGAAATAAATTTATAATCCTAAAATAACCGGTCTTTATTTTTTCCTTTAAAGATATATATATATATATATATATATATATATATATATATATATATATATATATATATTGTCATCCACAGGCAAACCTGTTTCGTTCTATCAGAACACTTCAGTGTGGCTTGACAGACTAGATTCCCTAAGCTGGGATCGAAACCTGGTTGACTCAAACGCCAATCCAAGATTATATATATATATATATTTCAAAATGAATAGGTTTTTATTTTTTAAGAACTATTTATTTTGCTATTACATACGTGTATGATTGCAACTTATTGGGCTTGTATCACATATTTTCTCTGACGAAAGCAACAAGTTGGAAACATAACTGAATGTAAGAACGAAATAAATACTTCTTTATAAAATACAAATCTCTAAGTGGATCTATTTATTTTGAAATATTTACTTTTTCCCTCTTTGGACCAACAACAAAAGAAAGGAAAACATTTTTGGCATATGCATATATATATGTGTGTATTTGTGTGTGTGTGTATGTGTGCGTATTTGTGGGTAGGTGGGTATGTTTGTGTGTGTACATGTCTTTTGTGTGTATGAGTAAAAATGATGTGTATATGTTTGTGTGTTATGTGTATGCAAGTGTGTATAAGTGAATTAGTGAGTGTTTTGTGTGTGCGTGCGTGTATGTTATGAATGATTGAAAGTGCGTGTAGGTGGGCATGCAAGCGCTAGTGTATGTGCGTGCGTGCGTGTGCTTTGAGTGTGTGTGTGTGTTTAAATCTGTGTGTTACATGTATGTGTGTGTGCATGTATATACGTATATGTGTGTGAGTGTGTGTATGGATGGTATATAGATGAGAATAAGCAGCCGTTCAAAAAACGTTTGATGACCTAAAGAGTGCTCAAAGCCTCAGCAGCAGAGTAGTACTAGGACGAAAATCCTTATATGTAGCTAATAAAATTTCTTGTCTAATATAGTTCAGTTGATGATTCTCTCTTCAATTCCATTGTTAGTCTGGTTTAGTTTCTTTTTATATCAACTTTCATGGGTTATCTAATGCCAAAGCCATCCTTATAGAAGAACAGTGCGTTTATACTTTTCCAATGAATCTTATTCGAAAAGCGAGCCTACTAACGCGACTGGTGTTCGAACTCTTTCTCTAAGGAGTCATAGTGAAGCATGTTAGCCACTGCGCTACGGGGATTCCTTCAATTCAATAGTTGATAAATGAAACTTACAGTGATACATTGATAGCAAGATGGTGAGATTTTAATTAATTTCACATTGTATGTGTATAAAAAAAATGGTGATCCTGAGATGATTATTGTAGCTATAAAAAAAAATCTTAGAGAGTTTATAGATATATATGATTGGGATTCTTTTAAAAGTTTACCATTCTTCTAATGCTGAAGTTTGAAAAAACCCACTAATTCTGCTGAAATCTTATTGAAATAAAGACGAAATATCAATTGGAATCTATTGTCAGTGCTTAGTTTTTACTACTTTTCCATTTATTTTTCTTCATCTCGTCGGATTTATAAAATCTAATATTTCTCCATATATATATATATATAATATTTCAAGAAAAAACAATATTCAGTCACATTAGGATAATAAATTTATTTCAATCCAGCGGAGGTGTAATAGTTATCGTCGCAGGATATGAACACAGCGACACGAGTCCAAATCCTGGACCTGACTGATTGCATTTCACATAGCACTAATACCCTTGGGAAAGGTATGAATCCAATTATTCTCCCTCCAGCTATAAGTAAATAGTAGGGCAGACTAGGTTCATCAGCCTTGGTGAGGCAACTAGTCTAGGAGAAGGAAAACTCTGAATTCGAACCTGTTAAACTCCGCTTAAAAATTGACCTTGTGTCATATCCTGCCCGAGCGGAGGGGTTGGTAAATATGATTTCCATCCAGCTGAGAGCACTGATATGAATCAAAGACTCTAAAATAATTTTTAACTGGACTTCATCAGATCAAATAGGAAAATGAAATACATTATAACCAGACAGAAGAGATAGTCACAGGAAGGAAAGAGAGGGAGGGATAGTCAAAGGAAGGAAGGAGAGGGAGCAACGAAATCCATTTCAGCTATGGAAGCCTTTACCCATGTAAGGCTTATTTCTGTTCCTTATCGTTTCTTGTTAAGACAACTACAAAACCAATAAAATTAACACTTGAGCAATTACCGTGATGCATATCCACATTTCAACCATTTCTAGCAAAAATTATCAATTTTAATTCTGTGAACAAAGTTGTTTTTTTTTCTTAAAATAATATTATTTGGCATGTGAATTTATTTACATTGAGCACTCTACCAGGAATATTTAAATATTCGAAATTTGAATAATTTATTTGTCCTGAAGGAATCGTTTCCTACTCCGAATTTACTGGATTAAAGAATATATATATATATATATATATATATATATATATATATGTGTGTGTGTGTGTGTGTGTGTGTGTGTGTGTGTATATATATATATATGTATCTTTAAAGAAAAAACCAAAGACCGGTTATTTTAGGATTATAAATTTATTTCCATCCTGTTTTTCGTTTCTGGTGCGAACCAAAAACACGAAGAAATATGTAACAGGACTTCTTCAGATCTAATAGATAAATAAAACAGAAGGAATTACTCCCAACTCTGGTTTAACTGGACCGAATAATACTCATATTGCTCCTAAAAAGTTGAGCACTCCTTGGAAAATTCCAAATTAAAGTTACATTGAGCTCTCTACCAGGAAAATTTAAATGTTCAGCTCTTGAATGATTTTCTCGTCCCGAAGGAATTACTCCCAACTCTGGTTTAACTGGACCGAATAATACTATATATATATATATATATATATATATGTATAAACAAATAGAATAAAACTAGATGGAATGTTTTTTTGCAGGTATCTATTTTTCAATTATTTTTTACTATTCTATGGATATCTTACACCCACCCACGGGGGTTGAGCAATCTGGCGAAGGACTTAACGGCTGCCACTCGCATAATGCAAAGCCCTTCGAATGAATTGAGCACTCTGGTATCAGTTTAGGCAAAATGTAAACAAGCAAAACGACTACATAATGACTCATAATGCCGTATGTCACATGTGGGCTGAATGGTAAGATAATATTTCTAACGTAAAGTTGAGCGGGTTTCCATCCCAGCTTCTAACGTCCTTCGTGTCTAGCCACAATGAAGAGTTGTGATACAACAAAACAGTCCGTCTTTGATGACAATATATATATATATATATATATATATGTGTGTGTGTGTGTGCATGTGTGTGTCTATATCTATTAAGTTGGCACCCCGTACTCGATGGCAACGTCAAGGCACCTGTTTTAACAACTACTACACGGAGGTGTTTAAGAGGACGCTACTCCTTTCCCTGGATTACGCCACTCAACCTTACCGGTCAATGGGACGGTATGTTATATATATATATGTAATTAAACATAGCAGAAAAGAACACACACACGCACATACACACACACATATAAATACACACACACACACACACACACACACACATATATATATATATATATGCAAATATACAAATACACACACACACACACACACACATATATATATATATATATATATATATATATATTCCCATTCTATTATTGTTGAAGATTGCTGATATTATTATTATTGTTTAAGACTGTAATATGTATATATTTATTTATATATGTATATCATCATTATTATTAAAGATTACAGACAAGAATATATATATATATATATATATAGGCATACATGGTAGAATGTTCGCCTCGGTCCGAGAGACCAAGGTTCAATTCCAGGTCCAGTCATACCAAAGACTCCAGAAATGGTACTTGATGCCCCTTTGCTTGACACCCAGCATTATAAGTTACGGATCTAGGGTAAAGTGTAGCAAACCCGGGAAAGGATTATCGCCCTCCTTTACAACTAGGTGTAGAAGCTATTGAAAAGGACACTTTCAGGTCACCCTTGACTATGGTCGGCTAACTTATATATATATATATATATATATATAGAGAGAGAGAGAGAGAGAGAGAGAGCGCAGGCAGAGCAAGATGGATAGATAGCTTGTAAAATGTATACAGGTTGATTTAGAAAAAATAATCGAAGTCTTAAAGATTGAGGGTCTTGGCAAATGATAAGAAAGAAATAAGAAAAAAAAAGGCCCCGAGACAGCGAACTGATGTGAAATCCGTCCCCACGAAAACATAGAGGGCATTAAGAAGTTTAAAAGAGTTTTCTTTGGTTGCGAATTAAAATAACAAATATAAGCAACCAGTCAAGTGAAGAAAAACTACAAGGTAAAGATGTTTCCGCTTTTGATGGTATTTGGAAAGGGCGGCTGATTTGATTCCCACCCCCTAACCAACACGGTTTGTACAAAGTGTACCGGCTGACGGGTCAAGAGCAAAACAGAAAAAAAAAATCTTCCGTTCCAACGTGAACGAATCATCTTTGACGTGTTTAACTTGAAGGGCCTACAAATCTGTTCTTCACATCAAATATAATTACGGGCTGGGCAGTTCATCGGCCGAACTTTTGCCCAACCCTTCAGTGGGGTTGGGGAGGATCCGGAAACGACCTCTGACCCACGTTTTCAGAAATGATTGGTTCTTTCCAATTACTTATTATTTCTTTGCATTTTATGTTATTTTGTTTTAAAATTAGTTCACCACCGTTTGACCTGTCCTGTTTGTTACACTATCTATCTATCTATCTATCTATCTATGTCAGTTCATATCTATCTATCTATCAAGATATATATATATATATATATATGGAAAAATATAATTGATTGTAATCCGACAGTTTGTAAAGAAAAATGGATAACAAGTAATGCAAGTAGAAGGAGAGATTTATTGAGAAACAAAGTCGACACTAATGCGTTTCGGTTCTACTGAACTATCATCAGGAAAATGTGGGGTTATATTAGTGATGTTAAGATAACGAGGGATATGTAAAAAGTGTAAAAATATATAAAAACGTTGGAAAATTTGTATGACAAGAACAAGTTGGCTGTTTATGACAAACTTTTTCTGGCCTGGATTGGTAGCATCTGATAAGGGTCTTAGCTATGGGTTAAATAGAACTAAACCGCGGTTTCTTAACTTTACTGCTTTTTGCATTTAAACTGCGTATTTATGCTAAACTGAATTGTTTGAAATAGAACTGTTTTGACATGTAAACTGTGTACTTATGCTAAACAGAATTGCTCGAAATAGAACCTCTAAACTGTGTATTAATGCCGAACTGAATTCTCTGAAATAAAAGTTTTGACATTGAACTCTGTGTATTACCTAGTTGGCTGGGGCTGTAGAATACACTGACTGCACCTCTTCAGGGGATTAAGATCCCCTTCCCCAATGATTGTCCTGGATATGGCACTAAAAAATTTGATGGTGAGTTTTCAGTGATGCTGGAGCTTTGGGGAATGCGGAGCACCCCTTCAGTGTCATTGCTCCCAGGTCCACTCTGGCCCGGGATGGTAGAACCTGAAAGGCCCTATCTATGGGTTAAATAGAACTAAGTGCATTTATGCTAAACTGAATTGTTTGAATTAGAACTAAATAACTTGAAATAGAAATGTTTTTGTCATTTAAACTGTACTTATATTTAAACTACTTACTTATGATAAACTAAATTGTTTGAAATGGAACTGTTTTTGATATTGAAACTCTACTTACACTAAATTGAACTGTTTGATATAGAATTATTTTGACATTTAACTGTCTGTAAACAAAATCTATAAATATACTAAACTGAATCAGCTGAATTAGAACTATTTAAATAAACTGAATAGATTGAAATAGAAAGACAGATAAACTGTGTACTAATGCTAAACTGAATTGTTTGAAATAGAACTGATCATTTTTTAAAAAATGAATTCGGCATTAAATAACCTACAAAGGTTGACATGCCATAAAACCTAACCAACCAACCTAACCTCTTACATATTGATATTGAATATATCCAATCTCAAACAACCTTTAAACTCACCACTTATAATCTGAAAATCCCAATTATTTAATATCAATCGGTTAGCTTATTAGATTTTAGAATGCTGAATGACAATTGGGTGACGCTTAAACGTTACAAATTCTGTGTGTTTTATAATTGAATGTTTAATGATTTAATGAAAAGTAATTGGTTTACCACTTGCAGAGGAAAACTGAAAGTTAGACGTTTGGAAAGTTACAGGTTTATCAAATTTACTGTGGAAAACTGTTTTTCATCAATGGGATCCAAACACTGCAACACCCATGCCAGCCTTTTGTCCCCTTTTGGGATAGGCTCATCGTCATAACAATTTTGCCCACTAAAAATTAACAGTCCAGTGATCTATCTATCTATCTATCTATCTATCTATCTATCTATCTATCAAAGTCAGCTCATTACCTATATATATATATATATATATATATATATATATATATATCTTTCTAACTTTCACTGTCTGCTCATTATCTCTCTCTCTCTCTCTATCTATCTATCACGATCTGCTCATTACCTATATATATATATATATTTATATATATATATATATATATATATCTTTCTAACTTTCACAGTCTGCTCATTATCTCTCTCTCTCTCTCTCTCTCTCTCTCTATCTATCTATCTATCTATCTATCTATCTATCTATCACGGTCTGCTCATTTCCTCTGTATGAGTATATGTATCTCTCAATCTAATTTTCACAGTCTGCTCATTATCTCTCTCTGTTCATCTATCTATCTATCTATCTGTTCATCCCAATCTGTTCATATCATGTTATCTACGTCAGTCAGTTGGTATCTATCTATCTATCTATCTATCTATGAGTTGATCTTTACTATTTAAATCAGTTTATATGGCCATGTCAATCGGTTCGTATCAGCTGCCACCTAAACTTTCGAGATTAACTTACCACGTCCCATCAGTCTACTTCAGAATATTACAAGAATGACCTCTCTCTCCTAAATAATGGACCCCTGTAGGTGTATTGCCTGATGCAAAGCAGCCTGCTGGCTATCGTATACAGTAAACTATTTACCATTTGTCACGAAACAGATAATCATTTACCTCGAAAAAGAATTGTTTTTTTTTTTTTCGTGCTGTCTCTAAGGAAAAGCCTCTGATTATGTTAATTACAATCTCTGCCCTCTACTCGCAACCAATCGCAGTCTGCCAACAATTATTAAAAAAAAGCTGTTACTTAGCACATTGCAGACCATGCCTTCTCTTATTGGTTTGGTTTCTTTGTTTAATGGCATATCAACTCTTTTTAGGTTATTTAATGCCAAAGCCATTCTCCTAGAAGAACAGTATTGGTACTATTTAACCCACAGCTGGGAGGATTAGGGGGTTCATACCTTTCCCAAGGGTATTTGCCCGAAAGTGAACGTAATAGCACGACTGGAGTACGAACTCGCGTACTACGATTCCGAAGACCATCGCTTTAACCATTACACCACCAGGACACCCTCCCTTCTCTTATTGCACAGGTCTTTGGCCGTTGTATAAGTTTCTTGAAATTTTAATGGTTTGTTTGCTGCTTGGAATGGTCTATGTTCATGAATCCTATTGAGTTTGTCGCAATAAGGTTGCGTCAAAATTTATTGGTTATTTAATGCTAAAGCCATCCTTGCTCGTGATACTATTTAACGCCAAAGCCAGCCATGCTAGTGATACTATTTAACGCCAAAGCCAGTCATGCTAGTGATGCTATTTAACGCTAAAGCCATCCTTGCTCGTGATACTATTTAACGCCAAAGCCATCCTTGCTAGTGATACTATTTAACGCCAAAGCCAGCCATGCTAGTGATACTATTTAACGCCAAAGCCAACCTTGCTAGTGATACTATTTTACCCCAAAGCCAGCCATACAAGTGATACTATTTAACGCCAAAGCCATCCTTGCTAGTGATACTATTTAGCGCCAAAGCCAGCCATGCTAGTGATGCTATTTAATGCTAAAGCCATCCTTGCTAGTGATACTATTTAACGCCAAAGCCAGCCATGCTCGTGATACTATTTATCGCAAAAGCCAGCCATGCTAGTGATACTATTTAACGCCAAAGCCAACCTTGCTAGTGATACTATTTAACCCCAAAGCCAGCCATACAAGTGATACTATTTAACGCCAAAGCCATCCTTGCTAGTGATACTATTTAACGCCAAAGCCATCCTTGCTAGTGATACTATTTAACGCCAAAGCCAGCCATGCTAGTGATACTATTTAACGCTAAAGCCAGTGATACTATTTAACCTATTGCTCAGAAGGTTAAGTGATTCTTACCTTTTCCTGAAAATGAACATAAAAGTGCAATTAGGATTCGAACTCTCTTACTAAGATGTTTCAGTCGAGCTTTTTAGCCACTATGTTTTCTGGAAATCTGGAGAGGGTGTATAAGCTCTTAATTGACATTACTCCCAGCACCACCCAGGCCCTATTATGGTCTCATGTATAGTTCATATCCGTTTGAAGTGAAGGTTTAGTTTTTTTTAGTTGTTTTATGGCATACCAAACCTTCTGGTTTATTTAATTCCAAATCCTGTTTATACTCATAAATATCACATATCATATTTGAAGCAATCGAATGGTAGATGTTACCGTCAAAGTAAATGGACACGGCGATCCGAGTTCAAATCCTGTACGAGGCTGTTGAAATTTTCAGTGGTGCTTGAAAAGTAAGAATTCAACTATTCTCCCTCCAGCTGCGCGTAAATAGAAAGGAACTAGGCTCTTCAGGCTGGGCATTGCCACCGGACTAGGAGAAGGAAAACTCTTTTTAAACCTTATAAACTTCGCTTAAAAATAGACTTTGTGTCACATCCTGTTCGTACGGAAGGGAGGGTAAATATGTATGAATATATGATTTGTAAGCGAATGGTTTGTAGGTAATATTGATTTTAAACGAGCCAGAGTTTATTTGTTTGCATACAGTTAAATGGTTACTGTATTGATATTTAATAATAATAGTTCTATTTCCACACATTTAAATAGTCTCAAGTATTTCTATTGATTGTTTTCCCGCAGTTAGATGTTAAAAATATTTCTATCTCACACTAATAATTCTATTCGATAACGGTTATCGTCGTAGGAAATGGACACGGCGACACGAGTTCAAATCCTGGACGAGACTGATTGCATTTCACATAGCACTAATACCCTTAGGAAAGGTATGAATCCAATTATTCTCCCTCCAGTTATGGGTAAAATAGTTGAACAGACTGAGTTCTTCAGCCTTGGTGAGGCAACTAGTCTAGGAGAAGGAAAACTCTGAATTCAAACCTGTTAAACTCCGCTTAAAAATGAACTTGTGTCATATCCTGCCCGAGCGGAGGGGTTGGGTAAATATGCATAATTCTATTTGATATTTACCATTTGTTTGCAAACAGTTAAATAATTTTAAGTATTCCAATCTAAAATTAATAGTTTTATTTCCGTACAATTAAATAGTTTAAACTATTTCTATACGACACTAATAATTCTATGTAATAACATTTATAATCTCTTGTAAGAGATTGAATAGTTCTATTTGACCCAGAGATGGGACCCTGGTAAATGTTGTCACCCCGAGTCAGAGTGGACCTGAGAATAATGATCATGAAGGGGTACTCCAAATTCCCAAAACTTCCAACTGGAAATTCACCATCATATGCAGCTTAATGTTATACTCTAATGGTTTCAAGTATTGCTGTCTAACACTAATAATTCTAACGAATATTATTCCTTCATTTGTACGCAGTTAAACGGTTTGAAGTCAAGTAAATGATAAAAATAGTTCTGTTTGATTCATAGATGGGACCCTGACAGGTACTAATACTTCGGGTCAGAGTGAACCTGATGGTTATGGCTTTCCCCGTTTAATGGTTTAGTGTCATATACGAAGACATTTAGTGAAGGCTGGTAACACCGCCCTGTAGTGAAGCTGTTGGCGTATTCTACAGCCCCCGCTGGCAAGGCGGGAAAGTGAACGTAATAGAGTGACTCGAGTTCGAATTTCGCTAACTCGCTAGATAGGAAAAAAACTATGTGTTTCACTGTCTTCTCTGAATTATAAGAGTCATGATTTGTTTGATGCAACTAAAAGGATTCCACAAAGGTGAATTCTTTTCGTCTCAGAACCTTGTCATTTTCTATAAGCATCAGTTTAAAATCAAAATAAAGACTGAGAGACGGACACTCTCTTCGTCAGAGTTCTTCGAAAGGTGGATGAATATCACGAGCTTGTGTCGAATGAGAAGGTTTAGTTTTGTTTGGTTTTATGCTATATCAAATATTGTTGGTCTTTTAATGCCAAATCCTTTCTATACTTATTATACTGAATATATGATTTCTAAACACATTTGAATATAATATTTTTAAACAAGCTTGAGCTTATTTTTTTTGTACTAAGTTAAATAGTTTCACTTAATTTCAAACATTTCAGTTTACCATAAGTAGACAGATTCCTTTTTACCCTCTGTTACTCAGTTAAATATATAAATAGTTCTATTTCAAACAATTCAGTTTAGTATGTCAACAAAATTAAATGGTTCCACATTGACACAGCTAAATGTAAAAACAGTCCTATATCAAACAATTCAGTTTAGCATAAGTACACAGCTTTTCTTTACCCTTAGTTACTCAGTTAAATGTAAAAAATAGCTCTATTTCAAACAATTCAGTTTAGCATAAGTACAGATTTTGGTTACACATAGTTAAACGATCTAACAATTCTATTTCAAACAATTCACTTTAGCATGTCAACAAAGTTAAATGGTTCCAAATTAACACAGCTAAATGTAAAAATAGTTCTATTTCAAACACTTCAAGTTAGCATGAGAACAGTTTTCGTTTACACACAGTTAAACGAACAAACAGTTCTATTTCATACAATTCAGTATAACATAAGTGCAGATTTTGTTTACTCATAGTTTAACATTCGAACAGTTCTATTTCAAACCATTCAGTTTAGCACATCAACAAAGTTAAATGATTCCAAATTATCACAGGTAAATGTAAAAACAGTTCTATATCAAACAATTCAAGTACAGTTTTTTGTTTACACACAGTTAGATCTAAAGACAGTTTTATTTTAACTATTTCAGACAATTACGCTTACGCAGTTTTTGTTTACATACTGGTAAATGTGAAAACATTTCTTATTTCAAACAATTCATTTTAGCATAAGTACACAGTTTGAATATCAAACAGTTTTATTTGACCCATAGATAGGACCTTATCTTGTGCTACCACTCTGGTCCAGAGTGGACCTGGGAGTGATGGCAATAGAGGAGTTCTCCGTATTCTTCTAAGCTCCAGCATTATTGAGGCCTCACCATCTGAATTATTAATTTCATATCGAAGGCACTTGTTGGGGGAGTCTTACTCCTTTTACCCCCCTACAGAGATGTAGTTGGTGTATTCTGCAGCTCCAGCCAACTGGGCCAGCATAAGAAGATCTGACCTCGAATACGTCTTGGACCTTACAGGTCGACGGTTTCGGTTTCGGTGTTTAATGGCATATCAACTCTTTTTAGGTTATTTAATGCCAAAGCCATTCCCCTAGAAGAACAGTAGTGGTACTATTTAACCCATAGCTGGGAGGATAAGGAGTTCATACCTTTCCCAAGGGTATTTGCCCGAAAGTGAACGTAATAGCGGGACTGGAGTACGAACTCGCGTACTACGATTCCGCAGTCCACTTACAGGATGAGTAAAGTTGGTTGATTGGGTTTTATGGTATATCAACATTTGTAGGTTATTTAACGCCAAATCCTTTTTTATGCATATAGTCAGTTCTGTTTGAAACAATTCAGTTTACCATGAGTACACAGTTTAATTATCAAAACATTTTTATTTCAAGCTATTCAGTTTATTCAAACAGTTCTAATTCACCTAATTCAGTTTAGAATATGTATAGATTTTGTTTACACACACTTAAATGTCAAAACAGTCTATACTAAACAATTCAATTTAGTGTAAGTACAGTTTCAATGTCAAAAACAGTTCCATTTCAAACAATTCAGTTTAGCATAAGTATGTAGTTTAGATCTATTTAACCCATAAATTGGGTCTCATCAGGTGCTAGCATTCCGGGCCAGAGTGGACAGGGGAGCAATGAAAATGAACGGATACTCCGCATTATCCAATGCTTCAGCATCACTGGAACCTCTCCATCAGATTGTTTAGTGTCATATCCAGAACCCTTGTTGCGGGGGTCTTATCCTTCAGCAAAGAAGGATTTTGAATCTTTGAAAGGATCCTAACAAATGGTATTATATTTTGTGTGAGTTAAAAAACCCATTGGACTTAGCTAAAATATGCAAAATTACTTTTCAAGACCCTCTATTTTTTAAAATTTATTTTCCTTTCCTTTTATTAGATAAGAGAGGTTCGAGTTCTCGCGAGTTACGAGGGAGGAATATTTTTTTCACACATCATTCAATCGGTGAACTCGAAGATTTTTCCGTATTTTTCAGCGAGTAAAGGGAGTTTGTAGAAAATCCTTTTCTTTTTAATTGTATATAAACTTTTAAAAATTCATTGTGGTATCGTTAGGGATTTCTTTCTTTGTAAATAAAAGGTTCATTCAGTTGGCACTTCATCCTAATATATATATATATACATATGCGAATAATTCAGACACTTATAAAAAGACTGGTATGTTTTGGTGACTGTAGTGTTAATGATTTTCTGAATAAATGTGACTTCATGGTGGAAGGAGTAATATCGATTATTCTGGGTCAGTGAACAGAACTTGTTCAGTTCAAGATAGGAGAGGGAAAACCAGCCCTCTACCCTCGATATTTTGGACCTTTTTGCTGCCGTATTTGTTTCGTTTTATTCAATAAATATATTTGGGACTTGTCCTGTTGGGAGAGATATTATCAAAGGAGCGCTTTCCTTTTACATATCTGATCTTTTTCCTTTTGGCAGTCGATTTTGATGTTTTAACTTGCGCCTAAAAGGATTTTTTTACTTTGGATCTGCGATACCGATTTCAGTAATTTTTACATCGCTTGATTTTCGACTTGGGATTTATTCTGTCTTTCATGGACATTTTATACAATTCTACAGGCGAGACAAGATAAGATTGATAAAGATAAATATTTTGATTGACTGAGAAAGAAAATTATTCGAACTGGGAAGTAAAAATTTAACCTTTTTTATCAGCTTAACATTTTTCGACTCGTTAGGGTAAAACAGCCGGACTTGGAAATTTGTAGATCTCATTAAAATCTATTTTTTGTCGATCAACAAAATGACTTTATCAAGTCAAATCCTTAAAACAATCATTAATCGCAAATGAATGTTCAGTAACGTTGTTAGCATCTCCCACAGTATGGCTATGTATTTACCCAATCTCTCCTGACGAGTAGGATATAATACGAGGATAATTAAAAAAAGTTTCCAGACTTTTTTCGTATGGGCACTTTTAGTGATAGTACACACATAAAACTCTTATAAGTAAGTGATAGTACACACATAAAACTCTTCGAAGTAATCTCCTCCGGCTGCAATGCACTTGTTTTACCGTTACAACAACTTCTGGAAGGCCCCATGGAAGTCCTCTTGTGTGAACGTGTCAATGACCTTCGTCACAGCCTCTTTCATCTCCCTAATTGTCTCATAACGACAGCCTCTGAGCTTAGGGAATAACAAAAAGTCACATAAAGCAAGCTCTAGACTATATGGAGGGTTAGCAACTGTCTAGATGCCCATCTTGGTCAAATAGTCTGTAACAAGGATGGAGTTGTGGACTGGTGCATTGTCCTGTCGGAAATGCCACTGACCCGATTTGAAGAGTGCTGGCCACTTCCAACGGAATCTCTTACTGAACTCCCTTAAAACCTCAACATAGTAACTCAAACCCTAACCGTTTGGCCAATCAACTCTTGTGTATTGACTTCCTTACTCCTCCCACACCTGTGATCATCCCTCATAGACTCCTTGCCTTCCTTTAATCTCTTATGCTACTCGAAAACTGATGCTCGATTCATGCAAGATGGTCGAAAAGCAGTCAGAAGCATTCCATACGTTTCTGTGGCATTTTTTCCAAGTTTAAAGCAGAATTTTATTGCATATCGTTCTTCTAAAGTGTCCTCACGTCTAGATTGCATTTTTGAAATTTACCAGCTGCTCAGTCATCTCATTAGATATATAGCTATAACATACTGAATTTTCAAGTGTCTAAGATAATTTTAAATGCCTCTACAAAAAAAGTCTGGAAACCTATTGAATTCACCACATACAAGGTTAATTTTAAGAGCGAATTTTAACAGGTTTGAATTCAAGGTTTTCCTTCTCCAAGTCCGGATGCCTAACCAAAGTTAAAGAAGTCCCTGTTCACTTTTGGACCAATACTTTTTGGAGAAGGCATTGAACCCCTTTTTTTCTTCCAGTTATGATTCAAAGAGTATCAATCTTGCCTTTCTACAAGAATGGCCATGGCACTAAATAACCCAGGAAGATTAATTTCCCATTAAACAAAGACTCCAAAACCAAGGGTTAAGAGCACAGTCCGATAAGACAGCCTTCTTGTTGTCCTCGACTACAATTGGGCAACTTATTTACTTGATTAAAAAGAAGAATGAAAGGTCAGCTAATTAAAACTTTCAAAATAATTGATAGAATTTCTAATTATGGTAGACATTTTTTTCAAACCTGAAAACTTACAACAGATTTCAAAAACTATGTCTTTTGACCAATTGGATTTTTTTGCTGACAGAATTACATATTTTAGGAACAGATTGCCTAATCAGATGAAAAACAGTAATATTGTAAAAAACAAACAAACTTTAATTGAATGATTTCTGAAATAATATTTATAATCTGAGTAAAATATATGTTTCCTCATATCTAGTTCTCATTTTCGTACGTCTAGAAAAGTAAGAATTGTTCAACAGTAAGGTGGGTGTGAAAAAGAAGGAAGTGGTTAGTTAAAACTTTACCATAAACGATAATTTGACCTCTATGATTTAGATCCACTTTGCATCGTTCTTTTAGCTTGGGAGATTTTATTAGTTTTTGCTTATGGCATATCAGCCATTAGAGGTTATTTCATATCAAAACTTCTTTATTCACATATACTAAATATACATATTTGTTATACCGGAACTATACACTCAGTGACTCTTTTTAGTATGACACCGGTAAAGATATAAATGGACGGTGTCTGACTACTTCAGCAGAAAAAAGCGTTAATCGCTCTCTGATAGACTTGCTAACTCTTCGGCTTGTACCTGTGGAATACCTTTATTGAACCAACGATACAACAATATTATTCGCTAACACATTTTGTTGATTATGTTTTTAAACTAGCTCATTCATTTCGAACACAGTTAAATGGTTCTAAGCGTTGCACAATTCAATTAGATATCAGTCATTTGTTTACACACAGTAAAACGATCAAACAGTTCTCTTTCTAACTATTCAATTTAGCATCAATCAAAGTTAAATGGTTCGACGTATTGCTATGTATCACTAACAATTCAGTTTAGCATGCCATTTGTTTGCACACTGTTTAAATGTCAAACAGTTCTATTTGACCCATAGAACTCTAACAGGCACTTCCACTTAGGCCCAGAGTAGACCTGGGAGTGATGGAATGAAGGGGCATTCTGCATTTCCGAAAGCTCAAACATTACTAGAGCCTCACTATCAGATTGCTTAGTGTCTCGTAAACTCGTGGCGGGGTCTTACCCATCTGCAGACAAGCAGTCGGTGCATTCTATAGCCCCAGGCGACTGGGCCACTTGTTGGGGTGTATTTTAACAGACAAGCAGCAGTCATTCAAAATATAACCATTAATCCGGAGGGAATGTTTTAGATTCACCTCCTTTCATTTTCTTCGTTGACGCAATGGGAAGAGACAAGCAGTGGTCCGTCAAGACATCATAAAGACCATTAATCTTGACAGAATGCTCAACTTGCTTCATTCCCTTGAAGATAAAAAAGCAGCGGTCAGTCAAATCGTAATAGCGTTAATCTGGATAGAAAGCTTAAGCTCCACATTGCATTTGTTCTTCATGTTCAGATAAAAAGGCAGTGGTCAGTCAAATATTAATACCATTAATCCGGACAGAATGGTTTACGACTATTTTGCATACGTTCTCTAAGTTAAAATAGACAACATTGACCATTAGCGGTCAGTGAAAACAATATTACCGCAAATCCAGACAGAAAACTCTAGAATCACGTTCTTTTCGTTCCCTTATTTAATAGCGTCTCCGACATAAAAATATAGAAAAATAGACTAACAGATATACCATTTAGACACATAGCAGATATCTTATTTGTCAAGATCATATCACTAAAAAAAAAACTTGGTCAATACGAGTGGCAATATTTTTATGTTGGATTTGTTTTTCAATCAGTTTTCTAGGATGTTTTTTTTATTGATTTTAACCGCCTAACAACCCACCTCGGGTTATTTTATGCCTAAAGGTTAGGGAATCAAATTCATTGTACGTCCGTATTTACATTTTTTGTGCAGCTGTTTCTTTTTGCACACTTTTCTATCAAATGCAAATTGTTTTTTAACGCATCTAGTTGATCAATAAATGGGAATCTATCAGGTACTACAACTGCAGGTCAGAGTGGATCTGGGAGTAATGACATTGACGGAATATTCTACACTCACCATACCTCCAAATCTATATTCTTATCATCATGTGCCATTCAATGTCATACCCTAGCCACCTCTTTTTTGGTGGGGGTCTTCGCCCCTGCAGTGAGTGTAACACAGCCATACATGAATATGTGAAACGTACATAGAATGTTCATAACATATATACATAGAACATAGGAATCCCGAAACACGAAAAACACGTAAAGACTTCTTAGTTCAGGTACGAAACTTGTTTGTTACCTTTGAGTTTAAAGGTTTTTCGACATAAGGAGAGAGATACACCTGACTTTTCCATCTGCCCCAAACCACGTGCGAACCCGACACAAGGCCTCGGCGAGAAAGCGAAAGTCAACCTTCTTCTTCTGAAGCAGGAACCCAACTCAACTGACTTTTTCAAAACCCCCCAAATCCTCCGCACGCGCTTCCGGTGCATGACGTCATTCACATCCACTGGTCAACCTTTCTATGTGGGATTTTTATTTTGACATCTATGAACGACACATCCTCCTGCGCGCGCGTCAACATCTGCGCTCAAGTTTGTACCAAACTAACCCATGCACTGAGCCGAAAGGTTCTCGGCCTAACTAAACCCAAAGGCAAGATATATAAAACGAAATCCCTCGACCATAATATTACATAAGTACACTCAGCGAAATCTAAGCCCTGTCGACAGGTTGTTCCTGGTTGCACACTCTCCAATCTTTTCGTTTATGAACAGAATTGCTTACTTCTAAGCTTTCATATGCAATTCGAGATGGTTCTTTAAAACTAAGATATCTGCAAACTATTTGTCTATTTTGTCTATTTGTTTCTTTTTTTTTCTAGATTTAAGCTTTTTAAAAATAAAAATAAAAGATCGACGTTTAGACGAACAGACACGATATGCCTCTTTCTGTGTGTGTGTGTGTGTATGTGTGTATGAGTGTGTGTGTGTTCTTTTCTTTTTCGTCCCCGTTGCCCTCCTTAATTTTATTCTTCCGTTAGAAACTCCTACCTTTTAAAGCCAATCCCCTCTGTCACTCGAATGTCTAACAAAATCAGCGCCCTCTTGTGATTCCCTCGAGCATTTATCGTCTTCTTTTCCTTTTCTATTGACTCCGTGTATAGCGTCAAAAAAAAAAAGACAACAAAAAACAAAACAAAACATCCTTAACCAATCGACCCTTGCTTCTCATGCTCCCTACCCTTTTTTCTTCAATTACGTTTAATGCAAAGTGTTGGTGCTTTGGTATTTCGCATTTCAAAAATGAAAGAAGCGACCACTCATTACTGCAATGGCTGCGGGATATTGTGCCATCTTGCAAAGTCATTTTGGCAAATCCCATGGACAATAATTTTCATTACATTTTCAAATGCTCCATCCTTTCTTTATTTCTTTTTTCTTTCTTGCTTTTCCCCTCTTTCTTTCTTTCTTTCTTTCTTTCTTTCTTTCTTTCTTTTCGTCTTCGTTGTTATTTTATGTGTCTTTCTACCGATTTCATCCGATTTCTTTCTTTCTTTCTTTCTTTCGATTTCTTTTTCTTTCTTTCTTTCTTTCTTTCTTTCTTTCTTTCTTTCTTTCTTTCTTTTCGTCTTCGGTGTTATTTTATTTGTCTTTCTACAGATTTTTTCCGATTTCTTTCTTTCTTTCTTTCTTTCGTCCGATTTCTTTCTTTCTTTCTTCCGATTTCTTTCTTTCTTTCTTTCTTTCTTTCTTTCTTATCATCTTCGTTGTTATTTTATTTGTCTTTCTACCGATTTCTTCCGATTTCTTTCTTTCTTCCGATTTCTTTCTTTCTTTCTTTCTTCCGATTTCTTTCTTTCTTTCTTTCTTTCTTTCTTTTTTTCTTTCTTTCTTTCTTTTTTTCTTTCTTTCTTTCTTTCTTATCGTCTTCGTTGTTATTTTTTTTTCTTTCTACCGATTTCTTCCGATTTCTTTCTTTCTTTCATTCTTTCTTCCGATTTCTTTTTCTTTCTTTCTTTCTTTCTTTCCTTTTTTTTTCTTATCGTCTTCGTTGTTATTTTTTTTGTCTTTCTACCGATTTCTTTCTTTCTTTCTTCCGATTTCTTTTTCTTTCTTTCTTTCTTTTCTTCTTTTTCTTTCTTTCTTTTTTCTTTCTTTCTTTTTCTTTCTTTGTTTCTTTCAATTACTTCCAATCTCTTTTTTCTTTCTTTTTTCTTTTTTCTTTCTTGTCTTCTTTGTTTTTTCTTTCTTTTTGTTTCTTCCGATTACTTCCGATTTCTTTCTTTCTTTCTTTCTTTCTTTCTTTCTTTCTTTCTTTCTTTCTTGCTTATCGTCTTCTTTATTATCTTTTTTCTTTTTGTTTCTTCCGATTTCTTCCGATTTCTTTCTTTCGTTCTTCCGATTTCTTTCTTTCTTTCTTTCCTTCTTTCTTTCTTTCTTTCTTTCTTTGCTTCTTTTCTTTTTGCTTGCTTGCTTGTTTGTTTTGTTATTTCTTACTTTCCACTGAGCGTTTTTATCTTTACTTCTTACTTTTTCATATTTTGTTTGTTTCTATTTTTTGTTTCTTTCAATTCCTTTCTTTCTTTCTTCAGATTTCTTTCTTTTTCCTTTCAACTGAATTTTCTTTTATTTTTTTTCTCAGTTTTAATGAAATTGGTAACTCGGAACATTCTCCAAAAGCTTGGTCGGAGGAGCTGGAAGCGATATAAATCGGAGGACGAGCCGAGGCCATTCAAAGTACAGTATTGTTAAGATTGGTCAGAATACTGAGAAGAGTCCTGAAGACTTGAAGGGACTTGTTGTCAGTCACACTCCAATGAAAGACCATCAGCTAAAACTGACGTGAAAAACTCACAAGATACATTTTCATCCTTTTTTTAGCGAATTCTTCACACTTGTAGGTCTTTCACTAGAGTTTGAGTGACAGCAAGTCTCTCCAAGTCTCCAGGACTCTTCACAGTATTCTGGTCGATCTTAACAATACTGTTTGTCTACCGATTTCCAACTCATCCAGCCCTCTTTGAAGGCTTTGGGGACCGTTCCCAGCGTGCCAGTTACAATTGGTATCACCATCACTATCATGTTTTACTGCTTTTTCACTTCTCTGGCGAGGTCCTTGTGCTTATCACTTTTTTCTCTTTGGCCAGGTCGGCTCAGGCTGCACAATACACCAACTGTATTTCTGTAGAGGGGTAAGACACACCCAACGTGTGTCCTGGATAAAAAAATCTGATGGTGAATCTCCAGCTTTGCTATCGATCCCAGGTCTATTCTGTTGGAAAGTGGTAGCACCTGATAAGGTCCTATCTATGAGTCAAGTTGAACTAAAATATGTACTATGTTAAACTGAATGGTTTAAAACTGATATTGATATTAAAACTGCGTAATTATGCTAAACTGAATGATATGGAATGGAACTGTTTTTACATTTAACTGTGTGTAAACAAAAAACCGTACTTATGCTAAACTGAATTAATTGAAATTTACCTAATGAGTAGAGTATTTGCCAATGGTCCGGGAAACCAGGGTTCAATCCCTGGTGGAGTCATACCAAAAACTCAAAAAATGCTCCTGAATACTGCATTGTTTAACCCTCAGCATTATAAGGTAAAGATCAAGGGTAAAGTGGAACAATCCAGAGAAAGGAGTAACGCCTTTCCCTACACCTCGGAGTTGTAGCTATTGAAAAAGGAGCCTTCGGGTCACCCTTGACTAAAGTCTCCAACTTTACTTTATGAGAAAAAAATGGATTTGGCATTAAATAACCTTTAATGGTTGATATGCCATAAGACCAAACCAAAATTCTTTTTACTTTGCCGTCTGTCGGGATGGCAAAGAAAGTTATACGGCTGCGGCTGGTTCACTTTTTTTTCTCAGCTATTATTAAGTGTGGTCTTCTTGACGGAATTAGTTGATCTGCTCCCATGTATCTACGTATTTATCTTCACCTCTGCTGGATGGTGTAATATTACGGACGGGCGCCGTCATCGAATTGCGGCGGTCTCAAGGTTGGAGAACGTGCGAGCACATCAGCTGTCACCAGTCATTGGGTACATGGGTCTGACGATCAAAAATGTCACGAACCTCGCTCGTGCAGGCAGAGTGACCTGTAGAGTTCAAGCGTGATTTTAATATAATCACGGGTGAACTTTCTCGTGCTACACTACAGTTTTCACTGGTGATCATCGAATCTTCGGGAACCTTCGAATTCATCCATCAAATCGCTATATAAGGAAACAAGTAGCGAGATTTTGGCAGTTCAAGACAGGTCTCAAAACAGGCCAACAGAGGTCCACGACGCCCCGACCCATGTCATACCAAGCCTGTCAGCAATTCGACTGATATAAAAGTATCAACTGGCCAACGATAATAACGCTAGCTGAAGTACGTGGAGGGAAAGGAAATGTTTGATAGCGACAACAAAAAAAAAAAAAAAAAAAAAGAGAAGGCCCGGAAGAACGCTATTGAACAAACTTTTTTTTTTACTACAGTCCGCTGAAGTCCCCAAGAATAAAAGCGACTCGTATATTTTTCCTTGAATTTCAAGTTTTGAGTGTCTCTTTTCTGCGAATTCCTTTCTTTTAGGCACACCGTTTTTTGGTCCTATGCTACAGATGCAACACATGGTCAATTCTTAAGTGGAGTTTAACATGTTTGAATTCAGAGTTTCCTTCCTCAGCATCAGCCATACCAAAGTAGAAAAGCCAAGTCAGCCCTATTATTTACTCCATGCTGGAAGGAGAATTGTTGGCTTCATACCTTTCCCAAAGGGTATTAGATCTAATGTGAAATGCAAACAGCTTTGTCCAGGGATTGAACTCAAGCCGTCATAATCATTTCCAACGACAATAACCAGTATAAATATACCTCACGATCTGTTTGTATCTCAAAATCCCATATAATTTTATGTTTACTTTTCCAGAATAGATATGTTTTGTGCGTCTATCATGTGGTAGTATAGTCAAATTTCAATTTCTTGCACGATTCCCAATGGTTCACTTTTCCCACCCAGTCGTGTCTAGTCTTATATTCACTTTGTGCGAGTCTCCTACATTCATTTCAATATTATTATTATGTTACGCCTTTGAGAGTTTTTTTTTACATCAACGTTTGCTGATCGTCTTTCACTCGAGTCTGATTACTAACAAGTTTCCTCAAGTCTTCAGGACTCTTCTCAGTGTTCTAGCTGATCTCAACAATGTAGTCGATTTGATGGTCTCCTCTCGTGTTCTGATTTCTAATTATTCCAGTCCCTTTACAAATCCTTTGGTGACTGTACCGAGTGTGCCAATTACAATTGGTATCACCGTCACTTTCATGCTCTATAGTTTATTTCAGTTCCTTCTTCTCTAGCTGAGTCCAGGTACTTATCTCTCTTTTCGACTTCCTTCAATTTTACTCTGTGGTCCCCAATATCGCAAGTTCTGTTTTTTATGTTGACTATCATTAGGTCTGGTCGTCCGGCAGAGATTATGTGATTCGTGTGTATATCAGAATCCCAGAGAATTATTATAATTATTATCATTTACTCATTAGAGTTATTCACATCAGCGTTAGCAGATGTCTTTCACTGGAGTTTGAGTGACAGCAAGTTTCCTCAAATCTCCAGGATTCTTCTCAGTATTCTGGTCGTTCTCAATGATGTAGTAGTTTGGATGGTCTCCACTCGTTCGTCAACTTCCGAGTCCTTCAGTCCCTTTAGTAGTCCTTTAATTACGTACCAATTACAATTGGTACAATTGTCACCTGCATGTTCCCTAGTTTTTTCAATTCCCTTGCAAAATCGAGGTACTTATCCTTCTTTTCACATTTTTTCAGTTTTATTCTGCGGCTTGCCGGGACAGCAAAGTCGACAATTTTGCAAGTTCTCTTTTTTTTTTTTGTTGATTAATATTATTAGGTCTGGTCTTCTGGCTGAGACTAGGCGACCCGTGTGCGTGTCAAAGTCCCATAGGAGTTTATGTGTGTAATTTTCTAGGACAGGTGCTGGGTTGTGCATGTACCATTTGTTCGTATGGTCAAATTTAAATTTCTTGCACATCTCCAAGTCGATCACCTTGCCGACCCAGTCGTGTCTAGTCTTATATTCCTTCAGCGCTAATTTGCTGCATTCGCTTATTATGTGATTGATGGTTTCAGCCCTGTCACCGCATAGCTTACATTTGCTATTTTGTTGCGTCTTATCTATTCTGGCTTTGATATGATTAGTTCTTACAGCATTGTTTTGTTCTGCTATTAGGAGAGATTCTGTTTCTCTCTTAAAGTTTCCTTTTCTTAGCCAGGTCCAGGTTTTGTCGTGTGAGATGTTGTTTATTAGTCGTTTAAAACGCCCATAGAATTGTTTTCCTTCCCATTTTTGTTTCCAAGTTTTCATTCTGCTGTCCATCGTGTTATCAGTATCGTTTCTGATGGCTGTAATGAGTCCTCCATTGTGTTTTTGTATATAGTCTTCGAGCCGTTGTATCGATGCGTCAACGCTGTCTTCGATGCAGGCAAGTCCTCTTTCTCGCTTTTTTCTAGATACATATAGTCTATCAACGTCGTCTCTGGAATGTAATGCCTTGTGCATGGTCATTAGTTTTCTTGTTCTTTGATCCATTTGTTTAAGTTCATCTCTAATCCACTTGAGAAAGGGTCCCGAATGTATAACCAGGGGCACAGCCCAAGTATTTATTCCTTTGATGAGGTTTCTGCAAGAGAGTTTTGTCTCGAGTAGTTTTCTTGTTCTCCTGAGATATTCTTTTTGAATTTTGTCTTTCATTTCCACTTGTTTAATGGTATCAGCCTCCAAGATACCATCAGCCTCCAAGATACCCCTCCGCTCGGACATGATATGACACAAGGTCAATTTTTAAGCGGAGTTTAACAGGTTTGGATTCAGAGTTTTTCTTCTCCTAGACTAGTTGCCTCACCAAGGCTGAAGAGCTCAGTCTGTCCTATTATTTACTCATAGCTGAAGGGAGAATAATTACCAAAGGTATTAGTGCTATGTGAAATACAATCAGTCTCGTCCAGGATTTGAACTCGTGTCGCCGTGTCCATTTCCTACGACGATAACCATTACACCACGGGCACCTATTATTATTATTAATATTATCATTATTTTTATTATTATTTGTTTGTTTGTTTGTTTGTTTGTTTGTAATGCTCCTTAACATCTGCTTTTTTCTATTTTCTCACATTAACCTTTGATAACATTTGTACTGAAAATATGCCCTATACCTCAGTTTATGGGTTGAACTGTATCACCACTGTTCCTCTATAAAGACGGCTTTGGCATTAAATAAACCACGAAGGTTGATATGTCATTGAATTTTTATATCTATCCACCGATAAATTCCCTTTTATAAATCATCCGATAGTTTTCTAAAATACCCCTTTATGTTATATTTCTTAACATTATTTCTGAAATTGTCTTATTTAGTTTGAAGACTTTAGAATATTACTGTTTTTTTTTTATCTGATCAAGTTGGGTTGGGTTGGGTTTTTGTCGCATTTCCACCATTGTAGGATTTTTAATGCCAAATCCTCGTTATACATGTATATTGCATATATATTATCTGTAAACACATTTTGTTGATACCGTCTTTAAAGGAGTCTAATCACATTTAAAATCAATCATTTGTTTGCACAGATATTTTGTGGGGAATTTCAGTTTTAAATCAGTTAGAACGTATTTGTTTACATGCAGTGAAATGGTTTCAGTTATTGCTAACACTTATACTGCTATTCAATATTATTCTTTTTTAGCTGATAATAAAGTCGTTCCCAGTATTGCTATTTAACACTAATTATGCTATTTCAATACTATTCATTCATTTGATTTGTACACAGGTAAATGGCTCTAAGTCTTACCATGTTATACCAATATTTCAATTTAGTCACATTGTTAAAGCGTTTCAAGAATTGATATATACCACTAACAATTCAATTAAACATCTGTCATTTGTTTACACACAGCTAAATGTCAAACAGTTTTATTTGATCCATTGCTTGGAACACCGATTCAGAGTGGACCTGTGCGCAAAGGCAATGATGGGGTACTCCGCATTCCTGAAAGCTGTAAGACTGGAGACTCACCATAAGACAGTTTAGTGTCGTATCAAGGTCACTGTGACAACAGTTGCCGTGATGGTTAATTATTTTATTACCTGGTTTTGTTAGGCCACGACCTTTTCATTTAGCTGGGAAGTTAGCTAAAATCTTTGAGCGAAAATGTAAGTCAAATTGGAAAATTTAAGCAAATAGATAACTTTCAATACAGTTAGGGCAAAATGTAAACAAAATGGATTCATATCTTTTCTGTGACAGGTTTGAGTGGAGAAATAAAAACAGTGAATTTTGGACACGTGAGAGATGACGCAATAATTTAGCAAGATGACATCGCCCCCACCTATATCCTAAATTTAAATATATAAAAATTAGCAAATTTGAAAAAGTAGTCAGTTAGCCAGTCAGTCAGTTGTCCGATGTTTGCATTCAGAGATCTCTGTCGGGCTGGGGGTGGGGGCGTGTCTCTTTGTGTGTGTTCAAGAATTGCTATGTATCACTAACAATTCAATTAAATATTTGTCATTTGTTTTCACACAGTTAAATGTCAGACAGTTTTATTTGACCCATAACCAGGAACTTATCAGGTACTACTACTTCGGGCCAGAGTGGACCTGGGAGTAATGGCAATGAAGAGGTACTCTGCATTTCTGAAAGCACTAAAACTGGAACCTTATCATCAGATAGTTTAGTGTCATAAACAGGACACTCTTTGGGGGAAGGTCTTACTTCTCTGCAGAGGTGCAGTCAGTGTATTTTACAGCCTCAGCTGACGGGGCTAAATCTAATGATGTAATTTTTTTCCTATGATTTATTAATCTATGATAAAAAAAAGAAGATACTATTGCTTTGTAAACTTAGTTTTTAAAAACTGTCTTGACTGTAAATTTTCAATTCGAGGAGAAATATTAAAAAAATATCTACCATAAATGAAAATTCTATTAACTATTTCTAAAGTTTCTGTTAGATCACCTCTCATTCTTCTTTTCTAGCAAAGTAGTTTATTCTAATTTCTCCAATCTCCCCGTGTAACTGTAATCTTTTACTGTTTTTATTAGTTTTGTCACTCTTCTCTGTATGCCCACTAGTGTCAGTATTACACTCCAATTTCCATCTTTCAACTCCTAAGCCCACCTTTAAGTAACATATTCTATAAAATGTTTTAGATATTTTTAAAACAACATTTGCCTCCTTTGAAATACAATTTATAACGATCTGGAGTTCGCCTTTTCTGATTCCGTTAGCCATAACCTGGTATAAGTGTTAACTATTCCTGTATTGTTACTCGCCAGCAGTCAGGATTGAACCTGCAACATCCAGGTGATTCTCCTTTGAAGCTTAAGGAAGCAACGCGTATAATCGTTACGATATGTGTCCTGCTGGACCCGGTTATGGCTAACGGAATCAGAACAGGCGACTGCCGTGGATTCAATAAAGGACGTAGTTCGAAGTTCCGTGTAGGTTCCCGAGTTCGACAATCACTTGAAGAAGGCCGGAAGACATATCGCCCGAAACGTTGGGGAAATAACAATAAAGATGAAGACAATAGTCCGAAAACCCTTAATGATAAAAATCATCAAGCTTCGTTTCAGAAATTCAGACAACTAATTCAATTGTTTATTTGTATAAAAATAGATTTGGCATTAAATAACCTACAAAAGTTGCTATGCCATAAAACCTAAACAGACAGACAAACAATTCTATATCAATTTTGATTTCTAAATATCATTCCAGCATGACAATTTATTCAGATCCAATTGTTTTCTTTTATCTTATGATAATGGTTTAACAATTTCTTCTAGATCATCACCAGCATATAATTCAGCCAATATCCATCTGTACCTCTTATATGGTATTAAGTATTCCTATCTAATACAAATAATTTGCAAAGAGATTTATTTGATAATTACATGGGATTTCAACATGTCAAACTGGACACAGGAGTAATGGGAAATCCACACGCCTCAGGTCTCCGGAAAGTGAACCCTTTCCCATCGGATGAAGCAAAGTGCCATTATCCGGGTACCTCTTTTAGTCGTGAGGGGAGGGGGTGATTCTTTTCATCGGAGAATACAGTCGGTGAAGTCTAAGTCTTACCACCACGGATCCTGTCGTTTTAAAGTGCAGTCATAGCTACTTACCTCTCACAGTTTTTATCCATTTCTAAATTTTTCGCGCTGGTTGTTTAGGTTTTATGGCATATCAACCTTTGTAGGTTATTTAATGCCAAGTCCATTTTAAAACAAATAATCAGTTCTATTTCAAACAATTCAGATCAGCATGAGTATACAGTTTGTCAAAAACATTTCTATTTCAAGCTATTCAGTTTATTCAAACAGTTCTAATTCAGCTAATTCTGTATGAGTATAGATTAGCTTTACACACAGCTAAGTTTCAAAACAGTTCTATATTAAACAATTTATTTTAGCATAAGTACAGTTTCAATGTAAAAATGTCAAAAATAGTTCCATTTCAAACAATTCAGTTTCGCATAAGTATCAGTTTAAATGTAAGTACACAGTTTAATTGTCAAAAACATTTCTATTTCAAGCCATTCAGTTTAGTCAAACAGTTCTAATTCAAACAATTCAGTTTAGCATAAGTATGCAGTTTAGTCCTATTTAACCGATAGAAAGGGCCCTATCCGGTGCTACCTTTCTGTGTCAGAGTGGACCTGGGAGCAATAGCAATGAAGGAGTGCTCTGCATTCCCCAAAGCTCCAGTATCACTGGAACCTCACCATCAGATATTTTAGTGTCATATACATTAGTGGGGGTGGGGTTTACACCTTTGCAGGGGTGCAGTCGGTGTATTCTGCAGCCCCAGCCGAATGGGCAACTATGATGACTTGCCGACCATTTCAAGTGAATGCTAATCTTACTGGACACTTCTCCTTCCAGCCTTGGGTCCCAATTAAGCTTAGTGCATAATTTTTCTCTTTTGTTTAACACATAACCTAATTTGTCTGCGATAAGACTATTAGATTCTATATAAACTGGCCCCAAATTGGAAACTGTACTGTTCTGAGGTGTAACCTTTGCTACTTACTCAAAATAATGTGATAGAAATGCCTTGCAATAAATATAACGACATATGTGTTCTTGTTTAAATCATCATCATCATCAAGTCGTGGTGAAAACACGGGGTTACCTCTCTCTCTCTCTCTCTCTCTCTCTCTCTCTCTCTCTCTCTCTCTTGTTAGCTTTTACTGGTCGGCCATAGACAGTAGTCCATAAGAGGTCACTTATGAGCTTGTCCTTGCTTCTTCAGTAGTGTCCTGCATGTCTTGTTCGTTTTACTTGAGACGGGAAGCAGGTGGCCCTACAACTGCTGTTTTCTATACCTTTTCCAGTTCAAAATGAGAGTAGTTCAGTTCAAAATGGGAATAGTTCAGTTCAAAATGGAAAAATTAATATTAGTATAAATATAAAAAATATTTTATAAATTATTTTAGCAATACAATTGTTAACATTTTATACTTATAATAATTTTTTTCCATTTTGAACTGAACTATTCCAATTTTGAATTGGAAAAGGTATAGAGTGTTGTAAGCAGTATTCGTGTGTAGTTTCCACTATTATTATTCTCTGTCTAAATCCGATATTTTATATGATACAAACTAATGTAACATTCAATGATTTTGATGAATGGCATGTGTTAAGTCAACAAATCATTTACGTTCGTGAGGAGGGCTAAACCTGTGGTGTAATGGCTAATGAGCTAATCGAATTTAAACTCTAGTCACGCAATTACGTTCACCTTACGACTAATACATTTGGGAAACTCCCTTATCTCTGCATATGTGCGTAAAATCCAACCAGTACTGTTTGTCAACAATTTTTGGTCGCTTGTGTTTATAGCATATCAACAATTGTGGGTTATTTAGCGCCAAATCTTGTTTATATATATATGTGTGTGTGTGTGTGTGAGTGTGTGTGTGGGTGTGTGTATAGTCATCAAGAGACAAACTGTCATTGTATCACAAATCTTTATTGTGGTTAGACACGCTGGACGTGACAAGCTGGGACCGAAACCCGCCAAACTTTACGTTAGACTGACATGTTTACTGCTCATCCATTTCGACGACCGACACCAGTTCGGGAATATCAACTCACTTCATCATTAACTTTCGTTTGTAATGAAAATAGTTTGGAGGTATTACCTTTAAACTAGACAGAGATCATTTTTTTTTTTCATACATTAAAATGGTTTCAAATATTATCATCCAAAAATGGCCCGGGAGATCGGGGTTCAATCCCAGATCGAGTCATACCAGGGACTCAAAAAAAAAAAAACGGTGCTTGATACCTCCCTGCTTAACATTCAGCATTGTAAGGTAGGGATCAGGGATAAATTAGAGCAATCCATGAAACGGAGTAGCCCCTCCATGACATTTCGATATAGTAGCTAAAGAAAGGGGAGCCTTCAGGTCACCTTCGACTTCGTTCGTCAACAGTACTTAATTATTAATCATTTGTTTGCACATTGTTGAATTCAATAAGTTTCCAGACTTTTTTGTATAGGCATTTGAAATTGTCGTAGACTCTTGAAAATTCAGTATCTTATTGCTATTCCTCTTATGAGATGACTGACCAATTTTTATGATTTCAGCTTCAAAGGAACAGCTACAGCAGTAATTGGAATACACCCTACTAAAGACTGATTGTTACACCTGGTGAATTTCAAAAATTCAATCAGGACGTGAGGAAGAACGATATGCAATAAAATTCTGTTTTAAACTTGGAAAAATACCACAAAAACGTATGGAATGCTTCAGACTGCTTTTGGAGCATCTTGCATGAATACAGCATCAGTTTTTGAGTAGCATAAGAGATTTAAGGAAGCCAGTAAGTCTGTGAGGGATAATTAGAGGTGTGGGAGGAGTAAAGAAGTCAATACACTAGAGTTGATTGGCCAAAGGGTTAGGGTTAGGGTTACTATGTTGAGGTTTTAAGGGAGTTCAGGAAGAGATTCCTTCGGAAGAGGCCAGCACTCTTCAAATCGGGCCAGTGGCATTTCCAGCAGGACAATGCACCAGTCCACAACTCCATCCTTGTCACAGACTATTTGACTAAGATGGGAATCAAGACAGTTCGTCAGCCTCTCTATGGTCCAGCCCTTGCTCCTTGTGACTTTTGGTTATTCCCTAAGCTCAGAGGCTGTCGTTATGGGACAACTGAGGAGATGAAAGAGGCTGTGACGAAGGTCATTGATACGCTCACACAAGAGGACTTCCATGGGGCCTTCGAGAAGTTATTGGAACGGTACAACAAGTGCATTACAACCGGAGGAGATTATTTCGAAGAGGACTAGAGTTTCATGTGTGTGCTATCAATAAACGTGCCCATCGAAAAAAGTCTGGAAACTTATTTAAAGATCCTCGTAGATTCAATTATTGCTATTCATTATTTGCACACATTTAAATGCTTTCAAGTATTGTTATCCAACATTAATGGCTGTTATATAGTCATCTACAGCATCACAACGACACAATAATTAAACAGATGCAAGGCCAAAGACGCAGTAAGGAAAACGCAAGAAGACTTCTTTAACAACATATTTACCTCTCACTTTATTGCAAGGGTTCGAAAGGGTTGTTCAAGGTTTGCATGTGAGAGGGTGCTGGAGACCGAACATAAACTTCATATTTTGACCTCCACTACTTATGACCGTCACGTTGTGTCTTTCTTGTTCACCTGATGTTGGGGTCCACTCCATCGGGTGTTTCCGAGGGACCCCTCGGTCGGGTGTGGCTTTCCCTACCACATCTAACTCTCTGGAAGTCTGCTGGCAACTGCTTTGGCACCCAACTCAACTCAATTACATAATAATTCAACGCCCACACGATCGCCCACTGGATCTTTGAAATCGAATGTTTAATTGTAATCAAGCGGAAATAGCTGTCATGCAGTTCAAAGGTTACTCTCTTCCGGTGCATCACTGTAGTGGCACAATGGGACCTTCACCTTGTCCCATATCATAAGCCTTAATCCGCCCACGCGATCTTTTTCGATTACTGGCCATTGGAATATGTCCCTTCCTTCCGGTGTATCCCCTTGGAATAGCATTTTTGGGCTGGGGCGAGGGTCAAAATATAACAATGGCTCTGTTATATAATAAACGAGGGATTTCGGTTCATGCCTTTGAGTTTAGTTAGGCTGAGAACCTTTCGGCTCAGCACATGGGTTAGTTAGGTGCAACATTGAGGCAGGTGTTAACGCGGGCGCGCGCGGGCGGATGGAGGTGTCACTCAGATGTCATAATAGTCCGAGACGAAACGCGGTGACAGGGTTCGGGTGACGTCACGCACCGGAAGCGCGCGGATGTTTGTGTGAGAATTTGAAAAGGCAGAGTCGGGTACTAGACGCCAAACGAGAAGGATCGACTTTTGGAGCTCGCAGGCGCGAGGCGAACGTGCGCCCTATGGGGGCCGCTCGAGTTGGGGGCCAAATGAATAAGACAGCATAGAAGATTGTATCTCTCCTCCTTACGTCGAAACCTTTAACTCAAAGTTAATAAAAAGGTTTCGTACCTGAACAAGAAGCCGTTACGTGTTTTCGAATTCCGAGATTCCTATGTTTTATCGTAATCAACATTCGATGTCCATTTCACCCATTTCGCACATGGCCATATTCGTGTATATGGCTATGTAACAGGTCTTTGTGTACCGATAAATGGTTTTAAGTATAGCCAGACCGATAAAATGAAACGCGGTTTCTTCCAAGCAACGGTCTTGTCGATACTGCTATATGGATGCACTACTTAGACGCTAACAAAGCAGATGGAGAAAAAGCTTGATGGAAACTACACAAGAATGCTGCGAGCAATATTGAACAGGTCTTGGAAGCAACGCCCCACAAAGCAGCAGCTTCACGGCCACCGACTACCCATCACGAAAACTATCCTAATTAGATAAAACAGACATGCAGAAAACTGCTGGAGAAGTTGGGACGAGCTCATAAGTGATGTACTACTATGGACCCCTTCACATGGCCGAGCAAAAGCAGGGCGACCAGCTCGAACCTACATACAGCAGCTCTTTGTTGATACGGGGTATAGCCCTGAGGACCTGCCGGAAGCGATGAACAATAGGGAGAGGTGGCAAGAGAGGATCAGGGATATCCGTGCTGATGGCACGACAAGATGATGATGATGATGAAGTATAGTATATGATAACTTAATTCTATTTTACCTATTGATGGAAACCTAACAGGTGCTACCACTCTGGCACAGAGGTGCCCGTGGTGTAGTCGTTATCGTCGTAGGGAAATGAACACGGCGACTCGAGTTCAAATCCTGGACGATACTGATTGCATTTCACATAGCACTAATACCCTTGGGAAAGGTATGAATCCAATTATTCTCCCTCCAGCTATGGGTAAATAGTAGGACGGACTAGGTTCTTCAGCCTTGGTCAGGCAATTAGTCTAGGAGAAGGAAAACTCTGAATTCAAACCTGTTAAACTCCGCTTAAAAATTGACCTTGTGTCATATCCTGCCCGAGCGGAGGGGCTGGGTAAATAGTACCACTCTGGCACAGAGTGGATCTGAGATTAATAGCAATGATGGGGTACTCCCCGTCTCCCAAAGCTCTAAGTCTGTAACCTCATCATTCGATTGTTTCGTATTGTATTCAGAACACACTGTAGAGATATAGTTGACGTTTTCTACGGTCTCAGCCAACTGGGCCATTTCTCTACATAGATGGCTTAAATAACCCAAGAAGCTAGATGTGTCATTAAATAAAAATACCTAACCGATTTTCTTTCATGTACCTTTAAAGTCCAACATTTTAGCCATTTAACAATTCGTTGACTCAGACTGAGACTACTTTGGAGGGGGGTGCGTCCTCGTGTTGTAATGGTTAAAGCGATGGACTGCGGAATCGTAGTATGCAAGTTCGCTTTCGGGCAAATACCCTTGGGAAAGGCATGAAACCCCTTATCCTCCCAGCTATGGTTTAAATAGTACCACTATTGTTTTTCTAGGAGAATGGCTTTGGCATTAAATGACCTACAAAGGTTGATATGCCATTAAACAAAGAAACCAAACCTGAGACTACTTTAGCTTGTTTTCTCGAAAAAAAAGAAGCGGAGAAAAATCCAAACCTCAACATATTTTTCTGTAACTGTCAATAATAAACCTGAGAATAACAAACTGGCTCTTGTTCGATTCTTATAACAAAAAAAAATCCAATATCGTGACAAGAGGCAGATAGGAATTCCGAAATATATCGACAGTTTTCTATTGGCTGAATCTCATTGGCAAATAACGTCATGTGATTTTCTTTAAAAAATACTTCAGGCCCGAGTATATGAATTATCAGTCTCTATTACTTGTATTCCAATCTATATAAGATAATGCCCCAAAACACGTCACGTTCTTACATAAATAACTAAATAACGTTGCCCAGTCAGCTGGGGCTGTAGAATACACCGACTGCACCTCTTCAGAGAGGTGAGACTCCCCAATGAGAGTCCTGGATATGACACTGAATAACCTGATAGTGAGGTTCCAGTAATGCTGGAGCTTTGGGAAATGCAGAACACTACTTCATTGCCATTACTCCCGTGTCCACTCTGGCCCGGAGTGGTAGCACTTGATAGGGCCCTAACTATGGGTTGAATAGAACTAGCAGCATACTTATGCAAAACTGATTTGTTTCAATTAGAACTGTTTGACTAAACTGAATAGCTTGAAATAGAAACGTTTTTGACAATTAAACCGTGTGCTTACATTTAAACTGCGTACTTAAGCTAAACTGAATGGTTCGAAATGAAACTCTTTTTGACATTGAAACTGTACTTACGGTAAAGTGAACTGTTTAATATAAAATTGTTTTGACATTCAACTGTGTGTAAACAAAATCTGTACTTATACTAAACTGAATTAGCTGAATTAGAATTGTTTGAATAAACTGAATAGCTTGAAATAGAAATGTTTTTGACAATTAAACTGTGTACGCATGCTGATCTGAATTGTTTGAAATAGAACTATTTGCATAAAAATGGAATTGGCCTTAAATAATCTACAAAGGTTGATATGCCATAAAACCCAAACAACCAACTAACTAGATAATGTATTTAGAAATATGTAGATGCCACTTCTTTTCTTTTAAAAAGCTTATGTTGCTGACCATCGTCATTGAAACGAAGTAATTGCTTGCCTTGTGCTAATTTAATTTAACCTTCTGCGACTACTAACTTCTGTTGATATCATTCTTCTACAAACTAACGGTCAGGGGCACATCGCTTGATATAATGTTTAGTTGTACATAAATTTTGGTTTTAACGATGTAAGACGAAGTTTTTGTGTGTTCGTCACTTTTTCTCATGGTGAGGTGTTGTATTGTATACTACGCGTATACAAATATACACGGGAACATAATCAATTGATAATGACGACTTCAATAACGAACGAATACACTTCTTTATAAAAATATAAATCTCTCACTTTATTTTCAAAAAGTTGATGTTTGTTGTGTGTGAGAAATGAGTGGAGACAAGGACGGACCGCTACATTGATCCAAGTTCTTAATTCGACCATAGCAGAACCTCTTTCGCATCTTGGCTTGGGTTACTCAACCGGGGGTCACTAAGGGCCCCAAACCCTCAATCTGCAGCTGGTTCTCACTTTGGTATCCTATCCTGTCTCCAACTGACTCGAACCTCCCGGGCACCTGGTTATATTATTTTCTAATGCCCACTTACTTCCGCTGTTCTTCCGCTTATTTACACTGGTGCATCTCTTGATTTACAGCTCAGTCGAGGGTCAATATTTAACATAGGCTGCAACAGGGGTCCGACTGACACTGAAGACGTAGCCCAACACTCATAAACCGTTCGACACGTGGTATTTGTTTGTTTGTTATTTAATGGCATAAAAGAATTTTTTGGCTCATTTAATGCAAAATCAATCCTTTTAGAAAAACAGTAAAGGTGCTATTTAACCGATAGATGGAAGGGTAAGGGGGTTCATACATTTACCAAGAGTATTTGTGCGAAAGTGAACGTAATAGCGCGACTGGAGTTCGAACTCGTGTTCAACGATTTCGTAGTCCAGCGCTTTTACCACTACACCATGGGGACACATCCCAGACGAGGTAAAACAAACGTCTATGTGTAGCAGTACTTCTACTATAGACAACTCGACTACCAGACATTGTTTTAATCGGTTCGATTTCCACTGACTTATGCTAAACTAAGCGAAATTTACCCAACGATTACTGCATAAATGTTACCCAATGATATATAAAAAATATGGATGTATATATATCATCCAAAGCCTTTACCACGAGCAGAATGCAACACAGGGTCAATTTTTTAAGCGGGGTAAAACTGGTTTGAATTTACTGCTTTCTTTTTTCAAAGCCATTAACCAAATGGATTTACCCAGGATTTGAACTCCAGTCGCCACGTCCACATACAACAAAAAGAACTTTTACGACACGAAGAAGATATACCGAAAACGCTCGAAAAGTTGAATGTTGTAGACCATTTATAATGTTTCATATCGCTATTTAGTGAAGACTGTGAATCAAGATAAATGTTAGGCTGAAATTCTTGATTTAATGGCATATCAACCCTTGATGAGTATTCATTGCGAAATCCTGTTGATACAAATGATCTTTAACGGGATAGTTTATATGTAATATTATCTTAAAATAAACTACTGTGGCGCCTGGTTATATAATTGTCTCACGTTCACCTGCTTCAGCTGTTCTTCCGCTTATTTACGCAGGTGCATCTCTTGATTGACGACTCGGTCGAGGGTCAATATATAACATATGTAGACGCTTATTCTTAGTTAGCAATGAAGAGATATTTTTGGGTTTTATAGCATATCAACCATTGTTGGTTATTTAATACCAAATCCTCTTTATACATATGCATTTAATATATATGATATCAAAACACATTTTGTTGATCATTTTTTCCACACAGTTAATTGGTTTTAAGTTTTGCTATGTATCAGAAACAACTTAACATCCCTCATTTGTTTGCACACATTTAAATTAGCGTACATATGTCTTATTAGTTTGTCGGAATTTTCATTTGTTAATGACTTAAAACTAACTTATTTGTACACTAGTATTGCAGTTGTTTCAACACAGTTAAATGGTTTAGGAGGTGCCCGTGGTGTAATGGTTATCGTCCTAGGAAATGGGCACGGTGACACGAGTTTAAATCCTGGACGAGACTGATTGCATTTCATATAACACTAATACCCTTGGGAAAGGTATGAATCCAATTATTCTCCCTCCAGCTATGGGTGAATAGTAGAGTAGACTAGGTTCTTCAGCCTTGGTGAGGCAACTAGTCTAGGAGAAGGAAAACTCTGAATTCAAACCTGTTAAACTTCCCTTAAAAATTGACCTTGTGTCATGTCCTGCCCGAAAAGAAGGGGTTGGGTAAATATGATTTTAAAATAAACTAGACCTCATTTGATTGCACATCTTTTAATGATTTCAATTATTACTATCAAAAATTAATAGTTCTATTTGACACTGTTAAATGGTTTCAAGTATTCCCCTGAAATAGTAATTTATGAGTACTATTTCTAAGTTACTAGTTCCTAGGTAACTTTATTTTCAAACGAGTTAGCGCTCTAACTCTAGTAAAAAGTAAGTAAAGTATTCCCATCAGATACAAACTATTTGCAGTGTTGTATAGTCACAATACAACTCTACAAATATACAGATGCAGGGATATACGAAACACTGGCGACTCTCCGTTGTTCAGGTACGAAACGTTTATTAACTTCTTGACTTTATTTTTTCGACACGAGGAGATTTTTTTACTATGCTGACTGTACTATCTGACCCCACAAACGCGCTGCGCACCCCGTAACCCCCAAGATCTCTGTTGGTAGGGATCTGCAGAACTCCATGGTCTCAACCCCCAGCAGGACTGGTCCGGCCCAGAGTCAAATCTCAACTAACTTATTTTTAAAAATCACCAAATTTTTAGCCCATCACTTCCGGGCATGACGTCATTCACACCCCCAGCCCCATTTTTCTATCTGGGGTTTTTATTATGACATTTGTGATTGTCATATCCTCTGCGCGCGAGCGTGAACACCTGCACTAAGAGCCGAATAGTTCAAAGCCCAACCAAACTGAATGATAAAATATAATTAACGAAAAATGATTAATATAAAGAATCATTCCTTAAGTATATAACAGCAGACAGCTGTATAGTTTCAAACAATTATGATAATCATCAGTAAATGATTGAACAGTACGATTTGACCCATAAATTGGACCCTAACAGGTACTACCATTCCAGGTTCATGAAGGATTTGTGTTTAATGACAATTAAGAAGTACTCTTCATTCCTGAAACTCTAGGACTAGAACCTTACTATCAGATAGAGTTTGGTATCATACGCAGGAAGCGGTTTCAGCAAAACTATATCAGGATTATGTTGTCTAGTTTCTTTAGTTCTGCAATTAAGGCTTTCTAACTACCTTACAACTACACAAAATCAAGTTAAATGACCAAACAGTTCTATTTCTTACAATTCAATTTAGCATGAGTCAAGAAAGATACATGGTGCAAGTATTGCTATGTATCACTGAGAATTCAATTAAACATCATTCATTTGTTTGCACACAGTTGAATAATCAAACAGTTTTATTTCTAACATTTCAATTTAGCATACGCTATTTAAATGTCAAACAATTCTATTTGATCCATAGATAGGACCCTATTGAATGCAAACCACTCTAGGCCACAGCAGACCTGGGAGCAATGGCCCTGAAGGAGTACTTCACATTCTCCAAAGCTCCAAAATTACTGGTGTTTCACCATCAAATTGTTTAATGTCATATCAGAACATTCGTTGTAGGGGTCTCTTGCCCCTCCGTAGAGATGTAGTTGGTACATTCTACAGCTGGGTTGTTTTTGAGAAGAGTTTCTTGGTATTTTAATCATGTTAAATTATGTGACTGCCATGTTTGTGAAAAAGTAACTCCAGGATATTATCTACCGAATACTATTCTGTCATGTCGTCTTCAATGCGACACGAAGATCCCTGTAGAAAAAAAAACTACCCAAAGAGGGAAACGAGAAAGGTCTTGATTCTAAGGCATTCTGTAAGGACAAAAAGAGTCCTTGTGCCTCTTTATTATATACGAGTGTATGCCACTCTGGCAACGTCATCTAGCGGTGATTTGCAGAAACTCTTTTCGAGACGATGGAGGTAATTTCATCTTATGACTAAAGTGACGACCGAAATTTGACAGCTATTATTTTTGGACATGCAATTATCCTCAATAAAGGCCAATTGTACCTTTTTAAAGCTTTTAGAAAATCATTTGATTTCATTGTTTTATGGTAGATCAACTTTCGTGGGTTATTTAATGTCAAAGCCATACATGTAGAACAGTAGTGATAGTATTTAAATCATAGCTGGGTGGGGGATAATGAGGTTTATACTTTTCCCAAGGTTATTAGTTCGAAAGTGAAAGTAATATGACTGAATTTCGAACTCTCTTGCTACGATTTGGCAGTCTAGCCGTTTAACCCCCTTGCCACGAGGACCTCACCATATTTAGATGAAGTTCTATTAATCAGTATCGCCAACTATTTTGACGGGTATTATCCTTCATCTTTCGAATTCTAGTTGTTTTTGTGGGTTATTTAATGCCAAATCCCTTAGATATATAAAAAGTAAAGTTGGTGACCATTGTCGAAGGCGGCCAGAAGGCTCCTTTTTCAATAGCTACTATACCGAGGTGTAGCGGAGGGTGGGACTCCTTTCTCTGGATTGCTACACTTTACCCTCGATACGTACGTTATAATGCTGTGTGTTAAGGAAAGAGGTATCAAGTAACATTTCTTTGGTTTTTGGTATCACTCGACTTGGGATTATACCCAGGTCTCCCACTCCATTGGGGAAGACTCTACCCACGTGTCCGATTTGTTTGGTTTCGTGGTTTCTTTTGTTTAATGGCATATCAACTCTTTTTAGGTTATTTAATGCCAAAGCCATTCTCCTAGAAGAACAGTAGTGGTACCATTTAACCCATAGCTAGGAGGATAAGGAGGTTCATGCCTTTCCCCAGGGTATTTGTCCGAAAGTGAACGTAATAGTGCAACTGGAGTACGAACACGCTTACTACGATTCCGCAGTCCATCTCTTTAACCATTACACCAGGAGGACACCCCCGTGTGATTTGTAAGCGAGTTGTTTGTTGGTAATATTTTTAAATGCATCAGAGCTCATTTGTTTGGACACAATTAAACTGTTTCATGTTATATTATCCATCACAAATAATGCTGAAATCATTCGTTTGCACGGAGTGTATGGTTTGTATGCAGTTTCCGTGGAAACAAATCGGAGTTCTTTTGAGAGTGTCCCCGCTATATTTGAAAATATACAGAAAAAGAAATAATTCAATTAAACATTCAATTAATAATTAAAGACAAATTGTAATATAATAGCCGAGGGATTCCGGTTTATGCCTTTGGTTTTAGTTAGGCTGAGAACCCTCGGCTCAGCACATGGGTTAGCTAGGTGCAAACATTGATGCAGGTGTTAACGCGGGCGCGCGCGGACGGACGAAGGTGTCACTCAGAGATGTCACAATAGTCCGAGACGAAACGGGTGACGGAGTGCGAGATTCCTATGTTGTTTATATGTTCTATCGTTATGAACATTATATGTCTATTTCGCACATGGCGTTAATTGTGGCTAAGTAACAAAATTAATCATATGAAGCTAAGGACATATCTTTATAATACAGATATCAGTTAGTCAACGAAAACGATTAGTTTGGACTAAGAATATTTAAAGAATATATAGGTGGGGAGTAATCATGGTGAAGTGGCTAACGAAACCAGACTTGACCATCATAGTGACCGAGTTTGAACTATAGACGCGATATCATGTTCACTTTTGGATTAAGATCCTTGCGAAAGGCATGAACACCCTTATCCCTGTAGCTTCGGGATTAATAATACTATTGCTGTTCTTGATGGCTTTGGCAGTAAATAACTCACGAAGGTTGAAGTGTCATTAAACAAAGAGACCACGTCAAATCAAACCAGTGAAATGTGATGTAAACATCTTTTTTTTTAAAATTGTCACCAATGAAAAAAAATCTTAGAAAACTTTGAACTAGCAAAATCTGAGCAAATGCGATGTAGAAAAAAAAATCTAATCTACCGACTCATCAAGAAAATAACATTAATTGTTCTATTTTGAATACCTCCATGTCTGGAGACTCTTTTGATTTTTTCTCGAAATCTTATTTTAAAGCAGTGACTACGACGCTGTTTAAGAAAAAAAAAATCCTTCTCCTTTTGCAAACATGAGCAGAAAATATTATTGGTGTATGGCATATATGATAAATATGACAATGGCGAATTTAAGAAGGATGGTAGATAATGGGAAGAATGACAGTTTCCGCAAATGCGAAAGATAAAAGTGAGAGTATATTAGTTGATAGCGGAGGGACGCAGATGCTTTAGTAATCAGAGTTATCGAGAATCATACTGATTAGTACTGACGTTCGCCACCTGCGGCGCTGTTGTATCTTCTGCCAGAGACGAGACGAAACTTCTTGAAAGATTGAGATTTGAAGTACATCGCAAGACGAAACACACACACACAAACATAAAAACGGAAATACATACATACATACATATATATATATATATATATATATGTGTGTGTGTGTGTGTGTGTGTGTGTGTGTACATACATACATACATACGTATATATATATATAGAGAGAGAGAGAGAGGGGGAGAGAGGGAAAGAGAGAGAGAGAAGCAATGATGGAAGGAAATAGGAAAAGAATAACAGGTAATAGAAACTAATGAGTGGGAAGAGTTTGTAAAAAATGAGAAAATTAGACAAAGAAAGTTGAGGGTAGATAAGGGTGCAATGGTTAACGAACTCGACGGCAAGATCGTTGTAAGCGAGTTCAAAATCAAGAAGTGCTAAGACGTTTACTGCCGGAAAATTCACCTCAGGCAGACATAAACTATCTTATCCACTTAGATTTGGTTTAAAATATACCCCTACTGTTCCTCAGCAAGGATCCCTTAGGCATTAAATAACCCACGAAAGGTGATATGTCATTTAAAAAAATAACACCAAAACAAAGATCAAGAACAAGATGTTTAGCTTCTTTGTTTAATGGTATATCAACCTTTCTGGTTTGGGCACCTCGGGTGGTGTAATGGTTAACAAGCTAGACTAGCAAACCTTTACGGGTGAGTTCGAGTCTCATTGGTTATCCCATTCATGCGGCCTAAAAGCTTAGTAAATTACAATCTTCATGGTTTATTTAACGCCAAAGCCATACTTGTAAAAGATCAGTAGTGATACTATTAATCCTATTGCTTGGGGAATAAAGGGGTTCATGCCTTTCCGAAAGGGAACATAATAATGCGACTAAATTCAAACCCCCTTACGCCACGGGTACTTCCCCGAAAACAAAATACGCTTAGAACATATTTGCATTTAACTAAGTAAAATCCACAGAGTTCAGAAGCTGATTTTAAAGGCAATCAATGTCACTTGGAAGTTTCGCACTATACAATCTTTCATCTCACCGCATTTATCCTCTATGACTAAAGATTTGCTTACAATACACGTTGTAACGCTTATTGTAATTTAAAAAAATGGACACAACGACCGACATCCAATTACAGACAAGGCGGTTTGCTATTTTTTTCGCGCAGGGGCCCTTTCTCTTCCACCTGCTATGGGTAAACATTAGATTTGCTTGCAATTACATATTTTAAAGTATTCTTATATAATACAAACAATTCCACACCTTTCTTTCCATGTTATTTTCAATAACAAATACTTGTTGACTCACCATCAAGTCACGTTGAAGGAAGTTTACCTTTAAAACGCCGAAGTTAAGGAGCGTGGAACCATTTTTTTAGTTGAGTAGGTGATAACTTAGGAACAGTTGGTCCTATAAGTAAACTGTCGTTTTTGTGAGAGACAAAGCGTAGTTTGGTGTTTAGGAATAATATTTAAGGTACTCTTTTTTTTATAAGATTGATGGATGCTGATATATATATATATATATATATATATATATATGTTTAGAGAAATAGATGAACAGGCTAAGATAGATAAATTAAACGATATAGATTGATAGATGCTGAAACACACACGCATGGTTAGTTGGTTTGTTGGGTTTTATGGCATATCAACCTTTGTAGGTTATTTAACGCCAAATCTATTTTTATGTAAATAATCAGTTCTATTTAAAACAATTCAGTTTAGCATGAGTACACAGTTTAATTGACAAAAACATTTATTTCAAACTATTCAGTTTATTCAAACAGATATATATAACAATTCAGTTTAATGTAAATACAGTTTCACAGTCATAAACAGTTCAATTTCACACAATTCAGTTTAGCATAAGCGCGCAGTTTAAATGTAAGTAGAGTTTAATTGTGAAAAATATTTCTATTCCAAGCTATTCAGTTTAGTCAAGCAGTTCTAATTCAGCAAATTCAGTTTAGTATAAGGACAGATTTTGTTTACACACAGTTAAATATAAAATCAGTTCTATGTTAAACAATTCAGTTTAGTGTAAGTACAGTTTTAATGTCAAAAAACATTTCTATTTCAAATAATTCAGTTTAGCATAAGCCCGCAGTTTAACTGTAAGTACGGTTTAATTGTCAAAAACATTTCTATTTCAAGCTATTCAGTTTAATCAAATAAGTCAGTTTATCATAAGTATGCCGTTAGTTTTATTTAACCCATAGATAGGGCCCTATCAGGTGCTACCACTCCGGGTCAGAGTGGATCTGGGAGCAATTACAACAAATGAGTGTTCCGTATTCCCCAAAGCTCCAGCACTGCTAGAACCTCACCATCAGATCGTTTAGTGTCATAGGTAGGGTGTTACTCCTCTGCAGAGGTGCAGTCAGTGTATTCTACAGTCCCAGCTGACTGGGTAAACACACACACACACACACACACACACACATACACACACACATATATATATATATATATATATATATATATATATATATACTGAGATAGATAGATGAACAGGCTAAGACGGATAGATCAATAGATAGATTAATATAAAGATAGAAAAAGACTGAGACAAAGAGACATACTAACAGATAGACAGATAGATAGATTGGACAGATATACAGATGAATAAATACAAGATAGATAAATAAGGCGAGATAGATAGATAGATAGATAGAGGCTCACACACACACACACACACACACACACACACACACAAACACACACACACACACACACACACATATATATATATATATACAGCAAGAGAGAGAGAGTGTGAGAGAGAGAGAGAGAGAGATCAAGGGTGGGAAAACCTTTTGCGGGGGGGGGGCGAATCCCTGGGTTATGAATTATCAAAGGGCCACATCTTTTAAAATCAAAAGAATTTCGTCTCGATTCAAGTCTAAGCATTTATTTCTATTTTTTAGAGGAGACTGCGGGTCGCACAAAACAGTGCAGCAGGCTGCATGTAGCCCCAGGGCTGCAGTTTGCCTATCCCTGATTTGGTTTGGTTTGGTTTCTTTGTTTAATGGCATATCAACCTTCTTTAGGTTATTTAATGCCAAAGCCATTCTCCTAGAAGAACAGTAGTGGTACTATTTAGCCCATAAATCTGTTGCTAATTTGTCCAAAAAACTGTTGCTGATTTTTTGTGTCATGGAAACCTAACATCATGTTCATAGAATAGTTGCTAATTTGAGTGAGTCTCACGAAAACATAAGGCAATATTCATAAATCTGTTGCTAATTTCGCGTGTCACAGAAACGTAACCCAATGTCCATAAAACTGTTGCTGATTTTGGTTTGATTTGGTTTGGTTTGGTTTGGTTTGTTGGGTTTTATGGCATATCAACCTTTGTAGGTTATTCAACGCCAAATCCATTTTTATGTAAATAATCTGTTCTATTTAAAACAATTCAGTTTAGCATGAGTACACAGTTTAATTGTCAAAAACATTTCCATTTAAAACTATTTAAGCAGTTATATGTAACAATTCAGTTGAGTGTAAATACAGTTTTAATGTCGAAAAACAGTTCTATTTCAAATAATTCAGTTAAGCATAAGTAGGCAGTTTAAATGTAAGTACGGTTTAATTGTCAAAAGCATTTCTATTTCAAGCTATTCAGTTTACTCAAACAATTCAGTTTGGCATACGTATGATGTTCTATTTAACCCATAGATAGGGCCCTATCTGGTGCTTCCACTCCGGGCCAGAATGGACCTGGGAGCGATTGCAATGAAGGGATACTCCGCATTCCCCAAAGCTGGAACCTCACCGCTGATTTTCTGTTTCACGAAAACGTAACTCAGTGTCTATAAAACTGTTGCTGATTTTGTGTTTTACGAAGGCGTAACACCATTTTCATAAAATAGTTGCTAATTTGAGTGAGTGTCACGAAAACGTAACGCAATGTTCATAAACCTGTTGCTTATTTTGTGAGAAAAGAAGAAGTAATCCAATGTTCATGTACAAAAAAAAAAGAAGAAAAGTTCTCAAAGGGAGATAATCTTAATAAGTTCCCTAAAAGTCTACACAAGAATTATTAGTTACGTATACTTGTGATTATATAGATAGACACCCTGTGGCGTAGTGGCTATCGTGATAGACTGTAACATCACACGTAGCTAGCGAGTTTGAGCACTAATTGCGTTATTATTTTTATTTTCGGACTTAAAATCTTAAAAAAGATGTAAACTTTCTTTTCCCCCAGTGAAAGGTTGAATGGCTCTGCTACATCTGATTTATAATGATGGCTTTGGTATTATATAATCCTCGAAGGCTGATTTATGATTAAATAAAGAAAATAAACTTATGTTTTTAGATGAATCTTTTATCAGCCTTTTATAATTTAGACAGTTCTTTCAAGTAATCATTTTCAAAATTATTTTGTCAGATGAAACAAGTGTAACACTATGTAGGTGGTCCGACAAGCAGACGATTCCTTTGTCTGTTTTGGCGCGAAACCAAACAAAGTGTTTTGGACCCGCGATCTCGATGTGACCGGAAGTGGTGAGGGGACGCCAGTCAGAGAGTGATACAAAGGGACTGAGAAGTGGGGAGTTGGCGAAGGGTGACGAGAGTGACCAGTTGACACCGGACACCGGAGCAGAGAGGCGAGTCGACATGAGAGAGGGTCCAGACCAGTGAAAGAACATCGAGTCGGCATTCCAGTAGCTTTGTGAAAGTTTCGCTAGAGTCCACACTAGCGTTAGTCTGCACATGCACAATGTTACATAACACTCCTTCTGCACTTGAGTTAACCCCAAGTGTTTGTTCGTTTGTTCTTTTTTCTCCTGTTCCCTCGATTTTATTCTTGTAGCCGTAAGGAAATGTGCGATACCCCGATCGGAACCACTAGTTGATCACCGGCCATAAAGAAGTGGAATGATTAGAAGAGGTTCATGTAACGGGGACCGAGAGGGGGTAACGTCACAACAGACAAAGGAACCGTCTGGTTGGCGGACCACCTACATAGTGTTACACAAGTTGGTTGGTTTGTTGGTTCGTTGTTTTGGTTTACGTCTTATCAACCGTTTTCGGGTCATTTAAGGCAGAATTAAATATCAAACAATTCGGTTCAGTATAAGTATAGCTTTTGTCTACAAACAGTTAAATGTTAAAACAGTTCAGTTAGATGTCAAAATAGTTCTATTTCAAACAATTCAGTTAAGCAAAAGTATACATTTTCAATGTCAAAAACTGTGCCATTTCAAGCAATTCCATCTTGCAAAGGTTTAGACACTTCCATTTTAAACAGTTCAGTTTAGCATAAGTATACAGTTTTAATGTCAAAAACAATTCCTTTTCAAACAATTCTGTTTAGCATAAATACACAGTTTAGTTCTATTTAAGAATAGTTTTATTTTAAACAGTTCAGTTTAGCATAAGTACGCAGTTTCAATGTCAAAAGCAGTTTTATTTCAAGCACTTCAATTTAGCATAAGTACACAGTTTAATTCTATTTGACCCATAAATAGGACCCTATAAGGTGCTACCATACCATGCAAGAGTCAACCTGAGAGCGATGGCAATCAGGGGATACTCTGCATCCTTCAAAGTTCCAGCATCTCTGGAACTTCACCATCAAATTGTTTAGCGTCATATCTAAAGACTTTTTGAGGAGATTTTACCACTCTGCAGAGAAGCAGTCGGTGTATTTTACAGCCCCGGCCGACGAGGCAATCGGATGAAGTAAATTAAGTAATTCATCTAATTAAAAAGGAGAAGAAATAAATGACAAAGTATTTCAAGGTAAAACATTTGAAAATATAACGTTTAGTTTAGTTTGGTTTGGTTTGGTTTTAGCTAAATAAAACATTGAAGGTTTTAATGCCAGTTTATAGATATATGTTAAATATGTATGATTTGTAAACGAATTTTGTTGATAACATTTATAAACGATTGGTTTGGTTTCTTTGTTTAGTGGCATATCAACTCTTTTTAGGTTATTTAATGCCAAAGCTATTCTCTTTGAAGAACAGTAGTGGTACTATTTAACCCACACCTGGGAGGATAAGGGATTCATACCTTTCCCAAGGGTCTTTGCCCGAAAGTGAACGTAATAGCGCGACTGGGGTACGAACTCACGTACTACGATTCGCAGTCCATCGCTTTAACCATTACACCACGAGGACACCCCCATTTATAAACGAGTCTGAGCATATTTTTTTACACACAGTTAAATGGTTTTAAGTATTGCAATATAACATTTACAATTTAACATTAGTCTTTGTTTTTTTTGCACACATTTAAATATAGATGAAATATAACAGATTAGTTTGTAATTTCACATTTAAATGAAAAAGAACTAATTTGTTACCACAATAGTATTGCTATTGTTTCTACATCGTTTAATGATTTCAGTTATTGCTATCGAATACTTACGAATTGGTCTAGAGGGTAGGGTGTTCGCCGATGGTTCAATCCCAGGTCGCGTCATACTAAAGACTTTAAAAATGGTACTTGATACCTCCTTGCTTAACCCCCAGCAATATAACGTACGTATCGATGGTAAAGTGGAGCAATTTACGGAAAGTGTTGTAGCTACTGAAAAAATAGCCTTTTGATCACCTTCGACTACACTCGCCAACTTACAATACTTATAGTTCGATTCAATATTAATCAATTGTTGGCAGAATGGGAAGTGGTTATAAAAATTACTATTTTACTCTTATTATTCTATTCGATACATCTCATTCATTTTCATTCAGATAATTGTTTCTAAGTATTCCTATGTATCGCTAACAATTCAATTAAACTTTAGTCATTTGTTTACACACATTTAAAAGACAAAACAGTTCTATTTCTAACAATTCAGTTTAGTATGTCATTTGTTTGCACACAGTTTAAATTTCAAACAGTTCTATTTGACGCGTAGATAGGAGCTGATCAGGTTGTTGTATATTGACCCGCTAGACAAACAACGAAAGACTCGTAGATATATAAAAATATGATTTATAGTTTTATTCTTCGATGGCGACGTTTGTGTGTAGTAGGAATACAGTCAGAGTTCGAACATATCTTTCTTCTGTGGCGGGGACCCTTTTTTTGAAGTAGTGCCACGGCCGGAGAGCACACACGGGATAGCTGACAGACCTGCTTGAGTAACCCAGTGGGTCCTTCGTTTGAGTGACTGGTGAATCTCTCCCCTTCGTTTGAGCGACCACCGGATCTTTGACTTCTGTTCAAAATTACAGACCTTATATTGTCTTTCAAGTCCCACGTATTTTTTGTTTATAGCTGGTTATCGGAACATACTTTCTTCCGTTTTTGTTGATCTTATCTACGAACGGAAATATCTGTCACTCTACCCATAGGCAAAAAATTATATTCTTCACCATCCTCGTTTATTTTCTCTTTCCTGTGAAACCACTATTGTTATATAATTAAGGAATGATTTTTTTTATATTAATCATTTTTCGTTAATTATATTTTATCATTCAGTTTGGTTAGACTTTGAACTATTCGGGTTAAGAGCCCAGGTGCATAATCAATTGGTGCAGCTTACGCTCGTGCGCAATGGTGATTGTCATAATAAACCCCCAGACAGGAAATGGGGCTAAAGTGTAGATGACGGTATGCCCGGAAGAGATGGTCCTGAGAATTTGAGGATGTTGCAAAAGAGTCAGTTGAGATCGGAACATTGAGGTGAGGGTTGGGTATTCGGCCGTTGAGAGTTGGATTTTCACAGTTGAAAGATGTAGTTGGGTTTTTCAGACAGAGATCTTAGACATCACAAGATGCGCCGCATGTTGCGGTCAGATAGTATGGTTAGCATAAGCTTTTAAGAATTGTGTCTTTCTCCTCGTGTCACCATGGACCGAAACCAGGAATTAATAAACCATTCGTACCTGAAACAACAGAGGCCGCCTGTGTTTTGTTTTTGTATCTTTATTATTATTATTACTAAAATAACTAAATCGAAATTATCCAACATTTTGTTGATATTATCTTGCGATTGCACTGAATCTGCTAAGTTCATCCACGTCACCAGCTAAGTCAATATATTACAAGATGCTACCACTCCGGGCCAGAGTGGACCTTGGAGCAATGGCAATGAAAGGGTTGTACGAAATCTCTTAAGCTCCGGCATTCCTGGAGCACTGAGATAAGGTTGTTTAGTGTTGAGAAAGGATGTCTGTACTGTTTAACAAAATATTTATGAACGAAAAAATGCTGCACAAATATGCACATAGACTCTCTAACTCTCTCTCTCTCTCTCTCTCTCACACACACACATACACACACACACATACACATACACACACACACATTATATATATATATATATATATATATGGAGTAATGGTTACCATTGCAGGAAATGTACATGGTGACTCAAGTTCAAAACCTGGAAGGGACTGTTTACATTTCACATAGCACTAATACCCTTGGGAAAGGTAAGAATCCACTTATCCTCCTTCCAGCTATGGGTGAATAGTTGGTTGGTAGGTTGGTTGTCATATCAACCTTTGTTGGTTAGTTAACACCAATTCCATTTTTATACAAATAATCAGTTCTATTTCAAACAGTTCAGTTTAGCATGATTACAGTTTAATTGTCAAAATCATTTTTATTTCAAACTATTCAGTTTAGTCTAACGGTTTCAATTCAGCTAATTTAGTTCAGTATAGGTATAGGTTTGGCTTACACAGTTAAATTTCAAAACAATTTTATTTTAAGCCATTCACTTTACCGTAAGTATAGTTTCAATGTCAAAAACGGTTCCATTTTAAACAATTCAGTTTAGAATAAGTACGCAGTTTAAATGTAAGTACACAGTTTAATTGTCAAAAACATTTCTATCTCAAGCTATTCAGTTTAGTCAAACAGTTTTAATTCAAACAGTTTTAGTTTAGCATTATACAGTTTGGTTCTATTTAGCCCATAGATAGGGCCCTATCAGGTGCTACCTTTCTGGGACAGAGTGGATCAGGGAGCAACGGCAATGAAGGTGTGCTCCGCATTCCCCAAAGCCACAGAAACTCTGGAACCTCACCATCAGATTGTTTAGTATCATATAAAGGACATACGACGTTGTGAGGGGGGTGTCTTACCTCTCTGCAGAGGTGAAGCCGGAGTATTCTAAAGCCACAACCGAATGGGCAAAGGGTGAATAGTAGAGTAGTCTGAGATCTTTATACTTTGAATGGTGAGCCATCTCGAAAGAAGGAAACCTCTGCTTAATAATTGACCTTGTCTTTCACTCTTCACGTGTGGAGGGGTTGGCATATATATATATATATATATATATATATATATATATATATATATATATTGTAATGACACATATGCTGGACTGCGACATCGTCGTAATCGACTTCGAACTCCAGTCTTGTCCATTCTCGAACTAATACCTTTGGGAAAGGCATGAAATCTTTGAACCCCAAATTATGGGTAAAATATCACTACTATTGTCCTTTTACAATGCTGACTCGGGCATGGAATAATCCCCATTGGTTGATGTACCATTAAACAGAACAACTGATACCGAACTCTTATCAGGCAAACGTGCATAAATGTGTAACAAAAAATTAAGAAAAAACAATATCTTAGGTGCAAGAGAAAAAAATGCTTGGTTCAATCTAAAAAGCTACGCGTTGCATATTGTTATTTAAAAAGAATAACTCCTGAAAAACGTCGTCATTAAACCATTGAATACTTATTGAGAGACAAGCGTCCAGGAGTAGACAAGTGAATGATGTCATTGTTGCGAAGGTCGGTTAAATTCTAAGGAAGGTCAGACATGCCAATTTTGCGTTTGAGTGTCCAAGTTCAATAGACAATTGTTATGCGAGTCGATGGTAAGAGGACGCGTTCTGTTTTATTTTTGTCTGAATAGACGAGCTTACGACTAGAATAAAGGAACGAAAAATCTAGGGAAGAGGGTTAGACACAAAAGGAGTTTGGTGTAAAAGAAAAAAAAAAGACGCAAGCAAAAAAGAAAGAAAGAAAGAAAGAAAGAAAAAAGAAAGAAAAGAAAGAAAAGAAAAGCAAGCAGAAATGTAAAAAGACGCAAGCAGAAAGAAAGAAAGAAAGAAAGAAAGAGGCAAGCAGAAAAGAAAGAAAGAAAGAAAGAAAGAAGGAAAGAAAGAAAGAAAAGAAAAGCAAGCAGAAATGTAAAAAGACGTAAGCAGAAAGAAAGAAAGAAAGAAAGACGCAAGCAGAAAAAAAGAAAGACTCAAGGAGAAAAAAAGAAAGAAAGACCCAAGAATAAAAAGGGAGAGAAAGAGAGAAAGATATAAGAAGAAGAAAGAAAGAAAGAAAGAAAGAAAGAAAGAAAGAAAGAAAAACGCAATCAGAAAAGAACGAAAGAAAAATGAAAGAAAGAAAGAAAATATGAAGGAACGGGGAAATTAAGCGAGTTGAGAAAGAAAGAAAGAAAGAAAGAAAGAAAGATACTATGGGAAATAAATAAATAAATAAATAAATAAAACGAATCCCGAAAGAAAGAAAGAAAGAAAGAAGAAAGAAAGAAAGAAAGAGAGAGAGAAATGACACAACAGTGATATAAAGTGAGTTAAAAAGAAAGAAAGACGCAAGCAGAAAAGACAGAAAGAAAGAAAAAAAAAGAAATGACAGATCAGGGATATAAAGCGAGTTTATAAGAAAGAAAGAAAGAAAGAAAGACGCAAGCAGAAAAAAAGAAAGATGCAAGCAGAAAAGAAAGAAAGAAAGAAAGAAAGAAAGAAAGAAAGAAAGAAAGAAAGGAAGACGCAAGCAGAAAAGAAATAAAGAAAGACGCTAGCAGGAAAGAAAGAAAGAAAGAAAGAAAGAAAGAAAGTCGCATCCACAAAGAAAGAAAGAAAGAAAGAAAGAAAGAAATGACAGATCAGGGCTATAAAGCGAGTTGATAAGAAAGAAAGAAAGAAAGAAAAGAAAGAAAGAAAGAAAGAAAGAAAGACGCAAGCAGGAAAGAAAGAAAGAAAGAAAGAAAGAAAGAAAGAAAGAAAGAAAGACGCAAGCAGAAAAGAAAGAAAGAAAGACGCATCCAGAAAGAAAGAAAGAAAGAAATGACAGATCAGGGATATAAACGAGTTGATAAGAAAGAAAGAAAGAAAGAAAGACGCAAGCAGGAAAGAAAGAAAGAAAGAAAGAAATTTGAATCCAGAAAGAAAGAAATGACAGATCAGGGATATAAACGAGTTGATAAGAAAGAAAGAAAGAAAGAAAGAAAGAAAGAAAGAAAGAAAGAAAGAAAGACGCAAGCGGGAAAGAAAGAAAGAAAGAAAAAAAAGAAAGCTAGTCGACAGATAAAAGAATGAATATTATACCAGTTGTGAGAAAATTAATAAAAAAATGAGAGATAAAGAAGATAGAAAAGATGAAGAGAAGTATGAACACGATCCCTGATCGGGTTGATTCATAGATTTATGTGAAGAAATTATTTGTAAATAATTGATGATTGATTAATCGATTAGAGAACATTATGGAATATAAACAGTTTAGAATGTGTATAAGAAGAAAGTCACTCGAAAGAAATTGAAGAAAATAGTAAATAAGAAAGAAAGAAAGAAAGAAAGAAAGAAAGAAAGAAAAAATTAAGAAAAACTATGTGCAAAGGAAAGAAAGAAAGAGAAAGAAAATTGCGAAAAACAGAAAAAGGAAAAAGTTAATAAATGAATAAATGAATGAATAATGAAAGAAAGAAAGAAAAAGAAGGAAAGAAAGCAAGAAAGAAAACAAGAATGAATGAATAAAGAAAATGCATGACCCGATGAAAGAAAGGAAAATATAAAGATAAAAAGGGAATAACGAAAAAGAGGGAAACAAAAAAACAAATAAAGAAAGAAAGAAAGGAAGAAAATGAAAGAAAAAATAAACAAAAGTTATGTAAAAGAGAAAAAGAAAAAATGAATGAATAAATGAATGAATAACGAAAGAAAAAATAGAAAAAAAAGAAGAAAGAAAAAAGAAAGACAAAAGAAAAATTAAAAAAAGAAGAACAAGAAAAAAAGAAAGAAAGAAAGAAGATAAAAAAGGAAAAATATATGCATACGAAAGACAGAAAAAAAAGAAAGAAAATAAGGAAAAAGAGAGAAAGTAAAACAAATGAATAAATGAATAAAGGAACGAAGAAAGAAAGAAAAAAGGAAAAAAGAAAGAAAAAAAGAAAGGTAAAAAAGTGTGTCCCGATGAACGAAAGCAAAATATAAAAAAAGAAAGAAAATAATCAAAAAGTGGTAAACAAAAAACAAATAAAGAAAAAAGAAAGAAAAAAAATGATAAGATAAAGAAAATATATGTGCATGTGAAAGAAAGAAAAAAAAAAACGAAAACGAGAAAAATAAATAAATAAATAAATAGATAAATAAATAAATAAACAAAGAATGAAGAAAAAAACAAAGAACAAAAGAAAGAAAGATGAAAGCAGAAAAGAAAGAAAGAAAGAAAGAAAGATGCAGCAAAAAAGAAAGAAAGAAAAAATTGAAGGAGCTCATAAGGAAGACGAAAGAAAGAAAGAAAGAAATCAAGACAGAAAGAAATCAAGAAAGAAAGAAATCAAGAATGAAAGAAAAATATGTGTATACGAAAGAAAAAAAAAATAAAGAAAGAAAGACATTTACAAAACGAGAGAAAAAAAACTAAAAAATAGAAGAAAGAAAAAAAAGAAAGATGCTAGCAGAGAAAAAAGAAAGAAAGAAAGAAAGAAAAAAAATTAAAAAAGGAAGAGCATAAAGAAGAAGAAAGAAAGAGAAAAAAAGAAAGTAGAATAAAGAAAGATATGTGCATACGTGAGAAAGAAAAATATATGAAGAAAGAAAATTAAGAAAAAGAAGTAAGAAAAACTAATAAATGAATAAAGAAAGAAAGAAAGAAAGAATGAATGAAAGAATTAACAAAAAACGAAACAAAGGAAGATATGGAGAAGAACTGAAAATAACAAGACAGAAAGAAAGAAAGAATGAAAGAAAAACGAAATTATGAAAGGACAATAAAAGAGAAAAAAATTTAGAAAAAATTAAAAAGAAGGAAAAAAAGAAGAAAGAAAGAAAAAGTTCATTACAAAGTAAAGAATGAGAAAGAAAAAAAGAATAAATAATATAGAAAGAAAAAAGAAAATGGATAAAAAAACGCGTAAGCAAAATGAAAAATAAAAGAAGAAAGCAAGAAAGAAAAACGAAATAAAGAATGAAAGAAAAAATAAAAAAATTACAGAATGAAAAATGAAATAGAAAGAAAGAAGTGGGCGCATCAAAAAGATAGAAAAAAATAGAAAGAAAAGAGAAAAAAGAACTATTTTAGAAAGAAAGAAAGAAAGAAAGAAAGAACAAAAGAAGTAAATAATGTGAAATAAACTGAGAAAAATGAAAGAACGAAAGAAAAAATATAACAATAAGGAAACACAGGAAAGAAGGTAAAAAAATGAAGGAAAAAGAAAGAAAGAATCTTAAATGAAAGAAAGAAAGAAATTAAGAAAGAAAGATAGAAAGAAAGAGAAAAATTAAAGAAAGAAGAGCATAAAGAAGAAGAAAAAAGAAAAAAAAAGAAAGTAAAATAAAGAAAAATATATGCATACGTGAGAAAGAAAAATGTATAAAGAAAGAAAATTTAAAAAAAGAGAGAAAGAAAAATTAATAAATGAATGAATGAAGAAAGAAAGAAAGAAAGAATGAATGAACAAAAAACGAAACAAAGTAAGATATAGAGAAGAAATGAAAATAACAAGAAAGAAAGAAAGAACGAAAGAAAGAAAGAAAAATAAAATTATCGAAGAACAAAAAAAGAAAAATAAATAAATTAAGAAAAAAGATTAAAGCAAGGTAAGAGAGAAGAAGAAAGAAAGAAAAAGTTTCTTACACAGTAAAAAATTAGAAAGAAAAAAGAATAAATAATAAAGAATAAAAAAAGGAAATGGATAAAAGATCACGTAAGCAAAATGAAAAATTAAGAAAAACGGAAGAAAAAAAAACGAAATAAAGAATGAAAGAAAATAAATTAAAGAATAAAAAAAGAAATAGAAAGAAAGAAATAAGCGCATCAAAAAGATAGAAAAAATCGAAAGAAAAGGGAAAAAGAACTATTTTAGAAAGAACGATAGAAAGAAAGAGAGAAGGGAAAAGAACAAAAGAAGAAAATAATTTGAAATAAATTGAGAAAAATGAAAGAACGAAAGAAAAAATATAATAATAAGGAAACAAAGGAAAGAAGGTAATAAATGAAAGAAAAAGAAAGAAAGGATCAAGAAAGAAAGAAAGATAGAAAGAAAGAATAAAGACGCAAGAAAGATGAGAGAAAGTAATAAGTATATTAGAAAAGAAGAAAAAAGAAAGAAAAATAGAAAAGAAAGAAACAAACGAAAAAAAAAAAGAAAAATGGTACAGGAAAGAAGAAAAAAGAAAGAAAGAACAGAGAAAGAAGTGCATAAGAAAAAAAAAAGAAAGAAAGAAAACAAACCAGTTTGGTTTTATGGCATATCAAACCTTGAAGGTTATTTAATGCGAAATCCTCTTCATACATACATTTTGAATATATATGATTTGGTTTAGTTGGATTTTATGGCATATCAACACTTGCATGTTTTTTTAATGAACAAACTCTTTTAATACACATATATTATATATGATTTGGTTTGGTTGGGTTTCATGGCACATCAAACCTTATTGGTTATTTAATACCAAACCCTCTTTATTTATATATATTAAATATATAAGATTTGTTTTGGGTTTGGTTTGGTTTGATAGCGTATAAACATTGTAAGTTATTTAATGGTAAATTCTCTTTATACATATGTATTAAATATAAAGGATTTGGGTTGGTTGGGTTTTATGGTTCAACAACCATTGTTTGTTATTTAGTACATAATACGTAATAATATTTAATTCATTTGATACTAAATCCTGTATCGCATAGAACCCAAAATAGACAACATCCTTAGGAAAAACCAAAATGGCTTCCGAAGAAATAGATCCACAACCTCACAAATATTGACCATCCGTCGAATCCTTGAAGGCGTACGGGCAAAAAAACCTACAGGTGACATTACTATTTGTCAACTTTACCAAGGCCTTCGATTCTTTACACAGAGGGAAGATGGAACAAATCCTACTAGCATACGGCCTACTAAAAGAAACCGTAGCAGCAATAACGATTCTCTACAGAAACACCAAAGTGAAAGTGCGTTCACCGGATGGAGACACAGAATATTTCGACATTGTTGCAGGAGTACTACAAGGAGACACGCTAGCCCCGTACCTCTTTATCATCTGTCTAGACTACGTGCTTAGAACGTCGATCGACAAAATCAGAGAAAATGGCTTCGAGCTGACAAAGAAAAGAAGCAGAAGGTACCCCGCTAAAACAATTACCGACGCCGACTACGCCGATGATATAACGTTACTGGAAAATACACCTAACCAAGCCGAAACACTACTACATGGTTTGTTACGGGCCGCCGCAGGCATTGGCCTCCATGTCAATGCACACAAAACTGAATATATATGCAACAACCAAACAGGTGACATTTCCACACTAGACGGAACCTCTCTGAAACTAGTAGACAAATTCACCTACCTAGGAAGCAGCGTCTCATCAACCGAAAAAGACATCGACACGCGACTAACGAAAGCATGGACAGCTATCGATAGACTCTCGGTCATATGGAAATCAGACTTGACCGATAAAATGAAACGCAGTTTCTTCCAGGCAGCGGTCGTATCGATATTGCTATATGGATGCACTACATGGACGCTAACTAAACGGCTGAAGAAGAAGCTAGACGGCAATTACACAAGAATGTTGAGAGCAATATTGAACAAGTCCTGGCGGCATGCAGGATACTGCAAGAACGAACTCATCAGTGATGCACTCCTATGGACCCCCGCATATGGCCAAGCAAAAGCAGGACGACCAGCTCGAACATACATACAGCAGCTATGTGAGGATACGGGATGTAGCCCTGAAGACCTGCCAAAAGCGATGAGTGATAGGGAGGGGTGGCGAGAGAGGGTCAAGGATATCCGTACTAGTGGCACGACATGATGATGATGATATATACAGTGGCGGCCATAATGTTCAGAACGGCATAGTTTCGACAGAAAAAGTAGGTATAACTTTTTATCTAAGTTGTTTTAGATTCTATAATTTTCACAGACAATAAAAACGATATTAATTGTTCACTTTTTCAATCGTTCTGATCATTTTGGCCGCCCTGGGTTTTGCTGTAGATCACTAAATCATTCAATACTTTTTTTTATTATCATCTCAAATAACACCAACATTTCACAGAATAACAAATAATATCGTATTTATTGTCTGTGAAAATTATAGAATCTAAAACAACTTAGATAAAAAGTTATACTTTTTCTTTCGAAACTATGCCGTTCTGGACATTATGACCACCACTGTACATTAAATATATATGATTTGTGAACACATTTTGTTGATAACATTTTTACACGAGCCTGAGAACATTTTCTTACCTCATAGCTATATGGTTTCAAGTATTTCAACTAAACACAAATATTTCTATTCACTATTAATCATTTGTGTGTAAACAATTAAATGTCTTCACTAATTGTTAATTAACAGTGACAATGTAATGTCAGTCATTTGTAGCCACAGATTTTAATGGGTATATATATATATATATATATATATATATATATATATATATATATATATATATATATAATTGATGAGAGAATAGTTTACCGTTAATTTCAATTTTAAATGAGGTAGAACTAATTTGGTTGCACTTTAGTATTGCTATCGTTTCTGCATTGTAAAATTATTTCAAGTATTTTGAATACGAATAATTCAATTTACTAGTAATCATTTATTGGCATAAAATAAAACGCTTCAAATATTGCTATGTAACTATGTAACAATTTAACATCAGTCATTCCTCTGAACACATTTATGTGGTTGGTTTGTTGGGTTTTATGGCATATCAACCTATGTAGGTTATTTAAAGCCAAATCCATTTTTATGTGAATAACCATTTCAAACAATTCAGTTTAGCAGTTTAATTGTCAAAAACATTTCTATTTCAAACTATTCAAGCAGTTATATATAACAATTGAGTTTAGTGTAAGTACAGTTTTAATGTCAAAAACAGTTCCATTTCAAACAATTCAGTTTAGCAGAAGTACACAGTTTAAATGTAAGTTCAGTTTAAGTGTGAAAAATATTTCAATTTCTAGCTATTCAGTTTAGTCAAGCAGTCCTAATTCTGCAAATTCAGTTTAGTATAAGTACAGATTTTGTTTACACACAGTTAATTGTCAAAACAGCTCTATGTTAAACAATTCAGTTTACTGTAAATACAGTTTCAATGTCAAAAACAGTTCTATTTCAAATAATTCAGTTTAGCATCAGTACGGAGTTTAAATGTAAGTACGGTTTAATTGTCAAAAACATTTCCATTTTGAGCTATTCAGTTTAATCAAACAATTCAGAGTTCTATTTAACCCTTAGATAGGTCCCTATCAGTTGTTACCACGCCGGGCCAGAGTGGACTTGGAAGCAATGGCAATGAAGGGGTGCTCTGTATTCTCTAAAGCCCCAGCATTACTGGGACATCACCATCAGACAGTTTAGTGTCATATCCTGGACACTCATTGGGGGTCTTACCCCTCGACAGAAGTGCATTCAGTGTATCCTACAGCCCCATCCGACTGGGCAACATTTATGTGGATATACATATGATTTGTAAGTGAATTGTTTGTCGGTAATTTCATTTTCAAATGAGTTCAAACTAATTTATTTGCATATTAGTACCGTTGGATATACTGACGGAAGACATTTTTTGACATGCCGCATTAGTTGCGTGGCTGGCATAACAGGATAAGCTCCGGTTACTTAAAAGTAAACTGGACGCAGATAGCTCAGCGGAAGTGCCGCGTGAACTGCAGGTTCGTTATAACTGAATATGCGCTGACGAATCTTCTGTTTCATAGTCTTAATTTTTGTTATAAGACTTTTTTGTGTTGATATTTTTTTATGAATGACATTTTATTATATTTGATCAGAAAAAAAATAGAAGTATTTATAGTTCTTGATGACATATATTTATATATACGTGTGTGTGCATATGTGTGCGTGTGTCATCATCATCATCATCAAGTCACGTTGGCAGCACTGAGTTCCCCGATTCTCTCGCCACCCCTCCCTATTATTCATCGCTCCTGGCGAGTCTTTTAGGCTGCATCTTCTCTCCACGCAGAGCTGACTTTTGTAACTTTTTGCCGTTCAGCCAACACTGTCCGGTCCAAGTGCAGGAGTCCAGCTGAGCCCCACATGTCTCGTTCGTCTGACTTGAATGGTTTGTGAGATGAGAACTAAGTGACCGTACAGCAGCTGTTTTGTGGGGTGCTACTTCCTGAATTTGTTCGAGACAGCGCGCAGCATTCTTGTATAATTACCATCTAGCTTCTTCGCTATTCATTTTGTTCGCGTCAATGTAGTGCATCCATACAGTAGTATTGATACAACAACAGCTGAGAATAATTCTTGTTTTCTTTTACTTGATAGATTAGACTTTCATATGATCGTTAACGAGTCAATAGCAATCCATGCCTTTGACAACAGTTTGTTAGATGAGATGTTGCTTCCGTGGGACGCAAACTGACCCATTAATTTTAAAGGCTTCCACTTGGATATTCTTGAGTAATATGATAATAGAACGATTTTTTAAGAGATTTCAATCTGCATTGACAGAAGACATTTCCCGAGTTGCAATGGAAACACAAGAAATCTAATAACCTATCTCTCACGGCCTTCAGTCCAGAACTAAAAACAAACAAACAAACGTACAAACAAAACAAAATAACAAAAGAAAAAACAAAACAAAACAACACTGCAAGTACAATTCCGCAAACTGGAATCATTACACGTAACCACTTTCCATTGAATTCCAAGGAGTTGTTCCCAAAGGGAAATTCCTGTGGAACTGAGCAAATTTTGGAAGTATCTCTACGTTACCCATCAGGAGATCCATTTTAATTTCAACTAATCAAACTAATTAACCTCATTATCAAAGGTATAAGAAAAAAACCGTTTTTTTTTTTCAAGAAGGATCAGAGTTGAAACACTTCCGTCAAAAAAGAGATCCTAAGATAAGGTACGTATTGTGCAACTATTCAGTCCATATTTGAAAGGTGTCTTATGTCAGAAAGAGAGTACCCTCCAACAAAATTTCTGCTTTCTAACTTAACAGAAAAAAAAAAAGAAAACGAAAAAAGAACCGGCCGAATATTGTTTTTTTTTCTCGTCCCGGAGAACCTCAGAGTGAAAATCAAAGCAAACGAAAAAAGAAATTATTACCTAGACCTTGCTTGAGAAGTAAAAAGAACTAAGATACATGAAAGTGAGATTGGTACATTTGGAACAGTCCCCAAAGGCTTGTTGAAGTGGGTAGAAGATTTGGAAATCGGAAGACAAGGTGAGACCATGCAAATATTCCGTCAGAATACTGAGAAGGGTCCTAGAGACATGAAGATACTTGCTGTCACTTGGACTCAAGGGAAATAATCATCAGCTGGTGTGAAAACCTCATCAGGAGTAAAATAATAATAATAATAATAATACCAGACCTTATAATTATCAACAAAAAAAAAAGAAAATCTGCAAAATTGTCGATTTTGCTGTCCCGGCTGACCACAGAATAAAACTGAAAGAATGTGAAAAGATAGATAAGTACCTCGACCTTGCTAGAGAATCGAAAAAACTATGGGACATGAGGGTGACAATTATACCAATTGTGATTGATGCTTTTGGCATAATAACTAAAGGATTATTAAAGGGCCTGGAGGATTTGGAAGTTGGCGGCCGAGTGGAAACCATCCAAACAACAGCATTATTGAGAACGGCCAGAATATGGTAAAGAGTCCTGGAGACTTGAGGAGACTTGCTATCACTCAATCTCCAGTGACAGACTATCAGCTAAGGCTGATGTGAAAAACTCTAACGAGTAAATAAATAAATAATAATGATTATGATAATAATAACGATGACTACTTGAAACCAAACTACACTGCAGAAATCTCAACAAAGGTATAAATATCTTTGGTGTCCCCTTCGCAAGATACTCGAGATCGTTCTTAAAGTTGACCAGAGAAGAACTTCAACAAATGGACCAGAGAACAAGAAAATTCATGACGATACATAAGGCCTTACGTCCCGAAGATGACGTTGATAGACTGTTTATCTCAAGAAAAAAAAGAGGAAGAGTATTCTCCGGGTTTCAAGATAGCATCCATGCATCGATAGAGCGACTAGAAGATAACATAAAAAGCCCGGATGATGACAGATTGCAGTCTCCAGAACAATAAAAACAACACAAACATCAAAAGAACAATAATAACCAGGAAACAAAAATGGAACGAAAAACAAATGTCAGGACAAGTGACAAACAAGCGAAATATCAGACGAGAGAACATGGACATGGCTATAAAAAGGAAACCTTAAGAGAGAAACTAAATCTCTTCAAAAAGCAGTACAAAACAACGCCATAAGGATTAACTATTTCAAAGCAAAAATAAATAAGACGCAACAAAATAGCAGATATAGATAATAATAAGCGAATGCAGCGAATTGGCACAGAGAGAAAGAGAGTAAGAGAGAGAGAGAGAGAGAGAGAGAGAGTATAAGACTAAACACGAATGGATGAGCGAGATGATCCACTGTGATTTGTGCAAGAAGTTTAAATTTTAACATGCTGCCAAATGGTATATGCACAACTCGGCATCCGTCCTAGAAAATAAGACACACAAAATTCATTGTTATTCACCTAAACTCGGCTAAACGACCAGACCTACTGATTGTAAAAAAAAAAAAAAGAAGTAAATCTGCCGAATTGTGCACTTTGACGTTCGGGTAACCTCATAGTAAAACTGAAGGAAGGAGAAAAGAGAGACAAGTATCTGGACCTTGCTAGAGAGCCGAAAAAACTATGGAATAGGAAAGTGATGGTTATACTCATTGTAAGTTGTGCACCTGGTGCGATCACAAAAGGAGTGGTACTGGAGGACTTTGAAATTAGAAGACGAGTGGCGACCATCCAAAATACAGCATTGATAGATCGGCCGGAATACTCAGAAGAATCTTTAAGACTTAACGAGACTTGCTTTCACTCAGACTCCAGTGGAAAACCATCAACTAACGCTGGTGTGAAAGACTCTCAAATAAGTAAAATAATAATAATAATAATAATAGCTGCAAAAATCTCATTAAAAGAATAAATACTTGGGCAGTTTCTCTTGTAAGGTATTCTTGACCATTCTTAAAATGGACAAACGAGGAACTCAGAAAAATAGACCAAACATCAAGGAAATGGATGACGATATTCAAGGCCTTACACTCGAAAGATGACATAGACAGACTTTATATAAGGAGAAAAGAAGGAGAAAGAAGACTTGTCACCTTTGAAGATTGCGTAGATACAAAAATTCAAAAACCTTAGTATTTTATTAAGAAAAGGAGCAAAGAAGCCTGAAACAATCATATTAACTGAAATGAATTAAAGATAAGCAGGAAAAAAAAAAAAAACAACAGATTTGTAAAAATTTGAAAAAACAAAAACAAAAACAAAATAGGAAGAAAACAACTGTATAGATACTTCAAACGACAGGCAATAGTTCACTCAGACTCCGAAGTATAAGAACCTGTCGAGGTCCCTTTTGTGGGGTCTAATAGATCTGCTTGCTAATTATTTCTCTTTGATAAGAATACTTAATATCATATAACCGTGAGCCCCCCCAACCCCCCAGCACACACACACATTCACACAAAATCCATTGAAACCATACAAAGAATAAAAACAGAAATATAAAAATACAATGCACCTATTTCCCTACCCTCTAGACATTAAATAACCTTTAATATGATGGCCGAGGGATTTCGTTTTATATATCTTGCCTTTGGGTTTAGTTAGGCTGAGAACCTTTCGGCTCAGGTCATAGGTTAGTTAGGTGCAAACATGAGAGCGGGTGTTAACACGCGCGTACGCGGAACGAACGTGTCATTCAGTGATGTCACAATAAAAATCCCAGATAGAGGATGTGACCAGGGATGTGAGTGACGTCACGCACCGTAAGCGTGGTCTGAGATTTTTGAGAAAAGTCAGTAGAGTTGAGTTCCTGGCTCGGAAGAAGAAGGTTGACTTTCGCTTGCTCGCTGAAGCCAGGCCAGTGGCCTTGTGGCGGGTGCCACACGTGGTTTGGAGCAGATGGAAAAGTCAGTATAGAAAGATGGTATCTCTCTCCTTATGTCGAAAAACCTTTTAACTGAAAGGTAATAAAAAGTTTCGTACCTGAACTAAGAAGTCGTAAGCGTTTTTCGTGTTTCGGGATTCCTATGTTCTATGTATATATGTTATGAACATTCTATGTGCATTTCACATATTCTTGTATGACTATGTTACAAACCTTAGACAGGTCAACAGGTTAAAATCAATCTATGAATGAAAGATATGAATATATAGCAGTCAGAAAATAATATCCGTTTAGATTGGACAAATCGCGTCAGAAATAACTTCCACATTTTAAACTATCACATATATGGTGTTAGCCCAGTCGACTTGGGCAGTAGAATACACCGACTGCATCTCTCCAGAGGGGTATGACTTCTTCAACGAGTGTCCTGTTTATGACACAAAACAATTTCATGGTGAGAATCCAGTAATACTGGAGCTTTAAGAAATACGGAGTACCCCTTCATTGCCATCACCCCAGGTCCACTCTGGCCCGGAGTGGTAGCATATGATAGGGTCCTATCAATGGGTCATATAGAACTTTTTGACATTTAAACTGAGTGCAAACAAATGACTGACGCTAAATTGAATTGTTTGGTTTCATTTGTTCAACCTTTGTAGGTTTTATCAACCTTTTTAGGTTATTTAATGCCAAAGCCATTCTCCTAGAAGAACAGTAGTGGTACTATTTAACTCATAGCTCGGAGGATAAGGGTGTTCATACCTTTCCCAAGGGTGTTTGCCCGAAAGTGAACGTAATAGCGCGACTGGAGAACGAACTCACGTACTACGATTCCGCAGTCCATTGCTTTAACCATTACACCACGAGGCCACCTCCTGACTGATGTTTAATTGAATTATAAGTGATACATGACCATACTTCGAACTATTTTACCATCTGGACTTATGTATACAAATCATATATATTTAATATATATCAACCAGATTTGGCATTAAATATCTTATAATGGTTGATATCTTATAAAACCAAACTGAACTTATATTGTACAGTTGAACTTAAGCAAATGGCAACGGTTGCCCTATTTTGTTGCTATTTTTTTCAGATCATATCTTTGACCAGTGCACACTGTACATTAGTTGTTGAAACGGTTTTTTAAAGATTGGTGAAGTCATAATTGCTTCACAGAGAACTGTTCCTGCTCATTTAATGTGACGTCGTTTCGACGTCACATTTTCTGGATTGAAAATCGATTCTGTAATCGATTTAAAATTTAAGAACGACAAATTCATCAGTTAAAAGAAAACAACTGAAATAAAAGTTATTGCCCTTTAAACATCTGGGATATAAATATATTACAGTTTTGGTTTCTTTGTTTTATGGCATATGAACATGCGTTGGTTATTTAATGCCAAAGGTATCATTGTAGAAGAACAGTAGTGGTACTATTTAACCTAGAGCTCCTCGTAATCACGGGTTCATGCCTTTCCGAAGGTTGTTAACCCGAACATAAACATAATAGTACGACTGGAGTTCGAACTCACTTACAACGATGTTGCAGTCCAGTACATTAGCCACAAAGACATGGTGTCTCCCACATAAATATGTTAACATTAGTTACTTAGATCTTTTTGTCAACCTTCACAAAACTTAAGCTGTTCAAACCAAGTTCGAAACTGATTATATTTTTAAAAGAAATGATAAGATATTAGCTGGATGGAGCTTCCATTACCACTTGCCAAAGCTCACTTATACCAGACAGGTGAGAGATTAAAATGCGAAAGGTATTTCTAACCCGTATAATGTACCATTAAAAATAATAAAATCCTGATATCTCCGATTAAGAAGATTATAAAAGAATGTTAAGAATGTACACTTTTATAGATCTTCTTAAGAAGGCGAAATTCTTAGTCAATTCCCAACGTAAGGAATGGTATTTGAATAAAGTAAAAAAAAAAAAAAGTACGTTAAATTTGATTATTTTAACCTTACAGTTGTAACTTCTTTTCCATGACTAAAAAGGAATAGGTAAATCTGCTTTTGTTATTATTTCCCGTTTTTTTTTTTTTACAGTGGAAAGTAAAGTAGATGTTTTTGCAGATTTAAATACAGTTCATTTTTAATTGATTTTAGGATAGGAAAGAAAATTTCTAATCTTGATTTCGTACGTCCCTTTTTGTTTCAATATTTCTACACAACTTTGTTACTCATATATATATATATATATATATATATATATATATATATATATATATATATATATATATATATATATATATATATATATATATATAAAACAACACCCTTGAAAGACATATTTAAAAGAAATTTAAAAAAAGACAAAAGAAAAAAAGATTCTAAAAAGATTTTTGTCATGATAGACTTATCAATGAATAAAAAAGGTAATATTTTACCTAATAGAATATTAAAAAAAATTATTTTGTTAATTTATTTGATATTAAAAAAAGATTTAAAAATGGTAACATCATTAATTTATCTAACATTAAAAAAAATGATATTAATCTCTTGAAATTTTCTAAAAAAAAAAATAAAATAAAATATAGATTTATTTAACATCAAAAAAGGGATAATATCAATTAACTGAAATTTTCTGAAAAATAAAATATTGATTTAGCGAACATTAAAAAAAGTATAATATCAATTCATCTAACATTTTATAAGAAAGGAAATTATTATTTCATTTAACATTTTCTTAGAAAATGTCAGTATTATTATTTTAACTTAAAAAAACAAAGATAATTGTATTAATTTACTTAAGAATTTTTAAAAAGAATAATATTTCTCTATTTAATATTTCTACAGAGTCTTAATGACAAATTATTGAAGATTAATGAAAGAATGATATTAACAATTTATTAAACAATTTTGAAGGAAAATACTCTTAATTTATTCTCAATTAAAAAATAATAATATTATTAAAATATAAAATATTTCATAAAAAGATAATCAAAAATTAAACAAGAGAATATTTATTTAGCATTGAAGAAGGAAAATAAATATTAACGCTTTAAACATTATTAAGGGGATAATATCAACCCTATTTAACATTTTGAGTTGAGAGTTGACGACCTTAGACAAGGGCGACCAGAAGGCTCCCTTTTCAACAGTTACTACACCGAGGTGTAGGAGAGGGCGCTACTCCTTTCCCTGGATTGCTCTACGTTACCCTTGACCTTAACCTTATAATGCTAAGTGTTAAACAAGGCAGCATCAAGTACTATTTTTTGAGACTTTGGTATGACTCGACCTGGGATTGAACCCCGGTCTCCCGGATCATTTGTGAACATTCTACTCATTAGGCCAATTGCCCGATTTTAAAAGGCTGTAAAATTATCAATTAATTTGTTAAACATTAAAAAGTAGATAATATTATTATTCTATTTAACCGGGCCATTGACCTAATGAATCGAGTATTCGCCAATTGTCCCGGAGACCAGGGTTCACTCCCAGGTCGAGTCATACCAAGTACTCAAAAAATGGTGATTGATATATCCTTGCTTAAAACTCAGGATAACAAGGTAAGGATCAAGGGTAAGAGGAGTGATCAAGGGAATGGAATAGCCCCCCCCCTACACCTCGGTGTAGTAGCTATTGAAAAGGGAGCCGTCGGGTCACCTTCAACTAAGGTCACCAACTTTACTTACTTATTTTCTTTTTTTTGAGAAAACGATAAAAGTATTATTGTATGTAACAACAGAAGAGTATAATTATCCTAAATAAATTTAAAAAAAACAACAAACAAACTAGGAAATTAAAATTTCCCATTAAGCCATTTTCTTAATGAGCAAAAGTCTTTCTCGTTTTTTTAGTAATAGAATGTTGAAATTTTCTCTAAATCCTAGTATTATATAAAATAAATACATATCATAATATGAAAGATAAGAATATATAATAACAAATACATAAAAATATAAGATATCATTTTATGCTACACTGTTAATATGCAAATCTTTCTCTTCTGTACTTGGTAACATGCTAACTAAAAAGACCGAGGTCGTTACTAGTTTTAGGGCGGAAAATCGCTTTATCTGTATAATTAAGAAATTTAATCAAAAACACTAACAAAAGAAAAATCTCTTATTTATCATTATCATCAGCATCAAGTCACTCTGACAGCATGGATTTCCCTGCCTCTTTCTCTCCATTCATCTCTATCATCCACTGCTCCTGGCAGGTCTTCCAAATGACATCCTGTGTTCGTACACAGCTGATATAAAAAAGTTCTTGCTGATCGGCCAACACTGACACATCGATGTGTAGGGGTCCAAAAAAATAAACGTATTAGCTTCTTTAGCAGTGTCACATATCTCTTGTTCGTCTTACTTGGATGGTTTTTGAGATAGGAGGTAAGTGGCCGTACAGCTGCTGTTTCAAGGGGTGTTGCTTCCAGGATTTTTTCAAAATAGTTCATGGAATTCTTGTGTAATTTCTACCTAGTCTTTTCTCAAATGCGTTATGTTGGCGTCCGTGTGGTGCATCCATACACTGGTATTGACTCAGCCTCTGCTTGGAAGAAGACCCTTTTTATTTCTTGGGATAGATCAGAATTCCATGTGATCTATAACCTATCGATAGCAGTCCACGCCTACGCTATATATATCATCATCATCATCATATCGCGCTGGTAGCAGGGATATCCCTGACCCTCTCTCGCCACTCCTCCCTATCGTTCATCGCCCTAGGTATGTCTTCAGGACAGCATCCCGTATCCTCACATAGCTGCTGAATGTATGTTCGTGCTGGTCGTCCTGCTTTTGCACGGCCATGTGTGGGGGTCCATAAGAGTACATCTCTTATGAGTTCGTCCCTGCTTAGAAGGGGTCAGATGGAAAATAAGCGATACTAAAAAGAGCAGCTCACAGTCGTGTGCAGTAGTTCTTTTAAAGACACAATGTATGAATTATGCGCTAACACTGACGACTAGCTAAACACACACACACACACACACACACACACACACACATATATATATATATATATATATATACATCAACGAGAGAAAACTTGATATTTGGTTCAACGAGAGAAAAGTAGACGTTTTAAAATAAATTGTTATTCATTTTAATATATATAATATTAATATTTGAATGCGCACTAAGTTGGTAGTAGTTTGAATGTGTAAAGTCCACAGATACAACGTCAAGTGGACGAGATGAAGGCTCTTTTTCTAAATATTCATTGATCACATAAAACCTGTTCGAATCTATGGTGAGTCACACCAGTATCACCGCCAATGACAAACGAATGTCCGAAGAACTTTTAATCGGCGTCCAAACATGGGAGATTCATACAATTATTAACCAGCCTTCATCTTCCTTTATATCTCATTTCTGAACAAGAAAAGGCCGATAAAAAATCAACTCCAAATCTTTGTCTGCCATATTTCATAAAATATGACTTCAAAAATTTTGCTGCCTAAACACACACACACACACACACACACACACACACACACACACACACACACACACACACACTATATATATATATATATATATATATAAAATTAACTTAAATCGCGAGTCGAAAATCTTCTACTAAAGTTTCACCTTATCGGATCATCAGGAAGCCTAACTTCGACTAATTCTAAAGGAGAAATCGCCGTCTTTTATTTTATTTATGTTGAATAAAAGATGGCGATTTCTCCTTTAGAATTAGTCGAAGTTAGGCTTCCTGATGATCCGATAAGGTGAAACTTTAGTAGAAGATTTCCAACTCGCGATTTAAATTAATTTTATAATTGGCTCCATTTTCTTGTGTTGAGCACTTTTGTAATTGTAGCATTGCAGGATCCGCGGAAGGTTTTTAGTTTTCTTTTGACCACTGACTGCGTATCCCTTGATTTTTTTCAAGGGGTCGGACGAGGTTGGCTTTTTATTTCTTTTTGACCTATAATTTTTACTTTTCCCCCCGGGCGGTGATTCGAGATACTTTTATCTCTTGTTCCTGCCGGGTTTTTTGGGTTTTTTTTTCTGATACCGTGAATGCTGGTAGATATTAGATTAGTAAATATATATATATATATATATATATATATATATATATATATTGAAAAATATAAAAGAAAACTTGTTTGTCGTCAGGATAGATTTACTAAATGAATAGAAAGTGAATTCAACTTTGGAAAATAATCATATTAGGCGTCTGATGATTGAGAATATATCATGAAACGAAAAGTGTTCTTATATGAAATCCTCTTTTAATTTTTAACGGGTTTTTAAAATTTTTATTTATTTCTATTTCTTTAGGATAATTTATTTCTATTTCTTTAGGATAACGGTGGTTTTTAATATATATATATATATATATACTAAAACTTTCCGTAAGAGTAGAGTGCGACACAAGGTTAATTTTTTAGTGGACGTTACCGGGATTGAATTCAGCAGTTTCCATCTCTTAGATCGGTTGAAATACCAACCTGCCCTACTATTTTAACCATTGCTGGAGTTGGATTCATACTTTTCCTAGGAGAATTAGCACAACGACAAATGCAATCCACCTCGTCCAGGATTTGAACTCGGGTTTCCGTGTCCATTTCACACGGCGGTAACCTTTACGCCACGAGCATCTTTCTTTGTTGAAACAGCTTATGTGTGTGTGTGTGTGCAAGTGTGTGTGTGTGTGTGAGTGCGTCCGTGTTTGTCTGTGAGAGAGACAGAGAGAGAGAGAATGAAAGAGAAAGAGAGACAGACAGAAAGACAGAGAGATATGCATACGGTGATAAAAAATAGTAGGAAGGTGAGAGAATGAGAACGAAGTGAAATCGTGACGAATGAAATTGCTCAGTGGCTACTATGAAGGAATCTATTTAGACATTTAAACATTCTAAAATCCTATCCTGTCTAACCACCACGCCATTCTATTTTCCTGTCACTCCTCGACGTCTTCGATAGCACGCCTCTCTATTTCTCTTTCCCTATTTACGACTTTTTTTTTTCTTCTAACTTCTTTTGCTGTCCATTCTTGAAAAATCGTTGATGTGAGGACCTTTTTCTTTATCCAATTTTCTTTTAATTTATTTATTACTTGCAGTTCTTGTCATTATTGCTGCCTTCTTTCAACTTCTCTTGCAATTGACATCACCTTTTATTTAATCGACTCCGCCCAATTTTTTTTCTTTTTGTGTACCTGACCAACAAGAATCTGAAAAAGAACGGTCAGCATTTAAGCAATTGTCGTTGATTTTAATAAATAAATAAATAAAATAAAATGAAATAAAATAAAAAAAAAGTATGAAAAAAATGCTTTATTAACGTAATAAGGTCGACGATACAGGGCAGCGTTGACAGATCTTTAACAAAACAACGATATTCTATTGTCACACTATTTTCTAGTGAGGTGGGGCTGCCCTAGTTATTTTTTTCTAGTTTGTTTTATTTTATTTGCTATCACGCAAGGACATGGAAAACGCAGATGTTTTCATGATACCAATGGATATGCCATTACCTTTACAATTGATAACTGAATAGCTCTCCCTGTTCAGCTGTCCATTCTTCTTCTTCTTCTTCTTCTTCTTCTTCTTCTTCTTCTTGATTTTCCATTTTTTTCTGCCTTTATCTCTCTTCCTGTGTTTAACGAAGACGGACTTGTTAGTTTTATTACAAAACTTTTCGTGGGAAGAGCTGGGAATTGAGATTGCCTCCGTTTTCGGACAAGACAAGTTAAAATGGATCTGATTTTTGGTCACTTGAGATTCGTTCCCCAAGCAGCACCACCCCCATTGTAATAAGACAAGAGGTTGTCAAGGGCTTGTTGATTCATATATGAATTGTCAGAAGCGGACTATTCCAATGTGAATCAACATATCCTTCAGCTATGAGTTATAAACTTTATGTACGCAGGAGGTTGATTTTCTAAGAAGAGTAAAGTTGTCTCCCTTAGTCGAGGACGACCAGAAGGCTCTCTTTTCAATCGCTACTATGCTGAGATGTAGGGGATGGTACGAGTCCTTTCCCTTGATTGCTCCACTTTACCCTTAATACGTACCTTATATTGCTGATTGTTAAGCTAGGAAGTATCAAGTACCCTTTTTAAAGTCTTTGGTATGACGCGACTTGGATTGAACCCAGGTCTCCCGGACCATTGGCGAACACTCTACCAAATAGACAACTCGTTTAAATTCAGTAAGCTCATGGTAAGTCTTCTAGACTACGCCCAGTGTCCATAAAGAGCTAAGGAGTGTCAGTTTTTGCTGGTGGACGATATCTGGTGCGTCTATATGTAGGAGCCCAGTCAAGAGCTTCTCAACAAAAGGGTTTGATCCCCGTTCAACAAGTATTCTCTATATAGCACAAAACAAATCTGATGAAGAGGCTCCTGACGAGGAACTTTTGGGAATGAAGAGTATCCCTTCGTCACCATTACTCCCGGATCCACATGGCCCTGGAGTAGAAATACCTGCTTGAGTCCCTTGTATGAGTTTAATAGAGCTATTTAATTATTTACTATACTTGAAGCTTTTTTACTCTGTGCAAACAAATGATTAATATTAGTTTAAATTTTTTGTACTATTATGCTTGAAACCATTTAATTGTATAAACGAATGATTAATATTGATGAAAAATATTAGTGTTACATTGGAATACTTAAAGCTATATGGAATACTTGATAAACAAAATTACTTATGTTAAATAGCCATACTGAAACCATTTAACTATGTACAAACAAATAAGGTAAAACTCATTTAAAAAAAGTTACCTGCAAACTATTTACTTTGAAAAATCAAACATATATATATATATATATATATATATATATATATATATATATATATATATATATATATATATATATAAGACTAAAAAAGTTTAAAAACATAGAAATAAATAGTGAAACCGGAAAAAAAAAGTATCCAATATACACACTAGGAAAAAATAGGTAGCTAAATAAATGGTATCGAAATTAATATAAGCATTAATATTTCTCTTAAAAGTTAATTATCGAACTTAACATGAAAAGAAAATAAATTAAACAAATAAATAAAAAAATTAAATTACCGTAATTATAACTGACGGAAGAAATTTGAAAATAAAATAAATAGGTAAATCAAAAACGAAAATTCAATAAAACGAGGAGGTAACTCCTTAATCTCTTCCCCCTCCCCCTCCACCCCACGTGTCTATTCTGTTTTATTAACCCATTGGATATGAAGAAAATCCTGTATATTTTTCTTCGTGTTTTTGGTTTACACCAGAAACTGGAAAACAGGATGGAAATAAATTTATAATCCTAAATTACCCGGTCTTTGGTTTTTTCTTAAAGAAATATTGCTCTGTAAAAAAATTACATTGAGCTCTCCACCAGGAAAAATTAAATGTTCAGCTCCTGAATGATCTTCTTGTCCTGAAGGAATTACTCCCAACTCTGGTTTAACTGGACCGAATAATACCTATATATATATATATATATATATATATATATATATATATATATATATATATGATTGATTTTTCAAAGTAAATTTTTTTCAAAGTATATATATATACATATATATATATATATGATGCCAGCTTGCTTAACACTGATCATTATTAGGGACGGATCAAGGGTAACTGGAGCAATCCAGGGAAAGGAATAGAGCCCTTACGTAGTCGAGGGTGACCAGGGCCCATTGGTCTAGTGGGTAGCGTGTTCACCAATGGCCCGGGAGACCGGGGTTCAATCCCAGATTGAGTCATACTAAAGACTGAAAAAATGATACTTGATGCCGTCTTGCTTAACACTCACCACTCAAAGGTAAGAATAAAGGGTAAAATGAAGCAATCCAGGAAATGGAGTAAAACTCTCTCTTGCACCCAGGTATTGTAGCTGCTGAAAAGGGAGCCTTCATGTCGATGCCGACTACGGTCGCCAAATTTACTTACACCTTATATATATATATATATATATAATGGATTTTGAATTAAATGACCATCAATGAAAATATGCCATTAATCAAAATAAACAAATCAATACCTGTGTTGGAGTCCATAAGAGTTTATGAGTTTAACATTATTTGATCAACAGTACCCAACATGTCTTGTTCGTCTTACTTTGATGGTTTGTGAGATGGGAGGTCAGTAACCGCACAACTGCTGTTGTGTAAGGTACTACTTCAAACACATAAAATCTTTGTGTTTTTTTTCCATCTAGCTCAACCTCAGTTTTTATATATACAATTTATTCAGCATGCTTAGTACCACAGCGTTATTTACAGCGCATACAATAAAAATAAGGGAGTATTTGTGATATGAGAGCTAAAGTGTTGGACTTCGGCCTCGAAGTAATCGAGTTGGAACCCCAGTTGCGCCATTTACGTTTACTTTTGGATTAAAACCTTCCAGAAAGGCATGAACCCTATTATCTTATCAGTTATCGGTTGAATAGTATCATTGCTGTATTTCTTAAAGGATACCTTTGGCATTAAATTACCACCGAAAGTTGATATGCCATTAAACAAAAAAAAAAAAAAAAAAACAAAAAAAAAAACAGCAAGAAAACGTTTATCATTAGAATGTCCATGAGAAGGAACTGTTACATAGCCAGATACGGCCTCATTGGGTGCCCCTTTCATATGGCCTTGTGCCACATCTAAGCAAAAAAAAGCTTAGTAAATTTCGATAGCCAGATACGGCCATGTGCGAAATGGACATCGAATGTTGGTAACATATATACATAGAACATAGGAATCTCGAAATTCGAAAACACGTAACGACTTCTTTGTTCAGGTACGAAACCGTTTTATTACTTTTGAGTTAAAGGTTTCGACATAAGGAGAGAGACACAATCTTTTTATGCTGGCTTCTTCATCTGGCCCCTTTCTCGTGCGGCAGCCACGGCGCGCAAATTCGTCTCGCCTCAGCGAGCCCCAAAAATCAAACCTCCTCGTTCGGCGTCTATTTCAACTCTTCAACTTTCTTCGAAATCCCCAAAATCCTCCGCGCTCTTCCGGTGCGTGACGTCACCCGCACTTTGTCACCTGTTTCATCATCTCAGGCTATTGTGAGATCTCTGAGTGACATGTCCGCTCTGTGCGCGCGCACGCGTTACCACCTGCATGAAGGTTGCACTTAACTAACCCATGTGCTGAGCCGAAAGGTTCTCAGCCTTACTAAACCCAAAGGCATGAACCGAAATCCCTCGGCTATTATATTACAGAACTACTAGATAAGAACTAACAACATTTTCTCTCAGATTTTTTATATGAGTTATACACAGAGGAAAGGTATGAATCTAAGTATTCTACCCCCAAAATATGTATAAATCATCATCATCATCATGTCGCGCCGCCAGCACGGATATCCCTGACCCTCTCTCGCCACTTCTCCCTATCGTTCATCGCTTCTGGCAGGTCTTCAGGGCTACATCCCATATCCTCACATAGCTGCTGAATGTATGTTCGAACTGGTGGTCCTGTTTTGCTCGGTCATATGTGGGGGTCCATAGGAGTACATCACTTATGAGCTCGTCCCTGCTTCTCCAGCAGTCTCCTGCATGTCTGGTTCATCTAACTTGGATAGTTTTCGTCATGGTAGGCAGGTAGCCGTATAGTTGGTGCCTTATAGGGTATTGCCGCAAGGACTTGTTCAATATTGCTCGCAACATTCTTGTGTAATTGCCGTTTAGCGTTTTCTCCAGCCGTTTTGTTAGCGACCGCTGCCTGGAAGAAACTGTTTCATTTTATCGGTCAGGTCTGGTTTCCATATGATCGATAGTCTATCAATAGCTGTCCATGCCTTCGTTAGCCGCATGTCGATGTATTTTTCGGTTGATGAGACACTGCTTCCTAGGTAGGTGAATTTGTCTACTAGTTTCAGAGAGGTTCCCTCTAATGTGGATATATCGTCTGTTTGATTAAAGCACATATATTCAGTTTTGTGTGCATTGATATAGAGGCCAATGCCTGCGGCGGCTCGTTCCAAACTATGCAGTAGTGTTTCGGCTTGGTATCTGCGCAGAATCGCTATGTCATCGGCGTAGTCGGCGTCGGTAATTGTTTTTGCGGTGTACCTTCTGCTTTTTTTCTTTGTCAGCTCAAAGCCGGTCTCTTTTGCCTTGGTTAGGCAACCAGTGTAGATGAAGATAAACTCTGAATTCAAATTAGCTTTACTTCGCTTAAAAAATTCGCATTGTGTTACATCCTGGCGATGGAGAAAGGGCTGGGTAAATACATACATCTAGTTGATTTGGTTAGGTTTGGTTTATGGCACTTCAACCATTGTAGGTTATTTAATGCCAAATCCATTTAATACATATAAACAGTTCTATTTCAGACAATTCAGTTTAGCATAAGTACACAGTTTTGATCTATTTGACCCATAGATAGGACCCTATCAGGTGCTAACACTCCAGGCCAAAAGGGATCCGGGAGCGATGGTAATGAAGAGATACTCCGCATTTCCCAAAGCTCCATTATTACTGGAACATCACCATCAGATTGATTAGTGTTATATCCTGGATACTTGTTGGGGGAGTCTTACCCCTCAGCAAAGAAGCAATTTTACAACCCTGCCCAGCCGATTGGGTAAACGTCAAGTTGAAGCCATCTATCTGACTTTCCCCTATTTCTTAAGGCGATTGTGGAAGTGAAAAATAAAAATAGTAATTTATGGCCTTTTATTCCCACCTTCATTAAAACCTTCCGTTGCATTGTCCAAACGCTTGACAGAAAATTTGATCTTTTCATCCATGTTCATGATACGTCTAACCAAAGATCCTGATTATAATATTCCCAGTTGACTGGGGTTGTAGAATACACCTATTGCATCTCTGCAGAGTGGTAAGATTTCCCCATAACGAGTGCCCTGGATAAGACACTAAACCTGATGGTGAGGTTGCAGATCAGGAGCTTTGGGGAATGCAGAGTACCTCTTCATTGTCTTTGTTCCAAGGTCGACAGAAAGGGTCCTATCTGAGGGTCAAATTTAAATATTTGAGATATAAGCTGTGAGCAAACAAATGACTTGACTCAAACATAATTGTTAGAACTAGAACTGTTTAACCATTTATCTATGTGTGAACAAATAACTGTTTAATTTAATTGTTAGTGATACATAACAATACTTGGAACCATTTATCTTTGTTGACTTATGTTAAATTGAATTGTTTGAAATAGAGCTGTTTGATCATTGAATTCTGTGTAAAGAAATAACTCATGTTTAATTGAATTGTTAGTGATACATAGCAGTACTTTGAACCATTTAACTTAGTTGACTTATGTTGAATTGAATTGTTTGAAATAGAGCTGTTTGATCATTGAATTCTGTGTAAAGAAATAACTGATGTTTGATTGAATTGTTAGTGATACATAGCAGTACTTTGAACCATTTATCTTTGTTGACTTATGTTAAATTGAATTGTTTGAAATAGAGCTGTTTGATCATTGGATCCTGTGTAAAGAAATAACTGATGTTTAATTGAATTGTTAGTGATACATAGCAGTACTTTGAACCATTTAACTTAGTTGACTTATGTTGAATTGAATTGTTTGAAATAGAACGGTTTGATCATTGGATCCTGCGTAAAGAAATAACTGATGTTTTATTGAATTATTAGTGATACATAGCAGTACTTTGAACCATTTATCTTTGTTGACTTATGGTAAATTGAATTGTTTGAAATAGAACTGTTTAATCAGTGAATTCTGTGTAACGAAATTACTCATGTTTAATTGAATTGTTAATTAAACATAGCAATACTTGGAACCACTTAAATGTGTTTTAACGAATGAGTAATGCTGGATAGAATTATTGGTATGAAATAGAAATACTTGAATCTCTTTAACTTATGTCTCAATTGAATTCTTGGTATTACATAGCAATACTTGAGACCATTTAACTGTGTGCAAAAAAAAAAATCACTTGAGTTCGTTTAAAAATATTATCAACAAAATGAGTTTACAAATCATATATACATATATTTGATTTATATGTATAAAGAGGTTTTTGCATTAAATAACCGACAAAGGTAATTTACCATGAAACCCAACCAAATCAAATAATATAGATTTAATATGTATGTATAAACAGGGGTTCATGTGCCACAAAACCCAACCAACCAATCAGCCAATCTGATCTTAATCCAGGATGACTCAGCTGAACATGAATTAAATACGCAGTCAGCGCTTTAACACCTGTTAATGGTCAACATTGATTCTTTGATTTTTAATCAGTGTTGCCAACCTGAAAAGGAAAGAAAGTATTTTTGAATACAACTGTCCAAGTCGAATCCCTGCTACGCAGCCTGTAACAGGTAAGAAGATTCATTTACTTTAAAGAAAACGCATATAAAGCATAATACAAGCCTTTGAAATTAATTGACCAGTTCATATACCGTGTCCGTAATATCTCATCTACTGAAAGTGATATCAACGTATCTATAGGGAAGACTTTGATTGCTACTGAGAGTTTGTCGATCATATGGACAGCTGATCTTTCTGATTAAATAAAACAGGATTTCTTCCAAGCTTTTGTCGGTACAACTAACTGTATGGCTGCACTACAGGGACGTTATGAAAACGCATGGAAAAACAAGCTAGATCGAAACTACAATAAAGTAGTTTGTGTTTTGAACATATCCCGGAAGGACATCCGACAAAATAGCTGTTGTACGGCCACTTACCACCAATCGCAAAATCTACTAAAGTAACACGAACAAGACATGGCGGTTACTGTTGGTGAAGTAAAGACATTCAAAAAAAGGACGTTTTCCTCTGGACGCACCAATGTTTGCCGACTACCAGTGACTGACATCAGCTCTGTAAGAACATTGGATGCAGTCGAGAGAACCTGCCGATGGCGATGGACCATAGTGGTGTGTGTGTGTGTGTGTGTGTGTGAGAGAGAGAGAGAGAGTGGGGGAGATATAGAGAGTCAAAGGAATATGAGCTAATGGTATAACTTGATACTGATGATGATGATGATGATGATGACTTCATCTGATAAATGATACCCAAAGATAGGTGAAAGCCTTGATTTGAGCCCAGATCTCTTCTTTCAGAGGCTGCAATATTCACTGATATTTATGTTAATCTTTAGCTGTATTTGATTGATTCTGAAACAATATATATATATATATATATATATATATATATATATATATATATATAGTGTATGTTTTGTTTCTGGTCTTTCAAGTGAAGCTGCAGACGAGACGATATAATGATAGGGCTTTTATTCTTAGATTTGTTACCGATTTGTACATCAGGTCACGTGTCCTGAGAAATGTACTCAATCTTCCTTGTTCGTCAGAACGCTGAACGGTATCTCATAGACACAATAGTTTTTATAGTTTAGGTGAAGGTCCATCTGTCTGACAGGGAGTTAGTTATCACATTCTGTAGCTTTTAATATAGAATAATTTAATAAAGTTAATTAAATCAGATACTGAACAACCCCAATGATTAAATAACGCCATATCTAACCTCTCCACAAACAGACATACACTCGTGCGCATCCACACACACACACACACACACACATATATATATATATATATATATATATATATATATTGTGTGTGTGTGTGTGTGTGTGTGTGTCATCTGTGCGTGTAATTGAAGAACAAGTATTTGATAAGATAATAGGTATAATCTAAAAAGCGGAATGCGCTTTAAAAAAGAAAACGAACCGGAGGTTGTTTAAAAAGAAACCGAACCAGAGGTTATTTAAAGCCTAAAATATCAATATAAAAAACCGGCAATAAGTCACTACTATGACTTTAAGTTTCACATGTTGTCATACGCGATCATTAAACCGACAACTGACAAGGGTAGATCTTGCTCGGATATATATATATATATATATATATATATATATATATATATATAAATATATATATATATATATATTGTACTATTCGATGGAGACTCAAACCCGGTTAAGGCGTCATAATAAATTTATTTCCGCGGAGAATATTACTATACCCTATGTGTGTGCGTGTGTATTAGGGTTGTTCAAAAACTTTAGCTATTATGAAGTTAGATAGAATTAAGAGAAAAAGAACCCATTCTGATTGCAACAATCCATTTCCCCCACATCCTCATGTATATCTTCCATCCTCACACTCTTCTTCATCCTTCGTGTCACTCCTTCCCATCACAAAGACAAGTCAGAAAATATGTGTACACATATAGAGATGCATGCCAGGATATACGCAAATATACGTTTATTTGTACGCACGAGTAACGGTACATACATACACTAACATGCTAACATTCAAAAAGCCAATATAATTAGGCTCACATACACACATTTCTAACAAAAAATAATCATAATAAAGCTTTTTTTGTTGAAAACTTTCAATTTGACTGACGAATGCGGATAGCATGAAACCCACGGTTACAGATTCTGCCATGTAATATATATATATATATATATATATAATAACTTATTGAATAATACCACTTACGGTAAGGTGAAAAAAACCGCAAGTAATTCGAAGATAAAAATATACAACGAATCACTGTTTAGGGGAATATATATATATATATATATATATATTGGAAAGTCCTGGCGGCAACACCCCACGTGACACCAACTGTACGGCCACCTGCCCCCTATCAAGAAAACTTATTCAAGTTAGACGAACCAGACATGCAGGACACTGCTGGAGAAGCAGGGACGAACTCATAAGAGATGTACTCTTATGGACCCCCACACATGGCCGTGCAAAAGCAGGACGACCAGCACGAACATACATTCAGCAGCTATGTGAGGATACGGGATGCTGTCCTGAAGACCTACCTAGGGCGATGAACGATAGGGAGGAGTGGCGAGAGAGGGTCAGGGATATCCGTGCTACCAGCGCGATATGATGATACTATTTACCAACCCCTCCTTCGGGCAGGATATTGACACAAGGTCAATTTTTAAGCGGAGTTTAACAGGTTTGAATTCAGAGTTTTTCCTTCTCCTAGACTAGTTGCCTAACCATGGCTGAAGAACCTAGTCTGTCCTACTATTTACCCCATAGCTGGAGGGAGAATTATTGGATTCATACCTTTCCCAAGGGTATTAGTGCTATGTGAAATGCAATCAGTCTCGTCCAGGATTTGAACTCGTATCGCCGTGTTCATTTCCTACGGCGATAACGACTACACCACGGGCACCTCCAACCGATATGATGATGATGATTATTATACTAATTGAAAAAAAATCAACAGATACGCAATTGATTGGTCAAAAGAAAAAAAAACCCACCGTAATTGCTGCTAAGCTACAAGTGTAAAAAAGTGCTCAAGACTAAGTTGAGCAAAATAGCGACAAAAATAATTTCGTGAGTCAGGAACTAACCTACTACAGTTTCACCTATACGGCTTATCAGGGTACCTAATCCCGACTAGTTTTGACCTTAGGTCATTGGCCGAAGGAAAAGATTTGTGGAAAAATATCTTTAAGAAAGTTTTTAAAGATTTACTTTTTTTAAGGAGCAGATATACTATAAGAAGAGCGACGGAAAATGTACTGTTAACGTAGTATATTCATTAGTCGAACTGAGAACTGACATATATATATATATATATATAATTCTTCGTTCGGTTAATGAATATACTAATATATATATACATTTATATATATATATATATGTGTGTGTGTGTGTGTGTGTGTGTGCCTGTGAGCATATATAAATGTCATATATATATATATATATATATATACCAAAAAAAATTTCCCTTGTATGTCCAAAAAGAGAAAAAAGTAAATATTTCAAAATGAATTGGTACACTAAGAGATTTATATTTTAAAAGAGTTATTTCGTTCTAACATACGTGTATATTTCTAGCTTGTTGCTTTTGTCAGAGAACATATGTGACACAAGGTCGTGTGAATGGGGCACTCAATGAGACTCAAACGAGTGAGTTTGAGTCTCATCAAAAGTTCCATTCACATGACTTTGTGCCACATATGTTTTCTGACGAAATCAACATGCTGTAAACATATCCCGTATGTAAGAACGAAATATATAATTGTAAAAAAATGCAAATCTCTTTGTGGACCTATTCATTTTGAAATATATATATATATATATATATATATATATATATATCGAGCTTCATTGGTCAAATGTTTGGTTTAGTTTCTCTGTTTAATGGCATATCACTCTCTGTGGGTTATTTAAGGCCTTGTATAAGAACCATAGTGGTGCTATTTATCCCACAGCTGATAGTGATATAAGGGGTTTACAACTTTTCTAAGGCTATTTGTCAGCACATTTTCACAATGTTACGCACCTGTCTGTGGCACCCCACCACCTCTCACCACAAAACCAGTGACCCGTTTGTATCGCGTTGCTTACTTGTGTTATGATCTATTCTCAAGAATCAAAACTCTGCTCCGTGGTCGACTACATCTCTTCGGATCATGAAGCAGGTCATAAAGAATCAACTAAAGGTATTATAAAGCGAACACACAGAATTGTGGACTTTGCTGTCCCGGCTGACCACAGAGTAAAATTGACAGAAAGCGAAAAGAAGATCAGTACCTGGACCTTGCTAAAGAACTTTTTAAAAAATATATGAATCATGAAAGTGATGCTTCAACCAATTGTAATTGGTGCTCTTGTTACAGTGACCAAAGAATTGATACATGGACTGGAGGACTTGGAAATAAGAGGACGAGCGGAGACTATCCCTAACTACTGCATTATTGAGATCGGCCAGAATACTGAGGTAAAGGCCAGGAAAGGGCTCTGAACAAACTAATAGTTGCTTGTGGTCAGTCAGCTGGTGCTGTAGAATATACCGACTACATCTCTGCAAAAGGGTAAGACCCCGAAACGAGTGTCCTGCATATGACACGAAACAATCTGATGGCAAGGCTTCAGTCCTGGAGCTTTGGGAAATGCAGAGT
>OY757921.1:27196518-27286518 GCA_963585895.1 Sepioteuthis lessoniana
AACCATATATATATATATATATATATATATATATATTCGTAAATATGTTTCCATGAGTGTGGGTGTATATGTCTATCTTTGTGTACGTGTGGAGTAATTTACGAAGGTCTTTACTTGGATTTAGCACAATGCCAAATGAATGAGGCACCCAATGAGACTCGAACTCATTCGTGTAGGTTTGCTAGTCTAACTTGCTAACCATTACACTGCCAGAGGTGCCCTTTTGTGTACGTGTGTATCTTCACATATTTGTGTGAGTGCGTATTTTGTTTGTATGTCTGTATTTATAAGTATCTGTGTTTGTGTACAGGTGAGTGCGTGTTTATGTGTGAGTATATTTCCGTCTGTCTGTATCTGTGTGCCTGTATGTGAGTGTGTCTATATGTGTGTGTCTCTTTATAGGTCTGTGTGTAAGTGTGTTTGTATTTCTGACTATGTGTACGTCTCTGATTATGTATGTGTGTGTTACTCTCTGTGCGTGCGTGTGTGTGTTTGTGTGTGTGTGTATGCTCATGTACGTACTGTCAAAGACGGTTATACTGAGAGAACGATATAAAGAAATAAAGTGGAGAATAGAAAAATATTAAAAAAAAACAAGAAGAAATTTGATTTTATAAGAAAAAAGGGATGATGCCACACACACACACACACACACACACACACACACACATATATATAAATATATTTATATATATATAAACAGAGGTAGAAAGAAAGACTTATCCAATGTTGTCTAAATTGAATTCTATTGCATTCCCCTATAGGCAGGATTGCGGTGACCGGTCTTGTTAAAAATAGTTCTAGTACAAAACTATCGATTCCTTAACGAGGTCTCGTCGTGCAACGAGAGGAGGAGGGGGTAGAGCTGACGCGCATGCCCCGTAAAGTTGTTAGACGACAAGAAAAATAAAATCTTTCGTATATTATTGCCAGTGCGTTGTGGGGCATATAATCTTTCGTCAGTTATCATAAATAGATTTTTTCTTTTTACGTTAAAAAAAAAACAAACTTCTTTTAATTATTATCAAGACACCGATGCTCTTATTGAAAATGGAAAGGACAAGTGTAAATTCGATTGTAACGGACAAGTATAAATACGTTTGTAACGGACAAGTGTAAATTTGATTGTAACGGACAAGTATAAATACGATTGTACAGGAAAAGTGTAACTTTCGATTGTAACGGACAAGTGTAAATGCGATTGCAACGGACAAGTGTAAATTCGTTTTGTAACGGACAAGTGCAAACGTGGTTGTAACGGACAAGTGTAAAATCGATTGTAACGGGCAAGTATAAATACGATTGTAACGGACAAGTGTAACTTTTCGGATGTAACGGACAAGTGGAAATGCGATTGTAATGGACAAGTGGAAATGTGATTGTAACGGATAAGTAAGTTCCTCTCAATCTAGATACAAATATCTGCAAACACCTGTCGACCATCGGCAACATTTAAACGTCCTCCCTTGCAGAACTTGTTAGTTCGTTCCCATTTTTGGCCAATGTAGGTTTCTAGAAACTTCCTTGTCATTACTGTCCCTTCCAGTTGTCAAATCCTCTGTTTACACAGACACATTTTTCGCCCGAGAACTTTTGGTTACTGTGGCACTACAACTGCACAGTTGCACCATTCAGTAGATTGAACTTACTGAAGGATACAGCGTATTGTTTTGACTAAATCCTGGAAGCAGCACCCGACAAGAGATCAGTAATAAGAGAATTTGCCTCCCAACGAACAAGACATACTGGGCATGGCTGATAAAGTAGGGACACACTCATAAGTGTCATTCTCCAGTGGTTCGGATGGGTTTCATTTTTAATGGTATATCAACTTCCCCGAGTTAATTAATGCCAAAGCTATCCTTGTCGACAAACAGTGGCAGTACTATTTCATCTATCGCTTAGGGAGGGAAAGGGGATTCATGCCTTTCTCAGTGGACGTAATGGCGGGATTAGAGATCAAACTCGCTAACTCCGATATCGCTACCCATTACGTTTCTCACTGAACAAGAAAGACTACACTCGAAGTTCTCCTTTGGTCTCTTATACCCGTGTTGGCCGACCAGTAAAAAATTACAGAGATTGTGTGGCGTCTAGACGACTCACCATATGCCATGGCCCATAAGAACAGACGGCGAGAAAGAGTCCAAAGAATCAGTGCTGTTGGCTCGTTCTGATGATAATGATAATGGTGGCACTTGGTTTGATTTCATAATTCTCCTTCTACATGACTGTTTGTGTTATCAATCCTAAAGAACAAAGTCTGACCAACCCATAGCTGTTGGGAGAAAGAGATCGATTCATGTCTTTCCCAATGACATTTGCGCTCAGTGAAACGCACACGGTCTTATCTAGGATTTGGACTCGGCTCACCGATTCCATTTCCTACGACGATGACCGTTATCGTACGTATTGCCAAATCATATATTGTATTAAAAAGTATGACATTGAACTTTAGCTCTTGATGACCTTTTAGTGAATCTCATATAACTAGTCAAATTCAATCGGTTTTTATAATTTTGTATATATGGACTATTGCCTCCATCAAGACGTTTCGGCCGATGCATCCTTCGGCTTTTTTCAGGTATATTCATGTCGAACTTCAAACCGAACCCTGTTTTAATTCATGGGTACAGGTTGTTCTTATTCTATTAACCTTAAACAAGTACCGTTGTTATTTATCTGTACTCAGGATTGAACCTGCAACCTCCAGATGATTTCTCTTTGAAGCTCTTTAACCAAACGCCTATATATGTTACACCACGTGTCCTAAGTAAGTTAGTAAAGTTGGCGACCGTAGTCGAGAGTTACCCGCCGGCTCTGTTTTTGATAGTTACAACACCGAGGTGTAGGGGAGGGTGCTACTCCTTTCTCAGGATTGTACAACTTTACCCTTGATCCGTACCTTACAATACTGAGTGTTAAACAAGGAGGCATCAAGTACCATTTTTTGAGTCTTTGGTATGACTCGACCTGAGATTGAATCCAGGTCTCTCGGGCCATTGGCGAACAGACCATTGTTCGGTGACTTTACCTGTCCTACTGGAATCCTTATACACTTAATGATTAAAATTATCAAACTTCATCAGAGAAATTAAGACAAATAAATTCGATCTGGAAGATTGTAAGCATTTAAACTCTTATTTTATTTGATAATATTTATTAACACTTATATCCGAACATTCAATGGAGCTTTGAATGTTATGGAACTAATTCATCTAAACAGAAACTGTAAAATATACAGTGAACGCATAAGTACCTTCTCACTGAGAAAAGTGTTCTGCTACAAAATACTATGATTCCTAGCAATCATCACTTTTCATCAGACCAGTCAGCTGGAGTTGTAAAATACACCGACTACGTCTTAGCAGAGGTGTTAGACCCCCCCTCCCCAACATGTGTCCTGGATATGACATTAAACTGTCTGATGGTGCTGCTCCAGCTTTGGAGCTTTGGGAAATGTGAAGTACTCCTTCATTGCCATTTCTCCCAGGTTAACTCTGGTCCGAACTGGTAGCACCTAATAGGGTTCGATTTATAGGTCAAATAAAACTGTCTGACATGTAAACTGAGCGCATACAAATGACTATTGCTAAATTGAATTGTTAGAAATAGAACTATTTGAAATTTAACTACTGTGTACAAAGAAATGACTGCTGTTTAATTGAATTGTTAGTGATACATAGCAATAATTGAAACCATTTAACTGTATGCAAACTATTGTGTAATAGTAAATAGAATTATTAATGTTAAAATGCAAAACTTGAAATGCCCAGTCAGTTGTGGCTGTAGGATACACTGACTGCACCTCTGCAGGGCCATAAGACCTCCCATAGCGAGTGTCGTGGATATGACACTAAACAATCTGATGGTGATGTTTCAGCAATGCTGGAGCTTTGGGGAATACGGAGTACCCCTTCATTGCCATCGCTCTCAGGTCCACACTGGCCTTGAGTGGTAGCACCTGATAGGGCCCTATCTATGGGTTAAATAGAACTAACAGCATACTAATGCTAAACTGAATTGTTTGAGTAAACTGAATAGCTTGAAATAGAAATGTTTTTAACAATCAAACCTTACTTACATTTAAACTGTGTGCTTAAGCTTAACTGAATTATTTGAAATTAAACTGTTTTTCGACATTAAAACTGTACTTACACTTAACTGAATTATTACATATAACTACTTGAATAGTTTGAAATAGAAATGTTTTTGACAATTAAACTGTGTACTTATGCTAAACTGAACTATTTTCAATAGAACAGATTATTTACATAAAAATGGATTTGGCGTTAAATAACCTACAAAGGTTGATATGCCATAAAGCCCAACAAACCAAACCAAACTAAAACTTGAAATTCTTGAGTGCCGAACTTGAAATATTGGTTTTATATAACAATTCTAAGAGGCATTTGACTGTGGACACATGAACGAATAGTGCGAATAGAATAATTAGTGTTGAATAGCAATAATTGTAACCACTTCATTCTGTACAAATAAATGATTAATATTGATAAGAATTATCTACGTTAGATAGCAATATTTGAAACCATTTAACCATATTTACCAACCCTTCTGCTCGGGCAGGATATGACACAAGGGTCAATTTTTTAAACGGAGTGTAACCGGTTTGAATTCAGAGTTTTCCTTCTCCTAGACTAGTTGCCTCACCAAGGCTGAAGAACCCAGTCTACTCTACTATTTACCCATAGCTGGAGGGAGAATAATTGGATTCATACCTTTCCCAAGGGTATTAGGGCTATGTGAAATGCAATCAGTCTCGTCCAGGATTTGAACTCGTGTCGCCGTGTCCATTTCCTACGACGATAACCATTACACCACGGGCACCTCCAAAACCATTTAACTGTGTTGAAACAACTGCAATACTAGTGTACAAATAAGTTAGTTTTCAGTCATTAATAAATGAAAATTCCGACAAACTAATATGACCTATGTATATTTATTTAAATGTGTGCAAACAAATGTGGGATGTTGAGTTATTACTGCTACATAGCAAAACTTAAAACCAATTAACTGTGTGGAAAAAATGATCAACAAAATGTGTTTTGATATCATATATATTAAATGCATATGTATAAAGAGGATTTGGTATCAAATAACCAACAATGGTTGATCTGCTATAAAACCCCAAAATATCTCTTCATTGCTAACTAAGAATAAGCGTCTACATATGTTATATAATGACCCTCGACCGAGCCATCAATCAAGAGATTCACCTGTGTAAATAAGCGGACGAACAGCGGAAGCAGGGTAACGGGAGGCAATTATATAACCAATCGCCACAGATCGCTTGAGTCAGTTCCAGTTGCAGTTGGAGTCAGTTGGGGACAAGATGCCGAAGTGAGAGCCAGCGGCAGACAGAGCGCTTTGGGCCCTCAGTGACCCAAGCCAAGATGAGAAAGAAGTGCTACTATGGTAAGAGGAACTTTGGGTCAATATGTTGCAGTCTGTCCCCATCTCCAGCTCTCCTCTCACACACAACCAACATCAACCCTTTCGAGAATAAAGTAAGAGAGGTATATTTTTATAAGGAAGTGTGTCTCGTTCGTTCATTGAAGTTCGTCATTATGTTTGACTATGTTTCCGCTTATATTTGTATATGTATTTAGTAGTTGTATTACGACTATACAACTCATAGTGTACACAAAAGACGGACGGCGAGTACCCGTAACGTACTGGCAAGAATGTCCGACTGTGACACCATAGAAAGCGAATTGGAACTCCTGTCGCGCTCTAACGTTACTTTCAGACTCGTTTACTACGGTGTTGCAGTACAGAGAAAGGCTTGAACCTCTTACTCATGCTCAACTATAGTTAAAACAGCCCCAGTACTGTTTTCTACAAAGATAAATTTGGCATTAGATAACCCACTATATTTGATATGCCATTAAAACAAAGAAACCGAAACGTAGGAGTGTTATTACGATTTAATATGTTGTTCTACAACACCTGGTAGTGTTAGCCAATGGTTCAGGAGACCTGGGTTCAATCCCAGGTCGTCAAACCAAAGACTCAAAAAATGGTACTTGATGCTACCTTGTTTAACACTCAGCATTATAAGGTAAGGATGAAGGGTAAAGTGAAGCTATCCATGGAAAGGGTTAGCGTCCTCGCCTATACCTTGGTGTAGTAGCTATCGAAAAAGGAGCCTTCGAGTCACCCTCGACTACGGTCGCCAACTTTACTTACTTACTTAGGACACGTGGTGTAACATATATAGGCGTTTGGCTAAAGAGCTTCAAAGAGCTTACTTTACAACATTTGGGACTGATGGCGGTATGACAGTTGACGCTAAAACGTCTCGCAAATAACTTATCACTTTAAACTTGTTGCAGAAAGAAAGTAAGCGACAGCCTAGCAAAACGTTCAATGATATAAAAATAAAAGCGTGGCTTTCAATCCTTCAATAAGCGAAAAATTGCGCCTATCATGTCTTCATGAACGTTTACGAAGTGTAAAAAGTATATGAGAGCTCAGTTAGGCGATGGGTTATGGGTTTCTGTCGTGAGTGACAAGCTAAAGTCAGTAAAGTTGTCAATCAAAGAAACGAGAGCATCTTGATCAATTCATTGGAACTAATTTGATATGTTTCAGACAAATAAAAACATGCTCAAATTAAATGTGGTCTTCAAGGGCGCACTCACTAAGATTTGTAGAATTGTTGGCAGAATTGGAAATGTTGTATGTGTGTGAATATGTACCGTTGTTAAAGGCAGGTTACGTGAATAATCTAACGGTCCAAGTTAACAATCAGAAGGATGCATTGGCGTATCACCTCTCTGCCTGCAGGATGTTGCACAAGGCTAATTTTAAGCAGAGTACAATGTTTTCTTTTTGCTAGACTGGCTCTCTTTCATTGGTTAAAAAACCCAATCAGCCCTACTATTTAGTAGTTAGTGTTGGATGCATAGGCAGGTTTATGCTTTTCTCAAGGTCTTTTGGACGAAGTGAAATGCCAACAATTTCATTCAAGATTTGAACTCGGGTCACCCGTTCTATTTCCTTCCAGGATAATTTTTGCTTTAAGCTCGTATCCGCACAATCAGAAATAATCCAACTACGCCATCTCTATCTCCACGTTTTGCTGATAATACCAATGTCTTTTTCAATAAGGTCTGCAAATCAGTATCTGGACTTTAAGAGACAAATGGTGCCTCAGAAGTGAGTTAGAGAAAATCCAGATCAAATCAGCATACTTAAAACCGACAGAGTTCGTCTGCCATTTATGTCGGATGTCCTCAAAATCGAATGCTGATCTTAAGAGTCAGCTTAGAGGCCATGGACGTCGTAATGTGACAGACGCCATTACAAACGATGCTGAGGATGAAGAGCCAGCTTTTATTTGAAGAAAATTCAGCCATTGTCATGTATGTATGAATGTATGTATGTAGTAAAATATATTTAAAAAATTTTCAAACAACAATATCTCATAAGACAATATCTCATAAGTTCCAAATTTGTCTTATTCTTTAAAATTGTTGCAGACAAATGATCGCATTCCTTGATGACACGGCCAGTTATTCTTTTAGAAAATGTCATAACGTAATGGTTATTTACAAATCTTACATTTCAGCCTTGTAAGCCAATTTGGTTTAATGGCATATCAACACTTGATGGCAATTTAATGCCAAATCCGGTTTATACATATGATTTTCAAGTGTACAGTTTGTAAGCAACATTTTTAAACCAGCCAGAGCTCATTCGTTTCAAGTATTGCTATTTATTGTTTATTAAAAACAATTAAATGGTTTCCACTATTGCTATCTAACAATTCAGTTTAATATTAATCATTTGTTTGTACACAGTTAAATGGTTTCAATTATTGCAAGGGATTCAAAAGTAGTATTTGATCCATAGATTGGACCGTAACAAATAACACCACTCCGGTCAGAGTGGACATGGGAGTAAAAGCAATTAAGGGTACTCTACATTTTCTTAAAGCTCCAGGACTGGGGCCTCAATATTAAATGGTCTTGAATCATATTCAGGACATGAGTTTGGAGAGACTCTATCCCTCTGTGGAGATGCAGTCGGCGTATGCTACAGCGTCAGTCAATATTAGTTTAATATTACTTGATTGATTTATTAAGTTAATATTTGACAGGAATGCTTAATATCATATAATGTGAGCCCAGAGTATTAGGATGCAGCATTTCATGGTCATTACTCCTAGTTCATTATGAACATGATTACTTGCAACTCTAAGCGTTTCATCTCTGAGTCAAATACAAATGTTCAGTCATATATAAAAGATTAAAATCAATCGTTACCTGAACCCATACACCTGCTCGTGACTCATCCGTTGCCGTCGGGGGAAATGGACTTTATAACCTCATTGCCGTGATGGTTAATTGTATTAATTATATTATAATCTGGTTTGGCCAGGCCGTCAGTTTTTCAGTTAGATGTTAAGTTAGCTAAAATCTTTGAGTTTAATTAAGAAGTTCAAGTGAATGCACGCCTACTAGGATATGGGAACAGTAATTTCTACACAGGAAGACCAAACGTAAACAAAATAGATTCATGTCTTGTCTCAAGTTTGATTGAAGAAATTGATTCACATTGAAATTGGGGACATGTGTGAGATGACGCAATAACTTCAAAGTAGCCATATTTAGATGTATAAGAATGTATAAGAATTAGATGTATAAGAATATATAAGAATTAGATGTATAAGAATTAATCTGAATTTAGATGTATTAGAATTAGCAAATTTTGAAAAAAAGTTAGTTAGAAATTAGCATCAGTTAGAAGCAGTTGTCAGTTTAGGCTAGACATGGTCGGGTCGTGGGAGTGTCTATTTGTGTCTCTGTTCTTTGACCCTTACTTATTTTTTTCGCTCTCATGTTACTGTATGCAATCTGAACATCGAACAGTATATCTGGATAATAAATCGACAATTTCTATAAATATATTGGACATATTACTGTTAAATCAGTACTTTCCGATAAATGTCTGTTAATTGTTGACAAAGAGTTCTTCTTGTCTTTGGGTTGCTAACACCGTGGTAACTTTGTTCCAACGATTTACCCCGACCGTTAGAAGAAGTTCCGGATGAATTGTTTCATTCCCTTTCCGTGGATCTTTCAAACACAACGTGGGTACAGAGAGCATTGATAAACAAACTAACTGGAAACGCATTTGGCATCGTTAGAAGGATAAGGCCAGAGTAAAAGTTCGTGAAAACGATAGTATCAGATTTTGCATAGTTACCAGGATAAGACCAATTATTATCATTATATTTGCTGCCACAAATATTGTTGTGCACAACGGTATTAAATTTGCCTCTGGTATCGATAACCGTGCTCTGAACATAGTGTTACAAATGGTATTGGTAACCGGACCAAGCGATAGTACTACACACGGTGAATAGAATTTAAATCCTGAACGTGACTGTTTAATTTTCTCCTGGATATAATACGATTAGAAAAGTTATGAAACCAACTAATCTTCCTCCTATCTATGAGTAAATATTAGGGCAGACATGGCTTCTCTAACGTTCAAATAGCAAATGGTCCAGGAGAAAGAAGGCTCTGAATTCAGATCAGTAGTACTCCTTTTAATAGAATACGTGTTGCATCCTGCTCGTGGCGAAGGAGTTCTGGAAACACATACACCAATGTGATATTAGATAGGATTACTTGATATAACAAAACAGAGTGTAAAAAACACCCCAAAAATCTTTTTATCAACAACATAAAAATTGAAAAATGAATGTAAAATTAACGTACAATAAACACGATTCCTTAACATCACGGCATAAAATAAGCCTACAGAGACTGGTATGCCGTTAAAATCAATCAATCAATCAAAGTTGTTTAAGAGTATGGGTGCTGGAAGAATAAAGGGCTGAGTAAATTTCAGACTCTACAACGATTTCTTTAACCTTGATCAATCCAGTTGGCTGGGACTGTAGACTACGCCAAATGCATCTCTATAGAGAGGTAAGACCCTCCATTACAAATGTCATATATATGACACTAAGCCCTCCAGTCCAGGTGCTTTAGGGAATACAGAGTACTCAATCATTGCCATTACTCCCAGGTCCACTCTGATCCCTTGTGGTTTTATCTGTTAGGGTCCGGTCTCTGGTTCAGATAGAACTGTTTAATCCTTTACGATTCGGTAAAACATTTAAGGGTGTGCTATCAAATGATTAATATACAACTGAATAATTAGTATTAGATACAAATGCTTGAAACCATTTAACTGTGTGCAAACAAACGAATAATGTTGAATAGAATTATTAGATTTGGAAAGCAATACTTGTAACTATTTAATGTCTTGGGTATGACATTAAACTACACCTGATGGTTGAATTTCAGTCTTGACGTTTGAAGAATGTGGAGTACCCTTTCATTGTCATTACTCGAAGTCAACTCTGACCCGGACTGGTAGTACTTATTATAGTCCCATCTGTGGGTCGAATAGAACTATGTAATTATTTACTATTCTTGTAAACATTTAGATGCGTGCAAATAAAATTCAACTTAATTAATATCAAATTGCATTAATATCATTCGACTGCTATACTTGAAAATATTTAACTATGTGAAAATAAAACTATGAGTTTTAGCAATACATGAAACCATTTAACAGTGATCAAAAAGAAATATTAGTGTTAGAGAGTTATAGTTGAAACCATTTAACTGTGTGCAAACAATAAATAGGAATACTTGAAACCAAAGAAATGAGCTCTAGCTCGTTTATATATAAATCTATATTTTTTTCTTTTTTGTTGGTCCAAATAGGGATAAAGTTGAATATTTTCCAATGGATTGAAACAACAAAGAGATTTATATATTTTTAAATTCTTTATTTTTCTCTAACATGTTCCTAGGTTCTTGCTGTCATCAGTGTCTTAACGATTTTGGCTTATGTATTTGCTTTATACAGTAGCGACTTTCCCTTCTGTGATAGATCTTCTTCCGGCGTTGGTTATTTCTTTCTCTTTTTTTTTCTTAAATAACCAACACCTGCAGAAAATCTATCACAGAAGGGACAGTCACTAAAATAAAATAAACCAATAACGACACCAACCAAAATCATTGACGCACCCAGAAGAAAGCAAGAAGCTAGAAATATATTAGTGTAAAATTAAAAATTTAAAACATTTCCTTATATATCATCATCATCATGTCGTGTGGGTAGCACGGATATCCTTGACCCTCACTCGCCACTTTTCCCTATCGTTCATCGCCTCTGGCAGGTCTTCTGGACTACATCCCGTATTATCACATCGTTGCTGAATGTATGTTCGTGCTGGTCGTCCTGCTTTTGCTCGGCCATATGTGGGGGTCCATAAGAGTACATTACTTATAAGTTCGTCCCTGCTTTTCTAGCAGTGTTCTGCATGTCTGGTTCATCTAACTTGTATAGTTTTCGTGATAGGAGGCAGGTGGCCGTACAGTTGGTGTCTTGTGGGGTGTTGCCGCCAGGACTAATTCAAGATTGCTCGCAGCATTCTTGTGTAATTGCCGTCTAGTTTCTTCTCCAGCCGTTTTGTTAGAGTCCAAGTAGTGCATCCATATAGCAGTATCGATGCGACCGCTGCCTGGAAGAAACTGCGTTTCATTTTATCGGTTTGGTCTGATTTCTATATAATCGATAGCCTATTGATAGCTGTCCATGCCTTCGTTAACCTAGTGTCGATGTCCGTGTCTGAAGACAATTGGTGCAGATTATTCTTTTAAAATATATGAGGTGTTGCATATAAATCTATAGGAGTGCTCGGCGCATGGCTATTGTTATATATTCCTTATCAGGTTAATACAATAAAACTCACATAGAGAGCGTATACAATGTAACTGTAAGAAAACTCACTCCTGGTAAAATTGTCATTATAAATCTATTTTGGTGAAGAATATAATCTTCGTCTCTTCAGATGACTTACACGCTTAATTTGAGGTTGAAACAGCGAATATAGATTACAGTATATATATATATATATATATATATATATATATATATATATATATATATATATAATAAAAATAAACAGATTTCATCTGAAGAGAAGTTATTATATTCTTCGGAAGAAATAGATTTATAATGACAATTTATCCAGGCTTGACTTTTCATCCAGTAACATTATATATATAAGATAAGTAAATAAATATTAGTTTTTATATATATCTAATAGCATGGAAGCTTGTCTGCGATCATAGGTTTCATGCCGTCTTAAATATATATATATATATATATATATATGTCTATGTGTGTGTGTATATATATATATATATATGTGTGTGTGTGTGTGTGTGTGTGTGTGTGTGTGTGTGTGTGTAAAAATACTATTAAATATATATAAAAACTTATATATATTAACTTATTATTATTACTATTATTATTATTATTATATAATAGCTCTATCACAGATAGTGAACACTCTCCAAATTATACCACATTTGGTCTGTAGTAACAACCAAAACTTATATATATATATATATATATATATATATATATATATATATATATATATATATGGTTTCGTTTGTTTAATGGCATATCAACCTTTGAAGGTTATTTAATGCCAAAGCCGTTCCTCTCGAAGAACAGTAGTGGTACTATTTAACCCATAGCTGGAGGGATAAGGGCGTCCATACCAAGAGTATTTTTCTGAAAGTGATAACAGCACGACTAGAGTTCGAACTTGCTTACTTCGATTCCACCGTCCCTCGCTCTAACCATTACACCTCTAGGACTGCTCTACATATGTAAGATCTGGCATTAAATAACCTATATGGCTAAATAACGTACCTTCATATGCCATAAAACCCAACCAACCAATCATCTAAAACTGATGGGAATTAATGCATCAACATAGCTCCCGATTTAAAAAATATCCTAATGTTATCCACCGTTTTCTGATATGAACGCTGATCTCTAAGTCTTGCTTGAAAAATATCGATCGGTGACAGACGTATTTATAAGTTAATTGTAAGCATTAAATTTGACGGTTAAATCTACAATAATCACGTGTTCATTGACATGATTAATATCAAGGTTGCAAGTAGACGATACATTCTTATGGCTACGTTACTGACGGTAAACGTCAAATTTACGAGCTACTTATTCTTATACTGTCACATATGCGTCTAATAGCGCCGATAAGATGTATTAATGTTTTAATAAATTGATCTAAAAACACAATTATCAGGCGTTTAGGCCATCTGTTGTGTATAATAATGTATTTTAATATATAGACAGTTTTTTTTTCAGTAGATTGTATAAAGGCTGAAGTAGCATTTACCAAGATAAAAATGAACAATAAATGAAATGTTAATTATCTTTAAAATACGAGGTACTTTCTAAGGATATCGAGACGGAAGCTGTGTATAGTAAGACAGAAAAGAACAAGAAATTAAACCTTTGTTTTTTTTTTTTTTTCAAAAATACCAGGTTTACGGAAAAGGTATCGATACAGAAGTGACTTTTACCAAAATAAAAAAAGAAATGATGAACGAATATAACGTTTTCTTCAGAATACCAAGTATTTTCAAATGTTACCTAAACTGAAGGTGGAGTGACCTCGTGGTGCAATGTTTAAAGAGTTGGACTGCGGAATCGTAGTAAGCGAGTTCGAACTCCAGTCGTGCTATTACTTTCACTTCCGGACAATTTACCCTCCAAGCAAGGGTTAATTAGCATCACTGCTGTTCTTCTAGAAGGATGGCTTTGGTATTGAATAACCCAAGCAGGTTAATATGCCATTTAACAAAGAAACAAAACCGAGACTGAGGTTATATTTACTAAAGCAGAAATGAAAATCAAACCTGACCGATAAAATGAAATGCAGTTTCTTCCAGGCTGCAGTCGTGTCGATACTGCTATATGGATGCACTACTTGGACGCTGACTAAACGGTTGGTGAAGAAGCTAGACGGCAATCATACAAGAATGTTAAGAGCAATATTGAACAAGTCCTGGCAGCAACACCCCACAAGGCACCAACTATACGGTCACCTACCACCTATCACGAAAACTAAAAAAACTAGACGAACCAGACATGCCGGACACTGCTGAAGAAGCAAGGATGAGCTCGTAAGTGGTGTACTCCTCTGGACCCCCGCATATGGCCAATCAAAAGCAGGACGACCAGCTCGAACATACATGCAGCAGCTATGTGATGATTCGGGATGTAACCCTGAAGACCTGCCAGAGGCGATGAATAATAGGGAGACGTGGAGAGGGAGAGTCAGGGATATCCGTGCTAGCCGCACGACATGATGATGATGATGATTGGGACTGAAGCTGTGTTTACTAAGAAAGAAAGGAACAATAGATGAAACATTATCTTTAAAAAAAATAAATAAATGGCGTTTTCAATATTATCGAATCTGATGCTGTATTTAGTCGAAATGGGTTCCACTCTTTGGCGGGGGTGGATAGTCACGTGCCATAATGATTTAAATGTTTTACTGAGGCCTCGAAGTAAGCAAGCTCAAACTCCAGATGTGCAATAACGTTTGCTTTCGAACTAATACCCTTGGGTATGGTATGAATACATCTTTTCCTCATCAGAAAAGGGTTAAATGGTAAGACCACTGTTCTGCAAGGGTGGCTTTTGCATTCGATGATCCACAAAGGTTGATATACCATTAAAATAAATAAACAGTGGAAGTGCCCATGGTGTAATGGTTATTGTCGTTGGAAATGGACACGGCTGATTGCATTTCACATAGCACTAATACCCTTGGGAAAGGTATGAATCCAATTATTCTCCCTCCAGCTTTGGGTAAATAGTAGGGCAGACTGAATTCTTCAGCCTTGGGGAGGCAACTAGTCTACGAGAAGGAAAACTCTGAATTCAAAACTGGTAAACTCCGCTTAAAAATTGACCTTGAGTCATATCCTGCCCGAGCGGAGGGGTTGGCAAATATGATTAAAATAAATAAACCGGGGAGCCTCGGGTGGTGTAATGGTTAGGAGGCTAGATTTGCAAACCTACACGAGTGAGTTCGATTCTCATTGGATCTCCCATTAATGCAGGCTTGAGCCACATCTAAGCAAAAAGGTTAGTAAGTAAGTAAATTTGGCGACCTAAGTCGAGGGCAACCAGAAGTCTCCCTTTTCAATTGCTACCACACCGAGATGTAGGGAAGGGCCCAACTCCTTTCCTGGCATAGCTCCACTTTACCCTTGATACGTACCTTATATTGCTGAGTGTTAAGCAAGGAGATATCAAGTACCATTTTTAAAGACTTTGGTATGACGTGACCTGGGATTGAACCCAGGTCTCTCGGACCATTGGTGAACATTCTTCCGACTTACACAATCAAGAGAAAATAGGCACATCAATGGTATAATGGTCAGCAAGCTAGACAAGCAAAGCTTCAAGAATGAGTTCGAATCTCACTGGTTGCCCAATTTATGCGGCCTTGTGCCATATCTAAGTAAAGAAACCTTTGTAAATTACTAAAACAAAGAAACCGAATCAAGCAGTTTTCTTTGTCTAGATCAAATGTTACATCTAAAAAATTAATCTGTTTTCTATTCCTTTTTATTCCTATTTTCAACCCATCTTCTTTGAATCGTTTTATTTATTTATTTATTTGTTAACGCACGTTTCTTTTTTATTTTGTTATTTTTACTATCAAGAGTCCATCGTCCCTCTATTTTCTAGTTTTCTCGTTGTTTACAATCTCAGCCATTTTACTCAATAAATACATGCCGATTAACTCGTACGTTTCTGCTTCATCGAAACTTCCAGTTGACACGTGAAAAATTTCTAATCTGATTTCTCTTCACTCATTGTAGAACAATAAAGAGCTTTTATAGTCTTTTGTTATTTCTACGTTTGCGTTTAAATTCGCATACAAGACTCGTTCAAAAAAGTTCTAAGCCTCAAACGCAAAGCAGAACTGTAGCTGAAAAAACTTTTTAGTGGCAATACTCTATCATATATGAAACTAAAATGAAGACTAATTCGGATTCCTGCCTTCATTTTTGAGCAGCTGAGGTCTGTACACTCCCATACACAGGTGAGAGGTGTGCGACCAATCCAAAATCTTAGGAATCGCCGTATCTAGAGAAAGTGGGAAGTCAAGGATATGCCCACCCCAATGCTAAGTGCAAAACCCGAAATAACGTGCCTTGGAAGTAGTGTTCTATTCATGCATTCCGAATCTATGATATCGTCCAGTAATGATCCACGTGCGGCCATTAGACGCCTCACAGAGAGTGCATATACACCAACACTCCTTTAGTCATCGAAAACTCATCGAGCTCTATCCATGTTATTCACACATAACAAAGTAAGTCTTAAAAAACGGCCCGTTTCTCATAGACCACAGCCAGCACACGTGGGAGAAAAGGAGAGATGTTAAAGTTATCTCCCTGATACAGAAAAAGCAATACGAACTTACCGTCGCAGTGGGATTCCAACTTGCATCTAATTTGCAGACAAGTGAGCAAGCTGTAACTCAATACGGTCCTGGTATTTGTCGAGCACCCTAAGTACGCACGAGTATGGCACAAGACCATTTTTGTTATGGGAAGCTGGTACAGGGCCGTAGCCCACGCACGCATTGCGGTTCCAAACAAGCCTTGAGCCACGTCGGCATTCCCCTAAAAAGGAGCACGTCAGAAGCCAGGCAATAAACTTAGCCTCCCTAGTGAGGGTAAGAGCCTGAGGGATGGACTCCCTAAGGCACAAGGACAACCGGTCTCAACTGCAAAACGCGAATGCTAGAACTCCCCGGAAACCATGTCAAGTAGCTTCGACCGACTGCCACCGAAGCCAGGACACACCTAACTTGATCTACGCAAGGAAGAAAAACGGCCGGCCGAAGTGTGTCTCAACCCTGTATTTGTCTAGCGCTCCGTTTACGCTCGAGTATGGTACATGCTCTTTTTTATTGTAGGAACTAGCCACAGGATCGTATCCCACTCACGACAGGCAGTTCCAAAATGCCTTGAGTCCCATTTGCGTTCCCCAAAAAGAAGCATCTCAGGTGCCCGGCGTTAAAACTTGCTTCTCGGGTGACGGTTAGAGCCTGGAGGAACGGCCTTCATAGGCTCAAGGAGCACCTTTATTACTGGGAAGACGCGAATGCTGAGCCATTCCGCCAGCTTCGACTGATTGCCACCAGAGTCGAGACACACCAGACTTGATCCCCGTACCGGGAAACATAGCCACTTAAAGTGTGTTTCAACACGCTGGGCCAGGATGTAATGATTGATCTTTATCTAGCACCATATCCACCCTGAAACCTGCAGCCAATCAGGAATCAAGGAAAGAGATCATGTAGATGCAAGAATGGAATATTCCTAAGTGCTATAAATACCAGTTGCTTAACGCACAATTTCAATTGGACTTAGCCAATCCAGTCGACTGACATACACCTTGAGCCTCAGAGCTTTAACCCTCCTCCAAGGGGCTAGGTTTATTGCCTGGTGCCCGAGGTGCCCCCTTTTTAAGGGAATGCCAACGGGTCCCGAGGCATTTTGAAGAATGCCAACCGTGTGTGAGCTTCGGCTCTACGCACGGACCGATCTTAAAAAGCCTTTGTTCCACACTCGTCCGGTTTGTTCGTCTTACGACAAATACCTTTATACTTAGCTAGTCAGTTGTTGTTGGTCAACACAACAGTACATTAACTCACATAATTCAACAGGTAATGCTTAGAAGTTTTTGAACAACCCTCATAAGTTCTGGATTATTGATGGATTTCTCCTGTTATTGCGCGGTGAAAATCGTTTGTATCAAACTATGAACTTTCACGTATTTTTCGAGTTTTCTTTTGTGCTTTTCTATTGGTTAACCAGCAGAATTTTTTTGATTTTTAGGTATATACCTTCGTCAGGCTAATAACTTTTCAGTAACCCTTTCATGTATATATGCATATGTGTATGTGAGTATGTGTGTGTGTGTGTGTGTGTGTGTGTGTGAGTTAATCTAATTGGGTAGCAATTTTTCATTAAGACAATTTTGGTTAAATTGTATAGACATCTTTTGTCTACATACTTTTATTTTGATCCGTTCAAATCAGCGTACGGATTTTATAATATCAAGCCGGAATTGGCTAATACATTTTTCACGATCAATTTGTTCTCAAGTACTTAGGACCCATTATAGGCCATCTTCAGGGAGTGTATATATTGCAAAAGAAATACAACCTTTGCATGTTTAATACAATTTTTTAAGAGTTAAGCGTAAAATGTTCATTTTATTATTGTTGTAGCGTTATTTTTTGTTGTTTGTTTTAATTTACTTTCTCCAGGCGTGTCGCCATACATCTTTCCAACACCAGCTTAAAATCCAAATATCTGAAAAAACATTTTGCCTTACAACTGAATTTCGGAGTTTAGTAGGTTTGAATTCAGAGTTTTCCTTCTCCTAGACTAGTTGCCTCACTAAGGCTGAAGAACGTAGTCTGGCCTACTATTTACCCATACATGGAGGGAGAATAATTGGATTCATACCTTTCTCTCAAGGGTATTAGTGCTATGTGAACTGCTATCAGTCTCGTCCAGGATTTGAACTCGCGTCGCTGTGTCCATTTCCTAGGACGATAACCATTACACCACGGGCACCTCCAAAATAATAATGGAATAAAACATTACGAGCAAACAGTGATTACAGATTCTTGAATAACTACACATTAGAAATTAGAGTCCCAACCTCAATGAATTTCACTTTGAATTCATTGCTAATGTACTTAAATGTATTTAGCTATCGTTGCCATTTATAGAACTAAACTTTCCTGGTTTTGAAAATATTACTTTAATAAAGAAAATTGTAATAGATTATAAATTAAAAAATGCTCTAAAGTTAGTGAATGTTGGGGATAATATTTTTTAAATAATGCTTATAGTTTAAACCTGTCTCAAATTAAATGCATTGGTTTAGTTACATTTTTAATGGCATATCAACTATAGTCATTGCCGTAGAAAAACTGAAATAATACTATTTAACCCATAGTTGGGGGCGGATAAAGGGCTCATATTTTTCCGAATAATATAAGTCTGAAAGTCATAATGCGACTGGAGTTTGAACTTACCTACTTCGAGACCGGAGTACAGCTCTTTAACTAATGCGCCACGGAGACCCTACACAGATTAAAATGAGTATTGTTTTGTTTAAAATAGAGTGTAGCAGAAATACCTCCTGCATTTTTACCAGTCACATGTGTGATGCACGTGAACTTAGGAAAGTGGTCCATCAAACTAATGTCTTGCCTTTTTCTTTTTTAAGACAGGTGAATCAATAATTGTTACATGGAGAGATTTTCGTGCTAATTTGTGTTGTGTCAAGATGATGCTGTTCTGGATAGAAAATCGATTGATATGGGTTGAACGTCCTTTCTGAAAGAGCATAATTGTTACATACCCATGATACGGATATGTCTGAAATCTACATATTCATACCGGTACGTAAAACGTTCATAACGTCCATAACATATATATATATATATATATATAACGTAGCAATCCCGAAACATAAAAACACGTACGAATTCTTAGTTCTGGTACGAAACTTTTTATTACATTTGAGTTAACATGTTTTCCGACATAAGGAAGAGAGAGGCACAATCTTTCTAAGACGACTTTTCCTACTGCCCCAAACCACGAGCGATATCTGCTGCAAGGCCTCGACGAGCCCCGAAAGTCAACCGTCTTCCTCGGACGCTAAAATTCAACTCACTAACTCTTTTTCAAATCTCAGCCCACGCATCCAGTGCGTGACGTCACTCATATCCCTGGTCATATCCTCTATCTGGGGTTTTTATTGTGACATCTCTGAATGACACGTCCGCTCCGCGCGCGCGTGAACACCTGCGCTCAAGTTGCACCTAACTAACCCATGCGCTAAGCGAAAGGTTCTCAGCCTAACTAAACCGAACGGCAAGATATATAAAACGAAATCCCTCGGCCATTACATTATATAATTCCGTCTTAGCATGAAACCATGGTCATAACATGGTTGTATCTTTAAAAAGAAAATGATTAGACCATAGCTTTATAGAGCAACCATTGCTACTTGCCTAAGATCACTTGCACCACTCAGGTGACGGTTTAAAATGTGGGAGATATTTCTGTCGTCGGAAGTATTAATTTGGCCAGAAAAAGGTTACATCTATAACAAGCTTAAATAAAGTTCGGAAGGTCAAGTTCAGATTGTTTTCATTTCCCACTTTTTCATGTTTCCAAACAATCAGCGTTACGATGACAGTTGTTACGTTCTACAATGTTTTTCTTAAGATTATTCTTTCCCAAATCTTGGTCTGAGGAAGCTCGTATAGAGTGATACGCTCTAATAAGTATACAATCACTTCTCCAAATCAGTTTTGTGATTTTTCGCTTATATTCTGTCTCAGTATTTTAGGCATATATTCCTGCATGCAGGTTTGTGTGTGTGTGTGTGTATACAAGCAGGACAAAATAATACGGAGTAGTCTCCTTAGCAACGGGGATAACGTGCCTGACAGCGATATCTTAGTAAGCGATTTCGAATTCCATTAACGCTATTACATTCCCATTCGGGCGAATACCCTTAGAGAAGCTAATGAACCCCCTTATCTATCCAATTGTGGATTAAATAATACCACTAACGTTCTTCTAAAAGACACTAAATAAGCCACGAAGGTTGATATGCCACTAAATAAAGTAGCCACACCAAACAAAACCAACATTATTCGTAGAGCCTGATACTTTGGTTGAAGAGATGCACAAATACCAACGTCTAGTCGATTGGAACAGATGCTACGGGTCATTGGAACCTAACACTCTTGCGAACGGCTTGACATCACAAACAGGTGTCCACCTATTCAGACACAGTGGGGCGAACAACTCCTATCCAATCCAGCTTAACACAGATTTGAGAAAAATAGTCAGGATTCCTGCTTAAGAAAGATCATAAGAAGCGACGGAGGAGATGATCTCACCGAGTTTTATCTATAAGCTCCTCCGAGTATCAGAGAGGATGTTGGCTAGACAATCTCCCTTAGAAGTAGAATATGCAATTTTTGATAATACCGTCATACAACTAAGCACTACTTGTATTAACACACACACACACACACACACATATATATATATATATATATATATGTACACTACGCACAAGCACACATACACACACACACATATCAAACATATGAAAGCACTGGTGGTATAAAGGTTATCGACGGAGAATATGAACTGGGAAAACTTAGTTCAAACCATGGACAAAGCTGTTCGCCTTTCACACAGCGGTAATACTTAAGCGAAGGTAAGCATCCAAATATTCTCTCTCCAGCTATGGTTCCCGTGTTCGAAAAACACCTGAAGAAGGCCGGAGGATATATCGGCCGAAACGTTGTGGAAAATATCAATAAAGAAGAAGACAATAATCTGAAAACCCTTTATGATAAAAATCAACAACACACACACACACACACACACACACACACATATATATATATAGTAAAGGCCATAAGTTCAGGAACGGAACAACAACAAATATTTAAATGATTTTTGTTTGAAAAAGATCGCATGTACGTTTATTAAATTTTTTCAAAATATACTTGCAACATATATGTATTTATTACATATAAAGTTTACAAATTTTCATTTACAGTAAATTAATAGTCAACTGAAAAAATACCTTTTGCCATGGCCAAAAGTTAAGGAACGCATCATAAATCCTTGTTAGATCAATATATAAACTAAAGAAAAATTCAATATTTAGTGAATTTTCATTTTCATTGGATTACCTCATTGCATCTTCGACCACATCAGCCAAGTAACTTCTTACAAAAAAGGGTCTGATACTTTCTCATTCTTCTTTCAGAAAACCCATAAATCACCAATATTTTGAGGATTTCTGTTCTGAGCTTTCTCTCCTATGATTTTCCATACATTCTCTATAGGATTCATATCTGGGCTTTGTGATGGCCACTTCATAAAAGCTATTCCTTCCTCTTCAAGAAAACAATATAGTCTTAGCTTTGTGGCAAGGCGCGTTATCTTGCAAAAATACAGGTGTTTAAACTGTCCGTTTGCGTAGACGTTCTTAATAAATACTGGTATTTAATAAATACTGGTATCTTAATAAATACTGGTATCTTAATAAATACTGGTATTAATATTATTGTGAAAATGAACTATGAGTCCTACTCTCGCTGAAAAAATCATTACTCCACCATTATGTTCCCCCTCCGAATTTCATAGTTTTCTTAACGCATTTTTACGTCTTACATTTTTACGTCTTACAAACCTCTTACCATCAGATTCAAACAAGTTGAATATAGATTCAGCAATAAAGTGAACCATATTCTATTGTTCCTCTGTCCACAGGATATGCTCTGCGGCGAAGTCAAAACGAATCTTTTGATTTTTCTTTGAAATAAAAAGTTTGCGACATGGAATCCGAATCACTATTTTTTTTCTTATTTAACCCACGGTTTTCCTAGAGATTGGCTTTCCTGTTTGCACACAAAATGCACGAGAAATAGACGTTGCTGTATTGAAACGGTCTTTTAAGGACATTTTAACAGTTATCTGATCTACCCGTTTGGTAGTCATAGGAAGCCTGCCAGTTCTCGGTTTTGGTTCAAGTGTCTTGTCAGTCTTAAATCTACTGAATACATAATAAATAAAGCTTTTTGATTTTCGTACAATACCAGCAATTTCAGAATACGATTTTTCATGATTTGCTAAAATGAGTTTTTCTTCTGGAGCTCTCGCCTCCATCTTGCTTAAAAATAGTTCCAATGATGTATGACAGTTGACTATAAATCAAAATTAGCAATCAAGTTGTTTAAAAATTACCTAAATTACAATAATTCAACAGAGTTCCATAACTTTTGACCGTGGCAAAATGTATATATATATATATATATATATATATTTCGTTCACTGTTAATTTATGGTAAAAAATCTAGAAAACTTTATACATAATAAATACATATATGTTCCAAGTATATTCTGGGAAAATTTTATAAACGTACATGCAAATTTTTTCGAGTAAAAATCATTTAAATATTTGTTGTTGTTCCGTTTCTTAACTTCCGGTACTATATATATATATATATACGTCCGTATTAAAGACAACATTATCTTTTTATTTCAAACATGATAACGATTTACTAGTCTTGGGAGAACATTTTTGAATTTTTCTATCTCTTTGTAAATAAATATTCACGCAGTTTCTCCAAAAGCCAAATAGAAGTGAAAAGATTGTGTTATGCCAAATACGAAGAGTCTGCTATAACAGAAACACATCCCCTTTTAGATCTGTCTATCTATCTATCAATCTAAACGTGCATCTATATTAATAAATACGCTGAGGCATATATATATGTGTGTGGGAGGGGATCTTAAGTGAACACGATGTTGCTATGGCGATGATATATATATAGCTGGTCGCTATAGTAACGCTTATAACGGTGGAAGCGCATTGTTCCGCATGGCTTACAAAGTCGTCTCTTCAGACTTAAATCCTTGGCTTCATAGTTAGATGAAGAAAAGGCTTTGACTTAGTCGGACATCATGATATCCCTTGGCATTGTGGTTAGGTCGTCGGCTAACGTAGAACTCGGAGTGCTGGGGACGGACAAAGAAGAGGGTCTTCGAGCAGTGCGGTTGAAATCCACGATTTGTCGATTGAATCTTCTCAGATTGGGTTGAGAAAGGATTCCTGAAGCTAATAATCTGGCTTTTCCAACGACCATCATCATTCTTTTTTTTTAAAACTATTCTTCTTCAGCGCATAGCTTTTCACCTCAGCATTTGCTGATGATTTTTTTTTACTGGTGTCTGACTGACCGCAAGTCTCCTCAAGTCTCGAGGACTCTTCTCAGTATTCTAGTTGATCTCAACAATTTGGATGTTTTTTTCTAGTCCGCTAATTTCCGAGTCCTCTAGTCTCTAATCCTTTAGTGACTGTACCAAGCGCAACCAATTACAATAGGTATCCCCGACACTTTTTTTGTCCCATAGATTTTCAGTTCTCTAGCAAGGTCTAGGTACTTATCTCTTTATTTGCTTTCTTTCATTTTTAACATGTTGTAAGCCAGAACGGTAAAGTCCACTATTCGACAGGTTCTCTTTTTTTTTGCTATCATTTTGTCTGGTCGTTTAGTTGAGATTAAGCGATCCATTTGTTTCTCAAAATACCGAAGATTTTGTGCGTCTCATTTTCTGGGGTGAGCATATACCATTTCTTCGTAGGGTCAAATTTAAGGCTTCCATATCCAAGTTTTCTCGTTTGACATTTGGCTTGTTTGTTGGTTGAAATACCATCAGAATTGTTTTTCTTGCCATTTTTATTTTCTGTTTATTTTTGTTCTGTTGATGGTTGTGTAATCAGTATTGTATCTGGTCGCTGTAATCAGTCTTTTTCTCCGTTTTTTATGAAGGCTTTTATTCATTGTATCGAAGCATCGACACCATCATGGACGCCGGCAAATCCTCTTCGTCTTTCGTTTCTTGACATATACTGTCTGTCTACACCATCTCTCGAACGTAAGGTCTTATGAATCGACATTAGTTTTCTTATTCTCTGGTCTATTTGTTGAAGTTGTCTAGTCCACCTTAAAATGGTCCCAGGTATTTTACGAGGGTACAGTTGGGTGATTATTGCTTTGATGAGGATTCGGCTATGTAGTTTGATTTCGAGTTGGTTTCTCGTCCTCCGAAGGTATTTAAACATATTTTTTTCTTTCCTCACCGCTTGTTTGATAGTGTCCGCTTCCAGTATTCCCAAGTATTTGTAAGTTTCTTGCTTTCGGAGCGTTCTAATCGTTTTTATTCGGTAATTGTAATACGTGCGAAAGTTCATCTTTATATCATTACTGTATATCCCCACTGCTTGTATAAGAGTTTCTAATTCTTTTTTCATTTTTGGCAAACAGTTTGGTGTCGTCCGTAGATTTTTTCTTGCGATTTATGAAGTTTGTATCTGCCAGTGCATTTCCTAAGTATGTTATTCAGTGGCAGCATTGCTATTAAAAATAGAAATGGTGATAGAGCATCTTCCAGGAAGAACCCTTGCTAGATTTTTACCTCAGATAATCTTTTTCTTTCTGTAGTCAATTCAACTTTCAAATTTACCATGGTATTCCCGAAAAACTTTACGACTGCGTCGTATATCTAGTGCATTTTGAGACAGTCTATAATCTAGCTTTGAGAGACCATATCATCTGCCTTTTTGTAGTCAATCCATGCCATTGTTACATATTTTCCTGTTGTTTTGCTCTCCTTGAGGATGTGTTGATCAATGTATAGTGGCTCTCCTGTTTCTCTCGTTGCCTCGCAGCGTCGTTTTCTGTTCATCGGAGAATAGTATACGGCTTATAAGCGAATTTGCGTCGTTAGTATTTTCCCCATCATCGGCAGGCATGTTATGGGTCTGCAGTTTTTTTTTTATTGGTGGGGGGTCATTCCTCTTTGCGAGTTCTTTCATATCAGTTTGGTCTTTTCTTTGGTCATCCATTACGGTATATCTGTTACTTGTAAGCATTTATTCATTTCAATAGTCAGTCTTTTGTGGATGGAAGGGAATTTTTAAAATTACTATTCATGCAAACCATCATGACTTGGCATTGTCCAAGTCGGTATTTTCTTAATTGTTGTTCTGGGTGAAGCGAAGTGTATTTTCGCTTTAAGGCCTTTTTCGACTCCTTCTAACTCATTTTCCTTGTTGCTTATCGAGTGGCTTTTTTATCATGTTCTCTTTGTTCTAATATTTAGCTCCAAATTTTTGGGGCTGTAGAATACACCGTCTGCACCTCTGCAGAGTGGTAAGACTCCCCCCAGTGAGTGTCCTGAATTGACACTAAACAATCTGATGATGAGGTTCCAGTGATGCTGGAACTTTGGGGAATGCAGAACATCCCTTTATTGGCATTGCTCCCAAGTCCACTTTGGCCCGGCATGGTAGCACCTGATAAGAGCCCTATCTATGGGTTAAATATAACTAACGGAATACTTACGTTAAACTGAATTTTTTGACTAAACTGAGTAGCTTGAAATAAATGTTTTTGACAAACCATACTTACATTTAAACAGCGTGCTTATACTAAACTGAATTATTTGAAATGGAACTGTTTTTTGACATTGAAACTGTACGAACACTAAACTGATTTGCTTAATATAGAACTGTTTTGACATTTAAATGAAACTAAAATCTGTAATTATACTGAATAAGTTGAATTAGAACTACTTGACTGAACTGAATAGCTTGAAATAGATATGTTTTTCACAATTAAACTGTACTTACATTTAAACTGCGTTCTTATCTAAAACTGAATTGTTTGAAATAGAACTATTTTCATAAAAATGGATTTGGCATTAACCTACAAAAGTTGATTTGCCATAAAACCCAAGCAACCAACCAACCAATTTTTTTTCATTTCCTTGTTACCCGGTTGATGGTATGTCTTCATGCATTCTCCCCCAATTTGTTGATAGACTTCCCTTTTGTTGTTTTGGGATGTTCTGTTTTTTCTGTTTTGTTTAAACCTGTTTCGATATCTTTTAAGTCTTCTTTCAATTTCACTTTCTGGTTTATTTCCATGAGTTGTATTGTTTGTTTTATTTGAGTTGCTTTTTTTTTTTCGTACCAACATCTTCCAGTGTCTCCCTCAGTCATTTTTGCTTGTTGTCGTTGATTTCTTATCTGCATTTCCAGTCGAATTTCCCATCCAGGTTTTGAGTTTCTGTTCATGTTCTTGAAGGGAAGGCCGATTTTTTCACATATTAATTTTGCTCCTGCATAAATTAGTTCGTTTAATTTTGTTATATTGTTCTTTGAGATATGTTTTAATAATTCGCTTATTTTTTTAGTTTCTGTCTTGACTGTTTTGCAGTTTTGTTTTCTTAGCGATGGTAATCAAGTTTTCTCTTCAGACACAATTTTCTTTGGATTTGCTACATTCATTTCTTTTTCGTGTGTTAGTGTTTGTTTTGTGTGGTTAGGGTGTGTGGTATTTCGATTTTTATTATTTTGTGGTTCATTTCGGTTAGATTTTTCTTGTTTTTCAGTATTTAGTGTGTCGATTATTCTATTAGGGTATGGTCATCTTGATTCCCTGTTTATTTTTTAGTGTATTTCTAATATGTCAAAGTCAGAAAACTAATCTTTCTTAATTATCGTTCTAACATGGTCAGCGAGTCTTTGGCTTGTTGTCTGAAATCATGTCCATTTTCCCCAGATTTCTCCCGTCTTCGTGTGGGGTTGCTCCTAAATACAGTCTTGATTCTTCTTCTGATTAGACAATTCTTCTATTTTTTCCGATCATTTTGGAAACTTTCCTAATTCGCCAACAACAATTAGTCTCAGGATTAACTTCATGTTCTATGGCATTTTAAGATCTCTGGCAAAACCAAGTTACTGTTATTATTTACTTTTTTTTTTTTAGTTTTTCACATCGGCGGTAGCCGATGGTTTATAACTGGAATTTTAGGGACAGGACAGCAAGTCTCCTCAAGTCTCCTGGATTCTTCTCAGTATACTGGCCGATCGCAATAATGCTGTAGTTTGAATGGTCTCCACGCGTACTAATATTTCCAATTCTTCTAGTCCTTGTACCAATCCTTTGGTGACTGTACCAGGAGCGCCAATTATAAGAGGTACCATTGTCACCCTCATGTTCCACAGTTTTTTCAATTACCTAGAAATTTCCAGGTCTTTTTATTTCTTTTCGCTTTCTTTCGATTTTAATCGGTAGACAGCCGAGACAGCAAAGCCTACAATTCTGCTAGTTCTCTATTTTTTTGTTGTTGATTATTACAAGGTCTGGTCGTCTGGCGAGATTAGGTGATTCGTTTGTATCTTAAAATCACAGTGAAGTTTGTGTGTCTCATTCTCCAGGACAGATTCTGGGTTGTACATATACCTTTTGTTCGTATGGTCAAATTTCAATTTCTAGAAAAATACCCAGTGGATCACGTTCCCCACCCAGTTTTGTTTAGTCTTATATTCTTTCTGTGCTAATTCGCTGCGTTCGCTTCGTATGTGATTGATCGTTTCGTCTCTATTATTACACAACCTACGTTGGCTTTATTATTATTATTATTATTATTATTATTATTATTATTATTATTATTATTATTATTATTATTATCCAGTTTTCCATAGTTCTCCTTAGGTGATTTTAAACACGTTAAAATATTCTATACTTTTTGCTTATGAGACCATGTTGTTTGCATTTCGGTAATCTATCAATGCTATAGCTAGCTTTTCCTCCTTGATTTTACATACAATCCCGAAAACACAACAAAGTAATCAACAGAAAGCAAATTATTGCTGAATAGATTTATGCTTGTGTTGGTAGAAATAGTAGTGAGAAATAAAAAAAAACCACTATCATCACTAAATAACCTAATGTCACATAGAAATACTTGCAAATACTTACTCGTATGCGAGTAAATGAGTTGTATAGTTTTAGTATGGTATGATTAAATTATGTGTCTGCAAATCGTACATACGTGTAAACAGGCTTTGGCATGAAATAACCTATAGAGGTTGATATGCCATTAAACCCAATCAACCAACCAACCAACCAACTTGATTTTACAATTCTAAAAATGTGTTCGTCTCTGTACCATAGATACTATTTAGCTTCATTTTTTTTCAAATATATATATATATATCGACAGGCTGACTGTTTCGTTGTATCACAACTCTTCAGTGTGGCTAGACACGTAGGACGCTTGAAGCTGGGATCGAAACCCGCCCAACTTTACGTTAGACTTAGTCTCATACCACTCAGCCAACAAGCGAACCACGTCAGCTGGGGAATTATAAGGCATTAAATTGTAGCTTTCGTTTGTTTACATTTATACCTTACCAGAGTGCTCAATTCTCCAACGATTGTCCCAATCGGCTGGGGCTGTAGAATATACCGATTGCTTCTCTGCTGAGGAGTAAGACTCCCCAAACGAGTGACCCAGTCGGTTGGGGCTGTAAAATACACCGACTGCACCTCTGCTGAGGAGTAACTCTCCCTCCATGGGGCTGTAGAATACACTAACTGCTTCTCTGCAGAGGGGTAAGACATCTCTAACGAGTGGCCCCGTTGGATGGGACTGTAGAATAGACCGATTGCTTCTCTGCAGAGGGGTAAGACTCCCCTAATGAGTGGCCCAGTCGATTTGGGCTGTAGAATACACCGACTGCACCTCTGCTGAGGGGTAACTCTCCCCCAACGAGTGGCCCAGTCAGCTGGTGCTGTAGGATACACTGATTGCCCCTCTGCAGAGAGGTAAGACTCCGAAAACGAGTGTCCTGGATATGACACTAGATGGTTAGATTTAAGTAATGTTCGACCTTTGGGGAAAGTGGAATACCTCTCTTTTGTCATGGCTCCCAGGTCCACTCTGGCCTGGAGTGATAACATCTGATAGCGTCCTTTCTATGAGTCAAATAGAACTAAACTGTGTATTTATGCTAAAGAGTTTGTTTGAAATAAAACTGTTTTTTAATATTGAAACTGTTTACTTCTGCTTAACTGAATTATTTTAAATATAGTTGTCATTTGATTTTGAAACTGTGTACTTTTGCTAAACTGAATTGTTTGAAAAAGAAGTGTTCTTGACTTTGGAACTCTGTTCTCGTGCTAAGCTGAATCGTTTGAAATAGAACTGTTTATGCATAAAATAGATTGTCATTAAATAACCAACAATAGTTGATGTGCCTTAAAACCAAAGTAAACCAAACCAAACACTCTTTTCTACAAAAATGTTTAACAACTGCTGAATCATGCTGCACAATCTTCTTCATGCTTTCTCAGTTTATGCAAGAGTTTTCTTGTGAGGTTTTCTCATTAACGTTAGCTGCTGGTCTTATGCTGAACTCTAAGTGCCAGCAAGTCTTCTCAGGTTTCTAGGACGCTTCCCAGTATTCTGTCCGATCTTAATAATTCTGTGGTTTGGATGGATAGTATTGACTCTTCCTATGATTTCCAATTCCTACAGTATTTTTTCAGAGGCTTTCTAGATACTCCCGAGTGCCCCGACAACAATTGGTATTACCGTCATCTTCATATTCCTAATTTTTTTTTTAGTTCTCTGGCAATTCTTCTCTTTTTTCGCTTTCTTTATTTTCACTCTGCGGTCCCCACAAATGGTGAAATCCACTAAATGGCAAGTTTTTATTTGTTAATTAAGACTAGGTGTGGTCTCCTGACTGATATTGGGGGATACGTTTGTATTTCATAACCCATAAGAATCGTATTAGTTTCATTCTCTCGGAGAGATTCTGGTTGGTACATATATCATTTGTTTTTATGGTCAAATCTTTACCTCTTGCACAGTTACCAGTGGATAATGTTTCCTTCCCATTCGTGTCTAGTCTTTTAATTCCTTTATGCGTGTTTACTGCATTTACTGATTAGGTGATTAATCATTTTATCTCTTTCTTCACATAAACTACACTTTCTAGGCGGGTGTCCTCGTGGTGTAATGGTTAAAGCGATTGACTGCGGAATCGAAGTACGCGAGTTCGTACTCCAGTCGCGCTATTACGTTCACTTTCGGGCAAATACCCTTGGGAAAGATATGAACCCCCTTATCTTCCCAGCTATGGGTTAAATAGCACCACTTGTGTTCTTCTAGGAGAATGGCTTTAGCATTAAATAACCTAAAAAGAGTTGATATGCCATTAAACAAAGAAACCAAACCTACACTTTCTTGTTGTAGTGGTCGTAGTAAACTCTTTAGGTTCATTTTTTAATAGAGGTCCTTGATAATACCAACGCTTCTGTTCAAGAAAGAGTGAAATAAGCATTTCATACTGATCTTATGATGCGAACACAGTGATAACGAACTAGTCATTTTTTATATGTATTGTTCTAATTATCAACTTGCTATGACGGGGCATTATCTTTTTTTATAAGGTTACAGTTACGTAAAAAAAACCACAAAGCATTATAAGAATCAAGCATGGCTGAGATTTGGCATAAGGTTATAAATATAGGGTTTACAGTAAGGATTAAACATACGGCTTAATTGTAATTCATCTGCATGGCTGGCTTTCAAGTTATTGTACCACGCAAAACACCCCTAATTAATTGAGTATTGATTTAAGTTGTAGCAAATGTAGAAGTTAAGTTAATGTTAAGTTGGCGACCGAAGTCAAGGGTGACCTGGAGGCTTGCCTTTCAATAGCTCCAACACAGAAGTGTACGAGATGGCGCCTCTCTATTCCCTGGATGGTTCCACCTTACTCCTCGACTCCTTTTGTGTCATCTTATCATCATTATCATATTACTCCTTGCAAGTTTGTCACACCAACGTTACTGATCCTATTTATCCAACCCCTCCGCTCGGGTAGGATATGACACAAGGTCAGTTTTTTAAGCGGAGTTTAGCAGGTTTGAATTCAGAGTTTTCCTTCTCCTTCTCCAAGGCTGAAGTACCTAGTCTGCCCTACTATTTTACCCATAGCTGGAGGGAGAATAATTGGATTCATACCTTTCCCAAGGGTATTAGTACTATGTGAAATGCAATCAGTCTTGTCCAGGAATTGAACTCGTATCGCCGTGTCCATATCCTGTGACGATAACCATTACACCACGGGCACCTCCAACGTTACTGATGGACTTTCACTGAAGTCCGCGTGACAGCAAGCCTCCTCATGTCTCCTGGATTCTTCTCAGTATTCTTGCTGATCTTGACAATACTATAGTTTGGATGATCTCTGCTAGTCCTCTTATTTCCAACTCTCCTAGTGCTCTAATAATTCCTTTGGGGATCGTTCCGAACGTACCACTTACCACTGGTATCACCGTCACCTTCATGTTCTATAGCTTTTTTTTTTAATTATCTGGCAAAGTCTAAGTACTCACCTCTTTTTGAATTTTTTTTTTTTTTTGCTTTTGACTCTGTGGTCCTATTCGGCAGGTTCTCTTTTTTTGTTGACTATCATTAGGTCTTGTATTTTAGCCGAGATCAGGGGATATGTTTGTATTTCAAAGTCGTAGAAAATTTTGTGCATCTCATTCTTTGGGTCGTATTCTGGTTTGAGCTTATACCATTTGTTCAAAAAAAAAAAAAAAAAAAAAAAGAAAGGAAGAAATACATACCGGAGTAAACAGATAGCCGAATAATGACGTCATTGTGGCCGAAAAGCAAGAGTAAAGTGGCCTCCCGATTTTTAAAGGAAAGATTTAGAAGTCATCAGAAGAGCTTAGCTCTGATTGGCTGTTGCAAAATTATATATAGAGCCTTTTCTGTGGTCATTTTTTCCTTGTGTGGATGCGCAGGTTAGTTGCCGGGATGGGAGTTGGAGTAAGATCAATGCCAACTGGGTTATTTGGGTGAGGGGGTCTGATGTTGCAAGACCCGACTCCCCCCCGAACCCAAAGGAAACATCACTGATGACCCACCCCGATGCATCAATAAAGATGTATGATATAAATAAATAGTATGGTTAAATTGAACTTTCTTGCACAATTCCCAGTGGATCACCTTCTCAACTCAGCCGTGTCATGTCTTATATTTATTTTACACTAATTTGCCGCTGTTTTCGCTTTTATATAATGCGTCCTTATGCGCTGTTTTGTTCTGCTGTTAGAGGATATTCACTTTCTGTCTAGATGTTTGCCTTTTTTTCTTTTTTGCTAGGTCCAGCTCTTCTCGTATGAGATTTCGCTCGTTTGTCTCTTGAAATATCCATACAGTTGTGTTTCTTCATATTTCTGTTTCCTAGTTTGTGTTGTTCTGTTGATTTTTATGTTACCTGTGCTGTTTCTTGTCGCTGTCATTTTCTTTGGTCTGTTTTTATGTCATCTTCGGTTCGTCATATTGAAGCATCCACGCTATCTTCAATGCTGGCTAGTCCTCTTCCTCGATCTTTTCTCGATACCTATAGTCTGTCTTTCATCTTTGGGATATAAGGATTTATATATTATCGTAAGTTTTCTTGTTTTTAGGTCTATTTGTTAAAGTTCTTCTGTTGTCCACTTCAAGAATGGTCCCGAGAATTTTACAAGAGTGACAGCCTAGAGGTTTATCCCTTTGATGGGGATTATGCTACATAGTCTGGTTTTGAGTAGTTTTCTCGTTCTCTAGATATACTCCTTTTTTTCGTCTCCCCTTATCTAATTGTGTCTGCTTTCAATATGACTCTGCTGGAGAAGTAAGGACGAGCTTATAAGCGAAGTACTCCTGTAGACCCCTTCACATGGACGTGCAAAGGCAGAACAACCAGCTCGAACCTACATTCAGCATCTCTGTGCCGATACGGGATGTAGCCCTGAGGACCTGCCGGAAGCAATGGACGATAGGGAGGGGTGGCGTGAAAGGTTCCGCGATATCCGTGCTGATAGTGCAACATGATGTTGATGATGATGTTTTCAATGTTCATCAGTATTTGTAAGTTTCTTTATCTCTAAAAGTTTAGATTTTTTTTTTCTTGATTTGGTAGTTCTATTCCTACCGTGTTTTATATCTGTTTCCGTTTCTCATAACTAGCAAGTCAAATTCCATCCCTATATACAGACTGTATATTCTAATAGTTTGTATTAAAGTCATGCATAGTTTTTCATTTTTTGCAAGCTGTTTGCTGCCATCCATGTACATAAGGTGATTACGATTTAGTATGTTTGTTGCCCCCAGTGCTTTTACTAAATAAGTGATTGAGTGGCATCACCATTTCAAAAAATAATAATTGTGTCAGCGTATCTCACAGGAAAATACCTCACTGGATTTTGAACTCAGCAAGAATTTTTTTTTCTCCTGCGGTCAATTCCACTATATTTTCTCATCGTTTCTTGGCCGGATATCTTGTACATTTTGAGACAGTCTATTATTATCATTATTATTTTTATTATTATTATTATTCCTTGGTAGTTTCTTCACACTAGCCTTAGCTGATATTCTTTCACTGGAGTTTAAGGGACTGCAAGTCTCCTCAAGTGTCCAGGACTCTTCTCGGTATTCTGGATGGTGATAATAATTTGGGACAGTCTATTATTATTATTATTATTGTTATTATTATTCCTTGGTAGTTTTTCACAACAGCCTTAGCTAATATCCTTTCACTGGAGTGTTAGGGACTGCAAGTCTCCTCAAGTCTCCTGGACTCTTCTCAGTATTCTGGATGGTGATAATAATTCTGTAGTTTGGATGGTCTCTACTTCTCTTCCGATATCCAACTCTTCCAGCCCTCTTTGTGAAACCCTTAAAATCGTTCCAAGTGCACCAATTACAACTGGTATCACCGTCATTCTCATGTTCAAAGGTTTTTCTTAGATCTCTGGCAAGGTCTCGGTAGTCGTCTCTTTTTGCTTTCCTTGTTTTTTACTCTGTTGTCTGTCAGTTCGGCAAAGTCTACTGTTCGTCAGGTTTTCTCTCTCTCTCTCTCTCTCTCTCTCTCTCTCTCTCTCTCTCTTGTCAACTATCATGAACTCTGGTCTTATGGCCGGGATTAGGGGATCTGTTTGTATCTCAAAGTCCCAAGGAACTTGGTGTGTTTCATTCTTCAGGGCAGATTCTAGATTGTGCATATCCCATTTATTAGTATGGTCAAATAGCACTATCTTGCACAATTCCCAGTGCATCACCTTCCCAACCCAGTCCTGTCTACTCTTATACTCTTTTTTCACTAGTTTGCTGCATTCACTTATTATGTAATTGATCGTTTAATTTCTATCACCACATAACCTACATTTGCTATTTTGCTATTTCACACATATGAGATTTCTTCACTTCAGCATTAGCTGATGGTTTTCCACTTGAGTTTGAGTGACATCAAGTCTCCTCAGGTCTGTAGAACCCTTTTAAGTACTCTAGTCGATCTCAACAATGCTGTAGTTTGGATGGTCTCCACTCGGCCTCTTATTTTCAAATCCTCTTATCCTTGTACCATTTTTTTAGTGACCGTACTGAGCGCGCCAATAATTCAGTGAAAGACCTTCAGTAAACGCCCGCGAGAAAAAAAAAACTTGCAAGGAGTAATGTAATAATGATCATGATATCGCCCAATGTGATTGAAAAGTGTAATTTTATAAGGATAGTAGTGCTCACCAAAGGAAAGGAGCAGTTACGTAAAGTGCAGTTTCTTTCTTCGTTCATATTGGTTGGGACTACCACGTATCTTGTAAATGCTTTTGTCAATTCTTTTTTAGAACATACCCAGGACTCACACAAGGCATACTGTTAGTTTTAAGTTACCGCATTTTAAAAAATCTTTATTTCCATGTCTTAGTTTTTATATTCTTTGACTGATTTGTTATTATCTGTTAGCACCGAAATATCAATTAGAAGGCATATTTTTCTTTGATAATCCTTAACTACTATATCTCGTCTATTGATCTTTGTTTTTCTGTGAGTTTGGATGGCAAAGTCCCTAATAATAGTTTCTTTGTCTTCTGTCATTGGTTTTGGTTGGTGTTTATATCCTTCTTCTTCTTCTTCTTCTTCTTCTTCTTCTTCTTCTTCTTCTTCTTATTATTATTATTATTATTATTATTATTATTATTATTATTTGAATGTCCTTCTATTTCTCCTTTTTACGGATGATGACCTTATCCTCGTTTGTCCGTTAGTTACTGGAGCATAAAACACAGGATCTGCTTTATTTTTAACTGCATAACTACATCCGAAAATACACACACGTGATTACACATGCACACATACATGCACACATATACATTTTTCTATATTGTGAATGATACGAGGATCATTAAATAAGTTTCCAGACTTTTTGTCGTATGGGCATTTTTATTGATAGTACACACATGAAACTCTAGTCCCCTTCAAAGTAATCTACCCCACCTTCAATGCACTTGTTGTACCGTTACAACAGCTTCTGGAAGGCCTCATGGAAGTCCTCTTGTGTGAGCGTGTCAATGAACTTCGTCACAGCCTCTTTCATCTCCTCAATTGTCTCATAACGACAGCCTCTAAGCTTAGGGAATAAGCAAAAGTCACAGGGAGTAAGGTCTGGGCTATAGGGACGGTGAGAAACTGTCTTGATACCCATCTTGGTCAAATAGTCTGTGACAAGGATGGAGTTGTGGACTGGTGCATTGTGCTGGTGGAAATGCCACTGACCAGATTTGAAGTGTGTTGGCCTCTTCCGACGGAATCTCTTGCTGAACTCCCTAAAAGCCTCGACGTAGTAACCCTAACACTAACCCTTTGGCCAATCAACACTGGTGTATTGACTTCCTTACTCCTCCCACACCTCTCATCATCCCTCACAGACTCCCTGCATTCCTTGAATCTCTTATGCCACTCAAAAACTGATGCTGAATTCATGCAAGATGTTCCAAAAGTAGTTTGAAGCATTCCATACGTTTCTGTGGCATCATTTTTTCCAAGTTTAAAACACAATTTTATTGCATATCGTTCTTCTAAAGTGTCCTCACGTCTAGATTGCATTTTTGAAATTCACCAACAGTGACAATAAGCCTTTAGTAGGGTATATTTCAATTGCTGCTGTAGTTGTTCATTTGAATCTGAAATCATAAAAATAGGCCAGTCATCTCATAAGATGTATAGCAATAAGATATTGAATTTTCAAGAGTCTACGATGATTTAAATGCCTGTACAAAAAAAGTTTGGAAACTTGTTGAATACGCCACGTATATATATATATATATACAAATTTATATAAATGTAATAACTATTTTTGTTATTCTTATTTCACTCCATGTGAATTTTTCGCAACAGGTGGTCCTTCACTGGAGTCTAACTGCAAGTCTCCTCAGGTCTACAAGACCCAACTCAGTATTCTACCCTTCTGAATAATGCTGTTGTCTGTATGGTCTTGGTTCTTCAGATTTCCTTTTCTTCCATTCGTTTTACCATGTTTTTTTTAAAATCGTTCCGAGAGCACCAAATACAATTCTCCTTCACGTTGCTCAGCTTTTTAGTCGTCTGGCAAGACCCAAGTATTTGTCTCTCTTTTCGCTTTCTTTTATTTTCACTCTGTGGTCTGCCGGCAAAATCTACCAGGTGGCCAGTTCTATTCTTTCTTGTTAATGGTCACCAATGATATTATTATTATTTACTCCTTTAGAGTTTTTCTCATCAGTGTTAGCTGATGGTTTTTCGCTGGAGTTTGTGCATTATATATATATATATATACACTTCTGTGTGTGTGTGTGTGTGTGTATTTACAAACGTTTCTATGTTCATACAAAGAATAAATCTATATGCATATATTAATTCGAAAAATCAATGTGAACATAAAAACAAATGCATATGTACTTTATATATATATATATATATATATATATATGTGTGTGTGTGTGTGTGTGTGTGTGTGCGTGTGTGTGTGTGTGTGGTCTGTATGTATATATATGTGTGTGTATGTTCGTTTGTATATATATATATATATTTGTGTGTGTGTTTTATGTGATGATATCACACCTTAATCGACTTTATTTTTAACGGCTGACGGGAAATAATCTTCTCGTTTTCATGATTTTTTTTTGATTTTTTTTATTTTCTCTTTGAAACTTTCCTCGCTCTCACACGTCTCTGTTCACTTACCTCTTAAAAGAGAATCGACGAAGTGACACTCTTCGTCCTCAAAAAGGGACAAGTTTTTGATCATCTAAAATATGTTTGGACAAGTAAAGGACTCAGTTTACAATTGAACGAAGAGTAAAACGTAACGATGGTACAACGGCTTGGTTACTACATATTTATTAACATCAAGGGGGATTCACTTGACTTTCTCTTATACCCTGTTGCTGTAGAATACGTCAAATTAACCCATGCAGAGGGGTAAAACCCCTTATTCTAACAAAGCCACCTTTTGGCAGTGGGATCCTGACAGCTGAGTAGTCCTTGACCCGGTAACCGTAGTCGTCAAGTGACTTGCCACACTTCATATTGGCTGTAACTGGGCTAGACGGATGGTTGAAAATTAGATTAGTCAGATTATCATGTCAAGACCTAGCTCCTATATATTCCCGAGAATATTCTTCATATGTGACAAACAAGTCGCCAACCCTATTTTATCTTTAAAGTGCTAAAAGTCGGTGGATGAGGGTCGATTCTCATGAGATAGGAATGAAAAAAAACTATTTAACTCTGTGCAAACAAATAATTCATATTCTATTTTTATTGCAAACAAATTTTAAATTGAATTATTAGTATTAGATTGTAATATTTAAAATTGTTTGTAAACAAATGATTGCCCTGTCGGCTGGGACTATAGAATACACCGACTGCTTCTCTGCAGAGGGGTAAGTCCCTTCCCAAAGAGTGTCTGATATGACATTAAACGGTCTGATGGTGAGGCTCCAGTAATGATGGAACTTTAGGGAATGCAGAGTACACTTTCACTGACATTGCTCCCAGCTCCACTCTGGCCTGGAGAGGTAGTACATCATCGAGTCCTATCAATAGGTCAAATTGAACTAAACTGCGTACTTGTGCTAAACATGACTGTTTTAAATAGAACTGTTTTAGCATAAAAACTGTGAACTTATGCTCAAATGAATTGCTTGAAATAGAAATGTTTTTGCTATTGAAACTGTACTGATTCTAAACTGAATTGTTTAATACAGAACTGTTTTGACATTTAACTGTGTGTAAAAAAAAATTATGTATATATATATATACTCATGCTAAACTGAATTGGTTGAATTAGAACTGTTTGACTAAACTGAATAGCTTGAAATAGAAATATTTTTGACAATTAAACTGTGTACTTATGGTAAACTGAACTGTTTGAAATAGAACAGCTTATTTGTTTAAAAATGGATTTGGCATTAGATAACTTGCGAAGGTTGATATGTCATAAAAGCCAAACAAACAAATAAACAAAAAATAAAGAAATGATCTTTAACCTGTTTAAAAATAAAAGTAGCGATAAAAATAAAAGTACTGATAATCTATTCAATGAAGTCACTCACTCTCATAAGAATATATATATATAAAACAGAATTTAGCATTAAATAACTCTCAAGGGTTGATACGTCATAAAAAGACCCCCATTAAACTAAACTTGAATATCTCTTGTCATTCGTCCCTAGCAATTCCTGCTTTAGCAAGTTCTCTAGTGTCTGCCTATAAATGAATGTATTTGTCGCTGGTCAGCCAACACTGGTCTTTTCATGCGTAAGAGTTCATATTCGAATGAAACTCAAACAATTATATCTATCTACCTGTTACACACACAATATATATATATATATATATATATATATATATATATATATATATATATATATATATATATATATATATATATATATGAACATTTACACAGAAGTTTCGTCGGTCTACTGCTTGACGAGGGCGGGGGAAAGGTCATTTACTTATTCATTACTACCCTACCTTTTTACCCCACTTTTTTTTTCTTTTTTTCAATTTCTTTCTTTCATAATACTGAATACTCGACACTAGTATGGCAGTCAACAAATAATTCTACCCTTGTTCTAAAATAGACTTTCACGTTCCAATAGTATTAGTTTTTTTGACCAGGTTCAAATTTTCATCTGGTTTTACAGTAAAATTGTCTTTGCATTTAAGACACAGGTAGTAAACACCAGCGATTTAATAAGGAAAAAAAATTTTAAAAAATCATTCATGCATTTTAAATGACGATATAGTAAAAGGATAATATATAACTAAACAGTTTTTTGACTCTTGTCTTGGAGTGGGCATGCTTACTCTTTTCTAAGTTGGTTTAACATGGTCTGTCTCGTACAATTTTTGAAATTTTTATGAACATTTATACATTTATTTGGGAAGGCTCATTTACTTATTCGTTACTACCCTACCTTTTTTTCCCCTTTTTTTCTTTTTTTTTCCCTTTCTTTCTTTCATTATACTGAATATTCGATACTAGTATGGCAGTCAACAAATCATTCTACCATATGTGTGTGTGTGTGTGTGTGTGTGAAAGTGTGTGTGCGAGTATTTATACATATCTCGTACTGGTCACTATTATATGCATGCTTTTATTTTTGCAATATCTTCAGAAATAAATGTGAAATAACCAACTTGATATAAAGAGAATTTTTCAGTTAATTGTACATAGAAGGTTACTTCCCAATTTTTACAACTTACATGCAGTAATTTCCTATAGGAAAAAGCTAAAACAAATTGGACTATAACAAAAACATACAATTAATTATTAAGGAAGAATCCTAAAAAAATAATTGTACCCACTTAGGCAGTGATAGCTGCCTTCAACCGTTTTATCTATTAATCTCTTGCACGTCTATACCGTTATTTTCTCCGTGGTGTAATGGTCATCGTCGTAGGAAATGGACACGGTTATACGAGTTCAAATTCTGGACGACACTGATTGCATTTCACATAGCACTAATACCCTTGGGAAAGGTATGAATCCAATTATTCTCCCTCCAGCTATGGGTAAATAGTAGGGCAGACTGGGTTCTTCAGCCTTGGTGAGGCAACTAGTCTAGGAGAAGGAAAACTCTGAATTCAAACCTGTTAAACTCCGCTTAAAAATTGACCTTGTGTCATATCCTACCCGAGCGAAAGGGTTGGTAAATATGTATACCGTTATTTTCTCCAACTTATTATCTTGCAATTTGTTTAAGGTTTTAAACATTTTCAGTGTTCTTTTCTACAATGGCAGTTTCAGCTGAATCCATATAATTTCGATAGGATTAAGATCAGGACTCATTGTTGCCCACTTTGAAACAGACCATTTTTTTTCATTCGTTCCTCTGTATTTTCTGATGAGTGTTTTGGATCGTTTTATTACACGGGACTGCACATTTTGCTCTGAAATATATTGTTAATTGTAAGTGATTACGATTCCTGATACACAGGACGGGAAGCATAATTAGGAATATTTGAGTATAATAATAAACGACTCTATTATAAAACAATTAGAAAAAAAAAAAACAACAATACCAGAAGATTGATATAAAACTGAACTCAATATGGCTGCCATCTTTTAAATTATTGTATCAACACAACTTCGAAACGATTTGCATGCCTTCAAGATAAATTCTTCAGACATTTTATTTCATTCCTCCTCAATAGCAGTTTTAAGTAAACCAATAGTTCGATGGGAAGTTGTATTTGGTTTCTTTCTTAAACGCCCCATATTGTATAATCAAGGGGCTAAGGTCTGGGTTTAAATCTTGTTTAATTACTGTTCTCGCATTGGACTTTCAATTCATTAGCGGGTTTTATTATTGACTTTGTAGGGTCATTCTTAATCCCCGCTGCGAGAGCAGTTAAAAAGCCTTCTTTTTGTTTTCTGCTCAATCTCCCACTTCCCCTTTTCCTTATAAAAACATTTTTTTCTGCAATTTTTTTCTTTGCTTTGTATACGATAGAAAAAGAAACTTTGGCTTGGTTTCGGCGATAGGCAAATCATAGATTCTTTGTCGTTTCTTTTTTGCTCACTCATATTTGGCTGAATTTTATTTAAAAAATGTTTGAATTATAGAGCTGATATCGGAAATTTAGCTTTTTCGAGTTTTTTTTCTCCCAAAAATCGGTATAATCAACGAGAAAAACGCTTGAAAAATTATTGTATGTTTTGCTTCTGCACTACGTATCTAATCAAAACCTACTGTACCAGATGTTTCAAAGCAATCCCTCCACCATGATTAACTGTTTGTAAGGTGTACTTTTCCTTATAAGCTTTTCTATAAAGATATTGTTTGTGAACATTGGTAATAAGCAAAACTTTTATTACGTCTGTATACAGAGCACTTTCCAAAAAGGATTTTTGTTCATTCCGATACTCATTTGCAAAGATATGCCATTGATTATTAAGTCTTTTCTCAGTAATTGGGTTTTATTTGGTTTTCCCCTATAAAGATCTAATTGATTTCATGTGTGCCGTATGGTATGTGATGTAACAATTACTGTAAAATATTTTAGTAGAAAATTGCTTTCTAGCTAAACTTTTTGTTCGTATTTGCGGGTTTTCTATTTGTTAAGGTCAAAGTGAGAAGATCTTGTTTTGCGTTAACGTATCAAATCCTGCCATAATAATATCGAAAAGTTTGTTTCAGAAACAGCTGTAAGCAAAATTTATTAAGAGAAGCAATTAGGTAGATATCAGCTGATATTTAGCAATGACGTGCCCCCAAAAGGTTTTAGGAATACGAGTGATTAAAGCATTCGCTAAAGATTAATTTGAAGAAAATATATAAGAAAGAGATTTGAAAAGAACAAGCAGACTGAGGGTTGAACCCAGATCAGGTAGACGACAGACGGCGACGAGGCCTCGATCGAGTTGGTTGTCGGTCGCAGCCGACAGCGCGCGTGCACGCAAAGCTACCCGTTCGAGACAAATTATAACTTTGTGTCTGTCTATATTTTCGTCTCGCACAGTTAATAGTCCCTGTCAATTTAAATCTGTTGTCGCATTTCATCACCCAATCTCTCTCTCTTTTCGGCGAAAACTATGAAAAAGGTAGTAGCTATAAACTTTCGTATCCTGAAACCAACGGAATTTGAATTGTGTTGTGTTACAACTTTCGATTTGCCACTGTTAACTGGTTACTCTAGATTGATCCAGGTCCTTTTTCAGGGGGGTTGGGAAGTTTACGTTGTATTTTCCACTGTTTCCATATACTTTTGGAGGTTAAATCACATTGATTTAACTCTTACTCTCTGTTGGGTATCACCCACTTTTTTCTACACAATGAACTAGTCCATCTGCTATATATAGCAGTAGTTACTAATACCAGGGCAGATTAAAAGGTGAAGAGCAGCTTCTTATAGGAATAGTATTAGAGAGTTGGAGATTGGAGATCGCACTAGATCACCTAACTAGCTACCGTAATAACAGAAGCCAATAGTATCGTTGGACTATATCTTTATTCTCTATTCACTAATCCTATGTACTTGTCTACTAATAGTCTCTCTATTGTATATACTTTTTCCTGAGAATATATCTCTATTTCCTCTCATATCGTGGTTTGTCCTTTATTTAATATTACAAGCTTTCACTAATCCTATGTTCTTGTCTACTAATAGTCTCTCTGTTGTATATACTTTTTCCTGAGAATATATCTCTATTTCCTCTCATATCGTGGTTTGACCTTTATTTAATATTACAAGCGTGCACTAATCCTATGTTCTTGTCTACTTATAGTCTATCTATTGTATATACTTTTTCCTGAGAATATATCTCTATTTCCTCTCATAACGTGGTTTGTCTTTTATTTAATATTACAAGCATTCACTCACCAGAACGCAACACTCTCATATCTCCAATGAGGTTCTTGATAGTTCCGTACCCAATAAACCTCTTAATAACAATACTCTCCGTAGAACCTGAGATAGTGTTATATGGAGACATTTGCCTTGCGGTTAGAGCGTTCGTAAAAGGTCCGGAAGACTGTTGTTCAATCCCAGGTCGAGTCATACCAAAGACTAAAAAAAGAAAAAAAAAATGGTACTTGATGGCTCCTTGCTAAACACTCAGCGTTTTAAGGTATGGATCAAGGGTAAAGTGGAGTATTCCAGAGAAAGGAGTAGCGCTCTTCCCTACACTTCGGTGTAGTAGGTATTGAAAAGGGATAATAGCATATTTTATGTTCTTTGTATGTCCTTTAACTTCATCATTGTAACAAAGGAATAACACATGGTAATCTAAAACATTATTATCATCATTCATTGGTTAATTCCTGTCATGTGGGCATTGACAGTTTTGCAAGGGGGATTTTGATTCACCACCGGTGACTCGAAATGGTTTTTACTCGTTCTTTTTTTTCTTTTTCTTTTTCAAGAGTGTCAATACCAGTATCGCACTAATCTTTCAGGTTTTCAAATTTTTTCCCACCCCGTATTTTTGGTAAAAACTTGTTTTGTCATTCGCTGTTCTTTAGGAACAATTAGTTGTCAATAAACCGAAGCTTTTTTCCCCTGGATTCATCTTTTTTCAAGAGATTGTCTACATTAAATACTAAAATTTCTTGGGTGCCAATAACCGTAATCCGGCCTCCTATCTATCTATCTATCTATCTATCTATCTATCTATCTCTTTCTTTTATATATATATATATATATATATTGAGAGAGAGAGAGAGAGAGAGAGAGAGAGAAAGCGTGAGAGAGACAATATATATATATATATATATATTGCCTCTCTCACGCTTTCTCTCTCTCTCTCTCTCTCTCTCTCAATATATATATATATACATTAAAAAAGAGAATCATAATTATTAATATATATACACACAAATACATATAAATATATATATGTATATATTTGTGAGTGTATATATATTGCCTCTCTCATGTTCTTTCCTTCTTTCTCTCTCTCTCTCTGTTTCTCTCTCTCTCTCTCTCTATATATATATATATATATATATATATATGTATATATACATTAAAAGGGAGTATCAAAATCATGCATTTGTATATATACACCAATACATATATATATATATATGCATATATATCTATAAACATATATGTGTGTGTTTGTATATATATATATATATATATATATATATATATATATCACCAATCTTTTTCTTACAACTACCGTTTTTTCCTCTGTTAACATATTTATTTACACAATATCAGTTTACATTGTTTTATTGTGTCATTTATATTACTTTGTTATCCTGTTATTCATATTAGTTTTGCTTGTTGTTTTTTTTCCTTTCCATTTCTCTCTGCTCCCCATCGCCGTATTTCTATCTTCTTATCAGCTATTTCTTCCGTTTTCTCCTTATTTCCTACTTTCTAATTCTTTCTCTTTTTTTTTTTTTTTTCTTTTTCTTCTTCTTTTGGATTCGAAATCTTTCTCGATGAACCAAATAGAACAGAGAAGTTCAAAACAATAATCGTATGGAATCAGATGATATTATTTTAAATACAAACGCTGATTTACTGATTAACAGGCCACCTCTTACACCATATATAAATTTTCCCTTCGGTTTTTGTATTTTTTAAACATCCATAGTTGATTTAACATCACTAATATCATCCCCTCCCAGTCCTGATGATGGCTCATTAGAACCGAAAAATTATAGTGTCAACTTTGTTTCTCAATAAATCTCTCCTTCAACTTGAATTACATTTTTCTCTTCATATTGTCGGATTACACTTCATTATTTGCTCCCCCCCATATATACACACACACACACACACACACACACACATATATATATATATATATATATATATATATATATATATATATATATATATATATATATATACCTTAAAAAATTACAAAATTCGATCACATTAGGATTATAAATTTATTTCCATCCTGCAAAGAACATTGATATGAATCAATAACTCCAAAAAATCTCACAGGAATTCTTTAGATCCAACATGGAGATAATTTTGGGGGAATTATTGATTCAATTCAATGCTCTTACCAGGATGGAAATAAATTTATGATTCTAATGTGACCGAATTTTGTATTTTTTAAGGAATATTTGCTCTCTGAAGTCATTTTCATTGAGCCCTTTACCAGGAATATTAAAATATTCTTATTTTGAATAATTTAATTGTCCAGACGAAATTGTTCCCTACTCCGAATTTACTTGCAAAAGAATACATATATATATATATATATATATATATATATATATATGTGTGTGTGTGTGTGTGTGTGTGTGTGTGTGTGTGTGTGTGTGTGTGTGTGATGGTATTCACTCCAGTAAATCAGGAGTTGAAAATTCCAATCAGGGGCAATAAATATTCAAAAACAGAATATTGAATTTAAAAAAAAACCTGGTAAAGAGCTCAATGTAAATAAAATCCACCGAGCAAATACTTTTCTTTACAAAAATAAGCCCCAACAATCAGTCACATTAAGATTATACATTTATTTCTATCTTGTTAAATCAATGCTCTAAAAAATGACAGGATTTCTTCAGATCAAACAAGAAATGGATTAAAATGTTCTTTTTACATTTACAACAAGACTAAAAAAACCCTTATTTCTTCTATATAAAAAAGCAAGCCTAAACCTTCAAGTAACTATGAGTATCAGATTATTATGGCATATAAAACAACATCTGGTTTCATCATACTTCAAATTTAACAAATGTGCTAATTTTTTGAGTATTGATTTATCTAAATGCTTTTAACAGGGTGGAAATAAATTTATTATCTTAATGTCACCGATTGTTGCTTTTTTTAAATAGTTAATTTTTATAATAGTTAGGAACGACATCAAAGCCTGAATGATCAACCATAAAAGCCGTCTCAGTCGCATGTACTTCATAACAATGTTGTATATATATATATATATATATATATATATATATATATATGTGTGTGTGTGTGTGTGTGTGTGTGTGTGTGTGTGTGTGTGTGTGTGTTTTCTTTTGTCCTGGCATTATGTTATTGGTTGATTATTTTCAACAAGTAGTACGAATGTTTTAATCTTTTCTTTCTTTTATGTAATTTTTTTATCAGTTTGTGTAATACTTTTTTATTTGCCAATTGTATTATCTGTTTTTTTCACAACATCAGAATTATAGAAAAAGTATTAGAAATACGAGGATCATTAAATAAGTTTCCAGACTTTTTTTTAGTATGGGCACATTTATTGATAGTACACACATGGAACTCTAGTCTCCTTCGAAATACTCTCCTCTGGCTGCAATGCACTTGTTGTACCGTTCCAACAACTTCTTCAAGGCCCCATTGAAGTCCTCTTGTGGGAGCTTATCAGTGACCTTCGTCACAGCCTCTTTCATCTCCTCAATTGTCTCATAACGACAGCCTCTGAGCTTAGGGAATAACCAAAAGCACAAGGAGCAAGGGCTGGACTATAGGGAGGGTGACGAACTGTCTTGATGCTCATCTTGGTCAAATAGTCTGTGACAAGGATGGAGTTGTGGACTGGTGCATTGTGCTGGTGGAAATGTCACTGACCCGATTTGAAGAGTGCTGGCCTCTTCCGACGGAATCTCTTGCTGAACTCCCTTAAAACCTCAACATAGTAACCCTACCCCTAACCCTTTTGGCCAATCAACTCTGGTGTATTGACTTCCTTACTCTTCCCACTCCTCTCATCATCCCTCACAACTCCCTGTCTTCCTTGAATCTCTTATGCCACTCAAAAACTGAGCCTCGATTCATGCAAGATGGTCGAGAAGCAGTCTGAAGCATTCCATATGTTTCTGTGGCATCATTCTTTCCAAGTTTAAAACACAATTTTATTGCATATCGTTCTTCCTCACGTCCAGATCGCATTTTTGAAATTCACCAGCTGTGACTATCAGCCTTTAGTAGGGTGTATTCCAATTTCTGCTGTAGTTGTTCCTTTGAACCTGAAATCATAAAAATAGGTCAGTCATCTCATAAGATGTATAGCAATAAGATACTGAATTTTCAAGAGTCTCCGACAATTTTAAATATCTGTACAAAAAAGTCTGGAAACTTATTCAATGCACCACTAAAATGAATATATATATATATATATATATATATATATATATATATATATATATATACTCTAAACATGTAATATATGTTAGGTAATTTATTGACCCTTGCTACATAAGCCAGTACAATCTATCCCGGATTATTTGGGGAAGATTAGTCACCGCCAAGCAACTATCCTATTCTCTTGAGAAGTCCCATCGGGGATAATTTTTCGTAATGGTAACCTACAAATCTAACAAAGTTATGTTGTAAAAAGATGAAGAATTGTATATAATTTCGGCCCAACATTTTAACTTTATTAAGTAAAAAAAAAAGACACATTTTGACATGTTTGATAATCCACACTACATCGTCCATGAATTATGAAAATATGTCCTGCTTTTAAGTGGCTTTTTATTTTTTATTTTCTTAAAATAAAAAGAATAATGATATGCCCGAAAGGCCGCTTATTTTCTTCTATTTTCAATGTTAGAATAAAGAAATAAAAATATGCCAATTCTGACAATTTAAAAAAAATAACAATAAAGCACGTTGAAATGACAGCTGTCATAAAACAATCAAAAATATTTTTTCTTTTTGTTTTTTAATGTTGTTACTTTAAATTAAATGTCCCTAATGTTATTTTGTGAAAAAACAAAGTACAAAGTTGGAAATTTTTAAGTAGAATCTAATAGTTAGGAACGACATCAAAGCCTAAATGATCAACCATAAAAGCCATCTCAGTCGCATGGACTTCATAACAAAGTTGTATTTGGTGGAATAAGACACAAGGCTACAAATATAGAGCGTTCAATGGATATTGAAATTATATTATTAACTGATTACAAAACTGGATTTTTTTTTTTACAATTGCACTGCGATGGGTGAGTGCAGAACTGATTATCTATTTATCTATTTGTCTATCTCATTGGTTCATTTTAAGCTTCTTTCTTTCTTTCTTTCTCTCTTTCTCATACGTTTTTTGTTTTTCTTTCCTTTTCATCCTCTCCCTTTCTTTCTTTCTGTCTTTCTTTCTTTCTTTTTGTACGGTTGCTTCCTCTATCTACTTCCATATCTATCTATCTATCTATCTATCTATCTTTCTTTCTTTCTTTCTTTCTCATATGTTTTTTCTTTCCTTTTCTTTCTTTCTTTCTGTACGGTTGCTTCCTCTGTTTACTTCCATATCTATCTATTTTAATCCATTTCTTTCTTTCTTTCTTTCTTTCTTTCTTTCTTTCTTTATTTATTTATTTATTTATTCTCATATGTTTTTCGTTTTTTCTTTCCCTTTCTTTCTTTCTTTCTGTACGGTTGCTTCCTCTATTTACTTCCATATCTATCTATCTATCTATTTATATATCTATCTATCTATTTCAATCCATTTCTTTCTTTCTTTCTTTCTTTCTTTTTCTGTATCTTTCTCATATGTTTTTGCCTTTCCTTTCTTTCTTTCTTTCTTTCTTTCTTTCTTTTTCTGTTTCTTTCTCATATGTTTTTGCCTTTCCTTTCTTTCTTTCTTTCTTTCTTTCTCATATGTTTTTTGTTTTTTCTTTCCTTTTCCTTCTTTCTTTCTTTCTTTCTTTCTTTCTTTCTTTCTTTCTTTCTTTCTTTCTTTCTGTACGGTTGCTTCCTCTATTTCCTTCCATATCTATCTATCTATCTATCTATCTATCTATCTATCTATCTATCTATCTATCTATCTATCTTCATCCATTTCTTTCTTTTTTAAAATTTTGTTTACTCCATATATGTCCATATAATCTATCTATCTATCTCTCTCTCTCTCTCTCTCTCTCTCTCTCTCTATCTATCTATCTATCTACACCTTTTCATAACTGCTCCTATCTATGTAACTGTTTCAATCTCTTCGTATCTATTGACTTATATATCTGAGGATGTTTTGTATCCGTCAATGCTTATCTTTCTAGATGCTTTATTCGTTGGCAATTCTTATTCTTGCTGAGCTTGATGACCTCTGCACTAACGTCCGACGTCTGGGTCTAGATCAAGATCTGCTTTCAAACGGACAATTTAAAGCCACGGATCGCAAGAGATTATCGCTCTTTAATCTCCTTAATCTAGTAGCCTGCACATATGTGTAAAATCCTCAATACACAAAGAAAATAAATATCTTCTATGTATGGCTTACCTTGAAAAAAAACTATTCCTGAAACATGATGTCTAAACACAAACTTTTATATATATATATGTGTGTGTGTGTGTGTGTGTGTGTGTGTGTGTGGATGAATGAATGAAAGAAAAGTTCTGGGTGCGACTACGAAAAAATATAGAGCTATAAAACGCACATGTCATTCCTTGTGCGAATCATACAACAACACCCCCACCACACACACACACACACATATATATATATATATATATATATATATATATATATATATATATATATCCGTCTTAACATCAATGATTCGTGGTCTTTTATTTCAGACACAAAAGAAGCTACCCTGTACCAAACTGTAAGAATTCTTTGAAGACTGTTCTTCAGACGTCCACCTCACCAAGTTACACAGCAACAATATCTGTAAATGTTGTTATTGTATCTATATAGCTTTTTGTGCATCGTTGCGCAGAGGAAAGCTAACGAGAGGGACCAGTTCAAAATAAAAGTCTTTGTACTGAAAAAACACAGAAAATTTATTTGGGTTGGACAGATTTCAGAAACTTAATCTCTGGGATTAACCAATTAATACGTTTTGCCAAAAATTAGAATGTATTACGACCGAAACAGAAAAAAATTAAGATTGAACTAAAAGGTAGTTTCCCAGAAGTATTTTCAGCTGGTCTTGGTAAAGGTACATAAATTAAGGCAAAATTTGAACTGAAGGAAAATACACGCTCCATTTTTAGAAAGAAGCGAAACGTACCGTTCGCTGCGACCGAAGAAATAAATAAGGAGCTCGACCGATTAGTGAATATGGGCATATTATCGAAAGTGGAATGCAGCGAATGGGCTTCTCTAACGGTATATATAAGAAAAAAATCTAAGGAAATCCGGGTATGCACAGATTTTTCTACTGGATTGAATGCTGCACTCAAGGATGACCACTATCCACTCCCCAGCCCTGAAGAGGTTTTTAATAAATTAAATGGAGGAAAAGTCTTTTCAAAAATTGACTTAAGCGATGCCTACCTCCAGGTTCCAGTAGAAAAAATAGCTCTAAACTACTCTGTATTTACACACTGAGAAAAAGAGCTAATAGACACCATTTTCGACATGTTTGATTTAGATCTTTCCCAATCAACACCTGAAATACGTCGGTCAGGGAGAAAAAGGAAATTCACCGACCCGTTGATGATCGACCTAAAAAGAAAAAAATATTAACAGCACTTTTACGAAGTAAAAGGCTCTTGGGAGGGGTGTTGTTGGAGCCTTACCCATCTCACCATAATGGACTCTTCTCACCGTTATTAGCACTGAAAGATTTCGCTACCAGACGGGGAGATCAATATCGGTCTGCACCTCTCCAGTTGCCGGGTAGCACTTCGGCAGGCCGTGTTATCTGCGGCACTGATCTGGCCGATTGTGTCTCAGTACCTGGAGATTTCCTTTAGTCTCAGGAGGCCTTCCCCCCCCAGGCTTTTACCCCCTTCGGGGGGTTCCTCGCCCGGCACCTGAGGCGCCCCTAATAAGGGAAATACCGACGGGGCCGTAGGCATTTTTGGGATTGCCGGGCACATGTGGGCTCCAGCCCTGCGCCCGGACCCACGTAAAGAAAGGCCTTGTGCCACACTTGCCAGTTAGGTGGCCCGAGCAACTAATACTGCAGATCAATATCGGTGTTATCTGAACAGGACGAGACTTCTTACTTTTCTATGTAACTTTATCTTTCTTGTGTAATATCTGTTATCTAATATCCGTGTTTGTGTTTTCATTAGTGATCCTTTCCGGGGCCACAACATATATATATATATGTAAGTGGGCTGACTGTTGTTGTGGGTGATCTGAAGGCTCTTTTTTAATAGCTGCTACACTGCAGTGTAAGGGAGGGTGCTACACTTTTCCTTGAATTGCCCCCCTTACCCTTGATCTGTCCCTTAAATTTCTGAACGTTAATCTAGGAGGTATCAAGTACCTCTGTTGTGTCATTGGTATGATGACACGACCTGCGATTAAAACCCAGTGTCTGAGCCATTGATGAACAATCCAACCACTATGCCAATTGGGTGATATATATATATATATATATATATATATATATATATATATATATATATATATATATATATACGAGGCTCCTAAGATAAGTTTCTATACGTTTCTGTGGCATCATTTTTTCCAAGTTTAAAACAGAATTTTTTTGCATATCGTTCTTCTAAAGTGTCCTCACGTCCAGATTGAATTTTTGAAATTCACCAGCTGTGACAATCAAGCTTTAGTAGGGTGTATTTCAATTGCTGCTGTAGCTGTTTATTTGAACCAGAAATCATAAAAATTGGTCAGTCATCTCATAAGATGTATAGCAATAACATACTGCATTTTTAAAAGTGTGACAAGTGTGACAAACGTCTGTACAAAAAATGTCTGGAAACTTATTGAATTCACCACGTATATATAAAGTAACGCTGAAAGCATGAACTTCCCTGATTCTCAATATCCGTACCATCCACGATTCTTTGCAGGTCTACTACGCTGCATCCTACGTCTTCACAAAGCTGATGTAAGTTAGTCCTTGTTAGTCGGTCAATACTCTACGTCTGTGCACAGGGGTCGACAAGAGAACGTCACTCATGAGTTCCTTATTGATTCTTCAGCGTTGCCTCGCATGTCTTGTTCGTCGTAAATCGAACGATTAGTGAGATGACAGGTCAGTGGCCGTACAGCTGCTGTTTTGTGGGCAGTTGCTTTCTGGATTTTTCCAAGACAGCACGCAGCATTCTTGCATAGTTCTCATCTAGTTTTTTTTTTCTCTTTGCAGTTTGTTAGCGTCCATGAGGTGCATCCATATTGTAGTATATACACAGTATATACAACTTGAAAGAAGTGCTGTTTTATCTTATCGAAGAAATGTTGCTGCTGATCTATCTGAACTGTTCCACTTCTAATAGTATCTTGCAAATTTAATTTTGTTTAAAATGCATGTGTTCTGTTTTATTTGGATTCGTGTAGTGGTCAATATTTCCAGCCAATGCAGAAAGGATTCCGCTTTAGTAGGTGTATCTTCTAGACCTGCAGTGTTATCTGCGTTGTCGGCATGAACCAAATATATATATATATATAAATATATATATATATATATATATATATAACATTTAGTTTTTGTGGTAGTGGTGGCTGTTTGTTAAAGAGAGGATATTGTGTTGAGTTACAAAAACGTAGGAAGGTAATAAGATTAAAAAAACAAGTGACATTTGACACTTCCTATGTCAGTCAAAAAGGTAGAGTAGGTGAGGGGATATACGTAAAAATAAAAAATAAAAATTCCAAAAAATATACAAATTGAAAAAAGCTGGAGACATATAGGGTAAACCGGGACATCAGCAGAATCTCATTTTAAAGAAATCTTCTCTCCGAATATATTTACAATCATTGCTCCCTATAAAAGACCCCCCCCCAAAAAAAAACAAACAAACAAAAAAAAAACAACCAAAAAAAAAAAAACAACTAATAAAAAACAACGTGGCTATAATGAATATATAGCACACATTTTCTAACTCCAAAAGGTTTTCTCATTTTCTCTATACATTAATCTTTATATATATATATATATATATATATATATATAGATAGATAGATAGATAGATAGAGAGAGAGAGAGAGACTGATTTAATTGAACATTAACTTACAAGGCAAAGGTGATTTTGAATTCGGCTTGTTAAGCTCCAAACGGCAGAGAAAAAGTAAGAGAGAGAGAGAGAGAGAGAGAGAGAGAGAGTGGGCGAGAGAAAATGAAAGAAACAGAGAGAGAGAGAGAGAGAGAGACTGAAAGAAAGAGAGATAGAGAAAGTCAGAGAAATTGTAGAGAGAGTGAGAGAAATTGTGAGAGAGAGAAAGAGAGAGTGAGAGCAAGAGAGAAAGAGAGATAGAAAACGAGGGAGAGAAAATGAGAGAGAGAGAGCGAGAGAGAGAGTGAAAGAAAGACGGATAGAGAAAGTGAGAGAAAGTGTAGAGAGAGTGAGAGAAATTGTGAGAGAGAGAAAGAGAGAGTGAGAGCAAGAGAGAAAGAGAGATAGAAAACGAGGGAGAGAAAATGAGAGAGAGAGAGGGAGAGAGAGTGCAACTTTTCGCTTATTATATTTCTACTCATTACAGGTTCATACTTTCAGATTTAAGTTTCTGGAAATACAGCCGGCAGCAATCTGCTTTAAAAGATAAATTTTCAAGGCGGTTTACTAATTTTTAGATGGAAAGAAGATTGGTTTAGTTTACCAAGTTACGTCTTTTCATTTAATATTGAAGCAGTATCAATCTATCCTCTGTTTCAATTAATTATCTTCAAGCATACAATAAACTGAAAGAACATTTCCCAGGATATAAAACTGATTACATTTTATGCCTCGCTCAATAGAGAGAAATTAGGTTTGGTTTGGTTTGGTTTTATAGCATATCAACCATTGTTGGTTATTTAATACCAGATTCATTTTCATACTTTTTCAGTTCTCTTTCTAACTATTTAGTTTAACATAAGTATACTGTTTAGTTCTAATGTATCTATAGATAGGATCTTACCAGGTACCAAAACCCGGGGGCAGAATAGACCTGGGAGCGATGCAATAAATAGGTACTCCACATTCCCGTAAGCTCCAGCATTACTGGAGCCTCACCATCAGATTGTTTAGTGACATATCCAGGACACTCGCTGGGGGAAGTCTTACCCCTTTGCAGAAATGCAGTCGGTGTATTCTACAGCCCCAGAGAAATTAGGTAATCTGTAAAGTTTCCAAGAAAAAATCAGTGTATTCTGCTTGTTGGTTGGTTAGTTGGTTGATGGCACGTCAACCCGTCTGCCTATTTTTCATGCTTAGAGGTTCGGAAATAATGTAAGTTGTATATCGATAATTACACTTTGGTAGATTCTAGATTTAACGATGTGTGAACGTCGTCGGGGATCGTGTTGAGGTATTTTTTTTTTTGTTTCTTTCAAAAAGAACAACGGCTGTCCTGTTTATGGCCCTAAACAATCTGCAGGTGAGGTTCCTGCCTTTGAGATTCGGGAATGTAGAGTATCCCCTCATCGCCACTGATCCCAGGTCCACTCTGAGTCGGAGTGGTAGATCCTGATAGTTTCCTATCTATGGCTCTCATAGAACTGTTTAACATTTGTGAGTCAACAAATGACTTGCATTAAGTTGAATTGTTAGAAATAGAACTGTTTGACCATATAACTGTAGTTGCTTACAAATCAGATATAATTAGTATATGAATAAACAGGATTTGGCGTAAAATAACCTTCTAATGTTGATATAACAAAAAATCCAACCAAACCAAATCAAAAAGAACAGAATGTTTTTGTTTATTTCTTTAATGGCATGTCAAACTTTTAGGGATATTTAATCCAAAAGCTATGATTTCAGAAGGACTGTATAGCCGGAGAGTAAGAGGATTCATTCCTTTCCCAAGGGTATTACACCAAATGTGTACGTAATAGTAGTAATTAACTAAGTGTTTTGCTTAGATGTAGCACAAGGCCGAATGAATGGAGCACCTAATGAGACTCGAACTCTATCTTGGAGGTTTGCTCGTTAAGCTTGCTAACCATTGCACAACCCGAAGTGCCCAGAGAACATAATTATATGACTGGAATCGAACTTGCTTTCTACGGTGTCGCATCCAGCAAGTTTGTTCCAACGCCACTATAACTTTATAAATAAACACTCTCATGTAGATACATTAAGAAACCAGAGAACAGATTGATTGGTTGGTTGGTTGGTTGGTTTTGCAGCATGTCAACCCTGCCAAAACCAGTTTTTGGCGTAAAAAACAATGATATAATTTCAAAAAACAAACAATAATCATCGTCTTTCATTGGAATCATTTTGAGATGAAGCTTCTTAATCTGAGAATTAGTTTTTTTTTTTATTTATTGCGGACTTTTTGTCCTCATCTTGGTAGGTTTTTTTTGTGTTGTTTCTTCTTTCACTACGTTTCGGCCAAATTTCACCTCTGACCTTCTGCAGGGGATTTCCCGCGACCTCGGATAGGAATGCTGAGTCTTGTAACCATATCCCCAGTAATTACTGCCTTCCATAGTTGTTGTCTATCGCACCACGTTTAAAAAAATTAATTCTCAAATAATAATCATATTTAAATAATAATGATTTCCATTAACTGTTGATAAAATTAATCATCTCTTTGCCCAGAGTAACGTAGTTTCAAGTATTCCTATCGAATACTAATAATTTATGTACAATTATTTGGTTTAGTCTACCTATTCCTATTTCATGATGATATTCGTTTGCTCACAGTTATATGGTTTCAAGTATTCCAATCAAATACTAATAATTTATCATTAAAAACTGATGGTTGGATGGGTGGTTGGTTCATTTTGTAGCATGTAATATTCTGGATAATCAAATGAAGAAATTGGGTATCTCAGGTGGTGTAACGGGTAGTCAACTACATTAAAAGACCATTGTTGTAAGTTCGACTCGCATTGGGTGCTCCATAATTCTGGCCTTATGCCATAACTAACCTCCGCTCTAGAAGTAGCTATTCAATGTCCAGGTCAGTTTTTTTTTTTTTCAATCAAATATGATTTCAAGAAATTAATTTTAATCTTTAGTAAACCCGTACAGATTCAAGTTAGGGAAAAGAAAAATTGAGCAATTATATTCTTTCAATATATATATATATATATATATATATATATATATATATATAAAGTTGGCGACCGTAGTCGAGGGCGACCAGAAGGCTTCCTTTTCAATAGCTTCTACACCGAGGTGTTGGGGAGGGCGCTACTCCTTTTCCTGGATTGCCCCACTTTACCCTTGATACGTACCTTATATCGCTGAGTGTTAAGCAAGGAGGTATCAAGTACCATTTTTAAAGTTTATGGTATAACTCGACCTGGGATTGAACCCAGGTCTCCCGGACCATTGGCGAACGCTCTACCCACTAGGCCAATGAGCCGGTTTCTCTCTCTTTCTCTCTCTCTCTCTCTCTCTCTCTCTCTCTATATATATATATATATATATATATATATATATATATATGAGTCAGTTTCTCTCTCTATATATATATATATATATACATATATATATATATAATTTAATTTCAAGAAAAAGCCAATATTTGGTCACATTAGGATAATAAAGTTATTTCCATCCTGTTAAGAACATTGATATTAATCAAAGACTCTGACAATAATTTTCAACAGGACTTCATCAGATCCAACAAGAAAATAGATAAGTTTTTGATTCATATCAATGCTCTTAACAGAACGAAAATACATTTATCCTCTTTACCAACCCCTCTGCTCGGGCAGGATATGACACAAGGTCAATTTTTTAAGCGGAGTTTAACAGGTTTGAATTCAGAGTTTTCCTTCTCCTAGACTAGTTGCCTAACCAAGGCTGAAAAACCTAGTCTGTCCTACTATTTATTCATAGCTGGAGGGAGAATAATTGGATTCATACCTTTTCCAAGGGTATTAGTGCTATGTGAAATGCAATCAGCCTCGTCCAGGATTTGAACTCGTGTCGCCGTGTTCATTTCCTACGACGATAACAATTACACCACGGGCACCTCCAATACATTTATTATCCTAATGTGTCCTGATGGATTTGTTCCCTACTTCGGATATACTGGATTGAAGAATACCTATATATATATATATATTCTCTTGGATGCTGGTAATTTTAAGCACAACAATGGTTTCAAATAAACATTCTTACAAATAATTTGCTCATAATGATTAGCACGTAATTTGGGGATTTTTCCGGGCCGTGATGTCTAACGAGCTTGACTGCGGAATCGAAGTAAGCGTGTTCGAACTCCAGTTGAGCCATTACTTTGACTTTCAAACTAAAACCCTTTGGAAAGGTGAGAAACCCCTTTTCCACCAAGCTATGGGTTAAAAAGCACTTCTACTGTTCTTCTACGAGGATGGACTTGGTGTTGAATAATCCGCAAAAGTTGAAATGCCATCATAAAAACAAAGAAAGACAGCTATATCCTTCCAAGTATTTCTATTTGATACTAATAGCTTATGCACAATTATTGATTTCATTTGGTTTCTTTGTTTGATGGCATATTAACTTTCGTGGGTTATTCAATGTCAAAGCCATACTTGTAAAAGAACAGCAGTGATGCTTTTTAGCCATTGCTGGGAAGACAAGGGGTTGATACTTTTCTCCGAAGGTATTTATTCGAAAATAAATAAAATAGCGTGACTGGAATTCGAACTCGCTTAATTCAAGGCCATATCTTGAAATTTAGCCACTGCACTAAGCATAATTATGATTTTAAAAAATTACTCTAAAAAATTATTTGCACAGTTCTATGTGTTTAACCATTCATCATTGATGCTAATAATTTATTCACGGCAATGATTTCAAGTAACTATTCCTATTCAATCGTAATAACTAATATAATGTGGTTCTTCAGTTTTAAGAAACGGAAACTACCAGTTCTACCATTGTGTCAGTGTAACATAGCCATACATGAATATGTGAAATGTACATAGAATGTTCATAACTCATATATAGATAACATAGGAATCCCGAAACACGAAAAATACATAACGACTTCTAACGAAACCTTTTATTACATAGAACATAGGAATCCCGAAACACGAAAAACACATAACGACTTCTTACGAAACCTTTTATTACATAGAACATAGGAATCCCGAAACACGAAAAACACATAACGACTTCTTATGAAACCTTTTATTACATAGAACATAGGAATCCCGAAACATGAAAAACACATAACGACTTCTTACGAAACCTTTTATTACCTTTGAGTTAAAGGTTTCGACATAAGGAAGAGACATGCACAATCTCTCTATGCTGGCTTTTCCATCTGCCCCCATCTAACACGTGTGGCACTCACCACCAGGCCACCGCGAGCTAGCAAAAGTCACCCTTCTTTTTCGTTCCGCAAGAATCAACTCTCTGACTTTTCAAATCTCCCAAAATCCTCCGCGCGCGCTTCCGGTGCATGACGTCATTAACATCCCCAAGGGATTTTTATTTTGACATCTGTGAACGACAAATCCTCCCTGCGCGCGTGTCAACAACAGTGCTCAAGTTTGCACCTAATTAACCCATATGCTGAGCCGAAATGTTCTCAGCCTAACGAAACCCAAAGGCAAGATATATAAAACGAAATCCTTCGGCCATTATATTACATAAGGACAATGGCCCAACCGGTTAAGTCATCATCATTTGTCAATAAAAAGAAGCTAGATCTATCTTTCAGATGGGCTAACATCTAACTGGAGTCTTGTGTCGAACTTATTGTTATCTCCAAGGGCTTTTGAGGCAATAACCATTTGTTTGCACCCAAATAGTGTTCGCCAATGGTCCGGGAAACCGGGGTTCAATCCCAGGTTGAGTCATACGAAAGACTCAAAAATGGTACTTGATGCCACCTTGCTAAACACTCAGCATTATAAGGTGAGGATCAAGGGTAAAGTGGAGACACCCAGGTTATGGAGTTGCACCCTCCCCTACACCTCGGTGTAGTAGCTATTAAAAAGGGAGCCTTCGAGTTACCTTCGACTAAGGACACCAACTTTACTTTTACTTATATAGTTTCAAGTATTCCTATCTAATACAATAAATTTGAACATAGTTTATGGTTTTATGTCTATGTTTAATAGCATATTAATCATCGTGGGTTATTTAATACTCAAGTCATTTTTTAAGAACAATAAGAGTACTATTTAATTTGGTTGGTTGTTTGGGTTTAATGGAATATCAAACTTTGTAGGTTATTTAATGCCAAATCCATTTTTATGCAAATAGTCAGTTCTATTTCAGACAATACAGTTTAGCAAAAGTATACAGTTGAATTGTCAAAAACATTTCTATTTCAAGCTATTCAGCTTCGTAAAACAGCTCTAAATCAGCTAATTATGTTTAGTATAAGTACAGATTTCGTTTACAAAGTTAAATATCAAAACAGTTCTATATTAAGCAAATCAGTTTAGTGTAAGTATAGTTTCACTGTTAAAAACGTAAACATAGCATAAACACGTAGTTTAAATGTAAGAATAGTTTAATTGTCAAAAAACATTTCTATTTCAAGCTATTCAGTTTAGTCAAACAATTCAGTTTAGCATAAGTATGCGGTCAGTTCTATTTTACCCATAGATAGAGCCCTATGAGGTGCTACCACACCGGGACAGAGTGGACCTGGGAGCAATGGCAATTTAGGGGTGCTCTGAATTCTCCATAGTCTCAGCATCACTGGAATCTTACCATCAGATTGTTTAGTGTCATATCTAGGACAGCCATTGAGGAGAGTCTCACCCCTCTGTAGTGGTGCAGTCGATGTATTCTACTGCCCCAGTCGACTGGTCAAATACTATTAAACACATTGAAGAGGGATTGAAAAGGTTAATAACCTTCCTAAAGTTATTTGTCTGAACGTAAACTCGGTACCATGACGGGAGTTTGAACTCACTATTTAGTTACGATATCGCGGGAAGACATCGTCATCATCATCAACAAGTCGCGCTGACAGCACGGATTTCCCTGATTCCACCCCTCTCTCTCTCTCTCTTTCCTTATCTGTCTCTATTATCCATCGCTCCTGGCAGGTCTTCCAAACTACACCTTGTGTCCGCAGAGAGCAGATATAAATAAGTTATTAGCTGGTCAGCCAACACTGACACGTCACATTTGTAGGGATCCATCGAAGAACCTCACTAATTAGTTCATCGTTGTTTCTCCAGCAATCTCCTGCATGTCTTGTTCGTCTTATTTGGATGGCTTTTGAGATGGGAAGTAAATGGCCCTACAGCAGTTGTTTCGTGAGATGTTGCAACCAGGATTTTTTCAAGACATCACATAGCATTTTTATTTAGTTCTCATCGATTTTTTTCTGTATGCATTTTGTCTACGTCCCTGTGGTGCATTCATACGGCAGTATTTACACAACCACAGCTTGGAAGATATCATGTCTTATCTTATCAGATAGATCAGACTTCTATATGATCGATAACCGATCGATAGCTTTCCCTAGGTGTATATTAACATCATTTTCAGAAGATGAGACACTGTTGCCGAGGTATTTGTCAACTAATTTCAGAGGACCACCACTTAGAGTGGAGGTGGCTCCCTCTGGTTTAAAATACATGAACTCTGATAAACGTTTAGACTTCATGATTTTAATATCCAAGTTGCTCAGAAATCTACTTTAAAATTTTGAATTCTAAAATTTGAAAAATTCAATCTTGAATATCAATATTTTTAATCACAAAATATTGATATATATATATATATATATATATATATATATATATATGTTGGCACAAATGTACGGTTGTGCTTCGAGATCATATAATTAATTGATATTAAACAAATTTTCAAAATTCCCAACTAACAGAAGAGAGAGTATATTTCTGTAAATCGTGAAAATGCACTGAATTCTACTTTTCTTAAGTGTAGACATCACTGATGACGTCTCTGTGAAATAAAGTCTGTTTCCATGGAAATGCTCACTAAAGAAGACAGCATGTGTGAAAGAAATGTTTTTTTTTTATTTAATTGGCTATACGTCTTGTTAATATAAAAGAGCGTTCGTGGTTGCAATGCAGAGTCTAAAAAAATAACGACTGTGGCTCGAAGAAAAAAAAAAGATGTATTTAGATTACCTAATCAAAACATATATTTAAATAAAAAAATACGAATTGCTGTTCAAAATCCCTCATAGATACTAATGTTTACTGCGTCAAATCGAGCCTGACAAGATCATGGCAACGTAACTGCATTTTGGTGCCTCAAAAATATGAGAGTATTATAAACAGCTCACATAGAACGCTACCTTACAGTGTTTAGATGACATGAAATCGTAAAACCTGCAATCACAGATTAAGCGATATGGCATTAAATAACCTACCTGGGTTGACATGCCATAAACTCTACCAACCAACTAACCTCATAGTCCAGCACATTAACCACTTCGCTACGGTGATCTCTCTCTCTCTCTCTCACACACACACACACATATATATATATATATATATATATATATATATAATGGATTCTCCCATAAATCCAGGTGTATGTGTGTTCAACAGTTCAGTTGAATATATTTACCTCTGGACTATTTCTACAGGTTTTTTTTTAGTGGTGAAGATATAGAACTAGCCAGAGATTCTCCCAAATACTTATTAGGTTTTGAATTAAGATTTTTCCTTCTCCTAGACGGGTTTCCCTAGGAAGGTTTAAGAGTAGAGTTAGCTCTTCTATTTTACCCGTAGCTGGAGGTGAGGAAGAAAAGATAGATCATCGCCTTCTTCATGATTATTTCCCTTATATTAACTCACACAGCCTCGTCCAAATATGTTTTCCAACAGTGCTATAGCTTAATATAGAGACAAAGTTGACCCTTGAACCTTGTTTTGATAACCGGTCAAGGAAAACTTTGAATTAAAAACGAGATGACAGGGTCTAGCAACTTTTCCTCTTAAAAACCTACGCAATTGTCCAAGAAAGCAAACCGACTTTAATATACCATGGCACCTTCCCACAAAAAGTGTTTAGAAGAAAGAAATCAGTAAACACCTTGAGGCAGTGTTCAAGTTCCAATGTAAGCCAGAATTTTGAGTGATCATTTTTCAGCCATTTAGGGAGATTTCCTTTTTTTTTCTATCCTTTGAGACCAGAGCTTCTGATTCAAAATTTAGCCTCTACCTTTCTGAGATGATATCCGTAGCGGTAAACCAGTGCTACTACGGTGTAGTGGGGTGAAGTAAAAGTATCACTTATGGCTTCAAGGGTTTATATTGGCGCATTACAATCTTTCTAGTCCGCTATGTCAAAATTAAACTCAAGTTTGTTAAATAATATAATAATATGTATTTATAAGGAAATACTTGTTTTTAATTTTTAATTTTTATTTTGCTTGGTTGTTTTGGTTGGTTGGTTTCAATGTCAAAACAGTTCAATTTCAACCAATTCAGTTTAGCATTCAAAAACAATTCCATGCTAAACAATTTAGTTTATACGTAAGTACACAGTTTAATTGTCAAAAATATTTCTATTTCAAACTATTCAGTTTAGTCAAACAGTTCTTATTCAAATAATTCAGTTTAGTATAAGTATCATTTTTGTCCACATACAGTTAAATGTCAAAACAGTTCTATTTCAAACAATTCAGTTTAGCGTAATTACGCAGTTTCAATGTCAAAACAGTTTAATTTCAAGTAATTCAGTTTAGCATAAGTACGCTGTTTAGTTCTATTTGATCCATATGACCCTATCAGGTACTACCACTCCGAGCCAGCGTTTACCCGGGAGTGATGGCAATGAAGGGCTACTCCGCATTCTCAAAGCTCCCGCATTACTGAAGCCTCACTATCAGATTGTTTTGTGTCATATGCAGGACACTTGTTGGGGAAGTCTTACCTCTTTGCAGAGATGCTGTCGGTGTATTCTACAGCCCCAGCTGACTGGGCAATATTTTGCTCGGTTAGATTGGCAACGGGTCTAAAACTAACTAATCATTAAAAGGAAAATACGATTTTGTTTAACTCGTACAAATCTTCCTCGGCCTGAAAGGCAGTCAATAGTTTTCTTTAATTAACGATCAACAAAGCCTAACCCCAGCTGTCAATTGCAGGATTTTCTTGGGGTACGTTTTACTATTGCAACACTAATCACTTGTAGGGATGATACTAGACAGTTGAAATCATTGGAAAATATAGTATCGTTGCTCAAGGCAAGCATAAAATCAGTCATGAGAAGGAAGGCACGATTACATGCTAATAAGTATACAAACAACTTAGATTTGGTCTTGTAAACAAATGGTGTTAGCACCAACGAGAAAATAAAACAAAAAAAGAATCTCCGGAGCTTCAGATTCTAACCAATCAACTAAATAAGGAGGTGCCCGTGATGTAATGGTTATCATCGTAGGAAACGGACACAGCGATACGAGTTCAAATCCTGGACGAAGCTGATTGCATTTCACATAGCACTAATACCCTTGGGAAAGGTATGAATCCAATTATTCCCCCTCCAGCTATGGGTAAATAGCAGGGCAGACTGAATTCTTCAGCCTTGGTGAGGCAACAAGTCTAGGAGAAGGAAAACTCTGAAGTCAAACCTGTTAAACTCCGCTTAAAAAATTGACCTTGTGTCATATCCTGCCCGAACGGAGTGGTTGGGTAAATATAGATTCTAACCAATCAACGCCACGCAGCTGAGATGACAGGATGATCAGATTGTCGGTAATAAGGAATGGAATGTCTGCAATGAAACGTGTATGTATTGACCCATTCGTTGTCATTACTCTCAGGTCCACTCTGACCCGGAGTGGTAGAACTTATTAGGGTTCTATTTTTCTTACCCCTTCGCAAGAGTTGGATGTGACACAAACTCATTTTTAAGTGGAATTTAACAGGTTTGAATTGAGAGTTTTCCTTCTAGACCAGATTGTACACGAAGTTTAGAGGGGGGTGTCTTCGTGGTGTAATGGTTAATGCGATAGACTGCGGAATCGTAGTAAGCGAGTTCGAACTCCAGTCGCGCTATTATGTTCACTTTCGAGCAAATACCCTTGGGAAAGGTATGAACCCCCTTATCCTCCCAGCTATGGGTTAAATAGTACCACTACTGTGCTTCTAGGAGAATGGCTTTGGCATTAAATAACCTACAAAGGTTGATATGCCATTAAAACAACCAAATTAAACTAAACCAAACTAAATGAAGTTTAGAAATCTTAGTCTGCCCTATTATTTACTCATAGCTGAAGGGAGGATTGCTCGATTCATACCTTTCGCTATATGAAGTATAAACAGCCTCGTCCAGGATTTGAACTCACGTCGCCGTATCTATTTCTGAAAACGATAACCATTGCACCACAAGCGTCTCTATAAAATATTCATTTATAGCTGAGTCAACGAAAGATTGATGTAGAAAGGATTTCGATTTCTTTGTTTTAATGGCATATTAACCTTCGGGAGTTATTCAATTCAAAAGCTGACCTTTTAGAAGGACAGTAGTGGCACTATTTATACCATAGTTGGAGAAGATTAGCTGGTTTGTACCTTTCATAAGAGTATCAGTTCAACAGTGAAGATAGCGCAATTGAACTGTTGGAGAAAATAGCGCGATTGAAGTTCGAACTCACTTACCACGGTTCCTTAGTATAATAGTTTAGCCACCTCGTCAAGGCGTCACCTTCCCCTCGGAAAATAGGAAATTAGTGGAATTGTAAGGATTATATAACCAGGTGCTGCAGACGGCTTGAGTCAGTTCGAGGAAGTCGGAGTTCGAGTTCGAGTTCCAGTTGGATTTGTAGTCAGTTGGGGGACAAGTTGCCAGTGTGGGAATCAGCTCGCAGACTGACGGCTTGGACCCTCAGTGACCCACGGTTGAGTAGCCCAACCAAGACGAGAAAGAAGTGCTGGTATGGTCCGAAGAACTTTGGGTCAATATGTAGCAGTCTGTCTCCGTCTCCAACTCACCTCTTACACACACCTAACATCAACCCTTTCGAATAAAGTGTGAGATGTATATTTTTCTAAAGAAGTGTGTTCGTTTGTTGATTGAAGACGTCATTAAGTTTGATTACATTCCGTCTATATATGCACCTCGTAATATACAACATCTAGCGACGTGATTACGTTCACTTTCAGGTTAATACTCTTGAAAAGGACTGAACACTTTAACCTCCAGTTATGGGTCAAATATTACTTCTGCTGATCTTCCACATGAGGGCCTTTTGCATTAAATAATCCAGGAAGGTTCGTATGCCAGTTAACGATGCAATGAAACTAAAACAAATACATGAATACCTACTTGGATATACACTTGTGTACACAGAATATAAATGTAGAGGGTGTCTCAATATACATGGGACCCATGTGACTGCTAATAATTCTACTGATAATAATGTTGTGTTCTTTTTCGTTTCAGATTTGAAAATCACCATCATGTCGTGCTGATAGCACGGATATCCCTGACCATTTCTCGCCACTTTTCCCTATCGTTTATCGCCTCTGGCAGGTCTTCTGGACTACATCCCGTATGCTCACATCGTTGCTGAATGTATGTTCGTGCTGGTCGTCCTGCTTTTGCTCGGCCATGTGTGGGGGTCCATAAGAGTACATCACTTATGAGCTCGTCCCTGCTTCTCCAGCAGTATCCTGCATGTCTGGTTCGTCTAGCTTGAATAGTTTTCGTGATAGGAGGCAAGTGGCCGAGCAGTTGGTGTCTTGGGGGTGTTGCCGCCAGGACTTGTTCAAGATTGCTTGCAGCATTCTTGCGTAATTGCCACCTAGCTTCTTCCCAAGCCGTTTTGTTAGAGTCCATGTAGTGCATCCATATAGCAGTATCGATACGACCGCTGCCTAGAAGAAACTGCGTTTCTTTTTATCGGTCAGGTCTGATTTCCATATAATTGATAGCCTATTGATAGCTGTCCATGCCTTCGTTAACCTCGTGTCGATATCCTTTTCGGTTGATTCGACGCTGCTTCCTAGGTAAGTTAATTTGTCTACGAGTTTAAGAGGGGTTCCATCTAGTGTGGAGATGTCACCCGTTTAATTATAGCACATATATTCCGTTTTGCCTATGCCTGCGGCTGCTCGTTCCAAGCTATGCAGTAGTGTTTCGGCTTGGGTGTATTTGCCAGTATCGCTATGTCATCGGCGTAGTCGGCGTCGGTAATTGTTTTTGCGGGGTACCTTCTGCTTCTTTTCTTTGTCAGCTCGAAGCCGTTCTCTCTGATTTTATCAATCGATGTTCTAAGTACGTAGTCTTGACAAATGATAAAGAGGTATGGAGCTAGCGTGTCCCCTTGTAGTACTCCTGATACAATGTCGAAGTATTCTGTGTCTCCATCTGGTGATCGTACTTTTACCTTTGTGTTTCAATAGAGAATCGTTATTGCTGCTACGGTTTCTTTAGGTATGCCGTCTACAAGCGACATTACTATTTGTCGACTTTACCAAGGCCTTCGATTCCATTCACAGAGGAAAGATGGAACAAATCCTAGATTTGAAAATAGTATGCCATAATAGCCATTAATCCTTTATCAAAATGCCTTGGACAGGAGAAGAAAAAATATTTTGTGTTACCTCTTTTTTTGGATTAATAGCTATTATAATGATATTATAATTATAAACGCAGTTTCTTCCAAGCAGCAGTCGTATCGATACTGCTATATGGATGCACTACTTGGACGCTAACCAAACAGCTGGAGAAGAAGCTAGACGGCAATTACACAAGAATATTGCGAGCAATATTGAACAAGTCCTGGCGGCAACACCCCACAAGGCACCATCTATACGGCCATCTGCCTCCCATGACGAAAACTATCCAAGCTAGACGAACTAGACTTGCAGGTCAGTGCTGGAGAAACAGGGACGAGCTCATAAGTTATGTACTCCTATGGACCCCCATATATGGCCGGGGAAAAGCAAGACGACCAGCTCGAACATACATCCAGCAACTATGTGAGGATACGGGATGTAGCCCTGAAGACCTGCCAGAGGCTATGAACGATAGGGAGAAGTGGAGAGAAAGGGTCAGGGATATCCGTGCCTGTGGCACGACATGATGATGATGATATATATATATATATACACACAAACATGTAGACATACATCAAAATACGTACGCACACAGTATACACTCGTGATCTAATAATTTTTGTCGTTTGAATTAGACACAGCGAACCGGGTTCAAATCCTTGAGTTGGCAGTTTGTATTTTACTTAGCACTATGTAAGGGAGAAATATGCATTCAACTATCAACATCCAGCTTGTGGTAAATTGTTTGAGCTTGGCATGGCAACCGGTATAGAAGGAAAACTTTGCTTAAAAAATTGACCTTGTGTCACATTCTGCTAGTGTATTGAATATAACATTATCATCATCATGTCACGCTATCAGTACGGATATCCCCGACCCTGTCTCGCCACACCTCTCAATCGTCCATTGCTTCCGGCAGGTCTTCAGGGATACATCACGTATCGGTACAGGGCTGCAGTATGTAGGTTCGAGTTGGTCCTCCTGCCTTTGTTCGACCATATTAAGGGGTCCACAGGTGTACACCACTTATGAGCTCGTCCCTACTTCTCCAGCAGTGTACGGCATGTCTGGTTTGTCTAATTTGACAGTGTCTCATCAATTGAGACAGACATCAATACGTGACTAGGAAAGGCATGGATAGATATCGATAAACTATCGGTCAAATGGAAGTCAGACCTGACCGATAAAATGAAACGTAGTTTCTTCCAAGTAGCAGTCGTGTCGATACTGCTATATGGATGCACTACATCGACGCTAACTAAAGGTATGGAGAAAAAGTTTGACGTCAACTTCACAAGAATGCCGCAAGCAATACTGAACAAGTCTTGAAGGCAGCACTCCATAAAGTAGCAGCTGGGGAATATATATATATATATATATATAGATGGATGTGTAATTGGACATACGAATATGCGCATTATATATGTAACAAATTCGCCCTCGAATTTAATTAATTAAGAGATGCACCTGTGTAAATGTTACATACTCACATAATAAATATGCTTATACACACATATATATGTTCATGCAGGATACATACTGACGCAATGAATAACAGACGAGCGAAGACTTCTTTACAAATATATGTACCTCTCACTTTATTGCAAGGGTTCGAAAAGGTTATTCCAGGTTTGCGTGTGAGAGGGAGCTAGAGTCCGAAAAGAAATTGCAATATTCTGACCCCCACTCATATAGCCGTCAACGTTGTGTCTTTCTCGTTCTCCCGATGCTCAACCGGAAGCCCTGGGGTCCACTCTGCTGGGTACTGGCTTTCTTTACTGCATCGTATCAGCAACTTCTCTGGTCCCCAAACTCCTTCTGGGTTCCCGAGGGCACCCTCGGCCGGGTGTGGCTTTCCCTACTACAGCTCGTCTATATCCGTATCCAACTCTCTGGAACCCGAACTGTCTTGACTTCTGTCTTGGCTGAGTTATATAATGGTTCCACGCCCACTCGATCGCCCACTCGATCCATGAAATCGCATGTTTAATCGTCATCAAGCTGAAATAACTGTCATGCAGTTCACAGATCCATCTCTTCCGGTGCGTCAGTCTATGAGAGTATCATGGGATTTTTTAGCTTGTCCCATTTTGTTCACCAATTTCCGCCCACGCGATTTCCTCTCCTAACTGCCATTGGAATGTGTCACTTCCTTCCGGTGCATCACCTTGGAATGGCATTTTTGGCCGGGTCAAAGCCAAAATACAACACAAATAACAGGTGCATCCGGTTGAAGATATCAGGGTATCAACTTGACCTGTGGACGGGTTGAATTCGGTGCAATTCCGACGCCCACAGGAAGCAGGTGGATGTAAAACAATTATATAACCAGGTGCCACAGACGGTTTGAGTTAGTTGGAGTTCGAGTTGCAGTTCGAGGCAGTGAGAACCAGCTCCAGACAGAGGGCTTGGGCCATCAGGACCCCTGTTGAGCAGCCCAGGAGAATGAGGAAGGAAGAAGTGCTGCTATAGTCAGAGGAACTTGGGGTCAATATGTTTTAGCCTCTCTCCGTCTCCATCTCACCTCTCACACATAACCAACATCAGCCCTTTCGAGAATAAAGTGTGAGAGGTACATTTTTCTAAAGAAGTGTGTTAGTTCGTCATTATTGTTGATTATGTTTCCGCATATATATGTATACGTATAGTTGTATCATGGCAATACAACACATAGAGAAAGATGTATATTTGGATATATGCTTTGATAGACTACACATAGAGTAATAAATGCAAACTTGGTTTGGTTTGGTTTGGTTTGTTGGTTTTATGGCATATCAACCTTTGTAGGTTATTTAACGCCAAATCCATTTTTATGTAAATAATCTGTTCTATTGAAAACAGTTCAGTTTAGCATAAGTACACAGTTTAATTGTCAAAAACATTTCCATTTAAAACTATTCAGGCAGTTATATGTAATAATTCAGTTAAGTGTAAATAGAGTTTTAATGTCGAAAAACAGTTCTATTATTGAAATAATTCAGTTAAGCATAAGAACACAGTTTAGGTGTAAGTACGGTTTAATTGTCAAAAACATTTCTATTTCAAGCTATTCAGTTTACTCAATTCATTTTAGCATAAGTATGCTGTTAGTTCTATTTAACCCATAGATAGGGCTCTATCAGGTGCTACCACTCCGGGCCAGAGTGGACCTGGGTGCGATGGCAATGAAGGGGTACTCCGCATTCCCCAGAGCTCCAGCACTGCTGGAACCTCACCATCAGATTGTTTAGAGTCATATCCACGACACTCGTTATGGGGGGGTCTTATTCTACAGCCCCAGATGACTGGGCAAAGCAAACTTGGAAATAGATTTATATATGCAATGTATATACATATAATTATGCGTTGCTATACATGCACAACTGAATATGTATATGTTTACACGGATCCTCTACTACGAGCTTAATGCGGCACAAGGACAATTAATTAAGTGGATTTGTAATATTACGGACGGGCGCAGTCGTCAATCAGTGAAGGTGTCACGAGACTAGCGCGTGCGGGCAGAATGACCTGCAAAGTTAGACGTGATTTTAAAGTAATCACAGATAAATAATCACGTGTTTCACGACAGCTTCACTAGTGATAATAGAACATTCGCGGACCTTCGATTCGTTCTCCAAAATCTCTATATAAGTAATGAGATTTTGGCAGAGAGTTGAAGGCAGTTGTCAAAACGGGTGTGTTAAAGGTTCTGATGGCCGACCCGTCATACCTCAGTCTGCTGCGACCGATCAGCTGTGACAAACGTGTGTCAAACAACCAGCTCTCACACACACCCCGTCACCACCTAGAGGAAGGGAGAGGAGGGAGGCGACAAAAGTGAACTTTTTGAATTACAGCGATCATAGCTGAATAAAAACGACTGCTATATTTTTTTCTCTTACCTTCGAGTTTGAGTATTTCTTTTTCTAAGGACTTCTTTCTTTACAGCAGAAAACGTTGGTCCTATGGTACAGATTGAAGCTGATTGAAATTCAGTGTTTTCCTTCTCCTAGACTGGTTACCTAACCAAGGCTAAAGAACCAAGTTTGCTCAACTATAAATAGATGAGTTCATGCCTTTCGCTTGTGCGATTACGTATTTGTATATAGATATGCAAATATGCAGACCATGCACACAGAAATACATGCTAAGTGATGAGTATGACGGCAAACTGCATCTGTTGATAAGACACCTGTCCTGAAGTTTAGAGGATGTTGAGTAACCCTTCATAACCCATTACACTCAGGTCCACTTTGACTCGAAATGGGAGTACATGTCAGAGTTTCATTAATGGGAGGAATAGAACTGTGCTGTCATTCACTAATAATCATCATTATTATCGGTTTTTAAGCTCTATAGCCGTGGGCAAATTTTTTGTATTAGATAGGAATACTTGTTAAATAGAATTAATAAGGCTAAATAACAATACTTGTAATCCTTTAAACATGTGCAAACAAATACTAATTATCAAATACAAATTATTAGGATTACTGAGCACTAATGTATAGTACTTTTTAATTATTTATTATACTTGAAACAATTTAACTGTGTGCAAGCAAATAATTATCATTAAATAGAATTATTGGCATTAGATAGCAATACTTGAAACCTTTCAGATTTATTAGTTTTAGCAAAATTCAAACTATTTAACTAAGCGCAATGATTAATATTAAATAAAATTATTGATATTAGATGACAATACTTAAAAAATTAACTGTGTGCAAACAAATAATTAATATCAAATAGAATCATTAGTATCAAATGGCAGCACTTGAAACCATTTAACAGTGTGCAAACAAATAAGCTATGGAACACTTAAAAATAACCAACTATTCCCTTACAAATCATATATATATATATATATATATATATAGGTACAATCCCAGGTCGCATCGTACCAAAAGACTTTAAGAGTGGTAATTGATACGTCCTTGCTTAACACTCAGCAATATAAGGTAAGTATCAAGGGTAAAGTGGAGAAATCCTGGGAAAGGAGTAGCGCCCTCCCTTACACCTCGGTGTAGTAGCTATTGAAAAGGGAGCCTTCTGGTCACCCTCGTCTCCGGTCTTTATTTGTGCACGTGTTCAGCGTAAAACAATCATACATTCCCCAACGTGAAAACTGAAATAAAACAAAGGCACTCTTAAAAGTTCCAAAAAAGAAAACACACCACGAAAGTGATGATTTAAATCGAATCAATTCAAGAGAATTCACGACCTTACCTCTTTTTGCCTTGCTGGTGAACCGCAAAAGAAAAACGTCAGTTTCGCATGCCAGTCAATTTGAAAAAGACCGAATTCGTGCCAGCCAGTGTTTAGGCCGGAAGTACCTTTCGCAACTTCATACCGGTGCGCGAGGCAAAGTTCAATCTAAAAAAAACTATACCGGTTGAAGTGCAAACTCCTACATTCACAATACATAGAGATATATACTCCCCTACCACCGTAGGGTTGAGTTCTCTGGCGAAGAAGTAATCGTGTTGCCATTAGCGTTTATGGCAAGCCTCTTCGTAGATGAATTGAGGTCTCGGCAACCGTTTGAACGGATGTATGTAAACAATAGTAATTGTGATTCATAACCGTTAAAAATTTACTTCGCAGCTAATGTCTCCTCGTGGCTAAATGGTTAGAAGCTTTGGCTTGGCGTTTGAGTCAACCGGGTTTCGATCCCAGCTACGGGAATATACTGTCTAGCCACACTGATGAGTTCTGATAGAACGAAACAGATCCGTCTGTGGATGACTACTGTGATATATATATAATATATATATATATTATATATATATATATCTCGAGAGAGAGAGAGAGAGAGAGAGAGAGAGTTATGTACGTGTCTGTGTGCCTGTATGTTTGAGCATTGGTGTATCTAAAATGTTTTAACATGATTTTATATTAGATAGGAAATCCTGATAAAAAGAATAATTAATATCAAATAGCAATACTTGTTAACATTTAACTGTGTAAACAGATTATCAAGAGAGGCAGACAGACGGTGAGACACACACATCATGCATACACAGATGTGAATAGTAAATCTAACATATGTATACGTATATGTATATACGTATATGTATATACGTATATGGATATGTGGTATATACATACGATCATGTATATGTATATACGTATATGTATATACGTATATGTATAGACATATACATATAAATCGATATAGATACCTTCTTGGACATATATATATAGAGAGAGAGAGAGAAAGAGAAAGAGAGAGGAGAGAAAGAGAGAGAGAGAGAAAGAAAGAAAGAAAGAGGTATTGATTTTATTGACTGGTATGAATACCAAATTACACAGTTGCCGTGTCAGCTGGGGCTGAAGAATACACCGACTGCTTTTCTGCAGAGGGGTAAGACCCCATCTAACGAGTGTCCTAGTAGTGAGGTTCCAGTAATGCTGGATGTTTGGGGAATGCAGAGCACCCCTTCATTATCATCACTCTCAGGTCCATTCTGGCTCGGAGCGGTAGTAGCTGATAGGGTCCTCTCAATGGGTCAAATAGAACTAAACTGCGTACTTATGCTTAACTGAATTGCTTGAAATAGAACTGTTTTGACGTTAAAACTGCGAACTTATGCTAAACTAAACTGCTTGATATAGAACTGTTTTGACATGTAAATAGCGTACTTATGATAAACTGAATTGTTTGAAATAGATCTGTTTTTGACATTGAAATTGTACTTATGCTAAATTAAATTGTTTGAATTAGAACTGTTTGATTCAACCGAATAGCTTGAAATAGAAATGTTTTTGACAATTAACTTGTATGCTTATGCTAAACTGATTTGTTTGAAAAAGAACTGATTATTTGCATAAAAATGGGTTTGGCATCAAATAACCTATAAAGGATGATATGCCATAAAATGTAACCAACCAACCAATTACATACATCTATACTCATATCATAGAGAAAGACAGCGATACCTACTTGGACACACACACACACACATATTGATTTCAATACGCACAAAATATGCAAAAACCTTGTTACCTATTTGGACACACCACAGACTGACACACATACTCAAAATACACATACCCAGACGTCGATACTGGCCTCGTCAAACACACTCACACACATATATGTGTGCGTGTGTGTGTGTGTGTTCATATCACTGCTCACCTTGTATATATCCATGTGAGTGTGTATATGTGTGTCTGCGTGTTTGAGTGCCCGTTCCGTTATTTAACGCTGATTAGTTTTGCAAATACATCCACGCCGGCGGACTTGGCAATAATGTCTGTCTCGTACTGTTATCAGTCCTGGCTGGAAATATCTTCCACTTTTAATTGCATTTTAACGATACATTCCGATTTGAAACGGGAACACCTCCACCATCTTCCCTCAGTCGTGTACGAGCCAAGTAGTAGAAGGCAGACTCGTCTTTATCAATTGCAACGCTTTTCATTGTCGTCCACCGGTTCAATATCATCTATGCTATTGCCTTTGTCTTCACACCCGAGTCCATATCAAGATACCACCACTGAAATATTAGTTCTATCTTATCGAGCTGGCTCTACGATTACAATTGGTAGTTCCTGGTCGATTAGAAACAAGTCTGGGAACAGGAAAAAACACGACTTATCTGTCCCCGTTATATAGATATGCAGTAAGAAATCTTATAAAAGACAAAAAGAACAAAACAAAAAACGCACACACACGCACATACACACACACACACACACACACACACACAAAAACCATCACAAATTCCTAAAATTCACAAGTGTATTATTGGTCCAAATTGTTGAGATGAAGCTGGATAATTTTTATCATTTGGAGTATTTGGACTATTGTCTTCATCTTTCTTGTTATACTCACGTTTCGGCCGAGGAGTCCTTCGGCCTTCTTTATGTGTTTCTTGTCAAACTCAGGAGCCTACACAGCACTTCGAACCGAACCCGTTATCTAATCCCCGGAGGAAGATTGTTCTAATTACTTTAGCCATAACCAAGTACTAGTTTTAAATATAGTAAGTAATCCTTGGTATTTTTATCAGGATTTTATCTGCGACCTTCCCATGATTTCGCTGAGAACTTCATTAAACAAACACCTAGACACTTATGCTACGTATAACTGCCATATATATATATATATTGTCATCCACAGACAGACTGTTTCGTTGAATCACAACTCTTCAGTGTGGTTAGACAGTCTGGATTCCCGAAGCTGGGATCGAAACCCGGCTGACTCAAACGCCAATCCAAGATTCTACCACTCAGCCACAAGGAAACTAGCGCAAGCGAAGGAAATTTAAATGCTCATGTATCACATTTGTTTTGTTTACATATGTCCGCTTAACGGCTACCGAGAGCTCAATTCATTTGAAGAGCCTTGCTTTACGCTAGTGGCAACTATTAATTCCCTCGCTAGAGAGCTCGATCCTACAGGGGTCATCCACAGACAGACTGTTTCGTTGTATCATCGTCAGTGTCCGAAGATAGTAGGTGTGGATTATTCCTGTATAGAATATATGAGGAATATCATATAAATCTAAGTGAGTGCTCGATTTATGTCTATTGTTACATCACTTATTCCTCACAGGTATATTAAAAAAAATTCACATTCAGAGCATATCCGATTACTCTCTCTCTCTCTCTCTATATATATATATATATATATATATATATATGCACTACTATATATGTATATGTATATAGTGCTGTTAGAAGGAAACTCAAATCTGGTTGAGTTGTCATTATAAATTTATTTCGTCGGAGAATATTATTATACTCTCCGTCCCGTCAGATGTTTTTTTACATGTTAGATTTGAGTTTGTGGAACAGCCAATGTGGAATTACAGTTCATATGTGCGCGAAAAAAAAAAGAATTTAAATTCTCAGGCGAGGGCAAAGGGGGGGGGTCAAAACAATAGGTGTTAGAAACATTAAGAAACAGGAGTAGGGCGTTCCTGTAAGTTAAACCATCCCAATTGGAGCACATGCCAGGATTCCCATAACAGATGGGATTTTCTAAATAATCTAAGCTCGTAAATTAAACGACTATTCCCATATATATTCTTCAGTTATTCCTAATACAGATGTTAATTATCTCAGCTGGTGTGATTTCAGACATCTCCTTTAAAATAAATCAGCATATTTACTCTTTATGATATATATATATATATATATATATATATATATATAAGGTTGATAAAAATGAGACGAAAAGTGGATAAATCAAACACTTTAAACGGGTTTAGTGGTAATATTTCGTTTATTATTCACTGAAGAACTTCTGCGAATCAAGACCCAAATATTACCGCTAAACTCGAAAATAATAGGGGGTGGTCCTCGTGGTGTGAATGATTAAAACGATGGACTGCGAAATCGTAGTAAGCGAGTTCGAACTCCAGTCGCGCTATTACGTTCACTTTCGGGCAAATACTCTTGGGAAAGGTATAAACCACCTTATCCTCCCAGCTTTGGCTTAAATATTACCACTACTGTTCTTCTTGGAGAATGGCTTTGGCATTAAATAACCAACAAAGGTTGGTATGCCATTAAACAAAGAAATCAACCCAAACCAATCGTAAATGTTTGATTTATCCGTTTTTCCACTTGCTTTTACCATCTTTTCAGATTCACCAAAATCTTTCATTTCTCCAAACCAGGTTGAGTCAAATATATTGCTCTAATTTGGTACATGCTACATTGTGGAACGTATGTCTGCAGTTCAATCTATTAGTAGTATCTGCTGTGGATGGTAGTATTGTGGTAACTGGTGCTTTGACACGTTGTGCCCATTGCTTCATTCCGTAAGTTATTTGAAACCGCGCAGATGAACATTAAACGTACTCTAATTCGGGAACTTATGTTTTTCGTCTTCGAACTGAGCCATAGTGCTGCAGAAGCAACTGAAAATATTTGATATACAAAAGGTGATGCCAGTTGAGCTCAGTACAGTAAACAGATGATTTGCAAGAACCTCATTAATCAGGCAATGTCAGATAGGTTTAAAACCGAAGATTTCGAGGCCATGCTACGAGCCCTAAAGACAAATCCGACGAGTACCACTTAGTAATTATCAACCAACCTCGAAATCTACTGTGGTTTATAAAATACACCTTTTTTTAGCCTTAAAATAATCAACTCCAAAAACACAGAATAAAAAATTTTTAGAAATTTCGGATCAGAATCGTATTAACATTAAAGTTACACTTTTATATTTTTCAACCAATCAGCTAAAAACACTGAATAAGAACATTCTAAAAAATCCAACTCAGAAACTAATTAGCAGAAAAATATTTAGGCGCCAAAATAAATCGGTAAATATACGAATCTGATTGGTCAAGAAATATCTGCGCGCTTGAATTTTAGAACCCCGAATAAAACCTAACAAAATCCTATTTTTTATTCTTTTTAGTGACCCCAAAAAGTATAAATAACGAAGAATTTAATTAACTAGGGCATTCCACTACCAACGACATTTCACTACGGGAGGCCTGGACGGAGAGTAGAAGACAACGCCACAAGACTCAAAGCAAAAGAAACATGCGACGTTCTTTTGCCGACCACCAAAATGCGACACGTTATCGCCGAAGATCATAAAAAACGCACGTGTGGACGAAAGAAAACAAAAGGCCCATACTTACTCTCCATCACTTATATACACACACGCATACACATGTATGTAAGTCAATTTTTTATCCTCTTTATCTCGGCCAACTATGGACTCACACACACACACACACACACACACACATACGAGCGAACAAATCATATTTTTATTCAACTGGCCATAGCTGCATTTTTCTACATACACACTCGCTTTAAATGGACATTGTATTTTTTGAAATTTTATCCTGTTGGTTATGTTTATCGAATTGCTTGTTTCTTAATGTTCGTTGTTGTCACATTCCATTTGTTTACGTGCTTGTAAAATTTGTGTTGTATTTGTGAAAACTGAACCTGAAAGTAACTCCAGTAAACAACTGCAGGTACTAAGCCACTACAGGTTCCCCTCCTCGAAAAACTCGGTAAAAACATGGAGCTGCCACATGATGCTTCGCGTTAACGAAATATGGCAAACACTTTTGACTCACTTTAGTATATATATATATATATATATATATATCGGATAAAGGGGAAAATGAATAAATAAAAATCTGATCTGCAAATTTATGATTTTTTTTTATCTTTACACTGAGTAAAAAGTTTGCAGAAAAAACAACAGTACATAACTTTTTCTTGTAAGCAAAGATGATATTAGAAAGAACGTAGATATTTTTAATATAGTTACAATCTTGTGAATAAAGGATAGCAGTAATTGTTAACTTAGAATAGAGGGACGTATTTTGTGGAAGAAGTGTGCTAATGTGATCGTATAAGTTTGTATGCTGAATGTATCAAGCAACTAACGAGATATTTTTTGTTGTTTTACAAACAGGTTTATGTTAAAACTAATGTATATCATCGATAAGCTGTGTTGAAATGAATTGTATTTTTGAAAAAAATAAAAGGGGGAGAAAATTCTCGTTCAAGAGAAATAAACCGAGAAGTATTTTTGAGTTTGTAATTATTGAGAAAGTATAGATAATTTGAAACTTTCTGTTAGTTGAGTAAACACAGATAAATCTATACTTACTGTTTGTGGAATAAGTATAGAAAACACTATAATTGCTAAAGAACTATTTATTTAATCGTTTGATGATTTATTTAAGAATAAAGATTGATACCTCCTTACTTAACACTCAATAATTTAAGATTTAGGCGTTAAGAAATTTCATTTTTAATGTTTTCGGAGGAAAAATATTTCGTAAATTATTTTGGATTTTGATCCTTCAAATTTTTCGCTGCAAGCCAAATATTGTAGCCTGTAAAGTATCTTGAAATTTAAAACTAGAAAGAATACACTGATTGGTTCATAAATACCGGAATACGGATATAAAAATTGAAGCTTTTCGAAATTTACACAAAAATTTAAGTTTTTCGAGCTTTACACAAAAATTAAAGCTTTTCGAGCTTTACACAAAAATTAAAGCTTTTTGAGCTTTACACCGAGCTTTACACCAAAATTAAAGCTTTTCGAGCTTTACACAAAAATTAAATCTTTTCGAGTTTTACAAAAAAAATGAAAGCTTTTCGAGCTTTACACAAAAATTAAAGCTTTCGAGCTTTACACAGAAATTAAAGCTTTTCGAGTTTCACCAATAACTAGCAGTTTTTGTAGGGTTTTTGTTTGGGTTGATTTCATGGCATATCAACCATTGTAGGATATTTAATGCCAAATCCTCTTTATACATTTATATTAAATGATTTAGTTTGGTTGAGTTTTATGTCACATCAAACATCTTAAGTTTAACCGGCCCATAGGCCGAGTGGGTAGAGTGTTTGCCAATGGCCCGGGAGACTTGGGTTCAATCCCAGGTCGCGTCATGCCAAAGACTTTAAAAATGTTACTTGATACCTCCTTGCTTAACACTCAGTAATATAAGATACGTATCAAGGGTAAAGTGGAGCTAATCCAGGGAAGGGAGTAGCGCTCTCCCTTAAAACTCGGTGTTGTATCTAAAAAGGAGTCATTTGGTCACCCTCGGCTACGGTCGACAACTTCAAATTTTTATTGCCAAATCTTTTAGTGAAATATGTTGTCTTTAAACACATTTTGCAAATAATACGTTTAAAAGAGTTTGAGCCCATTTATTTGAATACTGTTAAATGATCAAACACTCAGTTTAATGCAAAAACAGTTCTTTTTCAAACAATTCAGTTTAGCATGCTGTCGAAGTTAAATGGTTCCAAGTATTGTTATGTATCAATACTTTCTATGAAAAACAGTCAAGTTCCCATTGATAGATAGATAGATAGATAGAAAGAGAGAGAGAGAGAGAGAGAGAGAAAGAGAGAGAGAGAGAGAGTGAGTACTGCCACTTCTTTATGATGAAAGTTATATCCTCACTACTGCAAAAGGGCCGGTGAGAACACATGCGACTCCTCTTGCCATTGCAAAATTACAAGACTGCATTACCCTTACAGGATCTGTCAAGAAGGAGAACAGTCTTTGATGCTGATATTGACTCTTTACACTCTCATATGTATTCTCAGACCTTCTGCAGACCCACATACTTTGTAGAAGAAATGATTGATTGCGTGGTTGATTTTAGAAGCATGCCAAACTATCAAAGTTATTTTATGACCTGAGGTTAGGAAATCACGTTTATTATGTATTCATAAATATACATATATATATATATCTTTTACGAGGCTGTTTTTTTAACAGTTTTCCGTTGCTCATTGTCATATCAAAAAGGAATAATTTTAAAGGAATAATTTTTTGACCCGGAGATGGGACGCTTACAATTAGTGCCACCTCCAGTCAGAATTGACCCGGGAGAAATGGCAATGAAGAGGTACTCCTCACTCCCCAGATCTCGATTACTGGAGTCTCACTATCAGTGTCGTACACACACACACACACACACACAAAGATATATATATATGTGTGTGTGTGTTTATGTGTGTGTTTGTGTGTCTATATATATATACTTATATATATATATATATGCGTGAATGTGTATATATGGGGCACACACACAAACACACACACGCACACACACACAAAGATATATATATATATATATATATATACACTCACACAAATAAAAGTTGTCTTTTTTGTTACTTTTTTTCTTCTTAAATTGTTATCGTCTGAGAAAAATTTATGTGACAAAAGCATATTTTTGAAAGTTAAAAAATGTCTTTCAGAGGAGTTGATATACTTCTACAGAAACGACAAAAATGATCCAATCGTCAAGGAAATTTATTTTCTGGTATCCTAATTTGGTTTGGTTTGGCTTTATGGCATATCAACCATATGTAAATTATTTAATGCAAAATCCTATTTTTTCATATATATTAAATATATGATTTGTGTTGTGTTCTGGTTAGTGAACACAAGTAGTAGTAATAATAAGACAAACCACGATATGTGAGGAAAATAGTTCTATTTACAGGAAAGAGACTGTTAGTAATAAGAACATAGGATTAGTGATAGAGTAATGATATACTTCAACAATAGGAACGGCTCTTCTGGTCTGACTCATAGGCTTATTCCCAGGCTGATCTCCGCTACTGGCATATATGGCTAATGAAACAGCTCATTATGCTGAAAAGGTAGGTGATACCAAACAATTTGTAAAGACATTTTGTGTTATGTTTTGACCTTCTGACCCGGCCAAAAATGCCATTCAAGGTGATGCACCGGAAGGGAGTGCAGGGAGAATTACTACCCTTCTGGAACCCCTATGTGTGACCTCCTAAACGTCTTGTGTATTTCGTAGAGATCCCGTCGTACATATATTAGGGGAAAAAACGGAATAAAGAAAGTAAATATCCATTCGGCCTAGTTCCGTTCTTGGAAAACGGAAAAAATCAACATGACCCAAGGTTAAGATAGAAAATGGAACATTTAATTACAGAAACAAACAAACAATCAAACAAACACTAATTATTATACGAAAGGCGGAATGCCCAGTGAATTGAAATGTTCCTTCATATGCGGATTGAGCCATATAAATTCTCAGCTGAATATAACAGTCCATATGAGAGAAAGCGATTTAATGTGTGAACCTTATTTGATGTTAGCTGGCAGTTTTTTTCTTTTTCCTTTATCAGAGGAGATTTCATATTCACGGCCCTTTTTTCTTCCCTTTTTCTTCGTCCTTTTTCAGCGGGAATATTGTGGCTTTCCTATTCTTCTGCGTAGTAGCTTATCCGCTACGGCTTTTATGTAATGTTGAGGGCTGGCTGGCTGGCTGGCTTATTTCTGCCCAATCTACAGAAAAATATCTGCCGAATTTTGAGCCGGGTCCACATGGCGTTGTGTTCACCTGCGAATTAAAATTCTTTCCTTACCACTTTTTGCTCTGAGATTATTTTTCGCGTCTCCTATCCGACTCTTTTCTACGAGACACGATTTTGAGCTTAGTGTTACAACTCGAATCCTCGAGGTTATTTTGCGTTCATTGCTTCGCCCACTCTTCCTTTGTCATCCCCCTCTCTTTCTCTCTCTTTTTCACACTCTTTCTCTTTCTCTCCGTAACAATATTTATATGTATAAATAAGTAAAGTTGGCGACCTTAATCGAGTGTGACCTGAAGGCTCCCATTTCGATAGCTGCTTCACCATGGTGTACGGGAGGGCGCTCCTCCTTTCCGTGGATTGCTCCACTTTACCCTTGATCCCTACCTTATATTTCTGAGTGTTAAACAAGGAGGCATCAAGTCTTTGGTATGACGCGACCTGGGATTGAAGCCCGGTCTTCCGAGCCATTAGCGAACACTGTAACCATCATGCCTATGTCCAAAAAAATTAAAAGAAAAATATTCAATTTTTTAGTTCCATTAGGAATTTATTTCAGGTCTCTAAAATGACCTTTCTTCAGATGGAAATAAAGGAAACACAGCTATGTATTTGAATATAATGTAGGCAGGTTTAAATTGCTTCCGGTTAGAAGAGAATTATTTTTTTCAATTTTTTAATTAAAAAACCCTCTTTAACGGTGGAAATATCATTACATATTATGAAATATACAGAGTGGAACGTTAAAATTGTCGTCCTAAAGAAAACAACACTACAGCTTTATTTTAAAACTTTTATTGAAAAAATAAATTCAGGTAACTTGATTATGTAGTAGATCTGACATCTATCAGTGTAGCCGCCTTCAGCCCCAATCACCGCCTCGATACGGATCCGGAACTGGGAGCATGCCTTTTCCACAAGCGCCGGCGGTAGCTCGGCGAATACTCGGCGGATGGCGGTGATCAGGCTGGCTTTGGTGTTGTGGGAGGTCATGTTGGTGATATTCTCGACGTATGACCAAACGAAGTACTCCAGTGGGTTCAGGTCGGGGGAGGAGGGGGACCAGTGAGAGAAGGGTACAAAGTCGTAGCACGCCTTCTGAAGCCAAGCCTGGGTCTCTTTGCACTTGTGGGCCGGCGCCGAGTCCTGCTGCCACACCCATGGTCTGCCACCGGCCACCTGATTGCACCAGAGGATCACCGCACTCTACAGCACATCCAGCTACACTTTGATGTTGACTTTTAAGACGACTTCGAAGATGTGAGGTGGCATGATGTGGCCCTCACTTGAAACTACACCAAAGACCATAACCGTAACCGGAAACTTTGTTTTCATCACCCTGGGCACGTCCCTGTTATTCGTGGCAATCCAGATTTGCATTTTGAGGGTGCTGGCAATGGTCCTGTTGTCATAACTTGGATCGGTAGAGAGCATGAGGTGTACAGCGGCGCATCTCCGATCTCGCTCGTTGAACATTGTGTCCCTTTCAGACATGATAGAAGGCTCCTATCACTCTTGGGATTTGTACACAACTGGCCAACTAGTATATGGTCTGCAACAAAAAAAAGAAAACCGGTTTTCATTAAACGGAAATGGAATAATGTCGTCTTTTCTAGGGCGACAATTTTATTGTTCCACCCTGCAATATTTATACATTTTTCTTTTTATAAAAAAACCCCGTTACTTATAATTTAAAATATTATTGAATTTTTATAAGAACGGTGAATACTGGAAACTATTAATAGTGGTTTGAAACTCAATTAAATAAAGTAGAAATATAAATAAAACTTAATCCCTTATTACGTTGAAATTATTGTGTATTATAACGATTAGATAATATAACCCATGAAGTCTAAAATGTATATATATATATATCTATATATATTAATACAAATATCAATTTACCAAAATTGTATTTCTAATTATGAAACATATCGTAAAAAATCGCTAGTCATTTATATTAGGAAGTATTAGCATATCAATTATTAAGTTAATCAGATTAAGTAATGGATTAATATCATTGCAGATATTGGATTAATGTATCTAAGAATTCCTAACATCAATATAATTATTGATTCAAATACCAGTTTCAAATATAAAATTATTTGATCGATATATATTCGATAGCCGTTGGCATTGAGCAATCAACTGGATATTCCAATGTCCTTTGGATTATAAATTAATTGTCTAATCCTTAGACAGTTTTTCACCGAATTAAATATATATATATATATATATATATATATTCTTTCGACGAATGCCATTATTTGTGAAATAAATGTTATTTTCTCCCGTTTGCCTTAATGAGTAGAGTATTCGCCAATGTCTGGAAGACCGGGGTTTTATCACAAGTTGAGTCATACCAAAGACTCAAAAAATGATACTTGATGACTTCTTGCTTAACACTCAGTGCTATAAGGTATGTATCAAGGCTAAAGTGGAGCAATCCAGAGAATGAAGCAGCATCCTCCCCTACACCTTGATGTAGTAGCTATTGAAAAGGAAGCCTTCTTGTCATCCTCGACTAAATTCGCCAACTTTATTTTACTTATTAGTTCAACCACTGATATATTACGCTGGATGTCTCGCATTATGCAATGATTAACAAGATAATTAGGAAGACATAACAGTTGAGTTCGTTTCTCACTGAGTGCTTCCATATTTTCCCTTTCACAATTTAACAGGGTTTATTAAATGCAGCTCTTGTCATGATGTAATAGTTACCAAGCAATATATACTGATGAATTACTACTGAGTGGAGAGTTCAAAAGCCACGTGGCGCCCTACAATGAAAGCCAGGAGCCAAATGCTAACCCTGTTTTGTTAATCCTATTTGCCAACCCCTCCGCTCAGGCAGGATATGACACAAGGTCAATTTTTTAAGCGGGATTTACCAGGTTTGAATTCAGAGTTTTCCTTCTCCTAGACTAGTTGCCTCACCAAAGCTGTAGAACAAAGTCTGTCCTACTATTTACCCATAGCTGGAGGGAGAATAATTGGATTCATACCTTTCCCAAGGGTATTAGTGCTATGTGAAATGCAATCAGTCTCGTCCAGGATTTGAACTCGTGTCTCCGTGTTCATTTCCTACGACGATAACCAGTACACTACGGGCATCTCCTAATCCTGTTTTGTTTATAACTCTTTCTATATTATGTAAATGCAGAATTCCTGACTATGTTTTGCATAATCTTAGGGAAATCTTGGAAGCATATTTGAATTTTACGTGCCTGTTTATTGTTTTTGTGGACAGCGTGGTCAAGCGTTACCTTTAAGTAGCAGATCATTCCCGGAAATACAGTCTCGTAAACATTATTTCTGCTTATATGGAAATCACACATCAAAGTCTCTAACATAGTCAAGTTTGGTGAAATGAGTTTCTGCTTTTTATCTAGGAAGTTAAAGTAAGCTGGCCATCTCTTACGTTATTTGAATTGGCTATTCTTAAATAATGTCGTTTTTTATTTGATTACTATTAACCTCAGATAGTCAACACAAGCCTTGAGTGATTTACGGTGAAGGTAGGATGAAAGAAGCGTTTCCCGCTAGATCACCAAAGCAAATTAGCTATAAGCCTGTATAATACTTCGATGGGTGATCACTTCAGCAACAACAGGTACTGTAAATAACTTGAAACCTGTGCGTCATATCAACACAAAGTTTAGTAAAATACATCTAAAGAATTATTGGGAAGCAAAACGTTTAGCACAGAACTTTGAAAACTACTTTTCACACGTTTGATTTTTTACATTACCTTCTTCATAGATTGCACAAATAATTGTGCACCAACATACACAGGTATAGTTCCACGTTTTGTATGTTAAAATCGCTACCTTTTGGTCGTTGAACACTTCGGTCTTCTTTACGAGTTTGCGTTTGTCGATAATTTGAACCGAATCCTTACTTCCCCTGTTCAGTGGAATTTACGATAGATAGATAGATAGATAGTGTCGTAAAACCTGGAGGCTGTTTGTGGCGCTCACACCCTGGGAAAATTATCCCTCTAATTATTCTCCGCCTAGCTTTGGGTAAATAGTGGGTACGACAACCAATTTGGGAGAAGTGAAAGTTTGACTTCAAACCTGTAAAACTGCGCTTAAAAACGACCTTGCGTCTAAGACGTGGAAGGGTGGTAAACACACACACACACACACACACACACACACACACACAGATAGATAGATAGATAGATCAGGTTGATATAGAATTATGAGTTTAACAGATAGCGAAAAGTTGTTTTTTTACCACTACACCTCTTTTACAACGAAAAAAGTGATTTGTTTACAGCGGTGGAATACTTGTGATGAGCCAGCCACACCTTTTGGATGATTTGACAACAGAACAATGATGAACCAATGTGCCTCAGATTATCCAAACACATTACCTCGTAATTTGCCTATTCCCTAATCCTGTTGCCTAAAGAGGAAACATATCGATATCAAACGCTATTTTTTTTTTTATTGAGAAATCTTCCCTACCCACTATAAACACTAGTATTCTTTTTCCCCGTACCTCTGCCGAAAAATAAGAAATAATATTCTACGGATAATGATTTCATTTTATCAATCAATTTTCATATAACGTGAAATTCCATTTCTTTGATATGGGAATGGGAAAATATTTTAAGGTCCCAAAACCTTCATTCGAAAACGAAGAAATCATCCCATCTGATCACTTTCCAATGACTTTTATGCAACAGTTTGTCATCTTCCACTAACAGGCTACAAATTTGAAAGAATGGGGATTTGGGAATTTTAGCTCGGCTATCGATAATCATTGACATTTGCTCAGCGTTTTGTTCAAGCTGATGGATATTGAAGTGGTTACGGTCAGTGATCGTCACGCTTTGTGTCATCTAAATCCTCCACTTAATGAACAGACAACGATTTGCGATTTAACAGATATGAACACGTGACATTTCCCTTCTGTATTAGTGTGCTTGTAAAATCGTTGGGTCGAAAACGGCCTAAGGACCATTCATTTGAAAGTGTAAAAGAGGTAAATCACAATGAGGATAAAACTCATTTAACCAGAATCCTACCAATTATTCAGACCAGAATCCTCGTCTTTTATCAGAACGTATCAATCAATGACTTCATCGGGCATTCACAGGTGGATCATCGTGTGTTCGTTAATCCTTTAGCGTCGTACCCATTTCTTTCATTCTCTTGTGGTGGTATCGTCCTCTGTCTATCCCCATACCTGCCCTTCAGCCGATGTTAATCCCCTCACCCACTTTCGTATTGTTTGCAAAAGTTAATCTATGGGCCCCGGCTTTAGTCACAACTGTAAAAGGCCACGTTTTAACTTCACAAACTAAAAAAACAAATCTCTAAACAAACTTCAGAATAAACAGATATACATTAACCTAAACCCTCTGCCACGAGCAGGACGTGGTGCAAGGTCGCTTTTTAAGTGAAGTACAACTGATTAACAATCAGGTTTTTTTCTTTCCCCTAGCCCGGTTGCTGTACATAGGCTAAGTAGCCTAGTCTACCCAGTTAGTGAAAATAACAGTCGGATTTATATCTTTCCCAAGAATATTAGCGCTATGTGAAATGCAAACCAAAGGATTTGAACTCGAATAGCCGGATTCATTTTCAAGGACGATAACCGTTATGCTGCGAGCACCTCTCAATATATAACTATCTTTGTGGATGAAAATTTCTTTTCTGGTTTATTCTGGTTCGGGGTTACGTGTGACATTTTGCAATATGGATTAGGCGCTGATCCTCGCCACCATATTGCGAAGACCCTGTGAGGTTCCCTTCCTATTCTCTGTAACGGCTAACACCAAACTTTGATATTAATGTTCTCCTTCTGATCACTCATTGAGGGAGAGAACAGGACCCCAGACGATATCTAAGCCCAATCGTCACTGGTCGGGTTACCACTCATCTGTCTAACTCATCATTGCTCCCTGGAATATATTTCATCTGGGCTTCGTGGAAAATAAAAACATTTTTCCTTCGCGGATCTCACAAAAGTACTTTAGATAATTAAATGAAATTCTGGACCATTGAACTCTGACCTTACTCCGGCTGAAAGTATCTGTTAAGTAAGGAAATTAACAAATGAACTTCAACGATTAGAATCTGCCGACGTCTCTAAGTTGTTTAAATATCCTTTTGATGCTACTATACACATCTATGTATATAGATACACATACACTACCTATTTCAATCAGCCCAGACTGCATCACTATAGAAAGGTAAGATTTCCTCCCCAATGAGTGTTCGAGATATGACATTAAATAATCTGATGGTGAGGCTCCTATAATGTTGGAGCTTTGGAAAATGTCGAGCACCCCTTCATTACCAGTGATCTCAGGTTCTCTCTGACCCAGAGTAGTAGCACCTGATAGGGTCTTATCTATGGGTAGAACAGAACCGTTTGACATTTAAACTTAGAGCAAACAAATGACTTAAGCTAAATTGAATTGTTAGAAACAGAACTGTTTGATCCTTTAACTGTGTGCAAACAAATGACTAATTGGATTGGTTAGTGATACGTAGCAATACTTGGAGCCATCTAGTTTTGTTGACTTATGCTAAATTGAATTATTAGAAATGGAACTGTTTGATCATGTTACTGTCTGTAGACAAATGACTAATTGAATTGTTAGTGATACATAGTAAAACTTGGAATGATTTAACTTTGTTGACTTTCTAAATTGATTTGTAAGAAATAGAACTGTTTGATCCTTTAAGCATGTGCATCTAAAAATGTGTTCACAAATAATATATCGAATAGGCATGTAAAACATGATTTGGCATTAAATAACCAACAATGTTTGATATGCCTTAAAACCAAGCCAAACTTATTTTCATACCCACCCGTAGATATAAGAGGTGCATACGATAAGTTTCCAGACTTTTTTCGTATGAGCATTTAAAATTGTCGTAGACGCTTGAAAATTCAGTACGTTATTGCTATACATCTTATGAGATGACTGACCAATTCTTATGATTTCAGGTTCAAATGAACAGCTACAACAGGAACTAGAATACACCCTACTAAAACCTGATTCTCACACCTGGTGAATTTCAAAAATGCAATCTGTACGGGAGGACACTTTCGAAAAATGATATGCAATAAAATTCTCTTTCAAACTTGGAAAAAATGATGCCACAGAAACGTATGGAATGCTTCAGACTGCTTTTCGAGCATCTTTCATGAATCGAGCATCAGTTTTTGAGTGGCATAAGAGATTCAAGGAAGGCAGGGAGTCTGTGACGGAAAATGAGAGGTGTGGGAGGAGTAAGGAAGTCAGAACACCAGAGTTGACTGGCCAAATAAAGAATTTCATGGATAAGGAATGTCCTGTGTCTATAGAGACAATAAGTGCTCAGTTTGATGTCAGTGTGGGAACAGTACACACAATTATTCGCGAGCAACTGAAGATGCAGAAGATTTGCGCGATGTTTGTCCCAAGGGTGCGCAGAGAAGATCAGAAAGAAAGACGTTGTCATGACAGCAAGGAGATGGTCGAGCTGATCAATTCAGATCCCGCAGTTCTTGATTATCTGTTGACCTGTGATCTACTGTGGATCTACTGCTATAACCCAGAGACCAAGAGACAGAGTTCTCAGTGGGAGCATGCCGGCTCTCCCAGGCCCAAGAAGGCCAAACAGAGCAAATCCACCCACAAACTTTTGATGATCCCTTTTTTTGACAACACTGGCATGATCTACATGCACTGGGTTCCCACTGGAGAGACAATCAACAAGGAATGGTATGTTGAGGTTTTAAGGGAGTTCAGGAAGAGATTCCGTCCTCAAGGACACATGGCACAGTGGATAACTGACATCCATTAAACATGGCTCCATTAAGCAACATCCATTAAACAATGCCATGGCACAGTGGATAGAAGCGTTGGTTAGATCCAGTGACATACCCAAAAGAATGTGAGTTCAATACCCGGTGAAGGCAGTGGAGAACTTTCAGAGGGGAAATTAACAGGAGATAATTAATAACTGACATCCATTAAACATGGCTCGTGGAATTTGAACAGTCTGCCCCGGTGAGCGAAATAAAGGCCTAAGTTAAACATTCCAACCACCAGAAGAAGGCCGGAGCGTACAACGGCCGAAACGTTGTGATAAACATGGCAACAAACATGAGGATAATAGTCCGAAAAATGTAAATAATGGGCATCATAAGCGTACAAGAACATTGATTCTATCAAAGCGACCTACTAATAAAATACCACAATATTACAATTGGACTGATATTTGTGTCGGCATCAACATGGAAAAAAATCCTACAATGCTGTCATAGGAAGTGTAGGAATGCATCTATGTCCTTGTGATGTAAAATCACAAAATAGACTAGAATGAATTCAACTGAGAAAGATGTATGCTTCATTTAACGACAGCGCATGAACAACAATTTTTTACAACAGTCCCATGAATGCCAACGATGAGATGGATATCACCAACTTCTATAAACAGCTATCTTCTCTTGTCCGACACGTTCCAAATCACAAAGTTCTAATAATCGGTGGAAACACGAATGCTCGTATAAGCAAAGACAAAAATAGCCCATTCTGCTCACACAATTCATGTGCTCAAAATGGCTTGCTCGTCTTACTTGTTTGGGGTGTGTGATGGGAAGTAAGTGGCCGTACAACTGCAGTTTCTTAGGCTGCTTCTTCCTGGAACTATTCAAAACATCACACTGCATCCTTAGGTAGGTCTCTTCAAGCTTTTTCTCGTTTTGTGATAGTATAAGTGGTGCAATAATACATTAGTACTAATGTGGTTACTTGG
>OY757921.1:27291518-27401518 GCA_963585895.1 Sepioteuthis lessoniana
GTTCGTGCAGAGGGATTCGGTAAATAAACACATATACACACACACACACACACACACACGCAAACACACACATATATATATGTATACATATATATATATATATATATATATAGCATTAATACTTATAATATGTATATAATCCCCCCTATATATATATATATATATATATATATATATCAAAAATGAATTATCCAACAAAAACAAAATAGCAGTCAATACTGGCATTCATATACTAAACATATTTAAAAACAAAACTTAGAAGCCCTCCGAACTGAATGTATATATATATATATATATATATAAATCTTCCAAATAAATAAAACTTACACTTAACAAAACCTAAAACAAATAGTTCCCCAAAAGATGACCTGAGACATTGTTGAAATCCCTTGGATAAATATGGAGCACTTTCTTCACTATCTGGATCCCGACATACAAAAAGAAATAAGAAGACTTGAATGTCTACTTGCCCAGTCAGCTAGTGCTATAGAATACAACGACTGGGGCTCTACAGAGGGGTATGACCCCTTCCTAAAGAGTGTCCTGCATATAACAATAAATAATCTGATAGTGAGGTTCCAAGAATATTGGAGCTCTAGGGAATGCGGAGTACCTCTTCATTGCCATCGCTCCCAGGAGTGGTAGCTCCTGATTGGGTCCTATCTATGGGTCAAATAGAACTAAATGGCGTACATATGTTAAACAGAATTAGTTGAAATAAACTGCTTTGATATTTAAGATGCACATTTATTGTAAACTAAATTGTTTGAATTAGCACTGTTAGACAAAACTGAATAGTTTGAAATAGAAATGTTTTTGACAATTCAACTGTGTGCTCATGCTAAATTGAAATTGTCTGAAACTGAACTGTTCATTTGTTTAAAAAAAGATTTGGCATTAAATAATCTACAAGGTTTGATATGCCATAAAACCCAAACAACCAACTTGAACGTCTCCACGCGAAGATCAGAAAGAAAAATACTCCGTGGTCACTAATAAAGCATGCTTGAACAATATATATATATATGTATGTGTGTGTGTGTGTGTGTGTGTGTGTGTGTGTGTGTGTGTGTGTGTGTAAATAATGATTAAAAATTCCTGCTGCAAATTTATGTCCTTTATTTCTTTACATTAACCGAAAGGCTTGCAGCAAAAGAAAAAAAAATCTTTTCTTGTAATTAAAGATAAGATTTGTCAAGCGTACATGTTTTAAATAGATACAGTTAAGATTCGTGCATTGAAGTATATCAGTAATTGCTGATTTATAATAAAGGGACATTTTTGTTTTTTTGTGAGTAAAAATCATTGTATAAGTTTATCATTATTGGAGCGAGAACATGTATTAATGTCCTAACGTATAAGTATGTGATATTGTGATAGCTGCTCTTATTATATCAGCAGGGGATTGATGAATATTTTGAACGCAAATATAAATGTCAACAGACAGTCGTTCGGTTTAAGAAAAAATTGATGAATTGAAATTACATCCATTCTTGAAAACAAATGAAGATTTTCACTCAAAAGAAATAAGACAAGAAATTTGTCTTTAATTGGAATCATTTTGAGATGAGGTTTCTTAATCTGAGAATTAATTTTTATTTATTGCGGACTTTTTTTCCTCATCTTGGTATTTTTTTTTTTTGTTTTTTTTTTGTGTTGTTTCTTCTTTCACTACGTTTCGGCCAAATTTCCCCTCTGGCCTTCTTCAGGTGATTTACCGCGACCTCGGATAGGAATGCTGAGTCTTGTAACCGTATCCCCAGTAATTACTGCCTTCCATAGTTGTTGTCTATCGCACCACGTTTTTGACGTTATAAGACTAAAAAAAAAAAAAAAAAAAAAAAATATATCCACCGTTGATCGCCCTTCGGGGCCCGTGGCGCAGCGGATAGAGGCGTTGAGTCTCTGCGGTTCTAGGTGAGTATTGTCAGAAGATAGCGGTTTCAAATCCTACCCAAGCTGACCAGAGGTTTATTTATATAAAAAGATTCTGTGATTGCTGAAATATTCAAGTAACGCAATAACTTCCAATGAAAAAGGAAATGGCACTGACCTTTGGTTCTGTATAAAAAAGTTTAAACAACTACTTATATTTTTTCAATATATATATATATATATATATATATATATATAGTCCAATCATTTTGGGGCATTTACATTGTTAAATATGTGATAAAAGGATTACAATACATCCTTTGATCAATAATAATATCCATTTACATAATATTCTACCTTACATAATATTCTACAAGTAATATCAAAATTCTAGAAACTTTGTTTCGGAAGAAACTGTTTTATTAAACATCAGTAGATGTATATATATCTATCTATAATATTGTATTATCTATCTATCTATCTATCTATGTTTCCCTATAATTCAATATATAATAAGCAATATCTATCTATCTATCTATCTATCTCGATAATATCCAATATTTCTATTATTTATTTCTACTATCATCATTATTATCATTTTAATTATGAATGTTTATTCTAAAAATTTTCTGTAATTCCCCCACCCCGATAAATGAGGTTTGGGTATCTCCCTTTGCATTCTATATGTAACCATCTGATGAAGCGGGCTGCATCATATGACCCGTCGAAATAAACTTATAATGGCATAGTATCTATCCATTGAGTTTTTTCTCTTTCGATATTATAGATAAATTTGCTCTACATAAGAACATTTTCCGTATATATTCTCAAACATTTTGTGATAATGTTCGAAACTATTCCTTGTCGCCACTTTTGAAATGTTCTGTTAGTAAAGTTGGCGACCTTCGTCAAGGGTGACCAGACAGCTACCTTTTCAATAGCTACTACACCGATATGTACGGGAGGGTGCTACTTCTTTCCCTGGATTGCTCCACTTTACCCTTGATACGAACCTTATATTGCTGAGTGTTAAGAAGGAAGTAACAAGTACCATTCTTAAAGTCTTTGGTATGACGTGACCTGGGATTGAACCCAGGTCTCCTGGACCATTGGCGAACACTCTACCCTCTAAGCCAGGCCGATTCTTAATATCTCTTTACTCTCGTGCAATGCCCAATATTGAGTATGCAAATGCTAAACAAAACTAACTTGCAATGTTATATTTCACCTGTACTTTGCTAAGGTCTTAGTATTTGTCGTACGTCCCACCGACAGCACTAGTGTGGTACAAGGCCTTTTTAGGTGGGTCCGGGCGAAGGGCCGCGGCTCAGACACGCCTGGCGTGCACAAAAATGCCTCGGGCCCTGTTGGCATCCCTAAAAAAGGGACGCCTTCGGTGCCAGGGGATAAACCTAGGGTTAGAGCTTGCGGGGACTACCCACTGAGGTTCGAAGAGAGCCAGTCTTGGCGCGCGAGATATGAATACCGGCTTCTCGGAATCCATGTCCGACGGCCTCGACCGACTACTGCAGGAACCAGGACACACCAGAACTGATCCGTGTACTGAGAAACACGGCCGGCGGAAGTGTGTCCCAACCTGGCGATTCCCAGAGACTTTGCATACGTCACTATCATCAGACCTTTGTCTGACCCATTTATATATTTACCACTTCTATTCACATGACCTCAGTAACACAATTCATTTCGACATTTATATTAGTTCACTGGAGATCCGTGTTCAAACCACTTGTCGGTATCGGTACATTCTTTAGCATAACGATATTAATAACCAAGTATACAGCGCTCTGTTTGAATTATATGAAACATCTTATATCTTCTATATATGAATAATTCCAAACATCTGCTCTGAACATCAATATATAAATATATATATATATAGAGAGAGAGAGAGAGAAGGAGGGAGAGAGAGTATAAAATAAGATTTAAAACGGAACAAGAATTAACGACTAAGACTTTCACGATTTCAATCCTCAAATGAGTTAGTGCACAACACGTCTGACTTTTCAAAATGGCCCTGAGAAAAACTCCTTCTAACCAAAAAGATCATGTAACTGCCATTCTAAAAAGTTGGAACCATTTTGAAAAAGAAAATTGCTTTAAATAAAAAGTAACTCGTAAATCATCTGAGGACTGAAGTAGCGAAAATCGGACACATGAACTTTTATCTGATTATATATTATATATATAATGGAGTGTAATCCGACAACATATAAAGAAAAATTAATAACAAGGTAATCCAAAGAGAAGGAGATATTTATTGAGAAGCAAAGTCGATACTATACGTTTCGGTTCTAATGAACCATCATCAGGACTTGGAGTGATGATATTAGTGATGTTAAATCAATGATGGATGATTAAAAGTACAAATTACAAAAAACATAGGGAAAATTTGTATAACAATAAATAGCTGGCCGTTTAAATAATGAATCAGTATTTACATTATATATATATATATATATATATATATATATATATATATATATATATGTGTGTTTGTGTGTGTGTGTGTTTAAAAAGCGAGATATTTAGAAATACTATTTTTATCGAGTGCTTTTGTGTGGTAACGCAAAAAGAAAAAAAAGATAAAACTAAAGGAAAACGAACCGAATAGATGACGGATATAGAAGGGATTTCAACATGAATGCAATGCACGTGGAACCACCATTCCCGTGTGATTACGCAAAATCAAGAAACGGTTGCTATGACATCAACGGCCGAAAGTAAACGCGTTTTTTAATCACAAACTGCACTAAAATGAAGATGAACGAACGTCTAATGTAATGTCTGCTTTAGTTGATCTGGCGTATATATAGATATGTATTTCTTTAAATACCCTGTCCGGTGGCAAAAGCTGCTTGGTAGCGCCAGGAGTGGCAGTAGCGCCTTGAGCTACTGAAACTGTGTTATCATCCTGGTTGGCGGCTGATGAGGATAATGTATCGCACGTGCTTTCAAACGTTGTATGATTAAAAAAGATGTTTAAAAAACGAGACATTTAGAAATGCTATTTGGAATACTATTTCTGAATGTCTTGATTCTTTCACAAAAATAAATTTTTTGCTCAGCAGGTTTATTTTGCATTTAATAGCCGTGTATTCAGCACTCTTTCCTTGGATATTTGCAGTCATTATTGACTTGATATATATATATATATATATATATAGATATATATACTTCCCTACCCCTGTAGGGTTGAGTTCTCTTGTGAATAAAGTAATCGTGTTGCCATTAGCGTTTACTGCAAGGCACTTCATATATGAATTGAGCTCTCGATAGCCGTAAAGCGGACGTATGTAAACAATAGTAATTGTGATTCATAGCCGTTTAAAATTTACTTCACTGCTACTGGTTCCTCGTGGCTGGGGGGTAGAGGCTTGGATTGGCGTTTGAGTATAACAATTAGAAAATTAATGATTACCTGATTCATTTTAGGGCAGGTCAACCCGTCTAGGTATATTCTATGCTTAAAGGTTAGGGAATACCGTTTATTGTGCGTTAATATTTACATTATTGTGCTGCTTTTTCTTAAGAGTTGTTTTTTTTTTTGCACACAGTCTTACCGCATAAGAACAAGTTTTAAAGAAATCTTTTATGAGCTAATGATGAGAATATTGAGTTACCAAATCAAATACTATCATCAATACATATAATTTTCTAGGTTAATTATTTGCGGGGTTGTCCTCGTGGTGTAATCGTTAAAGCGATGGACTGCGGAATCATAGTAAGCGAGTTCGTACTCCAGTCGCGCTATTACGTTCACTTTCAGGCAAATACCCTTAGGAAAGGTATGAACCCCCTTATCCTCCCAGCTATGTGTTAAATAGTATCACTGTTGGGGGTGTCCTCGTGGTGTAATGGTTAAAGCGATGGACTGCGGAATCGTAGTAAGCGAGTTCGTACTCCAGTCGCGCTATTACGTTCACTTTCAGGCAAATACCTTTAGGAAAGGTATGAACTCCCTTATCCTCCCAGCTATGGGTTAAATAGTACCACTACTGTTCTTCTAGAAGAATAGCTTTGGCATTAAATAACCTACAAAGGTTGATATGCCATTAAACAAAGAAACCAAACCAACCAAATTATTTGTCGCACAGCTAGAACCCTTAAATGGCCTTCGAGTCAGATTAGAGTTGTTAGTCATAGAAATGAAGTGTTACTATACGCACACCGCAGTTCTCTGGAACTACAAGCTCATAATCAGATGGAGTAAAGTGTCATGCCCAAAGAACCCCTTTTTTAAGGGGGTGGATTCCAACATCCCTGCCGAAGATACCGCCTTGATATCTTAAGCTTTGCTGATGGGACGTTAATTCGCAAAGTAAAAGTGAAATTTCTTATAAGTAAAAAAGTAAAGTTGGCTCCCTTTTCAATAGCTACTACACGGAGGTATAGGGGAGGCCAATACTCTTTTCCCTGGATTGCTCCACTTTACCCTTGATACGTACCTTATATTGCTGAGTGCTAAGCCAGGAGGTATCAAGGACTATTTTTTGGTATGACGCGACTTGGGATTGAACCCAGGTCTCCTAGACTATTGGCAAACACTCTACCCAAAATTGTTGTCAGTGATGGTTAACTAGTAGTCTTGATTAATTTCTTTGTTTTCAATGACAAATCAACAATTTATCCCATAGATCTGGAGATAAGGATATTCAGACCGGTGAAATGGTGGAGACTGTTGGGTTTAGCACAGCATAAAGTTACTCCCATAAAAGAGTTAGAATTTTTATGACTCACCATATATATATATATATATATATATATATAAGTGAATTTGGCGACCTTAGTCGAGGGTGACCCGAAGGCACTTTTTACAATAGCTAACAACCCTAGGTGTAGAGGAGGGCACTACTTTCCTTGGATTGCTCCACTTTACTCTTGATCCTTTCCTTATAATGCTGTGTGTTAAGGAAGATGGCATCAAGTACCAATTTTTTTAATCTTTGGTTTGAGTTGAACTGCGATTGAACCCCGGTTCGCCGGACCATTGGTTAACGCCGTACTCATCTGGCCATTGGCCGAATGAGTATATATATATATATATATATATATATATATATATATATATATATATATATATATATATATATATATATATATATATATATATATATATATATATATATATATATATATATATATATATATATATATATATATATATATATATATATATATATATATATGTGTGTGTGTGTGCTTGGCAAAAGTCTTGACATGAAAGTGTATCCAAATTTGTCAGAGTCAAAAAAAGATATTTTGGCTTGAAATTCCGTCAGCTGGACGTGACGTTCAAGAAAAAAGTTGATTTTGTCGTTCTTTGCTGCCTTTAGTAAAGAATTAGAAAGAAGGTTGAAAGAATTACACTCACATACACACACACATACTCACACAGACAGAGACACACACTCACTAACACATGCATACCCACACTCAGCACGCACAAACACACACACGCATACCCATACACAAACCTGCACAGACACACATGCACACACATACACACGTATTCCCACACACAGGTACGCACATCGACACACACTCATACACATACGGACCCCCACACACAAGCACGCACTGATACACACAGTGGCGTACCAATACACAAGGAAACACATACACACATACAAAAACAAAGCCACTCACTTAAAACAATCCTCATGGTAAATAAATGTATAGGGTCTGCCAGAAAGTTCTATCTTTTATGTTTGCAGCATTAACAGAGCCTTTCATTTAAACTAGCTTCATATATATAGTAAAGTAAAGTTGGCGACCATAGTCGAGGGTAACCCGAAGGCTCCCTTTTCGATAGCTACTACACCAAGGTGTAGGGGAGGGCGCTACTCCTTCCCTGGATTGCTCTACTTTACCCTTGATCCGTACCTTATAATGCTGAGTGTTAAGCAGGGAGGCATCAAGTACTATTTTTTGAGTCTTTGGTATGACTCGACCTGGGATTGAACCGAGGTCTCCCGGGCCATTGGCGAACACTCTAACCGCTAGGCCAATGTATATATATCATAACACTAGGGCTGGTTGTCACTAATTCCCTCTTTGGGTGTCAGGGAACTTAGGCCAGCGGCAATGGTCACTCCGAATAGCTAGAATAACTTACTATTTCTTTTTTTCAGATCAGATTAGTTCCAATCATTAGTTGGACCGGTGAACACCGTATGTTTGCTGTTGAAACGTTTTTTCAAGACTTGTGAAGCTATAGTTGCTACACAAAGAACTTGTCATGCCAATTTCATGATAGAAAATCGATTCGGCAGTGGCTTGAAAATATATAAATAAAATAACTAAGTTAGCTGACCGTAGTCCAGTGCTAGCCGAAGCCTCCCTTTTTAATAGCTACATTACCAAGGTGTAGGGATAGATGCTACTCCTTTCCCTGGATTGCTCCACTTACCCTTGATCCGTACCTTATGCTGTGTGTTAAGCAAGGAGGTATCAAGTACTACTTTTTCAGTCTTTGATATGATTGAACGCCAGTGTCCAGGATTTACAGAAATTCCTGCCACATTCTAAAATGTTACCTGTGTGGTGAAAGTGAACTTAGGCAAGTGTCAATGGTAGATCTATCTAGCAGATTTCTTACGGTTTTCTTTAGATAAAATCAATTACGACCCTGGCATGGACTGCTGCACACTGTGCGTTTGCTGGTGCAACGTTTTGTTTTTAGACCGGTGAATCTGTAATTGTTACACAGAGAGCATTTCATGCTCACCTCATGTTACATCGGAATGATACTGTTCCGGATAGAAAATCGATACTGCAATTGATTGAAAATACAGATTTTTCCGTTTTGAAAAAATATTTCAAAAGGAAAAACAATGTTGAACACTGATCCAACCCATTATTGTAACTAATAACATATGAAAATGAAGTCATAAAACATTAGCTCGATTTAACTAACATTAATAATTGCCATTGTTGTACTCTCACAGGGAACAGTTTGAAATGGGGGGGCGTATTTCTGTTGCACCCGGTATAATACCTCAAATATCCGTAAAGACTCTGCTATTTTTGAACCGATTTCACCCAAAAACAACAATAATCAGGCAGTTAAGAAGATCTTCTTAACTGCCTGATGATTGTTGTTTTGCAAAAAAAAACCCATGAAACCCAGGGTCGCAGACTATTTTCCGTGAATTAAATATATATATATATATATATATATATATATATATATATACAGTTAAAGCGAGTCTACGTTTTTTTTGTCCTGGGTATGACACTAAACTGTATTTGATGGTGAGACTCCAATCATGGAGCTCTGGGGAATGTGAAGTACCCCTCCGTTGACATTACTCGCTTGTCCACTTTAACCCGAATTGTTTGCTCCTGTTATGGACCCATCTTTGGGTCCAAGGTATGAAACTGAATGGTATTTGATGGCGAGGCTCCAATCCTGGTGCTCCGGAGAATGTGGAGTACCCCTTCGTTGACATTACTCGCAGGTCTACTCTTACCCGGATTGGGAGTTCTTGTTAGGGTCCCATTGATGAGTCCTGGGTATGACGCTAAACTGCATTTGATGGAGACATTCCAATCCTGGAGTTCTGGGGAATGTGGAGTTCCCCTTAGTTGACATTACTCACAGCTCTACTCCGACCCGGATTGGTTGTACCTGTTAGGATCCCATCTATGGGTCAGATAGAACTGTTCAATCATTTACTAAAAATTACTTAGCTTAAACCATGCAGCTGTGTGCAAATCTTTGATATTATATAGGAATAATTCTTAAATAGAATTAAAAGTTTTAGATAGTAATATTTGAAACCATTTAACAATATGCAAAATGATGCTTAATCTTGAATAAAATTATTATTGTAGATTGGAATTCCTTTAAACATTTAACTGTACGCAACACAAATTACAAATATTGAATAGGATTATTAGTGTGGGATAGAGATAGTTGAAACCATTTAACTGTACGCAAAACAAATGACAAATATTGAATAGGATTATTAGTGTGGGATAGAGATAGTTGAAACTATTTAACTGTACGTAAAACAAATGACAAATATTGAATAGGATTATTAGTGTGGGATAGAGATATTTGAAACCATTTAACTGTACGCAAAACAAATGACAAATATTAAATAGGATTATTAGTGTGGGATAGAGATAGTTGAAACTATTTAACTGTACGCAAAACAAATGACAAATATTGAATAGGATTATTAGTGTGGGATAGAGATAGTTGAAACCATTTAACTGTACGCAAAACAAATGACAAATATTGAATAGGATTATTAGTGTGGGATAGAGATAGTTGAAACTATTTAACTGTACGTAAAACAAATGACAAATATTGAATAGGATTATTAGTGTGGGATAGAGATATTTGAAACCATTTAACTGTACGCAAAACAAATGACAAATATTAAATAGGATTATTAGTGTGGGATAGAGATAGTTGAAACTATTTAACTGTACGCAAAACAAATGACAAATATTGAATAGGATTATTAGTGTGGGATAGAGATAGTTGAAACCATTTAACTGTACGCAAAACAAATGACAAATATTGAATAGGATTATTAGTGTGGGATAGAGATAGTTGAAACTATTTAACTGTACGCAAAACAAATGACAAATATTGAATAGGATTATTAGTGTGGGATAGAGATAGTTGAAACCATTTAACTGTACGCAAAACAAATGACAAATATTGAATAGGATTATTAGTGTGGGATAGAGATATTTGAAACCATTTAACTGTACGCAAAACAAATGACAAATATTAAATAGGATTATTAGTGTGGGATAGAGATAGTTGAAACTATTTAACTGTACGCAAAACAAATGACAAATATTGAATAGGATTATTAGTGTGGGATAGAGATAGTTGAAACCATTTAACTGTACGCAAAACAAATGACAAATATTGAATAGGATTATTAGTGTGGGATAGAGATAGTTGAAACTATTTAACTGTACGCAAAACAAATGACAAATATTGAATAGGATTATTAGTGTGGGATAGAGATAGTTGAAACCATTTAACTGTACGCAAAACAAATGACAAATATTGAATAGGATTATTAGTGTGGGATAGGGATAGTTGAAACTATTTAACTGTACGCAAAACAAATGACAAATATTGAATAGGATTATTAGTGTGGGATAGAGATAGTTGAAACCATTTAACTGTACGCAAAACAAATGACAAATATTGAATAGGATTATTAGTGTGGGATAGAGATAGTTGAAACTATTTAACTGTACGTAAAACAAATGACAAATATTGAATAGGATTATTAGTGTGGGATAGAGATATTTGAAACCATTTAACTGTACGCAAAACAAATGACAAATATTAAATAGGATTATTAGTGTGGGATAGAGATAGTTGAAACTATTTAACTGTACGCAAAACAAATGACAAATATTGAATAGGATTATTAGTGTGGGATAGAGATAGTTGAAACCATTTAACTGTACGCAAAACAAATGACAAATATTGAATAGGATTATTAGTGTGGGATAGAGATAGTTGAAACTATTTAACTGTACGTAAAACAAATGACAAATATTGAATAGGATTATTAGTGTGGGATAGAGATATTTGAAACCATTTAACTGTACGCAAAACAAATGACAAATATTAAATAGGATTATTAGTGTGGGATAGAGATAGTTGAAACTATTTAACTGTACGCAAAACAAATGACAAATATTGAATAGGATTATTAGTGTGGGATAGAGATAGTTGAAACCATTTAACTGTACGCAAAACAAATGACAAATATTGAATAGGATTATTAGTGTGGGATAGAGATAGTTGAAACTATTTAACTGTACGCAAAACAAATGACAAATATTGAATAGGATTATTAGTGTGGGATAGAGATAGTTGAAACCATTTAACTGTACGCAAAACAAATGACAAATATTGAATAGGATTATTAGTGTGGGATAGAGATATTTGAAACCATTTAACTGTACGCAAAACAAATGACAAATATTAAATAGGATTATTAGTGTGGGATAGAGATAGTTGAAACTATTTAACTGTACGCAAAACAAATGACAAATATTGAATAGGATTATTAGTGTGGGATAGAGATAGTTGAAACCATTTAACTGTACGCAAAACAAATTACAAATATTGAATAGGATTATTAGTGTGGGATAGAGATAGTTGAAACTATTTAACTGTACGCAAAACAAATGACAAATATTGAATAGGATTATTAGTGTGGGATAGAGATAGTTGAAACCATTTAACTGTACGCAAAACAAATGACAAATATTGAATAGGATTATTAGTGTGGGATAGAGATAGTTGAAACTATTTAACTGTACGCAAAACAAATGACAAATATTGAATAGGATTATTAGTGTGGGATAGAGATAGTTGAAACCATTTAACTGTACGCAAAACAAATGACAAATATTGAATAGGATTATTAGTGTGGGATAGAGATAGTTGAAACTATTTAACTGTACGTAAAACAAATGACAAATATTGAATAGGATTATTAGTGTGGGATAGAGATATTTGAAACCATTTAACTGTACGCAAAACAAATGACAAATATTAAATAGGATTATTAGTGTGGGATAGAGATAGTTGAAACTATTTAACTGTACGCAAAACAAATGACAAATATTGAATAGGATTATTAGTGTGGGATAGAGATAGTTGAAACCATTTAACTGTACGCAAAACAAATGACAAATATTGAATAGGATTATTAGTGTGGGATAGAGATATTTGAAACCATTTAACTGTACGCAAAACAAATGACAAATATTAAATAGGATTATTAGTGTGGGATAGAGATAGTTGAAACTATTTAACTGTACGCAAAACAAATGACAAATATTGAATAGGATTATTAGTGTGGGATAGAGATAGTTGAAACCATTTAACTGTACGCAAAACAAATGACAAATATTGAATAGGATTATTAGTGTGGGATAGAGATAGTTGAAACTATTTAACTGTACGCAAAACAAATGACAAATATTGAATAGGATTATTAGTGTGGGATAGAGATAGTTGAAACTATTTAACTGTACGCAAAACAAATGACAAATATTGAATAGGATTATTAGTGTGGGATAGAGATATTTGAAACCATTTAACTGTACGCAAAACAAATGACAAATATTGAATAGGATTATTAGTGTGGGATAGAGATATTTGAAACCATTTAACTGTACGCAAAACAAATGACAAATATTGAATAGGATTATTAGTGTGGGATAGAGATAGTTGAAACTATTTAACTGGGTAAAATAATTGATTAAATAGAATGATTAGTTTTACATATGAAAGGTTAAAACTATTTTACAGTTAATGAATCAGCTAATTTTTGAAATGTGGAATTTTTATTATTTTACACTGATGTACATAGACAAGTACACTCATCGTGGTTCTTATTGTCGCAAAGCTTCAGTCATTGTTATCGCCGGTGTTCTTGTTGCACATTGACCTCTGACGGACCCGTCAATCTGGGATTTCTTGGACAGGATGTTCCGGTCGTGTAAACAGGAAGACAGCTCGCGTAAAGTGGAAGCAGACTACGGGAATCACAATTCTAATGGGTAGGTGTTATGAAATTGTGTATATACGGGTACCTACGTCAGATGGTAAGTCAGTCAGTCAGTAGGTCGGGCAGACAAGAGGTTTGAAGAGCGGCCAGCTGGCACCTATTCAAGAGCAATGGCCCACAGCAGACCCTGTCAAGGAAGTAAGGACATAAGGCATTGAATATGGAATCTCAAAGTGGGTTAAGGAAGGGTTAATATAGCAGTCATCCACCACTCTGTTTCCGGGTCCTCCCTCTCTTACACCGAATTTTGGACTTTTCAAAAAGTGATAGAAATATATATATATATATATATATATATATATATATATGTCAAGAAAGTCTTGTTGTACTTAATTCCTTCATCAGGCTAAACAACATTCTTCGGTGTAAAAGACAAGTGATATAAAGATTTTATATGAACTAAAATTGGATGTCTTCTAAGTATGGTAAACAGAATAAGAATACTCTAATCCTATCAAATGGATAAAGGTTTCTGCTCGAAATTTACTGTGCATCGATAAAGACAGACACCTGAAGAGGACCGATGTCTACAACGAGCAAAATGTCGCTATTTTCATATAGAAAAAGCGGACAGGCATGAGTGTTTGTCAGTGTACAATTATTTGTGCTCTTAATGAAGATGATAATATAAATAATAACCAAATGTGTCAAGATTGGTTTTCAATTTCTGTGGTAAATGTTTTTCTCTGAATGATATTCTATGGCCTTGTGGAGGTGCCCATGGTGTAATGGTTATCGTCGAAGGAAATGGACACGGCGAAACGAGTTCAAATCATGGAGAGGTTGATTGCATTTCGCATAGCACTAATACCCTTGCGAAAGGTATGAATCCAATTATTCTAGCGTACTGAGTCCCAGTGGAACTGGGAGTAATGGCAATAGAAAGGAATCCCTTATAGGTCCTTCACTTGAGACTCACCGCTAGAGTCATGAACAAGACATTCATTGTGGGATGTCTGCTGTCGGCGTATTCTACAGCTCGAACTAACTTGGCTGTAGTTATTTAAGGGGGGGAAGTCCACGTGATGTAGTGACTAATATGCTGGACTGTGACGTCACAGTAAACGAGTTCGATCTCCAGTTGAGCTATTACGTTGACGTTAAGGTTATACCCGTGGAAAAGGTATGAAATTCCTACTCTATCAAACAATAAATTAAATAGAACCATAATTATTTTTCTATAAGGATAGATTTGGAGGTGCCCGTGGTGTAATGGTTATCGTTATAGGAAATGGACACGGCAACATGAGTTCAAAACCTGGACGAGAATGATTGCATTTCACATAGCACTAATACCCTTGGGAAAGCTATGAATCCAATTATTCTCCCTCCAGCTATGGGTAAATAGTAGGACAGACTGAGTTCTTCAGCCTCGGTGAGACAGCTAGTCTAGGAGAAGGAAAACTCTGAATTCAAACCTGTTAAACTCCACTTAAAAATTGACCTTGTGTCATATCCTGCCTGAGCGGAGGGGTTGGTAAATATGGATATTCTATGAGGTTGATATCAATCAAATGGGCAGCCTGCGTTTATCGAAAGAATGAAAAAAAGAAAGAAAATGAATTAGATAGATAGATAGATAGATATATAGAAAGAAAGAAAGAAAGAAAGAAAGAAAATGAATACGATAGATAGATAGATAGAAAATGAGAAAGAAAGAAAGAAAGAAAAAAGAAAGAAAGAAAATGAATAAGATAGATCGATAGATAGAGTGATAGAAAATGAGAAAGAAAGAAAGAAAGAAAAAAGAAAGAAAGAAAGAAAATGAATTAGATAGATCGATTGATAGATAGATAGAAAATGAGAAAGAAAGAAAGAAAGAAAGAAAATGAATAAGATAGATCGATAGATAGATTAAGATATAGTAATTTACGAAGCTCTTTGCTTCGATGTGGCACAAGGCCGAATGAATGGGGCACCCAATGAGACTCGAACTCACTTGTGTAGGTTTGCTAGTCAAGTTTGCTAACCGTTACACCACCAAAGGTGCCCAAGATAGATTAAGATATATAGATAGATAGATTGGCTATTCTTAAATAATGTCTTTTTTTATTTGATTGTTATTGTAATAAAAAAATGACATTATTTAAGAATAGCCAATTCAAACGACGTCAGAGATGACCAGCTTACTTTAACTTCCTAGATAAAAAGCAGAAACTCATTTCACCAAACCTGACTATGTTACAGACTTTGATGTGTGATTTCCATATAAGCAGAAATGATGTTTACGAGACTGTATTTCCGGGAATTATCCGCTACTTAAGGTAACGCTTGACCTCGTTGTCCACAAAAACAATAAACAGGCAAGCAAAATTCAAATATGCCTCCAAGATTTCCCTAACATTATGTAAACATAGCTTGGAATGATGTATCTACAAGATATATGAATAGTTATATACTCACCTTAGGAGGTGCCCGTGGTGTAATGGTTATCGTCGTAGAAATGGACACGGAGACACGAGTTCAAATCCAGGACGAGACTGATTGCATTTCACATAGCACTAATACCCTTGGGAAAGGTATGAATCCAATTGATCTCCCTCCGACTATGAGTAAATAGTAGGGCAGACTAGGTTCTTCGGCCTTGGTGAGGCAACTAGTCTAGGAGAAGGAAAACTGTGAGTTCAAACCTGTTAAACTCCGCTAAAAAAATTGACTTTGCGTCATATCCTGCCCAAGCGGAGGGGTTGGGTAAATATGATATACTCACCTTAGTTTAACACAGGATTAATTATCTACTCAATAGTAAGTAAAGTTTGCGACTGTAGTCGAGGGCGATCAGAAGGCTCCCTTTTCAATAGCTACTACATCACGGTGTAGGGAAGGGCGCTACTCCTTTCCCTGGATTGCTCCACGTTACCCTTGATCCCTACCTTATATTGCTGAGTGTTAAATAATATCAAGTACCATTTTAAAAGCCTTTGGAATGACGCGACCTGGGATTGAACCCAGTTCTCCCGGACGAACTCTCTACCCACTAAGCGAATGAGCCAGTTGACATACTCCATAGTAATGTTTATTAAATATGGTTTTGATTGATTACAAGGTTTACATTATTTGGTCCCTTGTGAGTATCGAAGTCATTACTCAATAATAATGATAATTAAGCATAGTTTAGTTTGAGTACAACGTTTATATAATTGGGCACATTGTGAGGAATGAAGTCATTACTCAATATTAACCTTAATTAAGCATAGTTCAGATGGGACACAAAGATCATGTTATTGGGCACCTTGTGAGGATTTAATTCATTATGCAATAGCACTATTTGTTAAGTATAGTTCAGTTTGGGTACAAGGTTTAAATTATTGGGCACTTTGTGAGGATCGAAGTTATTACACAGTGGTAATTAATGAAAATATCTAGTTTCTATAACATCATGACATGAGTCGCATTTAATTAATTTTTTTTTTTTTTCAGTTTAGCAAAAAGAGAAATGAGGGAACACTTTATTGTTAATTTGCAATTCTTCCGAAACGTGAAATGATCCATCGCAATTGAGTTCCTTGTAGAAGTTTTAACTTTTAACAGTATTTTCTATTGCCAACAGATTAGGCAAGATTAACTTTATTTATTGAATGATGCATCTATTTACTATACATGACTCAGATTTGGCACAAAATGTACTTTATCATATCATATCATATTTACCCAACCCCTCCGCTCGAGCAGGATATGACACAAGGTCAATTTTTAAAGCGGAGTTTAACAGATTTGAATTCAGAGTTTTCCTTCTCCTAGACTAGTTGCCTCACCAAGGCCGAAGAAATCAGTCTGTCCTACTATTTTATCCATAGCTTTATAAGGCGGCACGTGAGGATTGAACTCAATACTAACTAGTAATATCTCTGTATGTCTAGATTGCTAACCATTCATACATATCCATCTATCTATCTATCTACCTATCTTAATATGTTTCTCTCTATCTATCTATCTATCTATCTATCTATCTTATTCTGTTTCTGTTGTGCTGCTGGGGGAAAAAAGACATGGGGAACACAAAAAGGGTTGATAAAAAACATATATTCATGTAATCGATCTGTACGTTTAGATTGCTAACCATACATACATATCTATCTGTCTATCTATATTAATCTATCGAAATATCTATCTATCTGTTGTGTTGCTGGCAAAAAAAACCCAAAAAAACACGGGAACACAAAAAGTGTTGATAGAAAAGCATATATAATCAAATAACAGAAACAAGATACAAGTGAACCTGGTTAAACAGTGGTTAGTTGATTGGAAGCTAAGAGTCCAGTGGGGTAGCAACTATCCGTCCGCTACGCAAGTGGAATCCTACGTGGCAGTTTTACGTGGTTCTGGACAGTTATCTGTCATGCGCCCCACCGAAAGAGCGAGTTCGGCACAAGGCCATTTTAAGGCGGGTAAAAGCCGATGGGGGGCGGTCCCTGGGGCCGGAGGAAATCTCCAGTGCTGAGACAACACCCGACCCAGCCGCGCTGACCAAAACACGGCCGACCGAAGTGTGCCCCAAACAACTGGCGAGGCGGACCAAACACGGAGGTTTGGTCAGGTATGTTGTACGCCCCACTGAACGAGCTTGTTTGGCACAAGGCCGTTTTTAAGGTGGGTCCAGACACAGGACCGAAACCCCATCGCGTCTGGCATTGTCAAAAATACCTTCGGCCCCGTCGGCTCCAGGGAATAAAACTACCCCTCGTAAGGGGGTAAAAGTTTGGGGGACGGTCCCCTGGGGACGGAGTAAATCTCCAGTGCTAAGGCAACACCTGACCGAGCCACGCCGACCAAAATACGGCCGACCGAAGTGCTCCCCAATCAACTGGAGAGGCGGACCAAATAGAGGGTTTGGCCGACTTCTCTGACGCTCCGTTGACTAGTATAAATAGACGAGGGTGAGTCCATTATGTAGGGAGTACAACAGTTTATTTTTCATTCTTTTTTTATCTATCTATCTATCTATCTATCGTATTCATTTTCTAATTTAGATATGGAGATGCCCGTGGTGTAATGTTTATCGTTGCAGGATGTGGACACGATGACACGAGTTCAAATCCTGGACAAGCCTGATTACATTTCACATAGCACTAATACTCTTGGGAAAGGTAGTCTAGGAGAAGGAAAACTCTGAATTCAAACCTGTTAAACTCCGCTTAAAAATTGACCTTGTGTCATATCCTGCCCGAGCGGAGGGGTTGGTAAATAGGATCTATCTAATTCATTTTCTTTCCTTCTTAAATTCGTAGGTGGTACTCCTGTTGTAATTGGTATTCTCGTCGGAAATGGACACGTAAACCGGAATTCAAATCCTGGACGAGTCCTTTTGCATTCTTTATAGCGCTAATATTATCGGGAAAGGTATAAATCCGACCCCTCCGCCTACTTTCTCTCCAGCAATGGGTAAATAAGAGTGCAGACTGGGTTCTTTAGCATTCTTTAGAAAACTTTGAATTCAAACCTGTTTAAATAAACCTTGCTCTTTCGGAGGGATTTGTAAATACATACATTTACAAAAGTTTAGTTTGACACAAGACCAAAATATTGAATACCCTGTGCGAATCCAACTCAGCATAAATGAAAAAAATATTTACCACTTTATATTCCTTTGAATGATTCGGGGAATGTAATGCTAGACTGCATATTTTTTGATAACGAAATAAAAATTGTTGCATCTTGGAGGCAAAGTTTTAGATTATCAATGGCATAATTTTCTTGAAAATCAAATAGAATTAACACTACCGTGAAAATAATCAAGTGTATGTCCACGCAAGCAATAAAACAGTGCGTAAACTTCAGATATGTTTCTCAGATTTCATTAACACTATGCAAAAAATAGCTAGTTGTCTTGCATCTACATAGTCTACAAATACTTATTTACGCAGCTAAGCTCGGATTTGGCTTAAGGCTTACATTATGAGGCACCTCGTGAGGATTAAACTCTTTACTCAGAAGTAATTGATCTCTATGTCCAGCTCGGGACCGATTTCGGCATGATACCGCAGTTGATAAAAGTTGCTTACTTTGACAAAACACAAACAAATTAGAGCATCTTGAAAGAATCGAACTTAATAATATTAGGCCGGCTGTATAGATTGTTAGTTAACCTTTACATAATTTGTGGAGTCAAGCGTGAAATATAGGTATTTGAATTTTAAAGTCTGCAGCTTAACGAGTAAAAAACCGTAGTTATTCTAAAAAAAAATAATGGCATTTCTCAGAAATGTGAGAGCACACACACACACACACACACACACACACACACACACACACACACACACACACACATATATATATATATATATATATATATATATATATATAAGCCAGTAGAGAAATAAAGAAACACAAAATAATCTGGTGTTGGACGGTAAAGAGATAAAAAAGAAAAAAAAAGAAAGAGAAATCAAACCAAAAAACGAAAAAGAAAGAAAGAAAAAAGACAGAAAGAAAGAAAACTAACTGGTGACAGGGAGGCAGGAATTGAAAGAAAGAAAGAAAGAAAGAAAGAAAGAAAGAAAGAAATCGTGGAAGAAGAAGAAGAAGAAGAAGAAGAAGAAGAAGAAGAAGAAGAAGAAGAAGAAGAAATCAAAGCGAGAAAAATAAGAAAGAAAGATAGAAAGAAAAACAGATTTGGTAATTGGGAGACAAGAATAGAGAAAAGAGAATTAGGAAGAAAAATAGATAAACAGAGAGAAAGGGAAAAAACTGGGAGAAAAATAATAGGAACTAATTAAAAGAGAGAGAGAGAGAGAGAGAGAGAGACTGAGTGAGAAAGAGAATCTGAGAGAGAGAATGAGTGAGAAAGAGAGAGAAAGATACAGAAAGAAAGACTGACAGACCTACAGAGTCAGTGGTAGATGAAAGAAATAGGTGGCAATAGAAAGACAAGAATACAGAAAAATTGAAAGATAGAGAGAGAGAGAGAGAAAGAGAGAGAAGAGAGAGGGAAGGGGAGGGAGTAAAGAATGAAAAAGAGATTAAAGGAACAGGTGAGAGAAAGGCAAGAATAGAGAGAAAGAAATTGATAGATAGATAGATAGATATGAACAGACTAAGATAGATAGATAGATAGATAGATAGATATGAATAGACTGAGATCGATAGATAGATAGATAGATAGATAGATAGATAGATTGATTGATTTGTAAAAGAGAGAGAATAAATGAAGAAAAAAATGCGAGAAATTTCGGGGTAGAAAAGCCAAGAAATTGATAGACACAGAGAGCGAAAGTGACAGAGTCGGGGGTGGTGATAGGAAGACAAAGGTTAGGGATTCGAATTCGGTGTGGAGGTGGGAGAGGGAAAGGTGTAAATATTTGCTTTTCTCGAAGACTTTTCGCTTCGACCTTTAGAGAGGCACGATTTCAACCAATTAGAACTGTCAATGTGATTGGCGGGCATGCAACGTCACGCCATAATAATAATAATAATAATAATAATAATCCCGCAATAGGTTTGATCGTCATTAGCGCCATCAATAATGTTATCTGACTGATATGGTATTATGGGTGTCTTTATAGAATTATTTACTTTTCGTTTGTTTATTTATTTGTTAATCTATTTAGTGGGGGGTTGTATCAAAAGAATTTATTAATGTGATAACAAAAAGTTTGTTTGTTTGTTTGTTTGTTTGTTGGGTTTTATGGCATATCAACCTTTATAGGTTATTTAATGCCAAACCCATTTCTAAACAAATGAACCGTTCTATTTCAAACAATTTAGTTTAGTATAAGTAGACAGTTTAATTGTCAAAAACATTTCTATTCCAAGTTATTCAGTTTTGTCAAACAACTTGGTAGCGTATATGTATAGTTTTTATTTACACGCAGTTGGATAACGAAAAGTAATTTTACGCAATACATACTGTACATTCATAAAAAGAATGGCTGCTACTGTGGATTTGAGGACACACAGATAAAAAAAACGCACACACACACACACACACACACACACACACACAAATTTATATATATATATATATATATATATATATGTATATATCGATAACAAATTGAAAAAGATATAAGTGAGACTAAAATAAAGACTAAAATTGTCAAGATTGAGATATAAATTGAGTTCACTAAATAAGGTGGAAAACGTAATATCTAGCTTTGTTCAGCTCTATGTTCATCTATCTATCTATCTATCTATCTATCTAATTCTCTTTATTTCTCTCTCATCTTATCTATCTATCTATCTATCTATCCAAATATGATCAAATTTGTTTCATTTCCTTCCTTCGCTTCTTACGAGCTATTTATTTACTTATCTGTCTTTTCAAGTTCATCTCTTTATCTCTCTTTCCCTTTCCCTTTATCTCTCTCTTTCTCTCTCACTCTCTCTCTCTCTCTCTATTTATCAACGATAAATAATCTCTCTCCCAATGCTATCAAATTATTTTCATTTCCTTCCTTCCTTCCTTCCTTCCTTCCTTCCTTCCTTCCTTCCTTCCTATCTATCTCAGGTTATACATTTATTTTCGCTATATCGATCATAAATTTTCGTAGTATAGTCTTGATCAAGTCATGAATATTTCTTACTTAATCTAACTCTGAAAATTGCTCTTTGGCAAAAACCGTGAAAAAAATTGAGGCCCACATAGTGTAACTATTATCATCGGAGGGAAATGGGAACGGCGATACGAGTTCAAATCTTTGACGAAGCTGTTTGCGTTTAACATAGCACTGATACTCTTGGGAAAGGTATGTATCCAAATAGTATAGCAACTGATTTAGAAGAAGGAACAAAATGAATTTGAAACTCCGAGAATACATAGACCTCGTGTTCGTGCAGAGGGATTGGGCATATATATATATATAGTGCAATTAGAAGGAAACTAAAACCTGGTTAAATTGTCATTCCAAATTTATTTCGCCGGGAAATGTTATTAAACTCACCGTTTCCTCAGATGACAATACATGTTTAACTTGAGTTTGCTAAACAGCAAATGAGGATTATAATCTATAAGTGTATAAAAAAGGAAGACCTATACAAATTTTAAATTCTCAGGCGAGGTCAAAGGAAGTCAAAACAATAATGTGTCAGAAATATTAAGAAACCAAATTGTTATCTGAAGAGACGGAGAGTATGATAATATTCTCCGGTGAAATAAATTTATAATCACAATTTAACTAGGATTGAGTTTCCTTCTAATTGCACGGTATACGCTGTGTATGTGAGTTTTGTTATATACGAGGACCATTACATGAGTTCCCAGACTTTTTTCACATGGGCACTTTTATTGATAGTGCACACATAAAACTCTAGTCCCCTTCGAAGTAATCTCCTCCGGCTGCAATGCACTTGTTGTACCGTTCCAACAACTCCTAGTAGGCCCCATGGAAGTCCTCTTGTGTGAGCGTGTCAATGACTTTCGTCACAGCCTCTTTCATCTCCTCACATGTCTCATAACGACAGCCTCTGAGCTTAGGGAATAAACAAAAGTCACAGGGAGCAAGGTCTGGGCTATAAGGACGGTGAGGAACTGTCTTGATGTCCATCCTGGTCAAATAGTCTGTGACAAGAATTAAGTTGTGGACTGGTGCATTGTCCTGGTGGAAATGCCACCGACCCGATTTGAAGAGTGCTGGCCTCCTCCGACGTAATGATTTCCGGAACTCCCGTAAAACCTCAACATAGTAACCCTAACCCTAACCGTTTGGCCAATAAACTCTGGTGTATTGATTTCCTTACTCCTTCCACTCCTCTCCTCATCCCTCACAGACCCCCTATCTTCCTTGAATCTCTTATGCCACTCAAAGATGGTCGAAAAGCAGTCTGCAGCATTTCATACGTTTCTGTGGCATTTTTTTTCAAGTTTAAAACAGGATTTTATGGCATATCGTTCTTCTAATGTGTTCTCATTGCTTTTTTGAAATTCAGCAGCTGTGACAATCAGGCTTTAGTAAGGTGTATTCCAATTGCTGCTGTAGCTGTTCATTTGAACCTGAAATCATAAAAATTGGCCAGTCATCTCATAAGAGATATAGCAATAACATACAGAATTTTCAAGAGTCTATGACAATTTTAAATGCCTGTCCAAAAAAAGTCTGGAAACTTATTGAATTTACCACGTATAAATGTGTGTGTATTTGTGAGTGTGTTTGAGTGTGTGTATAAAATAAAAGACTTTACAAAGTATTAAATTATATATATATATATATATATATATATATATATATATGTGTGTGTGTGTATGTGAGTATGTGTGTGTGTGTATGTGTGTGTGTGTGCAGGTGTTATTGATTGCTTTACTAATTCAAATTAAACGCGAGAAACTTAAAAACATTAAAAAGAAGATGCAGTTCATTATGCCCTCAAAGAAAATGCAATATATAATTCTGTAGATATCAATATAAATAGAGAATTGCAAAAGAAACGGTATTTGTTGCTCGCCCCACCGAACGGGCAAGTATGGCACAAGGCCTTTTATGGTGGGTCCGGGTGCAGGGACGTAGCCCAAACGCATCCGGCAGGTTCCAAACATGCCTTCGGCTCCGTCGGCATTCCCCTTTTTGGGGCGCCTCAGGCGCCGGGCGATAAACCCAAACCTCCCGAAGGAGATAAAAGCCTGGGAAGGCTTCCTGAGACCGAAGGATAAAAATTCGCTGGCCAAAAGGCCGAGAAGCGGTAGAATTACATAAGAAACATGCATTATATTTATATTTCTTGTACGACTATATGAATATGATAATTCATGGATTGATTTGTCGGTAGTCCGCTTAGCATAGTAGCTAAAGTGCTGAACAGCGACGTCATAGGAATCGAGTCCGAACAATTACGTTCACTTTCTGACAAATAGCGTTGGGAAAAGTATGAAATTGTTTATTCTCGAAGATATGGCTTGAATAATACCATTTCTATCATTCTGCAACGATGACTTTGGCATTCACTAACCCACGAAGTTAGATATGCCCAAAGAAAAGAAACAATTGATTTATTTTAACGACATACTAACTAGTCTAAAATAAAGTTGGCGACTGTGGTTGAGGGCGACCCGAAGGCTCCCTTTTCGATATCTACAACATCAAGGTGTAAAGAAGGGCGGTACTCCTTTCCCTGGATTATTCCACTTTACCTTTGATCCTTACCTTATAATGCTGAGAATTAAACAAGGTAGCATCAAGTACCATTTTTGAGTCTTTGGTATGACTTGACCTGGGATTGAACTCTGAATGGTATCCATTGTACATTCATATTCATAATTTTTTTGAAATTATTTCTTCAGAGATTTTTCCACTGTTTTATCAAAGACGAATAATTTTTAAATTGATTTATTTGACCCATAGATGAAACTTAACAGGTATAACCACATCACGTCTGATTAAATGAAGGAGTAGTGGCCGAGATGAGGTACTTCATATTTCCCAAAGCTGGAGCCTCACCATCAGATACAGTTCAGTGTCATACCAAGGACGACCCTTTTTTCGTGAGAGGTCTTAATCCTGTGCAGAGGATATAGCCAGCATATTCTAAGCTACAATCGACGTGGCAGAATATAACTATCACACACACACACACTTTTATATATGTATACACAAGCAGCGATTTGCCCAGTCGGCTGCAACCGTAGAATACACCGACTGCATCTCTGTAGATGTGTAGACGCCTCTAACGAGTGTGCTGGATATGATGCTAAACAATCTGATGGTGAGGTTCCTGCAATGCTTGAGCTTTGGGAAATACAGAGTACCTCTTCATTGCTATCGCTCCCAGATCCACTCTGGCCCGGAGTGATAGCACCTGATAGTGTCCTAGCTATAGGTAAAAAAGAACTGCTTTATATTTAAACAGTGTGCAAACAAGTGATTCATGCTAAATTGATTCGCTTGAAATAGAACTGTGTGTAAATAAATTATTGATGTTTAATTGAAATATTACGGATACATAGAAATACTTGGAACCATTTAATTTTGAGCAAAAGAATGAGCTAAGACTCGTTAAAAAATGTTATCAAGCAAATGTTTACAAATCATACATATTTAATATATATTTATAAAGAGGATTTGGCATTAAATAACCTGCAATGGATAATATGCCATGAAACCAAAGCAAACCAAGATAAAGTGTGATGTCACTGTTGTTATCATTTTCCCGTCAATTAGACACCAGTTTACTCATCGTACGCTTGCGTATGTATATCCCCAAGTTAATTTAAGACTATATATATATATATATGTATTGCCAAGTTAATATATACATATCGCCAAGTTAATTTAAGTTCTGTATATTTGTATAACACTAAACCGGCCCATTGGCCTAGAGGGTAGAGTGTTCGCCATTGATCTGAGAAACCTGGGTTCAATCGCAGGTCACGTCATACCACAGACTTTTTAAATGGCACTTGATTCCTCATTACTTAACACTCAGTGATTTAAGGTACGAATCAAGGGTAAAGTGGAGCAATCCATGGAAAGGAGTGGCGCTCTCCCCCAACACCTTGGTATAGTAGCTACTGAAAAGGGAGCCTTCAGGTCACCCTCGACTACGGTTGCGAACTTTACTTTAATTATGAGTGTATCATATTTACCAACCCCTCCGCTCGGACAGGATAAGACACTAGGTCAATTTTTAAGCGGAGTTTAACATGTTTGAATTCAGAATATTCCTTCTCCTAGACTAGTTGCCTCACTGAGGCTGAAGAACCTAGTCTGTCCAACTATTTACCCATTGCTGGAGGGAGAATAATTAGATTCATACCTTTCCCAAGGGTATTAGTGCTATGTGAAATGCAATCAGTCTCGTCCAGGATTTAGCTCTCAGTTCCCTTGTTCGTTTGCCAATTTGGTACATAGCAACCTGCAACGTTCGACCAGCCTCACACATCTACAACTCGACCTACACCAGCTACCAGCAACATTCGTCTAGCTGTTTCTCTTCAACCTCAACCATCACCAGCTACTGACACCGACCAACGACAAAGACAAAACTTTACCACAAACTTTACACTCTTGTAAAAACGACAATAAATTGTCACCTTTTGTTATAATTGTTACCTCACCTTTGTTTTCTTCATTGTCTTTTGGCTGTCCTTACACACTTAAACTTAAATCATTTGTGGAGTTGACATGCTTATCGGCTCCGCAACACTCTGCAATCTGCCATATATCTTGAATATTTCCAAACCACTCAGATGTCTACTTATGGCCAATATATTATTTTGGGGACTTAAATGTAACTTCAAAAGAAAATCATTGAAACTTTCACTTATCTGGACAGGAAATTTAAGTATTAAATTCCTGTATAATTTTAATATACATTCCGACGGAAATATTAATAATTTTCTTTACTTAATGCAAGCACCGAAAATTAAAACATTTTCGTTTGTACATTTTGTTTATGATGAAATTTTTGTCAAGAAAATATTCATTATGGTGCTTAAAACCTGTGTTAGATCAAATTATGATAGTAATTTACTTAGCTTAAAGCCCCTTGAGTGGTGTAATGGTTAGCAAACCTTCACGAGTGGGTTCGAGTTTCATTGGGTGCCCCATTCATATGACTTTGTACCACATCTAAGCAAAAAACCTTAGTAATTTACTGAACCTTACTGACACAATATCATACGAATAGGGCACCGAAAAAGACTCGATCTCACCCGCGAAAACTTGTTAGTCTAGCCTCAAACCACGTGCGGCACCCGCCGCAAGGCGTCGGCGAGCTCCGAAAGTCAACCGTCTTCTTCGGACGCTAAAATTCAACTCTTCCGTTCGGAGGCAGGAATTCAACTCTCACTAACTTTTTTTCAAATCCCTCAAATCCTCCGCGCACGCTTCCGGTGCACGACGTCATTCACATCTCCCGGTCACATTTACTATCTGGGATTTTTATTTTGACATCTCTGAATGACACATCCTCCGCGCGCGCGCGAACACCTGCGCTCATGTTGCACCTAACTAACCTATGCGCTAAGCAAAAGGTTCTCAGCTCAACTAAACCGAAAGGCAAGATATATAAAACGAAATTCCTCGGCCATTATATTACATTAGCAATACTTGTGTGCAAACAAATTAATCATAACTCCTTAAAAATAAGATAAACAACAAACTATGCATTTACTAATCAAACGTGTGACCATTCAGCTGTGTGCGAACAAATGACTTGTGTTAACTTGAATTGTTACTGTTACATAGCAATACTTGAAACAATTTCATTGTGTACAAATAAAACTATTGGTGCTCAGAGAAGAATAATTAAAAACACTTAATTATCGGCAAACAAATGAGCTCTAGCTTGTTTTAAGATATTACCTACAAACTATTTGTTTACGAATCATATATGTATTACCAGAATTTATTAACTGAATTACCATTACTAGAAAAATCAGCAAGCACCTACGGAATACGGAACGGCTGATTCGACCTGTAATATAATGGCCGAGGGATTTCGTTTTATGCCTTTGGGTTTAGTTAGGCTGAGAACCTTTCGGCTCAGTGCATTGGTTACTTAGGTGCAACATTAACACAGGTGTTCACGCGCGCGGACGGAGCGGACGTGTCACTCAGAGATGTCACAATAGCCCAGATGAAAAACGGGGCTAGAGAGTGCAGGTGACGTCACGCATCGGAAGCGCGCGCGGAGAATTTTGGGGGATTTTGAAAGAGTCAGTTAGTTGAGTTGAGTTCTGCCTCGGGAGAAGACGGTTGGTTTTCGCTTGCTCGCCGTGTGTGTGTGTAGGGGGGTGGCAGATGGAAAAGTCATCATTGAAAGATTGTGCATCTCTCTTACTTATGTCGAAACCTTTAATTCAAAGGTAATAAAAGGTTTCGTACCTGAACTAAGAAGTCGTTACGTGTTTTTCGTGTTTCGGGATTCCAATGTTCTATATATATATATATGTTATGAACATTCTATGTACGTTTCACATATCCGTATCTGGCTATGGTACAGACCTTTTTGGGTCTCATCAGCCATGCCCAACACTACTAGGGGTCGAACCAGCAACCATAAAATGCCGAGCCGAAACTCTACCACTGGACTAGAGGTCCATATCACACATAAGCAAAATGCCAAATTAACTAGTCACGGTTGCTGGTTCGATCTTTAGCGGTGGAGATCACGGTATGCATTGCTGATTAGACCCAATAAGCTGTTCAGTGTTCGGTATGTCGAGGTAATACAATTGATATAACAGTAATTCCTCTATTCAAATGTATAAAAAAGATAGAATTTAGCACTGAATAATCTATTGGGGTTAATATGCCATAAAACATAACGAATTACCCACCCTTTGTTATTTCTTTAATTCCTATGAATACAGTTTTTCTACCATTAAAATTACAGATGGCAACATCTTTATTAATAGAGAGTTAACACAGCAAGTATAAACCCACTCCAAATATTATGCACCATTGTAAATATCTTTGTTATTTGATTTACGTTCGATATTTTTCTTGTACCTTGAAAATAAAATCCTTTTACATAATGTTTTTCAACAATCTTTTACCGCTTTTTTCCTCTTTAATCATCATCGCCAGCATGAAGATGACAGCAAGGATTTCCCCGACTCACTCTCTTCATCCGTCCCTATCTTCTATCGCTCCAGACTAACAACATCTTGTGCCCGAACAGAGCTGGCGTAAATAAGTTCTTGCCGGTTTGCCAACACTGGTATGTCTATTTGTAGGGATTAATAGAAGAACGTCACATGATATTCCGGCAGGAAATATACAATTATATATATATATATATATATATATATATATATATATATGTATATATATATTATTATTATTATTTACTCATTAGGGTTTTCCCATTAGCGTTAGATGATGGTTTTCCACTGGAGTCTGAGTGACAGCAAGTCTCCTCAAGTCTCCAAGACTCTTCTCAGTATTCTGGCCGTTCTCAATAATGTAGTAGTTTGGATGGTCTCCACTCGTCCGCCAACTTCCAACTCCTCCAGTCCCTTTAGTAATCCTTTAGTTACTGTTCCAAACACACCAATTACAATTGGTATAATTGTCACCTGCATGTACCATAGGTTTTTTCTTAATTTCCTAGTAAGGTCGAGATACTTATCCTTCTTTTCACATTCTTTCAGTTTTATTCTGTGGTCAGCCGGGACAGCAAAGTCGACAATTTTGCAAGTTCTCTTCTTTTTGTGGATTATTACTCGGTCTGGTCTTCTGGCCGAGATTAGGTGATCCGTGTGTATGTCAAAGTCCCATAGGAGTTTATGTGCGTTATTTTCTAGGACAGGTGTCGGGTTATGCATTATATTATTATTATTATTATTGTTGTTATTATTATTATTATTATTTTCTCTTTGAGAGTTTTTTTTACATCAGCGTTAAATGATGGTGTTTCACTGGAGTTTTTGTAACAGGAAATCTTCTCAAGTCTCCAGGACTGTTCTCAGTATTCTGGCCAATCTCAGTAATGCAGTAGTTTGGATGGTCTCCACTCTTCCTCTTATTTCTAAGTCTTCCTGTCCCTTTATTAATCCCTCGGTTAGTGTACCAAGAGCACCAGTTATAATTGGTATAAATATCGCTTTCATGTTCCACAGTTCTTTCAATTCCCAACCAAGGTCAAGGTATTTTACCTTTTTTTCACTTTCTCTCAATTCTACTCCGTGGTCAGCCGGGACACAATTTGCACGTTCTCTTTTTTGTTGTTGATTATCATATAGTCTGGTCGTCTGGCCGAGATTAGGGAATCCGTTTATATCTCAAAATTCCATTGAAGTTTCTTTGTCTCATTTTCCAGGAGAGCTGCTGGGTTGTGCATATACCATTTATTGGTATATTCAAATTTAAATTTCTCGCACAATTCCCAGTGGATCACTTTACCCACCCAGTCATATCTCGTCTTACCCCCATTATTATTATTATTATTATTATTTTACTCCCTGAGATTTTTTTGTCTCGACGTTAACTGATTATAATTATTATTATTATTTACTCTAGAGTTTTTCACATCAGTATTAGCTGATGGTTTTTCACTGGAGTTTGAGTGACAGCAAGTCTTCTCAAGTCTTCAGGACTCGTCTCAGTATTCTAGCCGTTCTTAGCAATGCTGTCGTTTGGATAGTTTCTACCCGTCCGCTTACTTCCAAGTCCTCCAGGCCCTTTAATAATCCTTTAGTTACTGTGCCTAACGCACCAATCACAATTGGCACAATCGTTACTTTCATGTTCCACAGTTTTTTTTAATTCTCTAGCAAGGTCGAGGTACTTATCCTTCTTTTCACTTTCCTTTAGCTTACCCTTCTTCTTCTTCTTCTTCTTCTTCTTCTTCTTCTTCTTATTATTATTATTATTATTATTATTATTATTATTATATCAAGATAAAGATATACGGAATTTGCCAAATTGAGAGCTCAATGTCAAGTTTATAATAAATGTCGTGTAAACATATATAAATAATCTTATGCTGAGCAAAATATCATTGAGAAATAAGAAAGCCATCAATGACGAAAGAAATAAATGTATAACGGGATATAATTAAGCCCATTTTTTTTGTCAATTGAGATGAATCCTTTCCTATCCGAAAAGACTCATAGCATGACCATTTTACTGACCGCTGCTCCCGGTACGTTTTTTTTACTTGAGAGTATATGCATTTCTACTTGAACTGTATATATATATATATATATATATATATATATATATATATATATATGTCTGTGTGTGTGTGTGTGTGTGTGTACTAACATACGGAAACACATACACTCACACACACACACACATATATATATATATATATACACACAAACAGACATATATATATATGTATATGTATATATATATATATATATGTCTGTGTGTGTGTGTGTGTGTGTTAGCACACACACACACACATATATATATATATACACACAAACAGACACACACACACACACGCGCACACACACACACACACACACACATAGAGACATGAATACACACTCACACACATATATATATACATGACCCATTCTATGTCAGAGTGGACCTGGGAAAATGGTAATGAATTAAGCCCTCCACATGCCCCAAAGAGAGAGAGAGAGAGAGAGAGAGAGAGAGAGGGAGAGAGAGGTTATGACAGTGGGAAGGGAAAAGGGAGAGGGAAACTGAGAGATTATGAAATCACGTCCATTTTTCGTGATTCAATAAGAAGTAATAAATTGTTGTGAATCAATGATGATAGAAGAGTTTGATCCTTACCTGCTTCGCTCAAAATCTAAGGTTTGTCCTGATGAAACAGTTAGCATGCTACCGTTGCAGATTAGCTTCTACTGGGTGATGAGTTCTAACCTTAACGGGTACCCACTATCTTTGGCTTTTGAAAAAATCTAATCTCTATCATTATATTTAGAAGATATAGACATAGACACCCCCCATATATATATATATATATATATATATATATATATATATATATGTAAATAAATGTTATAAGAGTGTTTAGTTGTCACTATCTCACTTGGTTAGTTTGTGGCTGACCAAATGCGGTATAATTTTCGAGAGTGTTTTCCTTGTATATATATATATATATATATATATATATATATATATATATACATTTTTCTAATGCAGTCGTTTCTTTGTGTTGGGAACGTGTTGTATTCGTGTCAGCAGATTTACAAATTCAATTTTTTCATATGCATAATAAGTGAACTATATATATATATATATATATATATATATATATATATATATATACATATATATATATATGTGTGTGTGTGTGTGTGTGTGTGTCTGTGTCTGTGTCTGTGTCTGTTTTTGTTATTGTGCATACATAAAATACATTAAAGACTTAGTAATGCTTCTATGATATGAACAACATATTCGCAAACACACACATATCTATATAATGTTATGCTTTTAAAAGCTATTATGAGTCTTTTATTATATATATATATATATATATATATATATATATATATATATATATATATATATATATATATATATATATAGTTAATCTGTGTATAAGTACTTGCATGTATGCATGTGCCTGTATGTACATTAATCTGTGTGTATATGTTTATGTTTAGATATAAGTGCGTATGATATTATCATTATGTTCTTTTGGGGTTGGGGAGGGATTTTTGTCATATTTTTGCTTGTGGAACAGGCCTCGGCATTTCTTGTGTTTGATTTTTATAAGTATTTTTATTTAGAATTACTCTTCTCAACACACACGCACATACCGACATACAGACACACACAAATATATATATATATATATATATATATATATATATATATATATATATATATATATATATTCACAGATGGCTAATTGGCTATCCGATGACGAGAGAGAAACTTATAAAGTCGTTTCTATCACTTTTGATTACAATTTTCCCAACCCTAACCCAATGTCAACCACGTCTTCCTTTCTTTTTAACCATTTACACAATTCCTGCTTATTTATTCATTCATTTATTATTATTATTATTATTATTATTATTATTATTATTATTATTATTATTATTATTATTATTATTATTGTTTCCTAATTTGTTGACGTGTTGGGCCAGATGTTGTTATTCTGCAACCTTAATCTAGTGTTGCCTCGCATAAAAAAAAAAGAGTTTTCCCGCAGAAGAAAAATCCAACGGCTCAAAGTTTATCTTCTCATTACAAGGACCCGACATTTCGGTTTGTGAAATTTTGGCGGGAAAGCAGGCAACATGTTATACGTTTTTGGTTTTGAGAGGGGTGACATCTGGCGAGACGTTTAGGCATAACATTACTGAAAGAGAGAAAATGTGAGAAAGACATTTACGGATAACAAAAAAGAAAAACAAAAAAAAAAAAACCTAAAAAAAAACAACTAAAAACAAGACAAAATAAACAAAAACAGTTAATTCCCTTAACATAGATTAACTATACGAAGGAAATATCCAAAATTACAAAGCAATTATAAATAATTCAGATAGAAGAAAATATGTTCGTGTGCACATTGTACTTTTGAGGCTAATTTAGTTTAATAATGCTCTGTCCAGAGAGAAATTTTGTTGGGATTAAAAAGAAGAAAAAAAAAAAAAAATGAAAAGGAAAAAAAAAAAAAAAGAAACCGGTTCTAAGGTGAAATGATTCTAGCAAATTGGTGCTTCATTGCTTGTTTATTTATGCTCATAAGTAAAATATTTTTGAGAATTAGCAAAATATTTTTGGCTTAGAATTTGATTGGTTGGTTTGTTTATTGGGTTTTATGGCATGTCAACGTTTGTAGGTTATTTAACAGCAAATCCATTTTTGTGTAAATCTGTTCTTTTTTAAACAATTCAGTTTACATAAGTACACGTTTTAATGGTCAAAAACATTTCTATTTCAAACTATTCAAGCAGTTATATATAACAATTCAGTTAAGTGTAAATATAATTTTAATGTCGAAAAACAGTTCTATATCAAATAATTCAGTAAAGCATAAGCACGCAGTTTAAATGTAAGTACGGTTTAATTGTCCAAAACATTTTTATTTCAAGCTATACAGTTTATTCAAACAATTCAGTTTAGCATTAGTTCTATTTAACCCATAGATGGGGCCCTATCAGTTGCTACCATTCCGAGCCAGAGTGGACCTGGGAGCGATGGCAATGAAGGGGTACTCCGCATTGCCCAAAGCGCCAGCACTGCTTGAACCTCACCATCAGATTGTTTAGTGTCATAACCAGGACACTCGTTAGGGGGGGGGGTTCTTACCCCTCTGCAGAGGTACAGTCAGTGTATCCTACAGCCCCAGACTAGGCAACTAGAATTTGAGCTGGAAAATGACAAAGATAGATAGATAGATACATACATACATACATTCATCCATAAATGCATTACATACATAAATGGACACGGAGATAAGAGTTCAAAACGAGGCTGGACGAGGCTGATTGCATTCTACGCAGCACTAATACCACTGGGAAACGTATGAATCCATAGTAGGTTATGTTGGGTTCTTTAGCCTTTGTTAGGCAACCAGTCTGAATTCGAACCTGTTAAACTCTCCTTAAAATTGTCCTTGAGTCACATCCTGCTTATTTTGTGAGGTTGATACATACATACATATGAACATACATACATATATACATATGTACATACATACATATTTATCAAAAGGTTGAGGGGACTGCAGAATCGTAGTAAGCGAGTTCGTACTCCAGTCGCGCTATTACGTTCACTTTCAGGCAAATACCCTCGGGAAAGGTATGAACCCCCTTATCCTCCCAGCTATGGGTTAAATAGTACCACTACTGTTCTTCTAGCAGAATGGATTTTCCATTAAATAACCTACGAATAACCTTGTGCCATTAAACAAAGAAACCAAACCAAACCAAAAGGGTGGGATAACTGGGTAGGTAGACAAAGAAATATATACTCACGCACATATATATATATATATATATATACACAGATATAGAGAAAGAAGGAGGAAAACAGATAGTAAGTGAGCTATATATATATATATGTTCATAAAAGGATTCATATATATATAATGATATAGAGAAAAGTAGATACTTAAATTTTCATATATACATATACATTATGAGGAGAAATGTGTCAAGAAAACGAGAGAATATCCTGCCTTAAATAGTGAACTGTGATCAATATATGTATGAATTTACCTAACACATAGACAGGATTTGACACAAGGTCAATTTTTAAACCATGTTTAACAGGTTTGAATTTTTTTTTTTTTTTTTAAATTTACACTGCTTTCCTAAAGAAAAGAGCCTAGTCTGCCCTACTATTTACCCATAGCTGGAGTGAGAACAATTGGATTCATACCTTTCCCAAAAATAATAGTCCTATGTGAATTACAAACAGCTTCGTCCTAGTTTTGAACTCGTGTCACCGTTTTCCACTTTCTACGGCGATAACCGTTTCACCAACTGATGCACACACACGCGCGTGCGCGCACACACACAGTGTATGTACAGTATAACCGAGGGAGGTAGATTAGAATAAATATCTGTCAGAAATCTGCTCTTAGTATGCAATACAATTTCAGTCTGACGTGAATTTAGTAGAACGACTGATTCAAACAGAATTTTAAAAAAGGTTCCTTTATCGTTAATCTTAAATAAATTTCCTTACAGTAAATTGAGATGAACAAGTCGAACTAGGACCCCATGATTTATTGCCCAAAATTCTTGATTGGACCTATTCCAAACATAGAATAAGCCACTGTGGTGTTCTGCTTAGTTTGGTTTGGTCTGGTTTGATTTTATGGCACATTAATCATTGTAGGTTATTTAATGCCAAATCCTCTTTATACATATATATTAAATATTCAAGATTTGGTTTGGTTGAATTTTAAGGCATATCAACCAAATGTTGGTTATTAATGCCAAATCCAGTTTTAATCATAAACAGTTCTATTTCAAAGAATTCAGCTAATAAGTATAGTTTTTTGCTTACACAGTAAAATATCAAAACAGTTCTATTTCAAACAATTCAGTTTAGCATATAAAAGCAGTTCCATTTCCCAAAACTCAGTTTGGTACGCAGGTTAAATGTCAAAACAGTCCTATTTTAAGCAATTCAGTTCAGCACAAGTACACAATTTTGGTCTATTTGACTCATCGATTGGACCCTATCAGGTGCTATCACTCTAGGCCAGAGTGAACCTGGGAGCAATGGTATTGAAGAGGTTCTCTGGATTCCCCAAACAAATCTTCAGCATTAGTGGAAATTCACCATCAGATTGCTTAGTATCAATAACAGGACACTCAATGAGGAATTCTTACTCTTCTGCAGAAAAGCAGAAAAGACTGGGGAAGTCCTGGTAAGTGCTTACCGTTCGAGCATCAGCCGTTGAAACGGCCTGTGATACCGCTTAAATACGAGGTGTATACGATAAGTTTCCAGACTTTTTTCGTATGGGCATTTAAAATTGTTGTAGACCTCTTGAAAATACTGTATGCTATTGCTATATCTCTTATGAGATGACTGACCAATTTTATGATTTCAGCTTCAAATGAACAGCTACAGCAGCAATTGAAACACACAATACTAAAGCCTGGTTGTCACAGCTAGTGAATTTCAAAAATGCAATCTGATATTTTAGAAGAACGATATGCAATAAAATTCTGTTTTAAATTTGAAAAAAAAAAATGCCACAGAAACGTATGGAATGCTTCAGACTGCTTTTGGAGCATCTTGCATGAATCGAGTGGCATAAGAGATTCAAGGAAGGAAGAGATTCTGTGCCTGATGATGAGAGGATGATGTGGGAGGAGTAAGGAAGTCAATAGACCAGAGTTGATTGGACAAAGGGTTAGGTAGATTGAGGTTTTAAAGGAGTTCAGGACGAGATTTCGTCGGAAGAGGCCAGCACTCTTCAAATCGGGTCAATGGCATTTCCACCAGGACAATGCACCAGTCCACAACCCCATCCTTGTCACAGACTATTTGACCAAGATGGACATCAAGACAGTTCCTCAGCCTCCTTATAGTTCATGCTCCCTGTGACTTTTGGTTATTCCCTAAGCTCAGAGGCTGTCGTTATGAAACAATTGAGGAGATGAACGGGGTTGTGACGAAAATCATTGACACGCTTACACAAGAGGACTTCCCAGGGGCCCTACCAGAAGTTGTTGGAACAGTACAACAAGTGCATTGCAGCCGGAGGAGATTACTTCGAAGAGGACGAGAGTTTCATGTGTGTACTATCAATAAAAGTGCCCATGCGAAAAAAAGTATGGGAAACTTATCGTATGCACCTCCTATAACATTTCATTTATATAACAGATTTTTCCTTTTTTTCTATATCACTCACTATGTTAATTTTTAGTCCAGTCGGCCGGGGCTATAGAATATACTGACTGCCTCTCTGGGAATTTCTGAGTACTCCTTCATTGTCATTGCTCTCAGGTTTATGTTGGCCCGGAGTAATAGTACCTGATAAGGTCCTCTCTCTGGATCAAATAGAAGTATTTGACGTTTAAACTGAGTGCAACCAAATAATTCATGCTAAACTGAATTGTTACAAATAGAACTGTTTGATCGGTGTATAAACTAGTTGTAAAGTTGGCGACTGAAGTCGAGGGCGACCCGAAGGTTCCCTTTTCTGTAGCTACTACACCAAGGTGTAGTAGAAAGCGCTACGCCTTTCCATGGATGGGATCCATTTTACCCTTGATACGTACCTTATAATGATATGTGTTAAGCAAGGAGGTATCAAGTACCATTTTTTAAGTCTTTGGTATGACTCGACCTGGAATTGAACCCAGATTTCCTGGACCATTGGTGAACACTCTACAAACGAGAAATGACTGATATTTAATTGTTTTTTTTAGTTTTGCATAGCAATACTTGGAACCATTTAACTTTGTTGACTTATGCTAAATTGAATTGTTAGAAAAAGACATTTTGACCATTTAATCAGGTACCAACGAAATATTTTTACAAATCATATATTTAATATATATATAAAAACAATAGGATTTAGCTTTAAAAAAAACAACAACAATGGTTCATATGCCATAAAATCAAACCAAAAACATATCAGTTATGTTTAGCAAACAAGAGTTTAAGTAAGAATATTTGTGGTTGCCTGCTAGATGGTTTGGTTGTTTAATGGCATATCAACCTTTTCGGTTATTTAATGCCAAATCCATCCTTTCCGAAGATCATTAGCGTTACTATTTAATCTCATTAATCATTTGTTTTCACACAGTTAAATGGTGTCAAGTATTGCTATTTAACATTACTAATTCTATTTATGAAGCAATCCTATTTAATATAAATAATTGTACACATTATAAGTTCACCTACTTAGGAAGCAGTGTCTCATTAAGTGAGACAGACATCAACACGCGACTAGCAAAGGAATGGACAGCTCTTGATAGGCTATCGGTCGTATGGAAGTCAGACCTGACCGATAAAATAAAATGCAGTTTTTTTTCTAAGCAGCGGTCGTGTCGATACTGCTATATGGATGTACTACATGGATGCTAACTAAACGTATGAAGAAAAAGCTTAACGGCAACTAGGCTCTCAGGTTTTGTTAAGTTTTAAGCCCAAGATACACGTTAGGGATTTTTACCCGTCTACAGAGGGGTAAGAACACACACACACACACACACATACACACACACACACACACACACACACACACACACACACACACACACATCTATATATATAGAGAGAGAGAGAGAAAGCGAAACTCTTTTTAAAGAGAAAAAAATCTTTTCGTGTTTATTCTGAGCGCTCAGAGGTTTTTGACAAGATCTTTAAAACGTTTGTTTGCTTGTTTGTTCGGGTTTTTATGGCATATCAACCTTTGTACGTTATTTAATGCCGAATCTATTTTATACAAATAAACAGTTCTATTTCAAACAATTCAGTTTAGCATACAAAAAAGTTCCATTTTAAACAATTCACTTTAGCATAAGTATGCAGTTTAAATGTTAAAAGAGTTCTTTTTTAAGCTATTCAGTTTAGCATAAATATTCTGTTTAAAATGTCAAAACAGTCCTATTTCAAGCAATTCAGTTTAGCATAAGTTCAGAGTTTAGTTCTATTTGAACCATAGATAGGACCCTATCAGGTGTTACCATTCAAGGCCAGGGTGGACCTGGGAATAATGGCAACGAAGTGATAGTCTGCATTCCTTAAAACTCCAGCATTACTGGATCCTCACCATCAGATTGCTTAGTGTCATATCAGGACACTCGTTAGTGGGGGTCTTACCCCTCTGCAGTGGTGCAGTCAGTGTTTTCTACCGCCCCAGTTGACTGTGTCATATACAGGACAATCATTGGGGGGGTTACTCCTCTGCAGAGGTGCAGTTGGTGTATTCTTGAGCTCCAACTGACTGGGCAATCTTTAAGACGTGTCTTAGATTTATGTACTAGATATCTACCGTGTAATTCTCCACAGAACAGCTTAATGTCCTCCAAACTGGTAAGGTGTGCAGCTCAACGCATCTGATTGCGTTTAAGGAACATCTCAATACTGGATGTATCGGTTCGCTTGGGAAAAATAGATTTAATGACACATTAATCATTGTAGGTTATTTAATGCTAAATCCTTTTTATACATATATATCAAATATATGATATTTGGTTTTGTTTTGTTTTATGACACATTAATTATTGTAGGTTATTTAATGCTAAATCCTTTATATATATATATATATATATGTATCAAATATATGATATTTGATTTTGTTTTGTTTTATGACACAGGAACCCCACTTAAACTAGTAGACAAATTCACGTACCTAGGAAGCAGCGTCGAATCAACCGAAAAGGACATCGAAACGAGGTTAACGAAAGCATGGACAGCTATCAATAGGCTATCGATTATATGGAAATCAGACCTAACCGATGAAATGAAACGCAGTTTCTTCCAGACAGCGGTCACATCGATACTGCTATATGGATGCACTACATGGACGCTAACAAAACGGCTGGAGAAGAAACTAGATGGCAATTACACAAGAATGCTGCGTGCAATCCTGAACAAGTCCTGGCAGCAACACCCCACAAGACACCAACTGTACGGCCACCTGCCCCCTATCACGAAAACTATTCAAGTTAGACGAACCAGACATGCAGGACACTGCTGGAGAAGCAGAGATGAACTCATAAGAGATGTACTCTTATGGATCCCCACACATGGCCGCGCAAAAGCAGGACGACCAGCTCGAACGTACATTCAGCAGCTATGTGAGGATACAGGTTGTTGTCCTGAAGACCTACCTAGGGCGATGAACGATAGGGAGGAGTGGCGAGAGAGGGTCAGGGATATCCGTGCTGCCAGCACGATATGATGATGAATCATTGTAGGTTATTTAATGCTAAATCCTTTTTATACATATAGATCAAATATATGATATTTGGTTTTGTTTTGTTTTATGACACATTAATCATTGTAGGTTATTTAATGCTAAATCCTTTATATATATATATATATATATATATATATATATATATATATATATATATATATATATATATCAAATATATGATATTTGGTTTTTTTTATGACACATTAATCATTGTAGGTTATTTAGTGCTAAATCCGCCGAATACATGTATATCAAATATATGATTTTTTAACATAATCCAACAAAGATGGTTCAAGTATTGCTATTTATCACCAAATATTCAATTAAACACCAATCTTTTGTTTACTCAAAGTTAAAGTATAAAACAGTTCTATTTATAAGAATATAATTTGTAATATAATGGCCGAGGGATTTCCTTTCATGCCTTTGTGTTTAGTTAAGCTGAGAACCTTTCGGCTCAGAGCAGGGGTTACTTAGGTGCAACATTAACACAGGTGTCTCTGATGAAAAGGCCAGAATAGAAAGATTGTACCTCTCTCTCCTTATGTCGAAGAACTTTTAAACTCAAAGGTAATAAAAAGTTTCGTCCCTGAACTGAGAAATCGTGTTTTTCGTGTTTCGAGATTCCTATGTTCTATGTATATATATATGAACAATCTATGTCCATTTCACACATGACGTTTGTTATGGCTATGGTATAAATTCGGCATTAAGTCATTTTTTTGGCCTCGAGTTTAAATGTCATACAGATCTGTTTGACCCACTGATAGGACCTTATCAGGTCAATAGACTTGGGAGCGATGATAAGGAAGAGGTACTCCATATTCCTTAAAGCTCCAGCATTACTGAAGCTGCACATTCACCTTGTGTAGTGTCATAGGTAGACACTCCTTGGAGGGGAGACTTACTCCTCTGTAGGGAAGCAGAAGTATTCTACAGCCCTAGCCGTCTTGGCTTGTTGATGGGGAGGGGTTCTACTAAATGCTCATGACGAAAAATATTACCTAAATTGGGCCCTAAACAACTCCCTTTGCAAGTAGATTTCATTTTTAATACTGTAAGATACAGCTTTATTTACTAGTTCCATTAGTTCGACAAAATTACTTTCTAGAAAGTGCCAAGCTTTTGGCAAGCTACATACGTACAAATACCAATTATTTCATCAAGATTGAAATTGAAGGAACAAACAAAACAAACCAAAGTCGGGAACTGTTTTACCGGATTCTTCTACATTGTGTCATGTAAAACCGATTCTGTTTATATTTCGAGATTTCAATGTATTATCATATTTACCCAACCCCTCCGCTCGGGCAGGATATGACACAAGGTCAATTTTTAAGCGGAGTTTAACAGGTTTGTATTAATTTTTCTTCTCCTGGACTAGTTGCCTCACCAAGGCTGAAGAAATCAGTCTGCCCTACTATTTACCCATAGCTGGAGGGAGAGTTATTGGATTCATACCTTTCCCAAAGGTATTAGTGCTATGCGAAATGCAATCAATCCAGGATTTGAACTCGTGTCGCCGTGTCCAATTCCTACGACGATAACCTTTATACCAAGGGCACCTCCTAAAATATACGTATATGTACATTTGTGTGTGTTTGTATGGGTGTGTGTGTGTGTGTGTGTGTGTGTATATTATCTTAATAATATGTTTAACGATACACATGAGATAACTGATATCTATTATTGGAATAAATGTACAAGTAAGGAAATACAGAATACGGTAACTATCCGATTACTGTCTTTCGCTAGGGCGCCGCAAATGGTGCAATGGTTAGCACGCTAAACTAGCACCTTCACGAGTGAGTTCGAGTATCAATGGGTGCCCCATTCATATGTCCTCATGCTACATCCCCATTCATACGGCCTTGTGCCACAGCTTATCAAAATGCTTAGTAAATTACTATGTCCTTCGCTAGGTTCGAGTTGGCTTAGATCAGTTCATCACTTGCGTGAGATATGGACTGTGGTTCAATTGTAGAGTTTCGGCTCTACAATCTGTGGTCCTTGGTTCGATCTCCAGTGGTGGAGATCACGATATACACGATATATACGTACAAATACCAATTGTTTCCTCAAGATTAAAATTGAAGGAACAAACAAACAAACAAACCAAAGTTTGGAACTGGTGGAGATCACGATATACACTGCTGATGAGACCTTATAAGGTCGAAACAGCTTTCCAGTGGTTCCGTATGTCGTGCGTAAGTGTTTGCCGGATTTTCTGGACATGGTAATTCAATTCGCAATATAATTCCTCTTCTTTTAAAAAAAAAAGTAGATCAATATCCTTGCACTTGAGGTCATGATAATTACGGGGATCCGTATTTCTAATCCTCTTGGGAAGATGTGGCCCTGGAGGTGACCGTGTCTACTGCGAAGAGTACGGATGTAACTTCGGAGACAGTCATGTTAATTGGCCGCGCAATTACGATGACTAGTTAATTTGGCGTCACTTGTGTGCGACAAGACTGTCGCTCAGTTGTAGAGTTTCGCCTCAGCACTCTGTGGTTGCTGGTTCGCTCTCCACACACTACGTGCATGATGTGATATAAGGTCAATTTTTAAGCGGAGTTCAACAGGTTTGAAATCAGAGTTTTCCTTTTCTTTGACTCGTTACCATACCAAAGTTAAAGAGCCTAGTCTTCCCTACTATTTACCAATAGTTGGGTGGCTGGGAGTTCGAACTATTTGATTCGTATTTTTCCCAGCCGTATCTGGCCTATGTGAAACACAAACGGTCTCTTCTAAGATTTGAACTCGTGTCGCCGTTTTCCTTTCCGACGGCGTTTCGGCGCACACACATACACACAGGCATACAAAAACACACGCATATATACAACCAAACACGTACATGTAAACACATACACTCATACATGCAAAAACACATACAATACACACACGTGCATACATACATACACGCAAACCCACCCACATAAACACACATACACATACACACATACACATTCAAAAACACACGCATACATACACATAAACACTAACACATGAAAATTAAATTGAATAGAGGATACACTAACCACCCCCCGGACTTTTCGTTCTTTATTTATTGAAAAGAACTATTTCAGCTTTTTCTTAAAAGAACGAAATATTCTGAACTGAATCTGTTGTTTGTGTTTTTAGCATATCTACTATTCTATTCATGTTAAATCATCTTGTCAAATCTACCAAAAATATCAACCTTTTTTCACTCTTTTTTTCTCTCGGTCTCTCTCTCTCTCTCTCTCTCTCTCTCTCTATCTCTACACGCACACACACGCACACACACACTCACACACACACATATATATATATATATATATATATATATATATATATATATATATAAACATGGTGAAAGTGACATTCTCCTGTGGAGCCCGTCATACGGACGTGAAAGTGTTAGACGACCAACTAGAACTTATTTGTATTAACAGCTCTGAATTGACGAGGGATTTAGTCGAGAAGACCTGCCGGAAACAATGGACGATAGAAAGGGAATGAAGAGAGAGAGAGAGAGAGAGAGAGAGAGAGAGAGAGAGAGAGAGAGAGAGAAAGAGAGTCCGGTAAATTCATGCTCGCAGAGTGACATGATGATGATGATGATGATGATATTTTGACACTGGCATTGATTTTGATATTTTAAACAAATTGAAATAGAATCATTTTTAACGTCCGAGATAAATAAAGCAAATAGATATCTAACATCTAACGTTTATTTTGTCCTACTTTTCAGAAAGCCATATAGAACAGAATTTCCTGTCCCTTCAAGTTATTGCTTTTGATTTTGATAACATATAAACAATAAACATTGTCCGCTTCTCTTGTATACATAATTAAAATGAATATTTCTTTAGTCATAATGTTTTGAACTGATTTTGAAATCAATATCTTTGTCGATCTTCTTTAAGGACACATGGAAGTAAATTTATCAATTGGCCATATCCCGATATTCCAATGAGACGACGGATTTATAAAATGTTTTCAAGTCCACAAAAAGAAAAAAAAATCGTTTCTTAAAAAAGAAATACGGATAGATCTAACAGAAATCCGATCTCTATGTTTCTTTTGCGTTTGTATTTGATGCGCTGTGGTTTTATGATTATTCGTATAATAATAGAGTTAAAACCTAACATAACAACATAATGAAACGAACTATAAAATCATATTAGATTACAGATGCACCCAGTGAGGATTAAACTCATCAGCATTGACTTGTAAAATGCTCAACATGCGTAAATGTAGATATTTAGTTGGATGGCACAAAAGTCAAATTATGAAGCATCCAATGAGCAGGTTTAAGGTTTGGCTGGGTTTTATGGCATATCAAACATTGTTTGTTATCAAAAGCCAAATCCTGTTTTTACATATATTAAATGATCAGAAAATTAATTTTTCAAATATATCTTAAAATGAGACTGAGCTTCTTTTTTACACGGTTAAATGATTTCAAGTACTGCTTTCTATGTAAGACAAATATTTCAATTTACAAGTTTTTTGTTTGCACACAGTTTAGTTCTATTTGATCCACAAATAGGACCCGATCAGGTCCGAACACTCTGAGCCAGAGAGGACCTGGAACAATGGCAATAAAGGGGTACTCTGCATTCCCCAAAGCTCCAGCATTACTGGAGCCTCACCATCAGATTGTTTAGTGTCATATCAGGATCCTTGTTGGGGGAAGGTTTTACCCCTCCGCAGAGAAAGAGTCGGTGTTTTCTACAACCCCAGCAGACTGGACAATATAGTAGGATTAGACATTACTCGATTTGTGCACAGTAAAGTACTTATCCAACCCAATCTTGAAGTATCCTGGTCGGTGAGAAATTAAAATGGATATTTTTGTGTTAAAAATATATTTCACTTTTTTGTATTATATTTTATCGTTCCTAATATTTTGGGTTATAACAGCTTATTGATTTTTAATCTCAAAAATAATCTTCAGAGAAGTCACATACTTAGGGTTTTATATGATTGAAACTCCCTCCCAAAATTTAGATTAATAGCTTTTACCATCATTCGAGGAAACACAATTAAAAATCATCTGCTAAAATGCTTGAAAAACATTTTGCAGCATTTGGTTGCTATTTCAAAAATAGGCTGAGAAAAGGCTGCCATTCAAACAGAAAATATAAAAACAGATTTCAATTAAAACGTTTAAGCCATATCACGAAGTTCGACTGAAAAGTCCATAGATTGACCAAGATTCTAACATCGTTTTGTTTTGTTTTAAGGCACATCAACCATTGTAGGTTATCTAATGTCATATCTATTTTTATACATATTAACAGTTCGACTTCAAACAATTCAGTTTAACATAAGTACACAGTTTAAATCTATTTGACACATAAATAGGACCCTATCAGGTGCTACCACTCCGGGCTAGAGTGGACCTGAAGCAATGACAGTAGAGGCGTACTCTGCATTCCCCAAAGTTTCAGCATTACTGGAACCTCACCATCAGATTAATTTGCGTCATAAACAGAACACTCGTTGTGGGGGCAGTCTTATCCCTATGCAAAGATTCAGTCGGAACATTCTTGCAGCCCCTGCTGACTGGGCCAGATTCTATCATGGAATATGAGCAAATGAAGTTTGCTTTTCAACATTATTCCCTTTGCGGTCTACACACTTCTTCCATCGATGTTGCAGTGCTTGGATCCCATTGGTTAAAAAAGTCATCAATAACAGATACGTTGTTATTATACGATCTTTTCAGCCAATGAATTTTTCAGCTACCCACATATCAACAAAAAGTTAGGGTAAAATATCTAAGAGGCAAAAAGCTTTTTCTAATGTCACAAAATTGTTCTGTGTTGTATAGCCGTGATACAACTATACGTATACATATATATGCGGAAACATAATCAACAATAATGACGAACGAACACACTTCTTTAGAAAAATATACCTCTCACCCTTTATTTGAAAGTGTTGCGAAAGGGTTGTGTGTGAGAGGTGAGTTGGATACAGAACAGACTGCAACATATTGACCCCCAAGTTCCTCTGTCTTTAGCAGCACTTCTTTTTCATTCTACTTACTTCCTTCACCCGGGTTCCTGGGGGCCCAAACCCTCAACTGGGAGCTGGTTCTCACTGCCTCGAACTGCGACTCGAACTCCAACTAACTGACACCAACTAACTGGAACTGTCCGTGGCACTGGGTTATATAATTGTTTGCCATCCACCTGCTTCCCGTGGAAGTCGCAATTGCATCGAATTCAACTCTTCCACAGTCAAGGTTATATCTTAATATCTTCGACCGGATGCAGCTGTTTCTTGATTGACGGCTGAGTCGAAGGTCAATATGTTACACCTGGAGTAGTTGCTAACGTGTGTCTCTGCAACATTCCAGTTTGAGAGTTCGAACTCCAGTGGCACTATAACGCTCATTTTGAGGTGAACGTGGTGTAATGGTTATCGTCGTAGGAAATGGACACGGTGACACGAGTTCAAACCCTGGACAAGACTGATTGCATTTAACATAGCACTATTACTCTTGGGAAAGGTATGAATCCAATTATTCTCCCTCCAGCTATGGGTAAATAGTAGGGCAGACTGATTTCTTCAGCCTTGGTGAGGCAACTAGTCTATGAGAAGGAAAACTCTGAATACAAACCTGTTAAACTCCGCTTAAAAATTGACCTTGTGTCATATCCTGCCCGAGCGGAGTTGGTGGTAAATATGATAACGCTCATTTTCGTGCTGATACTCTTGTGAACACCTTTATGCCCTCCAGGTATACGTATCACTCCTTTTTTTTTGTTTCTCCAAGGTTGGCTTTGGCATTGAATAAGCCACAAAAGTTGATGTACCATTAAAAAAAGAATTCAAGCCATGGAGTTTTCGTGGAGTTTTGTGTTTTACTTCCAGTATGAGAATCGTCGCGAGTTGACTGCCTTTTCAGCAGCCAGAAAATGAAGCTTGATAGGGAAACTCTAGCTTCGTGCCATTCATAAGTGTCTCACAAAGAAGACTCCTCTGTAATCGCAGGCTCCCAGAGCGCCCTTCCCGCACCCACTTAGTGGGAGGTTAATTAATTCTGACCAGTTCTGGCGGGGGAGGGGGACTTCTAAATTTATGGCTACACATTTATTCAACTGTTCTGAGATTATTTTTCTACCTCTGAAAAAAATATCAAATTCAACCTCTTCTATTTTAACTTAAAATTTAAAATATTCAAAATAAATTTGCTGGTTTAATAGAATGTTCCTAAATTCTTGCTACAGTCCGTACTGAACGAATATAAAATTCGAATTCTATTTTAATTTCTAAAAGAATTTTTTTGGAAATATTAAAAAAAAAAAAATTTGAAACAGTTTTCGAAATGATATTGCGACACCTGTGTCTTAATAAGAAAAATAAAAAATCTTCAAACACATTTTTCGACTGCTACGCATTAGTATCTTTTATTAATAAATAATACCTAATAATATCCGTTTAGATTATGCAGCGTTCCACTAGAAATGATTATCCTGGTGTCTTTATTTAAGAAGAAAATTAAAATTTTATTTTAAGAATATTGAAAGGTGTTAGTTGTGTATAAGCCATACTGTATAAAATTTTATCAGGGAAAAAAAATTCTTAAATAATTTTTTGTGCTTTGAGAAATTAATCGTTTTGTATTCTTACTTTCCATCTGTCTTGGATACCTTGCGTGGGGTGATGGTTAACAAGCTCAACTTGTTTAGTGTTATGGACGTCAACATATGCTTTGGTAAAGCGTGAACTGCTACTAGCAGGTTAACGACCATATTAAAATCTAAAAAAAAAAGTGGGAATTTTTTAGCTGAGTCAGTACTACTGTATAGCTGCACCTCGTGGATTGTAACGAATTTACTTCCCCTCTTACAAACAGTCCAAGGAAGACTAGCAAAATAGGCACGGCCATGCTGCAGTAGTAAAGACTTACTCATCAGCTACGTTCTTAATGGACTCTTACCCATGGACACACCAGTGTTGGCCGACCAGCAAAAAGCTTACATTCATCCTTCCTCAAGGACTTTCCATGGTCTTGGAATCCACGGTTTTATTCCTACCTGACTTTGCCTGAGCGTTGAGGTTCCTGCAACAATTCTCACTAATTCTTACTGGACAGCCCAATTAGCTGGGGCTGTAGAATACACCGATTGCATCTCTGCAGAGTGGTAAGACTCCCTCAATGAGTGTCCTGATTTAACATAAGTCAATCTGATGGCAAGGCTCCAGTCAGTGGAGCAATGGGGTATATGGAGTACCACTTCATTGCTATAGCTACCAAGTTCACTCGAGACCTGATTGGTAGCACCTAATAGGATCCTATCTCTGGGTCAAATAAAAGTATCTGACATCTAAAATGAGAGGAAATTAATGACTTGTACTGATTTGAATTGTTCTAAAAACAAATACACATATAACTATGTGTAAACAAATGTTTAATTAAAATTTTAGTGATAGACAAGAAACCCTTGGAACTATTTGACTGTGTACAAACAAATAATAACTCGTAAATTGAAATATTCGTGTTACGTAAGAAACAATACTTAAAATCATAGCAAGGCTCCAGTCAGTGGAGCTATGGGGAATATGGAGTAACTTATCAAGTTATTATACTGGGATCAACTGTACCTTTTCCTTTCACACAACAAATGTTTTTTTCTTTTTTTTTTTTTTTCGCAGCGTTATGGCCCGGTTGAAACTCTTAAAAGATAAGTTCCTAAACTAAACTAAATTGCGCGTTTTTCCCGTGGCTTTCAACACACTCACGGAGTGCAGAAAAGAAAAGCATGTCAACGCACCATCTACCATAATACTATTAAGTACAGCGGGTACCAAAAGATCGCAAAGATTTTGATTCGTTCAAGTATCTTGGTGATATCATTTGGCCATCGCAGACGTCATATGCTTGTAGGATTACACAGCACATGTTGGTTGTTTGGGTTTTACGGTATATCAACCTTTGTAGATTATTTAACGCCAAATACATTTTTATGAAAATAGTTCTATTTCAAACAGTTCAGTTTAGGATAATTACGCAGTTTAAATGTAAGTAGAGTATAATTGATAAAAATATTTTTATTTCAAGCTATTCAGTTTAGTCAAGCAATTCTAATTCAGCTAATTCAGTTTAGTATAAGTACATATTTTGTTTTCACACAATTAAATGTCAAAACAGTTCTATATTAAGCAAATCAGTTTAGTGTAAGTATAGTTTTAATGTCAAAAATAGTTCTATTTCAAATAATTCAGTTTAGCATAAGCACGCAGTTTAAATATAAGTACGGTTTAACAGTGAAAAACATTTCTATTTCAAGCTATTCAGTTTAGTCAAGCAGTTCTATTTCAGCTAATTCAGTTTAGTATAAGTACATATTTTGTTTACACACAGTTAAATGTCAAAACAGTTCTATATTAAGCAAATCAGTTTAGTGTAAGTACAGTTTTAATGTCAAAAATAGTTCTATTTCAAATAATTCAGTTTAGCATAAGCACGCAGTTTAAATATATGTACGGTTTAACAGTGAAAAACATTTCTATTTCAAGCTATTTAATTTAGTCAAACAATTCAGTTTAGCATGAGTATGCAGTTAGTTCTATTTTACCCATAGATAGGATCCTATCAGGCGCTACCACGCCGGGTCAGAGTTGACCTGGGAGTAATGGCGATGAAGGGGTACGCCGCATTCCCCAAAGCTCCAACATCACTGGAAACTCACCATCAGATTTTTTAGTGTCATATTTAGGACATTCATTGGGGGGGGGGTCCTACCCCTCTGCAGAGGTGCAGTCAGTGTATTCTACGCACGTGTTATGAAGGTTAAAGCATTTTTATTCTGAAGTGAACAAGGTTTTCATGGATATGATCACCAGTGTTCAAGTGTTGTATTGCCGTAATACAAACACAAGCGGAAACATAATCAAACATAATTTAAGAACGTCAATGAACGAACGAACACACTTCTTTATAAAAATATATCTCTCACATTTTATTCTCGAAAGGGTTGATGTTTCTGTGGTGTTTGAGAGATGGGTGGAGACAGGGACATATTGACCCAACTTTTTCTCTTGACATTAGCACGCTGTGTTTTTTTTCCAAGAACCCACTTTGGACTTCTTCTGCATCTTGGCTGAGGTTGCTCAACCGGAGATCGCTGGGGGCTACAGCCCTCAGCGGGGCGTTCTCAGTCTATAAGCTGGTTCTCACTCTGGTCTTCCCGCACCAACTGACTCAACAGTCGCCGGCATCTGCCTATATTCTTTCAAAACACCCACTTCCTCCCGGTCCTCCTTCCACTTATTTACACAGGTGCATCTCTGATTGACGGCTAGGTCAAGAGTCAGTATATAACACAAGAGGTCAGCGCCAGAGATCGAAAGATAGAGCAGGACGAAGAAGCTTGTAAACCACTTATTTAGATTATAGTTTGAGTAAAAAAAAAGAATATTGAATGACATTAAACTACCGGATGGTGAGGCTCCAACCCAGAAGCTTTGGGGAATGCGGAGTACGTCTTCATTTCCATTACACCCTGGTCTAATTTGGTAGCACCTGATAGGGACCTATCTATTGGTTAAATAAAATCGTTCAACATTTAATAAGAGTGCAAACAAAGGACTAAATTTAAACCGAATTGTTAGAAATGGAAGTGTTTGATCATTTAACTGTGTGCAAACAAATGACTGATGTTTGAATTATTAGAGATACACAGTAATACGTGGAACCATTTAACTGTATGCAAATTTAATTATTATGGTGAAATACTGGAATTATTTACTGGTATACAAAATATGATTATTGGTATTACATAACCAAATTTGGAACCATTTGACGATGTACAAATGAATGGGGTTGAATAGAATAATTAGTCTTAAATAACAATACTTGAAACATGTTCACTGTGTACAAACAAATGATTCATATTGAATAGAATAGGAGGTGCCCGTGGTGTAATGGTTATCGTCGTAGGAAATGGACACGGCGACACGAGTTCAAACCCTGGACGAGGCTGATTGCATTTCACATAGCACTAATACCCTTGGGAAAGGTATGAATCCATTTATTCTCCCTCCAGCTATGGGTAAATAGTAGGACAGACTGGTTTCTTCAGCCTTGGTGAGGCAACTAGTCTAGGAGAAGGAAAACTCTGAATTCAAACCTGTTAAACTCCGCTTAAAAACAGACCTTGTGTCATATCCTGCCCGAGTGGAGGGGTTGGTAAATATGGAATATTGAATAGAATTTTAAGTTTTAGATAGCAATAATATAAACCGTATGAACCCCCTTATCCTTCCAGCTATGGGTTAAATAGTACCACTACTGTTCTTCTTGGAGAATGGCTTTGGCATTAAATAACCTAAAAAGGTTGATATCCCATTAAAAAACAAAGGAACCAAAGGAATAATATAAACCATTTAAGTATGTAGAAACAATAACAATACTTTTTCGAATAAATTAGTTCCAACCCATTTAAAAGTGAAATTACCATCAAAATATTCGCTCACAAATTATATATGTATATCCGAGCTAACAAAACGTATGGAGAAAAAACTTGGTGGCAACTACACAAAAATGCTGCGAGCAATATTGACCAAACCCTGGAGGCAGTACCCAACAAAACAACAGCTGTACAGCCACCTACCATCTATCGCGAAAACTATCCAAGTTAGACGAACTAGACATGCGGGACACTGCTGGAGAAGTAAGGACGAGCTCATAAGCGACATACTCACGCGGATCCCTTCACATGGACGAGCAAAGGCAGGGTGACCAGCTAGAACCTATATACAACAGGTCTCTGCTGATACAGGATATAGCCTGAAGACCTTCCGGGAGCAATGGACGATAAAGACGGTTGGCGAGAGAAGGTCAGGGAGATCCGTGTTGGCAGCGCACATATTGATGATCATGATACTCATTTGACTGTGTGAAAACAAATTCATCATCATCATCATCATATCGTGCTGGCAGCACGGATATCCCTGACCCTCTCTCGCCACTCCTCCCTATCGTTCATCGCCCTAGGTAGGTCTTCAGGACAACAACCTGTATCCTCACATAGCTGCTGAATGTACGTTCGTGCTGGTCGTCCTGCTTTTGCGCGGCCGTGTGTGGGGATCCATAAGAGTACATCTCTTATGAGATCATCTCTGCTTCTCCAGCAATGTCCTGCATGTCTGGTTCGCCTAACTTGAATAGTTTTCGTGATAGGGGGCATGTGGCCGTACAGTTGGTGTCTTGTGGGGTGTTGCTGCCAGGAAGCAGAAGATACCCCGCAACAACAATTACCGACGCCGACTACGCCGATGACATAGCGATACTGGCAAATACACCTGACCAAGCCGAAACACTTCTGCATAGCCTGGAACGAGCAGCAGCAAGCATAGGCCTCCATGTTAATGCACACAAAACGGAATATATGTGCTATAACCAAACGGGGGACATCTCCACTCTAGAAGGAACCCCTCGTAAACTAGAAGACAAATTCACGTACCTAGAAAGCAGCGTCGAATCAACCGAAAAGGACATCTAAACGAGGTTAACGAAAGCATGGACAGCTATCAATAGGCTATCGACTATATGGAAATCAGACCTAACCGATAAAATGAAACGCAGTTTCTTCCAGGCAGCGGTCACATCGATACTGCTATATGGATGCACTACATGGACGCTAACAAAACGGCTGGAGAAGAAACTAGATGGCAATTACACAAGAATGCTGCGTGCAATCCTGAACAAGTCCTGGCAGCAACACCCCACAAGACACCAACTGAAAACAAATTACTGATGTTAAATTGAACTGTTCGTGTTACATAGCAACACAAAAAAAATATAGTAAATAGAATTATTCGTGTTAGAAATACTTGAAACCATTTAACCGTGTGGAAAAGTGAACCAAGGATCGTTTATAAGGTTAACAACAAAATGGGTTTACAAATCATATGTTTAATATATATGTATAAAGAGGATTTGGCATTAAATAACGAACAAGGGCTGATAAGACATAAAAGCAAAGTAAACCAAATCATATATATATATATATATATATATATATATATATATATATATATATCAAAAGGATTTGGCTCGAAATAACCCACAACGTTTGATTTGCAATTGAACCAAATCAAAACAAAAAAACTGAAACAAATCATATATATTTGATATATGTGTATTAAGAGGATTTAGCATTCAATAATCTACAATGGTTGATATGCCATAAAACTTAACCAAACCAAATCATATATATTTGATATATATGTATAAAGCGGATTTGGCATTATGTATATGTATAAGAAATAACCTACAAAGGTTGATATGCCATAAAACCAAACCAAACCAAACCAAATCATATATATATATATATACATATATATCAAGAGGATTTGCCGTTAAATAACCCACAGTGGTTGATATGCCATAAACCCAAAAACTTTTTCACTTATTTTGATTTTGGATGATACTTTCCCCCTACTAAACATTATAATTGGTTGGTTGATTGGTTGGTTGGTTTTACGGTGTATCGACTATTTTCGGGTCATTTAACGTCGAATTAAGTCCTTTTGATAAGAGTTTCAATTAATTCAGTTTAGTATAAGTACAGTTTTTTTCGTTACACACAGTTAAATGTTAAAAAAGTTAATTTCAAACAATTCAGTTTAGAGTATTCACAATTTAGTTCTATTTAGACCATATCAGGTGCTACCACTCCGGGACAGAGTGAACTTGGGAGTGATGGCAATGAAGGAGTACTCCACATTCCCCAAAGCACCAGCATTACTAGGGCCTCACCATTATAGCGTTTACTATCATATCCATGACACACGTTGAGAGAGTCTTACCCCTCTGCATAGATGCAGTCAGTGTATTCTTCAGTCCCAGATGACTGGACTAAAACATAAGAATGTTTTTTGGAAATGAACAAATACTTTTTAGATGATGTGGTAGCCATTTTTCTTTTCTTTTTTTTTATCAGGGATGTCAGCCTGAAATGTTTTTTTTTTTTTTTAGACAGGCCACGTATAACTATTCTCTCAGCGTTTTTATTTGGATAATAATTTTTTGTTTTGATTTTCTTGTTTAATGACATATCAACCTTCATGGGTTATTCAAGGCAGAAGCCATCATTATTGAAAACCACTCGCGGTAATTTTTAAGCCATAGCCGGAAGAATAAGAAAGTCCATATTTTTCCCAAGGGTATTAGTCCGAAAGTGAACGTTACCGTGCGACTGAAGTTCGAACTCGCTTACTTAGATCACGCAGTCCAGCACTCTACCCACTACACCTCAGGGACTCTCCACCCCCGATGATAATTTTTGCCAAATAAACACAAGGTTTTCGAGAAATGACTTGATAATCTTTTTTTTTTTTTTTTGACATTTACTTATCAGTTTATTTATGTATGTTTTTTTCATCAGAATTACTAACCTGCCGAAAAAAAATCTCTTTATTTTTTTAGACCGACATCGTATAAATCTAATTCTCATTGCTTCGATTTAGAATAATAATTTTTGCCTACTAAACACAAGAATATTGAGAATGACTTTCATATTTCTTTAATGATCTCATAGATATTCTTATTTTTTTCATTTATGTATTTATTTAATTATTTTATTTTATTTATTTTATTTTTTTTTGTTCAGGTGGTATAACGGGGCTGCATGTTTCTCTTAAAATAAAATTAACTCTTGTATTACCCCCACAACAGCAATGCTGGGTTATTTTGAATTATGCAAAACAAACCCTAATGTAGGCCACTGTTACCAGCCCTGCCTCTACCCTTCCGCTAAAATGACTGATAGAACAACAAAATTTCATTCATTCATTGCTTCGTTCATTCACTCATTCCTTCGTTCATGTGTTTATTCAGTTCGGTCATTGGTTGGCTCCTTCGTGTACAGGACGCTATTTCTTGCAAGTCGAATTTCGAGTTCAATACGAAAAATGCTGAAATTGAATGAAAAATATTTTTATTGATAAAGCCTGCTAAAAAGGTTTATGCTTGGATGAGAAGACGTGGGTAGTGGTGAGAGGGTTGACGTAATGATTCATGCTCTATTTATGAAAGAATTTTGTTGCTGAATCACAAGCAAAATAGAGGCAGAGATAAAAGGAGGTGAGGGAGATGATGAAAGTGAAAGAGAGAGAGAGAGAGAGAGAGAGAGAGTGAGAGAGAGAAGGAGGAAAGGAAGAGAATAAAAAGATAGTGAATAAGAAAGAATATTTCTTTTTATTTTGGGGTAAAAGGGAAAAATTTCGGTATAGTAAGAAGAGGGTTTAATGAAAAGATGTTGGAAACTTGAAAAGAAAGAAAAATGAAGAAAAATGTATTTTAGGTGAAGATAAAAGAAAGAATTTAAAAAAGAGTGAGAGAGAGAGAGTGAGAGAGAGAGAGAGAGAGAGAGAGAGGGGGGGAGTGGCAGAGAGAGAGAGAGAGAGAGTGGAAGAGGTAGAGACAAGGAGATTAAATGAAATGAAGTTGGAATTTTTTTAAAGAAATAAAATGTGGGAATATAAAAGAAAGAAAGAAAGATAGAAAGAAAGCAGAAAAGAATAAAAAAGCTATGAAAATTGAATAGGAAAAGGAAAGAAAAGAAAAGAAAAAAGGGAATTAAAAGAGACAAAAAAAAAATTTATTAAACTGAAAAAAAGAAAAAGAAAAAGAAAAAGAAATAGAAAGAAAAAAATAGAAAAAGAAAGAGAAGAAAAAAGAGAACATACAATTAAGAAGAATAAAAGAAAGAAATAAAATAAAATAAAATTAATAGAAAAGAAGAAAAAGAACTAAAGAAATAATCGAAAAGGGGAAGAAAACAGAAATGTCTTAGAAGAAAAGAAAGAAACGAAAGAAAAAAGAAAAAGAAAAATGAAAGAAGAAATAAAAGAAAGAAAGAAAAATACTAAACAGAAAAAAAAAATAAAAGAAAGAAAGATAGAAGAAAGAAAGAAAGAAAGAAGTTTAAAACAGGAAAAGTAAGAAAAATGTATTTAAATGAATGAATAAATAAATAAATAAATAAATAAAGAAAGAAAGAAAGAAAGAAAGAATATTCCAAAAGGGAGAAAGGGGATAAGAAAAAAGTAAAAGAAAGAGACAAGTGAAAACGAGGTAAAAAAGAAATCGGAAAGAAGACAAAAAAATAGGTTGTGCATGTGTGTAATAAAAATGCTTAAGAAACGAAGAAGGAGAGTGATGGTATGAGGAGTGAACGAGAGAGAGAGAGAGAGAGAGAGAGAGAAGAATGAGTCAAAGGAAGGGAAAAGGTACTTGAAAAAGAAAAGAAAGAAAGAGAAAAAAAAATTAAAAGAGAAAAAGAGGGAGGTGACAAGGAGAACGAAAACTTGTGAGGATGAAAAAAAAAATGTCGGGGAAGTAGCATTGAGAAAACAAGATGAAAAACAGTAGAAATAAAATCGTGAAAGGCATTTTAATTTTACTTGCAAGATTGAATAAGAATAAACAGAAAAAAAAGAGACGTTGTCAGAGAAAGAGAGAGAGACACAGAGAGAGAGAGAGAGAGAGAGACAGGGGGAGATATAATTGAATCGATTGAAAAAAAAACGATGAAGGAAATAAAGAAAGAAAAAGTAGGAAAGGTTTTAAAAAAGAAATAGAAAAGAAAGGGAAAACAACAGAAATTTAAGAAAGAAAAACTGTAAAAGAGAATGAAAAAGAGAAAAAGAGGTGTGAGATAATAGGAAAGAAGTGTTGGGTGGAAAGAGAGAGTGAGAGAGAGAGCGAAAGAGAGAGAAAGAGAGAAAGAGAGAGAGAGTGACAGAGAGAGCGAAATAGAGAGAGAGAGAGAGAGAGAGAGTTCTCAGAGAAAAATCGGAAAATGACCAGGTAGTGAGTAACAGATGAAAGAAGTGGATGAGGAAAGAAAATGAAGGAGGATGAAAAAGGGGACTGGAAAATAGAAGAAAGAGTGAAAAAGGATGAAGAGGAAAGACAAAAGAAGGAAAGAGGGAGAGAGAGTGAAGAAAAACGAAAGAGTGAAGTGAAAGTAGAAAGAAAAAGAATGAAAGAGAGAAATAGGAAATAGAGAAAATGAAGAAGAATGAAAGAAAGAAATGGGAGGGAGAAAGAAGATGAAGAAGACAAGAAAGGAGTAAGAAAGAGAGAAATAGGAAAGAGAAAAATTACGAAAAATGAAAGAAGGAAATGGGAAGGAGAAAGAAAATGAAGGAGAAAAAAAAGAGAGGAATACGAAAAAGAGAGAAAACGAAGAAAATGGCGGAAAGAAGAAGGAAAGAGAGAAACTGAAAGAGAATAAGAATGAAAGTTGGAAAATTTTACGTGGAAAAGTTGGGAGAAAAGGTAGACAAAAACTAGATAGAAAATGGATGATCTTGTAATGGAGATGAAGACAGCGAGAAAAACAGCAAAAAGAAGTGATATATAGATGAGAGAGAGAGAGAGAGAGAGAGAGAGAGCGAGAGAGAGAGAGAGTAGTCAGAGAACTGGTGGTTGTAGGATGAGGAAGAGTAGGAGGAAAGGGGAAACAAAGAGAAAAATTAATCTAAAATAAAAGAAAAACAGAGAAATAAAAGGCGAAAGAGTAATGATTGGTATATAAAGAGAGAGAAAAAGCTTGAGAGAGAGAGAGAGAGAGAGAGAGAGAGAGAGAGAGAGAGAGAGAGAGAGACGGAAAGGAAAGAGTAGTGAGAGAAAGATGGTTGTAGGGTGAGGATGAGGAAAGAGGAATAAAGAAAGAGAGATAATTGGACGAATGGATAAACTGGCAGAAAAATAAAAAAGGGGAAAATCAACAAAGAGAGAGATAGATGGAAAAGGTGGAAGTGAGAGAGAGTGAGGGAGAAAGAAATAGAGGAATAGGGAAGAGAGAGAAGAATAGGTAAGAGTGAGGGAAAGAGATGGTGACACAGGAGAGAGAGATAAAGAGAGAGAGAGGAGAGTGTTAAGAGGACTTTTGGTAGTTGGGTGAGATGGCGGAAAGAGTGAAAAAGACAGAGAATCGAACAAAGGGAAAGAAAGACAAAATAAATGAAAGGAGGAAGAAAGTGAGGAGAAAATTACCCAAGAGATAGAGAGGAGAGCGAGAAGAGAGAAAGAGTGATAGAGGGGCAAGAGAGAGAGAGAGAGAGAGAGAGGGAAAGAGAGAGAGAGAGAGAGAGAGAGAGTGGAAATGAACCATTTTAAAAGAAAGTCGAGGGTCATATGAACCCTGTCTCAAATAAGGTAAACGACGCTCTTCTGAGGAACGTTAGTGCCAAACGAAGGGTGGAATAAAAGGCGGGTGAATAAGAATGCTTGAGTAGTTGGGGTAGGGGTTATCAGAGAAGGGTGCGGAGAGTTAGAGAGAGAGAGAGCGAGAGAGATAGTGAAAGTGAAAGAAAGGTGGTAAGAGAAAGCCTGTAAAGATATCAAGGAGGGATGTTGTCGGCTCTCCATCTGTTCATATGTGCGCATGCGTGTGTCTCTCCCTGTCTGTCTGTCAGTCTGTCTGTGCGCAAAGTGATTCATTCAGGCATATTTACCGGTACTTAGGGGGCCAGCATGTCGTAAACAACTTTCGTAAGAGAAAAGCCGTGTGGAACGAATGACGATGGTAGAAAGAAAATATCTTTTTTTTTTGTTTCATTCTTCTTTTTTTTTAATAAAGACAAAATGACTGAAAAAAAAAAGAGTAACGTCAAGACGACACACAAAGTGTGTGTATGTATGTGTGTGTGTGTGTGTGCGGCTGACCGTAGATCAATGTATGCGGTTGCGTGTTTAAATGTGTTCGTCTAACCGTGTATATGGGGTACGTGTGCCGGAGTACGCAATTATACGTTCAAATCAGCGTGGGAGTGCTTTCTTGTCGACTTCAATGTGCGTATTTCAGCTAAGATATTTATGAAGCATTGATTAGACTGACACAAGGCCATGTTAGAAGGGTGCTCTCCATATGGAAATTTTACAGTAGTAATCTACTTTAAAATTTTGCCAATAATTAAAAAATGAGAAGGAGCATAACTTTGTATAACACAAAGCCTTATGTGTTGATTGATTGATTATAACGGTACGTCAACTCATAAAAGGTTATTTTAAGCCAAGAGGTTAGGGAATCGCATTCATTGTACATTTATATTTTAATTTCTTGTGTTGTTGTTTTTTTACACAGTTAAATGATATCAAACTTTATTGTTGTGATCTTGAAGGGCCAGAAATGAATAACACAAAGAGATGTAAGATTTACAGCAGTATATATTTACAGAAATACAGAGAGTAACGGTTACTGGTAACTGACGAGACTCGCTTGTCTCGTTTATTTAGTCAGTCACTATTTCTAGTGTCGGGAAGGGTTCATGCAGTGATGTTATCGGGTATATAATCACAACATCTTATATAATATAATTTTGACTCAGTTGCATGGGGGGGGGTGTCCTTGTGGTGTAATGGTTAAAGCGATGGACTGCGGAATCGTAGTAAGTGAGTTCGTATTCCAGAGAGGCATAAAAACCTCCTCCCCCAAAGGAGTGTTCTGGATACGACAGTATCTGATGGTGAGGCTCTAGTCCTTGAGCTTTGGGAAATGTTGAGTGCCCTTTCAGTACCATTACTCCTAGGTCCACTTTCACCTGAAGTGGTAGTACCTGATAGGGTTTTATCAATAGATCAATTAGAATTATTTGACCATTAACTGTTTGAAACAAATGATTGATGTTTAATAGAATAGTTATATATATATATATATATATATATATATATATATATATATATATATATAAGTAAAAAGTAAGAAAAGTTGGCGACTGTAGTCAAGGTAGACCAGAAAGCTCCCATTTCGATAGCTACTACACCGAGGTGTAGGGGAGGGCAGTGCTCCTTTCCATGGATTGTACCACTTTACCCTCGATACGTACCTTACATTGCTGAGCAAGGAGATATCTAGTAACATTTTTAAAGTCTTTGGTATGATGCGACCTGGGATTGAACCCTGGTCTCCCGGACCATTGGCGAACACTCTACCCACTATACCAATGAACTGATATACGTACATAGCAATACCTGGAACAACTTGACTGCACAAATAAGGGAATCGTGCTGAACAGAAGAATTACAGTTAAATTGTAATACTTGTAAGCGCTTGACTGTGTGCAAACAAATGATTAATATTAAAGAGGATTATTAATGTTAGATAGCAATACTTGCAACCATTTAAATCTGTGCAAATAATTACCGTACTTAATTACTTGCAAACAAATTACTATTTATTCAGATAGTAAATTACCTACAAACAATTCACTTAGAAAATATATATGTATATCCATTGAATTGTATGCAAATAAGTGACTGACGTTAAATTGAATTGCTGATATTGAATACTACTTGAAACAATTTAACTGTGACTATCCAATAAGCTCTGGCTCATTTAATAAGGTTTCCTTCGGACTATTTTTTACCGATATTATATTTAATATATGTATAGGGAGAATTTATCATTAAATAACCTACAAGAGTTGATATGTCATAAAACCAAAACAACTCGTGTATTCCTATCTAATACAAATAATTTTAACCATATATATTTGACCTTAACAGATACTACTACTCTGGGTTACAGTGAACCTGGGAGTAATGGCAACGAGAGAGTACTCTATATTCTCAAGAATTCCAGAACTGGCGTATCACCATACCATGTAGATACTCCTTGTGTATGTGCATCTGTGTGTGTTGTATAAAAATAAAGGAACGCTTATGTCTGTTCTTCATTTTTATAAGCTTACCCTATTCTTGGATTTGGTGTCTAAGTACTGGGTGACCCCCCCTAAAAAAACAGAACACATATATTTTTGACTGAAATTCATAAATTTAATTCTAGCCTTTTCTTTTTTTCAGGATATGAAGTAGATTCTGTGCATGAAAAATTGGGACCAAAGTATATACCAACATGTACTGGTCTACCAAGGAAAAGAATTAGAATTATTTTGCTTTATTTTTGTAGAAGTAATAAAAAAAAGTTAATGGGTTCTGATTTTCTGTGGCGGGGTCCTCGTGGTGTAATGGTTAAAGCGATGAACAGCAGAATCGTAGTAAGCGAGTTCGTACTCCAGTCGCGCTATTACGTTCACTATCGAACAGATACCCTTGGGAAAGGTATGAACCCCCTTATCCTCCCAGCTATGGGTTATATAGTACCAGTATTGTTCTTCTAGGAGAATGGCTTTGGCATTAAATGACCGACAAAGGTTGATATGCCATTAAACAAAGAAACCAAACCAAATCAATTTGGTTAAAAAATCTGGTTACTTATAACGTTTATACGAGGTGCCTTCAATAAGGTTCCAGACTTTTTTTGTATAGGCATTTTAAATTGTCGTTGACTCTTGAAAATTCAGTATGTTATTGTTGTACATCTTATAATATGACTGACCGATTTTTAGGATTTCATGTTCAAATGAACAGCTACAGCAGGAATTGGAATACACCCTACTAAAGCCTGATGGTCACAGCTGGTGAATTTCAAAAATGCAATCTGGACGTGAGGACACTTTAGAAAAATGATATGCTGTAAAATTCTGTTATAAACTTGGAAAAAATGCCACAGAAACGTATGGGATGCTTCAGACTGCTTTTGAAGCATCTTGCATGAATCGAGCATCAGTTTTTGAGTGGCATAAGAGATTCAAGGAAGGCAGGGAGTCTGTGAGGGATGATGAGAGGTGTAGGAGTAAGGAAGTCAGAAAACCAGAGTTGATTAGCCAAATAAAGAATTTCATGTATAAGGAGCGTTGTGTGTCTATAGAGACAATAAGTGCACAGTTTGATGTCAGTGTGAGAACTGCACACACAATTATTCGCGATTTGCGCGAAGTTTGTCCCAAGGGTGCTCAGAGAAGATAAAAAAGAAAGACGTTGTCATGACAGCAGGGAGATGGTCGAGCTGATCAATTCAGATCCCACAGTTCTTGATGCTCTGGTGACCTGCGATGAAAGCTGGATCTACTGCTATGACCCAGTGGAAGCATGCTCGCTCTCCCAGACCCAAGAACGCCAGACAGAGCAAATCAACCCACAAACTTTTGATGATCCCTTTTTTTGACAGCACTGGCATGATCTACATGCACAGGGTTCCCACTGGACAGTCAACAAGGATCACTATGTTGAAGTTTTAAAGGGGTTCAGGAAGAGATTCCGTTATGTTAAATATATGACTTGTAAACTCATTTTGTAGATACATTTTCAAACGAGTCTGGGTTCATTCTTTTGTACACAGTTAAATGGTTTCCAATTTTGTATCTAACAAGCTCCATGTCAATGCACACAAAACTGAATATATGTGCTTTAATCAAGCAGGTGACATTTCCACACTAGACGGAAACTCTCTGAAACTGGTAGACAAATTCACTTACCTAGGAAGCAGTGTCTCATCAACCGAAAAAAATATCGACACGCGGCTGACGAAGGCTTGGACAGCTATCGATAAGCTATCGATCATATGGAAATCAGACCTGACCGATAAAATGAAACGCGGTTTCTTCCAGGCAGCGGTCCTGTCGATACTGCTGTATGGATGCACTACTTGGACGCTAACTAAACGGCTGGAGAAGAAGCTAGACAGCAATTACACAAGAATGCTGCGAGCAATATTGAACAAGTTCTGGCAGCAACACCCAACAAAGCATTAACTATACGGCCACCTGCCACCCATCACGAAAACTATCCAAGTTAGACGAACCAGACACGCAGGACACTGCTGGAGAAGCAGGGACGAGCTAATACGTGATGTACTCCTATGGACCTCCACATATGGCCGAGCAAAGGCTGGACGACCAACTCGAACATACATCCAGCAGCTATGTGAGGATACGGGATGTAGCCCTGAAAACCTGCCGGAGGCGATAAACGATAGGGAAACGTGGCGAGAGAGTTTCGGGGATATCCGTGCTAGTGGCACGACATGATGATGATGATGATGATGAATATTTCTATCCTTATTTACCAACCCCTCCGCTCGAGCAGGATATGACACAAGGTCAATTTTTAAGCGGGGTTTAACATGTTTGAATTCAGAGTTTTCATTCTCCTAGACTTGTTGCCTCACCAAGGCTGAAGAACCTAGTCAGCCCTACAATCTACCGATAGTTGGAGGGAGAATAATTGATTTCGTACCTTTCCCAAGGGTATTAGTACTATGTGAAATGTAATCAGTCACGTCCAGGATTTGAACTCGTGTTGCCATGTCCATTTCCTACGACGATAACCATTACACCACGGGTACATGAATATTTCCATCTGTTATTAATCATTTATTGATACACAGATAAATGGTTTCAATAGCATTAATAATTCTATTCAACATTATTCATTCGTTTATGCACTGTTAAATGGATCCAAGTATTACTATGTATCAGTAACAATTCAATTACTCATCAGTCATTACACACAGTGAAATGATCAAACAGTTCTATTTCCAACGATTCAATTTAGCATAAGTTATTTGTTTGCACACAGTTTTAATGTTAAGCAGTTGACCCTTAGATAGAACCCTGTCAGGTACTACCACTTCAGACCAGAGTGAACTTGGGAGCGATGGCAATGAAAGGGTACTTCACATTCTCTATATCTCCAGCATTACTAAAGTCTCACCCTCATGGTACTATTTACCCAACCCCTCCGCTCGGGCAGGATATGACACAAGGTCAATTTTGAAGCGGAGTTTAACAGGTTTGAATTCAGGGTTTTCCTTCTCCTAGACTAGTTGCCTCACCATGGCTGAAGAACCTAGTCTGTCCTACTATTTACCCATAGCTGGAGGAAGAATATTTTGGATTCATACCTTTCCCAAGGGTATTAGTGCTATGTGAAATGCAATCAGTCTCGACCAGGATTTGAACTCGAGTCGCCGTGTTCATTTCCTACGACGATAACGACTACACCACGGGCACCTCCATGGTCTTTAGTATCATATCAAGGTGGGCAGGATCTTCTACCTCTGCAGAGATGCAGTCGAGATATTCTATAGTCCCAGATTACTGGGTTGAATACTAACAACAAAAATGAGGTTATTTAAACTTTTAATTCAAAACAAAGTCTCTTTGGTTGGTTTCTTTGTTTTATAGCATATCAACCTTTGTTGGTTATTTAACGCTAAAGCTATTCTCCTAGAAGAACAGACATTTGAAATGTTACTGCAAGACAACCAGTAAGAAACAAGAACTAAGACATTTGAAATGTTACTGTTTTCCGTTGGAGTTTTTTGGTACTTAAATCTCTTTTCGCTTTCTTTTAGTTTTACCCACGGTTAGCTTGAACGGCAAAGTCCACTCCTTGGCAGGGTCTCTTTTTTTTGGTTGACTATCACTACGTCTGGTCGTCTGGCTGAAATTAGGTGATCCGTTTTATTATCATTATTATTCGAGTTCTTTACACCAGCGTAAGTTTGTGGTCTTTCACTTGAGTTTAAGTGAGAACAAGTCTTCTCGTTCTTCCCGGATACTTCTCAGTATTCCGGCCTATCTTAGCAATGCTGTAATCTGGAAGGTTTCGATTCTTCCACTGCTTTCCAATTCCTCTAGACCCTTCTCCCAACCCTTTGGAATTATTCCGGGGACATCAACTATGATTGGTATTCCCTTCACCCTCAGGTTACACAGTATTTTTAGTTCTCTAGCAATGTCCTAGTATTTGTCAATCTTTTCGTTTAGTTTAATTACTCCTTACGAGTTTTCACACTGGCATTACCGGATTGTCTTTCACTGGAGTCAGTGTGACAGCAATTTTCCACAAGTCTCCGGGACTCTTTTCAGTAATCGGGCCGATCTGAATAACCCTATAGTTTAGATGGTGTAGATTCTTCCTACAATTTCAAACTCTTCTAGTTCTTTTCTCCAGCTTTTGAGAACCGTTCTAAGTGTTCCAAAAACAATTGCTATCACCGCCACTCGCTAGTTCCTCAGCTTTCTTAGTTCTTTGACAAAGTCTTAGTACTCGTGTCTCTTTGATTTTCAATCTTTGGTCTGCCGGAATGAAAAAGTCCATTAGACGTTATGTATTCATTCTTTTTGTTCGTTGTCAGTAGACCTGTTCATCTGGCCAGGATGAGGTGATGTATTTGTATCTCAAAATTCTTGAGAAATTTATACGTCTCATTCACCTGGATTGATACAGGTTTGTGCATATGTCATTTGGTAGCATGCTCAAACTTCAATTTCTTGCTCAATTCTCAGTAGATCACCTTTCCCACCCTGTCATATCTACTTTGATACGCGCTTATTATGTGATAAATGATTTCCTCTTTATCCCTATTTGATCTACACTTTCTATTCTATTGCATATGTTGTACAGCCAGCAGAAAGGAAAGAACGTCACTTTCTTTTTACAAAAATATACGTCTTTATTTCTCTCAAAAGGAGTCAAATTATCTATAATGTGAGAGAGACAGACGGAGACAGGGAGACGAATACAGACTGCCATACTGACCCATAACTTCTTCTTAACCACGCTGTAACCACACTTCTCTCCCTGACGACACTCAACCGGTCTTCGCCAGGGGAAGGGCTCTTGTCCCCCCCCTGTGGCCTCTCTGGGACTCCAAGACTGAAGACTGACCACTAACCGCAATAAGACTGACCGCATCTCACGTGAGCATCTGCATATATCATTTCACGACGCCCACACATATCCGCTCAACGACTTGACTGCTTCCGCTTATTTTCCGGTTGTTTGTTCAGGTGCGTCCAGCAATCACATTGTTTACACAGCTGGCATAGGTCAATCTGCAACGCGTATTATTGATTTCGGCTTTGATATAATTGATCCTGATGGCATTCATTATTATTATTATTATTATTTTACTCCTTTGAAAGTTCTTCAAACCGCAGTTTTTACTGAAGTGAAAGCTAGTCTCTTCAAGTCGGCAGGACTCTTCTTAGTATTCTAGCCGATCTCAACAATGCTTTAGTTTTGATGGTCTCCACTATTTTTCTTATTACCAAGTCCACCAGTCCCTGTACCAATCCTTTGGTAACTGTACAGAGCGCACTAATTACAATTTCCGTCACTATCATTTTCCATGTTTTTTAGTTCTCTAACAAGGTCAGGGTACTTCTTTCTCTTTTCGTTTTTCTTCAGTTTTATCCTGTGGCCAGCCAGAACGACAAAGTCCACTACTCGGCAAGTCCTCTTTTTTTTTACTATCACTAGGTCTGGTCGTCTGGCCAAGATTAGGTTATCCGTTTGTATCTCAAAATCCTAGAGAATTTTGTGCCTCTTATTCTCCAGGACAGATTGTGTCTTGTGCATATACCATTTGTGCGTGTGGTCGAATTTAGATTTCTTGCACAATTCCCAGTAGTCGACCGTGCCCAATCAACCGGAACAGCTATATCGACTAGTCGGCAGGTTCTCATTTTTCTAACTATGATTATGTTAGGTCATCTGGACTCCCTGCGAATTCAACACATCAAGTCCAACTTATAGTTTTTCATGGGAGTCTAAGCGACAGCAAGTGCCCTTAGATCCCCAGGACCTTAATAAGTATCCTAACTTTTTTTTTATGTAATGCTGAGTTCTGGATCGTTTTAATTCTTTCTCTGATCTCCAGTTCAGCCATTTCCTTTGCGAAGTTCTTGGAGACCGTTCCAAGTGTTCAAACAACTATTGACACCACTGTCTTAGTCACGTTCCACAGTTTGTTTGTTTTTTTTCATTTATCCTTCTACTTACTTCTACATCCATTTAATGCTCTTCTGGCATGGCAGATGGCAAGTCCTTTTCTTCTTGACAATCAGAATAATGTCTGGTCTTCAGGCCAGAATTGAATGATCCGTTTACGAGTCCAAGATAATTTCATGCTTTTTATTTTCAAGGACAGATTCTGTTTTTTTAGAATGATGAAAATATTTTCTTCTTCTTCTTCTTCTTCTTCTTCTTCTTCTTCTTCTTATTATTATTATTATTATTATACTCCTTTAGAGTTTTTCACATCAGTGTCAGTTGATGGTCTTTCACTGGAGTTTGAGTGCCATAAGTCTCCTCAAGTCCCCAGGACTCGTCTCAGTATTCTGGCCGTTCTTAGCAATGCTGTCGTTTGGATAGTTTCTACCCGTCTGCCAACTTCGAAGTCCTCCAGGCCTTTTAATAATCCTTTAGTTATTGTGCCTAACGCACCAATCACAATTGACACAATCGTTACTTTCATGTTCCACAGTTTTTTTTACTTCTCTAGCAAGGTCGAGGTACTTATCCTTCTTTTCACTTTCCTTCAGATTTATTATGTGGTCCGCCGGGACAACAAAGTCGACAATTTTACTGATTCTCTTTTTTCTGTTGATTATTATGAGATCGGGTCTTCTGGCCGGGATTAGGTGATCCGTTTGTATGCTAAAGTCCCATTGGAGTTTATGCGAATCATTTTCTAGGACAGGTGCTGGGTTGTGCAAATACCATTTGTTTGTATGGTCGAATTGAAATTTCCTGCACATTTCCCAGTAGATCAACTTGCCTACCCAGTCGTGTCTCGCCTTATTCTCCTTCTGTGCTAATTTGCTGCATTCGCTTATTATGTGATTGATCGTTTCGTCTCTGTCACCGCATAGCCTACATTTACTGGTTTGTTGCGTCTTATCTATTCTCGCTTTGATATGATTGGTTCTTATGGCATTGTCCTGTGCTGCTATTCGGAGGGATTCCGTTTCTCTCTTAAAGTTTCCTTTTCTTAGCCAGCTCCAGGTTTTCTGGTGAGAGATGTTGTTTATTAGACGTTTAAAGCGGCCATAGAGTTGTTTTCCTTCCCATTTCTGTTTCCTAGTCGTTGTCATTCTTTCGTTTATCGTGTTGTCCGTATCGTTTCTGATGGTTGTAATTAGTCCTTGTTCGTATTTTTCTATGTAGTCTTCGAGCCGTTGTATGAATGCGTCAACGGTGTCTTCGATGCTGGCAAGTCCCCATCCTCCTTATTTTCTTGTGTTGATGTACTTTTTATTCAAAATGTTTTATATTACGTACTATTAAAGTCAATATCACCCACTCGTCAAATTCTATTTTTCTGTTTGATGATTGGGTGGTCAACATAAAGCATTAATTTTTAGGACTTCCTGAGTAGATACTTTGAATGTATATATATATATATATATATAGGGTGCCTCAATATACGTGGACCCATCTAACTGCAAATAACTCTACTACTAATAATGTAGTGTTCTATTTTGTTTCACATTTAAAAGTAGTATACTATAACAACTATTAATCCTCTATCACATTGCCTTGGACAATAGAGAAGAAAAATATTTTGTGTCACTACTTATTTGGAGATAAAAATCATTCAAAACTGTCTCAAAATAGATGCAACCCGTTAATGTGATAATGATTTATTACTGAGACAAGAAACTTTTAAAAAAAGATTACATGTCCTGGAAGTTAATATAATGATAATTTAAAAAAGACCTTATTTGATGTCACAAGCTCAAAGGCTGTATTTTTTTACAGGACGTGTTCCAAATTACCATCATTGCGCTTGTCTCAGTAATAAATCATTATCATATTAATGGGTCGTATCTATTTTGAGACACCCTGTAAATATATCGTCAAATAACCCTGTGTCGTGCAAATCAGTTATTTTGGTATAAGTTCCAAGAAAACAAATTGCATTTTTATACAGTGGAGATTATAAGTCGATAAACAGAACGTGGGAAAAAAAAGCAAAAACAAACTAAATTCGAGATTTTCTAAATATCTATTACAGTTCAAAATAAAAAGACTATCATCATCATCATCATGTCGTGCCACTTGCACGGATATCCCTGACCCTCTCTCGCCACTTCTCCCTATCATTCCTCGCTTCTGGCAGGTCTTCAGGGCGACATCTCGTATCCTCACATAGCTGCTGGATGTATGTTCGAGCTGGTCGTCCTGCTTTTGCTCGGCCCTATGCGGGGGTCCATAGGAGTAAATCACTGATGAGTTCGTCCTTGCTTCTCCAGTAGTGTCCTGCATGTCTGGTTCGTCTAACTTGTATAGTTTTCGTGACTGGAGGCAGGTGGCCATATAGTTGGTGCCTTGTGGGGAGTTGCCGCCAGAACTTGTTCAATATTGGTCACAACATTCTTGTGCAATTGCCGTCTAGCTTCTTCTTCAGCCGTTTAGTATGCGTCCAAGTAGTGCATCCACACGGCAGGATCGATACGATCGCTGCCTGGAAGAAACTGTGTTTCATTTTATCGGTCAGGTCTGATTTCCATATGATCGAGAGCCTATCGATAGCTGTCCATGCTTTCATTAGCCGTGTGTCGATGTCTTTTTCGGTTGATAAGACCCTGCTTCCTAGATAGGTGAATTTGTCTACTAGTTTCAGAGAGGTTCCGTCTAGTGTGGAGATGTCGCCTGTTTGGTTATAACTTATATTCAGTTTTGTGTGCATTATCATGGAGGACAATGCCTGCGGCGGCTCGTTCCAAACTATGCAGTAGTGTTTCGGCTTGGTTAGGTGTATTCGCCAGTAACGCTATGCCATCGGCGTAGTCGGCGTCGGTAATTATTTTTGCGGGGTACCTTCTGCTTCTTTTCTTTGTCAGCTCGAAGTCATTTTCTCTGATTTTGTCGATCGAAGTTATATATATATAGAGAGAGAGAGAGAGAACGGGACAGAGAGAAAGAGAGTGAGAGAGACTGACAGAGAACGACAGAGATGTGGATATTTATATTACATATTTGTGTTGCTATATATATATATTTCTAGGTATATGTATACATTTTACGTACTCTCACATACGTTTGTATATATTCGAGGTCTGTGTGAAAAACTAACGAGAGTGGGTAATTTGTGTGAGCTATAGCTGAAAGAGGTATCAGCGAATTGTGTTGTCATCTAACATGATATGTCGGGAGTATATAATTGTAAGTTATTGCATTTTTTTTCCGGTGATTTTGCTTCCATCTCCTCTTTTTCAGGTTCTTCAGCTCAAAGCACTGAGGAACGAATAAACCTTAAACTTTTTGGTTCGGTTGAAGAAAACTCCATTCAAAACACTTGAAATGCCTCATTAAGTGAATAGAAATAAGAACATGTTACGCAAACGTGTTTTTAAGTGATACAAGAGGTTCAAAGAGGATCACGAAGGTGTGAAAGATAACAACAGGAGCGGGAGACTTTCATCAAGTAGGACGAAGATCAAAATCGTGCATGTTAGGCAAGTGGTTATAGTGACAGTCGGTTGGGGCCCGTGGTGTAATGGTTGTTGTCGTAGGAAATGGACACAACGACACGAGTTCAAATCCTGGACGAGTCTGATTGCATTTCACATAGCATTAATACCCTTGGGAAAGGTAGGAATCATATCATTCTCCCTCCAGCTATGGGTTATTAGTAGGAAAGACTGGGTTCTTCAGCCTTGGTGAGGCAACTAGTCAAAGAGAAGGAAAACTCTGAATTTAAACCTGTTAAACTCCACTTAAAAATTGACCTTGTGTCATATCCTGCCTGAGTGGAGGGGTTGGTAAACAGGTATAGTGACAGTCGGTTGACTGTTTAAATGAACGGAAGTCAGCTGGACATGAAGGAGGTCAGTATTTTGAAGATTATCACCGAAGAGTTGGGTATGTTTAAGAAATAAAGTGACAGAGCGCATAGAGAATCAGGCAGTTCCTGACTAACTGGATCATCGCCTTACTGGAACAACCTGATCTGGCTCTGCGTGACTTTTTCTTTTCTCAAAGGTTTGATATCCAATAAAAATCAATCATGCAAGCAAGCAAGCAAGCAACTCATTTGTTTTGTATGCGAGGTAGATATTTGTAAGGGATTTTCAGAATCATTCTTTTTTTAAAACATAAATGCCAACCAGTGACAGGACATCAAATGATGGGTCAGTATATTTGAATTCCTGCTTTTCCCGAAGATATTAATGTCATGGGATTATCAGTAGACGCAAGCAAAAAAAAAAAATGTCAATGATACCCCTTGTTTTCACAATGTAGTTCGTGTTTGGGCTGAGAAGGCTTATATTCCGTAATATCCCCAAGGAAAGTATGTATTAACCCAACCTCTCATTTATGGGCAAGATGTGACATGGGGTCACTTTTAAAGCAGAGTAATGTTCTGGAGACCGGGGTTCAATCCCAGGTTGAGTTATACCAAAGATTCAAAAAATGGTACTTGATACCGCCTTGCTTGTGGAGCAATCAAGGGAATGGAGTAGCGCTCTCCCCTACACCTCAGTGTTGTAGCTATTGAAAAGGGTCGCCCTCGATTAAGGTCGCCAACTTTACTTAGTTTTTGTATATATTTAATAGCATGGATGTTTATTGTGAACGATCACTGGTTTCATGCCGTCATTACACGGCAATCATCAGGCAGACAAATCGAAAAAATCGAAAAGATACAGTAAAAGGATTTTTACGTTAGAATTGCGTATACGTCTTTTGTGTGTGTGTGTGTGTGTAAATAATATTTTTGATTCACGATGTATTATAGGCGAAACAGATGCTGGGTTTAAAACGTGGTCGCTGATAAGCATTTATGCTATTAAATACATTTAAAATTAACATATGCATATTCATTATCATATTATATAATAGCTTCATCAGTGATATTGAGCACTCTCCAGATTTTATCGGATTTGCTCTACCACTAACCCGCCAAGTGAGATCGTGACAACCATTAGCTGTTCTAATATATACAGACATGCATGGCATAATAGCCCGGGAGACCTGGGTTCAATCCCAAGTCGAGTCATACCAAAGACTCAAAAATGGTACTTGATGCCCCCTTGTTTAACACTCAGTATAATAAGGTACGGATCAAGGGTAAAGTGGGTCAATCCTGGGAAAGGAGTAGCGTCCTCACCTACATCTTGGTGTAGTAGTTATCGAAAATGGAGCCTTCGGGACACCCTCAACTACAGTCACCAACTTTACTTTACTTATATATATATATATATATATATATATATATATATATATATTAAAAATATATATATATATATATATATATATATATATATAAATTATATATATATATATATATTAAATATATATATTAAAGTTGGCCAACTATAGCTGTGGGCGATCCGAAGCTGCGTGGAGAATAGGTAAGAAAGCACTTGGTTCCAGTCTCTCTACAATCAGTACCGCCTATTCAGATGTGAATATAACAAAATTACACCAAGAGACTTGAAAAGAGTCAATACCCCACCATTCCCACGCAGAAGAGTAATTTACGAAGCTCTTTGCTTCGATGTGGCACAAGGCTGAATGAATGGGGCGCCCAATGAGACTCGAACTCACTCGTGTAGGTTTGCTAGTCTAGCTTGCTTACCGTTACACCACCAAAGGTGCCCATTCCCACGCAGAAGACAATAGTTCACCATAAAGTCGAATTTTTATAGGGGTTGGGTGGTTTAATTACTGCGAGAGTCCCCGTGGCGTAATTGAGAAAGTACTGAACTGCTGCCTCAAAATAAGCGAGTTCTCACTCCAGTCGCGCTGTAAAACACACTTTCACGTTGGGATTAAACTCCTTTAGCCCACCCCGCACTCGCTATAGGTTAAATAGGTTAAATAGTATCATTACTCGCCTCCCAAAAGGATTTTTTAGCATTAAATAATCCTAGAAGGTTGATAAACCATTAAACGAAGAAAACAGACGAAACTGCTCAAATAAATATTCATACGCGTTTTAATGTTTGAGTCAGGTTAGACGTCCCGTCCCCAACCAGCTATCAACGCGCGTGGGAGGTGTCACTATGTGAAAAATGCATCGCTTTCTCTGGGCACGTGTCAGTGTACACTTCATGCGCTCGACGAAGGAAGACATCATTTCCGCTCTGTCATTAATAACAAAACTTTATTTCGTGATGTTATTTTTGAGAATTTTTCTTTTTGTACAATTAGTCGAAAAAAATGAATTAATCATGGTAATTTTATTGAAAAAAATTATTCTTCAGAAAGAAAAAGCTCGCTTAAAAAAAAAAAAAACTCTTAGCAAAACGGTGGGTATTGTTAATTACTAAGAGTAGCTTCGATTGGCACAAGGTCAAAGGTTCTGAGCACTCAATGAAAATCGAACTCACAATTCAGAAGTAGTGACATGAAAAATTACTTTGATGTATATTTGATTGATTATTTGATTTATTGATTGATCGAAATAAACGGGATTTCAACACGCTTTGGGTTATTTCAAGCCAAGAAGTTGGGCAATTACGTAAATTTCATGTTTATATTTACAGTTTTCTGGAGATGTTTTAGATTTCTTTTGTTTGTACGCGGTTATTTGATATCAATTATTCTCATCCAATACAATTTGTTTGTAGGAGGATGGTTTCAAGTATTCGTATCTAATACTAATAATTTATATACATTTACTCGGTTTCAAGTAATTAGCTCTTTTTAATAATTAGGGATGGCCTCGTGGTGTAATGGTTGAAGTGATGGACTGCGAAATCGTAATAAGTGCGTTCGAACTCCAGTCGCGCTATTACGTTTGAACCCCCTTATCCTCCCAACTATTGGTTAAATGGTACCACTACGGTTCTTTTAGGAGAATGGCTTTGGCATTAAATGACCTACAAAGGTTGATATGCCATTAAACAAAGAAACCAAACCAAACCATCTATTTAATAATAATCATTTGTTTGCACACAGTCATATGATTTCAAGTATTCTTTTTTTATGCGGATAACTATATGGTTTCAAGTAACTAATTATAATTATCCTAAAAATCCTAATAATAATCCTAAGAAAACAATTGTACCTATTCTTACTACAAATTATATTCATATGCAATGAAGTTTTCCTATGTAATACAGTGTAACCCTGGTATAAGAGACCCGGGTATAAGAGACCTGGGTATAAGAGACCCGGATATAAGAGCGAATTTTTCTCTGGCCCTAAATTAGAGCCTGTGTTAATGTATATAAAATAGACCAAACCCGGATATAAAAGACACATTCTCCGGTTCCGACAACTGTCTTATATCCGGGTAATACTATACAGATGATTTGGAAATATATCTATTTAATACATAAGAGGAACTTCCACGTCGGGCCAGAGTAGACATGAGAGTAATGAAAATTACTACGCAGTACCCAGAGCAACAGAAATTGAGCCTCACGAGCAAGGTAGTTTAGTGCCATATCGAGGATGCTTCTACTATTTTTAAAGGCTTGTCTTACTCCTCAGCAGGGTAAAAAAGCAGCAAATTCTATGATTCGCTGACAATGAGGTGTATATTTGAAATTTTAATTTAACACGCGTGCCATGAGTAAAAATCGGTGAGTATGTGTGTCGAGAAAAGTTTGCTCTTTTTTGTTTGTCTTAATACTTTTGGTAAATTTTCTTTTATGATTAGTTGGTTGGTTTTACTGTGTATCAACTCTTTTCGGGTTATTTAACGCCAATTTAAATTTCAAGCAATTCAGTTTGGTTTAAAAATAGTTTAAAATTTTTTTAAATTTACAAACAGTTAAATATCAAAAGAGTTCAGTTAAATGTCAAAAGAGTTCAGTTAAATGTCATAACAGTTCTATTTCAAACCATTCAGTTTAGCGTAATTACATTGCTTAGTACTATTTGACCCATAGACACTCATATGGAATGAAGTTTTCCGATGTAATACAGTGTAACTCGGATATAAGAGAGATTTTATCTGGTCCTAAATTAGAGGCTGTGTTAATGTATATAAAATAGAGTAAACCTTGATATAAGAGACTCACTACTATAAACTACTCATCAACAAATTATATATATATATATATATATATATATAGCATGGTATGAAAATGAAACACCTAAATAAATTGAACAACTCTCGGGCACTTGGGACCAAAAAATCGCTTGACACGCGATTTCCAAGGCACAACTCTCTCTCTCTCTCTCTTTCTATATATATATATATATACTGTCATCCACAGACAGACTGTTTCGTTGTATCACAACTCTTCAGTGTTGCTAGAAAAGTAGGACGCTTGAATCTGGGATCGAAAACTGCCCAATTTTACGTTAGACATAGCGTCATACCGCTCAGCCAACAAGCGAACCACGTCAGCTAGGGAATTATAAGGCATTCATTAGTAAGTTTCGTTTGTTTATATTTATACCTTACCGGATACCAGAGTGCTCAATCCATTCGAAGAACTTTGAATGTGGTATTAAATAACCAATAAGGGTTGATATACCATGAAACACCACCGAACAACTGACTCGTTAGGAGGGGGAGCCTTACATCTCTGCAGAAGTGCAATCGGTTTATTCTATAGTCCCAGCTTAGAAAAAACGGAGTTTATCAAAATTCTTAATTTTACCTGTCAACACCTCTCAACATGGCGTCTACAAAATCGTTTGTGGTATTGAGAAAGGAACATTTTGATAGCTGTTAAAATTGAATTATAGTGAGGTATAAAGATCAAATCCACTTATAAAACCATTGGTATTTATTATTTGAACAATTAGACCTTTAAATTTCCTGCATTTAAAAAACAGAATTCACGTTTTATAAGTGGAGGTTCACTTTCACATTCTACTTCAATATAGAACATTCACACATTATTAGCATGAAGTGCCCGTGGTGTAATGGTTATCGTCGCAGGAATTGAACACGGCGACACGAGTTCAAATCCTGGACTGATTGCATTTCACATAGCATTAATACCTTTCCCAAAAAGGTATGAATCCAATTATTCTCCCTCCAGCTATGGGTAAATAGCAGGGCAGACTAGGTTCTTCGGCCTTAGTGAGGCAACTAGTCTAGGAGAAGGAAAACTCTGAATTCAAACCTGTTAAACTCCGCTTAAAAATTGACCTTGTGTCATATCCTGCCCGAGCGGAGGGGTTGGGTAAATATGATTAGCATGAAAAATATTTGTTAAACAAAATAAAGTATTAGTAAAATAAGAATTAAATAAAGTATTTGTAGAAAAATTATTATAATAATTTGACCTGTCCCGTAATTCGTCTTTTCCAACATTAACGACTGCGGAATCGTAGTAAGCGAGTTCGTACTCCAGTCGCGCTATTACATTCACTTTCGGGCAAATACCCTTGGGAAAGGTATGAACCCCCTTATCCTCGCAGCTATGGGTTAAATAGTGCCACTACTGTTCTTCTAGGAGAATGGCTTTGGCATTAAATAACCTACAAAGGTTGATATCCCATCAAACAAAGAGACCAAACTAAACTAACCAACACTAACTTTTATGGAAATGGGTAACCATTCAACATTGAAGTTGGTGGCATCTTGGTGTAATGGTTAAAGCGATGAACTACGGAATCGTAGTAAACGAGTTCGAACCTCAGCAGCGCTATTACGTTCACTTTCGGACAAATACCCTTAGGAAAACTATAAACCTTGTTATCCTCCCAACTATGGGCAAAATGGTAATGCGACTTTTTTTTCCAGAAGGATGAATTTCGCATTGAATAACCTACTAAGGTTGATATGCCATCAAAGAAACCAAATCTACGTTGAATTAAAATATGAAAGTGACCCTTGTAATAAAATGTAGAATAACTTCTTTTTAAAAATATGAGCAGAGGTAAAAAAATCATACATAATATTAGTAATTCTAGTCAAGTAAGAACATTAAATTTATAAGTCCCAAAAATTCCCTCTGAGTTGTCTCGCAGGACACGTAGCGTAACGGTTATAGGCATTGGTTCCCTAACCTTCTAAGGAGACACTCATCTAGAGGTTGCAGGTTCAATCCTGACTGCAGACGAGTAACAATACAGGAATACTTAATACGTGTACCCAGTTACGCCTAATGGAATCAGAGAAGGCGACCCCAGTGGATTCAATAAAGGACGTAGTTCCATGAAGGTTCATGGGTGCGACAAACACCTGAAGAAGGCCGGAGGACATATCGGCCGAAACGTTAGGAAATAACAATAAAGATGAAGACAATAGTCCGAAAACCCTTAATGATAAAAGGCTTTTTTTTCGAAAAATAAGAAAACGTGGTTAGTTTGAGCACCTAATTTAAATCCATAAATGAATAAATAAATAACTGATTCCCTCCCCCCCTGTTGAACTCGGACAGGTGCAGGAGCTTGTCAGCTTGATTACATTTAACAAACCAGCTATGGGTAAATAGTAGGGTAGACTTGGTTCTTCAGCCTTGGTGAGGCAACTAGTCTAGGAGAAGGAAAACTCTGAATTCAAACCTGTTAAATTCCACTTAAAAATTGACCTTGTGTCATATCCTGCCAGAGCGGAGGGGTTGGGTAAATAGGAATACATTTAACAAACCAGGAATCAACAAAAATAAAGGGAAATATAGCTAAAAGAAAAAAAAACGAAAGAAATAAACCAAACAATGATCAAACAGACTGTTGAAATCTTTGTTGATGATCAATGAAATAATGTCTTTCTCTAACCCAGGTTGAAATCTTGATAGATTCTACAGCTTTTCCACTCATATATTTGCACACGGTAAATAGTTAGGAATACATTTATTTGTTACATACGTTGCTAGAAATCCAACTATAGTTGTATATGGCAATGGAAATCTCATATCAAAGTGTTTGTCACGTGTTTCTTGTCTTAGATTTGTTATGTCAGTTTGTTTACTTGAAAAAAAAATGATATGGAAATTAGTTTTAACCAATCCATATATAACGTGTTTTTCCATTTGGTTGGTTTGTTTGTTTGGGTTTTATGGCAGATCAACCTTCTTAGGTTATTTAATGTCAAATTCATTTTTATATGAATGAACGAATCAATTTCAAATAATTCAGTTTAGCTTAAGTACACAGTTTGTCAAAAACATTTCCATTTCAAACTATTCAGTTTAGTCTAACAATTCGTAACTAAACTATTCAGTTTAGTAATAGTATAGTTTTTGTTCAGACACTGTTAAGTGCAAAAACAGTTCTATTCGAAACAATTCAGTTTAGCATAAGTACGCTGTTTACATATCAAACAGTTCTATTCCAAGTACTTCAGTTTAGCATAAATATGAAGTTTAAATATCAGAACAGTTCTATTTCAAGTAATTCAGTTTAGCATAAGTATGCATTTTACTTCTATTTGACCCATATATAGGACCCTATCAAGTGCTACAACTCCAGGCCAGAGTAGACTTGGAGAGATGGCAATGAAGGGTTGCTTCGCATTCCACAAAGCCCCAGCATTACTGGGACCTCACCATCAGAATGTTTAGAGTCATATCCAGGACACTCGTTGATGAGGGTTACCCTTCTGCAGAGGTGCAGTCGGTTTATTCTACAGCCACTGCCGACTGGGCAATTCCCATTCAGTGTTTGCTTATACATTCCTAAAGTTGTCATAAAAACAATAATACATTTACCAATATCATCATTTATGAAAAAAAAAGAAGTATATGATTTAATGTGGTTAGTGAAAAGATATATTCCGTTACGATCGTAATTTCTATTAGTCATCATTTTTTTTTCTACAAAAATGTGTCGTGCAATTATTCTTAAAAAACGCGTGTACACACTCACACGCACATACACGCATACATTGTTCAGAATCATCCAAAAAGAAAACTTGCCCCGTCAGCTGGGGTTGTAGAATACACCGACTGCACCTCTGCAGAGGGGTAAGACCACCCCTTCCTAACGAGTGTCCTGGATATGACACTAAACAATCTGATGGTGAGGTTCAAGCAATGCTGGAGCTTTGGGGGAATGCGGAGTATCCCTTCATTGCCATCGCTCCAAGGTCCACTCTGACCCGGAGTGGTAGCACCTGATTGGGCCCTATCTATGCGTTAAATAGAACTAACAGCATACTAATGCTAAAATGAATTGAGTAAACTGAATATCTTGAAATAGAAACGTTTTTGACAATTAAACCGTAAGTAAAAAAAAAGTAAGTAAAGTGGGCGACCATAGTCGAGGGTAACCCGAAGGCTCCCTTTTCGATAGCTACTACACCAAGGTGTAGGGGAGGGCGCTACTCCTTCCCTGGATTGCTCTACTTTACCCTTGATCCGTACCTTATAATGCTGAGTGTTAAGCAAGGAGGCATCAAGTACCATTTTTTGAGTCTTTGGTATGACTCGACCTGGAGATTGAACCCAGGTCTCCCGGGCCATTGGCGAACACTCTAACCGCTAGGCCAATGTCCGGTAACCGTACTTACACTTAAACTGCGTGCTTATGCTTAACTGAATTATTTCAAATAGAACTGTTTTTCGACATTAAAACTGTATTTACACTTAACTGAATTATTACATATAACTGCTTGAATAGTTTGAAATGGAAATGTTTTTGACAATTAAACTGTACTTATGCTAAACTGAACTGTTTTCAATAGAACAGATTATTTACATAAAAATGAATTTGGTATTAAATAACCTACAAAGGTTGATATGCCATAAAACCAAACAAACCAAACCAAACCAAAAAGAAAACGCTTTTTTATGTTAACATAAATATTAAAATTTCCATTAATACTGTCTAAAGGAAGGTACGTCAAAGACAATATTTGTCGGAAAATATGGGGTGCATTTGTAGAGTAGTATTAACACAACCGCTGCTTTGAAGAAACTTGGTATTAAAGTTAAACTCAGTCGTAATTATTTCAGTATGATGAGGTATCGTGGGTCCTTGAAAGATTATCAAACAAATAAAAGAGATGAAGAAGTTATGAATATCAGGATAAAAAAAAAACTGTCATGTCGTTAAAAAAAGGAAAATATTTCTTATTTTGGATGCTGCAATTCCTCACTTGTAGTTTAGGTGTATTTCATAGCATGTTAACCTTTGTGGGTTATTTAATGCCATGAATTGTTAATATATATATATATATATATATATATATATATATTATTAGATTTCAGGTACAGGAAAATTTATAAAGTGATCAGCAAAGACACCATTGGCATTGACAATAGGGGAACTCTAATAAAATAATAAAACAAACGAAGGCCTTTTCGTTCGGCGCTTTTCAGGTTTTTATACACCGGAAAATTAGATAAAAACGGGGGTGTATATTATATAATGTGGATTGCCAGATAAGAGATGGAAAGAAAAAAAAAAACTTAAGTCACTCCAGTATCTAGTTGTTCTCCAAAAATATTTAAAGTATGATTATTTAAGTGTCTGCATAGAGAGGGGCGATTTATAGACATATAAATCGCCTCTAGAAATTAAAGATGGAATTTATCTCTAGCTCTATGCAGGACAGAGAAACAATCATCTTCATAACTGGTTCTGCAGCTATTTATAGTGTGCAAATACTCACCAATAGCCGAGTCCATTGCTTGAGAGTGCCCGAATGTTAATCGGCCTGACAAAAGAGATCTGGGTATATACTGTTTAATTCTCACTTCGAGGCGTTGACAAGTCATACCTATATATGTCGAATTGCATCGACAAACAAATTTATATATTAAATTTCTTGGGCACCTCGGGTGGTGTAACGGTTAGCAAGCTAGACTAGCAAACCTACACGAGTGAGTTCGAGTCTCATTGGGCGCCCCATTCATTCGGCCTTGTGCCACATCTCTTCCGGTGCATGACTTTAATGGCACAATGGGACCTTCACCTTGTCCCATATCATAAGCCTTAATCCGCCCACGCGATCTTTTTCGATTACTGGCCGTTGGAATGTGTCACTTCCTTCCGGTGTATTACCTTGGAATAGTATTTTTGGGCCGGGTCGAAGGTCAAAATATAACACATATAGATAAACAAACTGACTTCCGATACTATTTACCATATTTAGAGATTTCCATTCATTGGATGGACAAGGAATGAATTAATTGAAATTACATAATTTACATCGATTTTAATTTACCGTACCTCAACCTCCGAAGTAATTAGTGGCGTAAGTATTGTATATCAAGATACATATCTGATTGACAGTACGTTAAAGATAGTTATCATTTCACACATAGTTTTTTTATATAATTGTTTGGTTTATCTAAAATATAAATCAACAAAGAACAATTGAATAAGACATAATTACTTATGAGTGAGTGTAGGAGGACAACGAATACTCAATGATTCGATAGCTACACGTAAAATATAGATACTTATTTTCTTTATTAGGTCTAGCATACTCTAGCAAAGCCCAATATATATATATATATATAAAATTAACCTAAATCGCGAGTCGAAAATCTTCTACTAAAGTTTCACCTTATCGGATCATCAGGAAGCCTAACTTCTTGTTCCTGGCAGGGTTTTTTTTTTTGTTTTTTTCTGGTACCGTGAATACTGGTAGATATTAGATATTAGTTTAGTAAATATATATATATATATATCGTACAATTTAATGGAGCCTCAAACTCGGTTAAGTCGTCATATTAAATTTAATTTGGCGGAGAATATTATTGCTATATTCTCCGTCTCGTCAGATGACTCTTTACATGCTCTCTCCTGTCGCAGAGTAGCGAATGTGGACTTACAGTTCGTATTCAGAAGATAAAATAAGGTAATTAAAAAAATAAAAAAAATAAAAATCAGAAAATAAAGATAAAAATAAAAAATAAACAATAAAAATTAATAAAAATAAAAATAAGTATAAGGTGGAAATCAAATTACAAATTCTTTCATTCATAGGCGTGAGCAGAGGGGGTTAACATGTTATATGTTAGAACGATTAAGAAACAGGAGTGGAATTAATCTACTGGTCAGTCCCTTCTAATTTTGCGTTCTTGTAGTAGTTCCTCCTACTTGGCAGCTGTGATTTTCTAAACAGACAAAGATCGTAATTGGTAATTTAATATGATGTTAAATAGTGCTCAATAAAAGTAATAGAACATGTAAATCTAACAAAATTATCTATCTATCTATCTATCTATCTATCTAATGTAGTTTACTATGTGTATAAAGAGTTTCTAATATCAGTCGTAGAGCTTATGTATTTAAAAGAATCAAATGTATATCTTATATATACATAAAGTAAAGTAGGCGACCACAAGGCTCCCCTTTCAATAGCTACTACACCGAGGTATTGAGGAGGGCACTACTGCATTCTCTGTATTGTTCCACTTTACCCTTACCTTTTAGTCCTAAGCAAGGCGGCATCAAGTACCATTTTTTAGCTTTTGGTATCACTCGACCTGGGACTGAACCCTGGTGACCAGGACCATTGCCTAGCACTCTTACCACACACACACACACACATATATATATATATATATATATATATATATATATATATATATATATATATTCAATATCTACATAGATAGATATGCAGTATCATGAATTTTAGGCACATACACTCACTCTCTCTCTCTATATATATATATATATATATACATGATTATATATATATAATCATTTATATATATATGACTTATGTTTACTTATCTTACATATGTATAAATATATATATAGCGTGAGAGAGAGAGAGAGAGAGAGAGAGAGAGAGAGAGTATGTGTGTGTGTGCTCAAAATTCATGATACAGCATATCTATCTATCTATCTATCTATATGATTTCTTAACATTTATTTTTTCATTAATATCTGCTATTTTTGATTTGGCGCAAAGCTTTTGGAAACTTCTTCCTTTATGCTAATTGTTAACTTTTTTTTGCAGTTTTAAATATAATTATAGACATAACTAAAGCAGTAATGTAGATGTGGACTTTATGGAAAATTCTTTTCATAATCGCTCTTTTCTACCACTCAGTGTGGGAGGATTAGCCTGCTGTTAATTACACACACATATATATATATATATATATAGAGAGAGAGAGTAATGATGACTGAATATCCAAATAATAATTGGTCAATGCAAGACTATTTAATACAAATAATACGTGTGGAGCGAAATATATATGTTTTGGTTTAAAAACAAGAAAATTAGAAATTATATTTAATGATAAAGTTATTGCTCTCATTCTAGCCCATCTAAATCTGATATCCATTTGATGAGCTTGAATAAGCGAAATAAATCTGTAGAAAACAATTATTAATTTTTTTTTTTTTTAACCAAATATATATATGATCTTGAAACTCAACTGATGCCCCTACGAAAAGAAAAGTGTTAATTTTCGTCAAAAAAAAAAGGTTTGAGAAACTGTAGTTTTTGCATATAATCGTATTTAATGACCAGTCGACGCTTTCGTGATATTTTTAAGATTTCAAGATACTTAAAAGACGACAATATTTAACTTGCCACAAAAAATTTGATGGATCAAATCCCAAAATAATGAAAAAAAAATTTCCCTCCTAGATTGTAAAAAATATCTTTTTTTTTTAACCAGTTAGATAACTGCCGATAAATCATCAAATATTTTATCTCATTAATAAAGACTTCTTTATAGGCACAAAATTATTCTATATTTACAAAGCATTTCAGTTTATTTCTTTCATGGGAAAATTAAGCATTCTATTCTCTCATGTTTACTTTTAATTTCAACATCGTTTAACTATCTTAAACTAAACAAATATGTAAGTGTTGACATAGATTTTCATATTGCTACTGAAAACTTCAATGCTGGTGAGAAAAGTTTCAGCAGCGGCCTTGTATTCTTTTAACGCATCAATATATTTTTCTCTTTCATCACCTTTTTAGCTTTTGTTTTTTTAACAAACTTTACACTCAATTTAAAGAAATAAGAATTATTTATATGCTGATCGGTGTTTTGTTCTGTACACTTTTTCCCGATATATATATATATATATATATATACGGGGGGGGACTAAAAAGTTCATTGTCGGAAAAATTAATATAATTAGTTCATATCTACTGTTGATGGACTCTAGGCCGAAAGGGATCAAACCACTGCAAAACCAATGAAAAAATGTATGCACCGCCCGATGGACTATAAATAAACTTCATTTGGTCATAATTCTTAAGAAAGTCTTGGATCAAGATACTCTCATGAATTATGATCAAATAAGGTTTACTGCAAACTCTAATACATACATACATAAATACATACATACATATATATATATATAAGTAAAGTTGACGACCGTAATCGAGGGTAACCCGAGGGCTCCTTTTTCATTAGCTACTCCACCGAGGTGTAGGGTAGGGTGCTACTCCTTTCTCTGATATATATATATATATATATTGTGTTTACAAAGTAATTTTTAACCAGAGAAGATACAAAATGCATGTAAATTAAATGTATCAAAATATTATTCTCAAGGATATAATCACCTTTATTTTCAATATTGAGGATATAAACTTATTGAATTCAGAGTTTTTTCTCTTCTAAACCGGTTGCCCTACCAAGTACAGAGTTCCAAGTCGGCCCTACTATCTACCCATAGTTAGTGGGAGATTATTTGGAATCATATCTTTCCAAGAGTTAAGTGAAATATAAGCAGCCTTATTCAGAATTTTCGAATCAGATCAACATGTCTATTTTTTTCAACCATAACTTTCAATAACATCAGTACAACAGTTCCAAGAAAATATATACGTGGTGCTTTCAATAAGTTATGAGATGACTGACCAATTTTTATGATTTCAGCTTCAAATGAACAGCTACAGCAGGAATTGAAATACACCCTACTAAAGCCTGATTGTCACAGCTGGTGAATTTCAAAAATGCAATCTGGGTTTTAGAAGAACGATATGCAATAAAATTCTGTTTTAGACTTGGAAAAAATGCCATGCAATGAAAGCTGGATCTACTGCTATGACCCAGTGACCAAGAGACAGAGTTCCTAGTGGAAGCATGCTGGCTCTCCCAGACCCAAGAAGGCCAGAAAGAGCAAATCCACCCACAAACTTTTGAAGATCCCTTTTTTGACAGCACTGGCAAGATCTACATGCACTGGGTTCCGAATGGACAGACAGTCAACAAGGAATAGTATGTTGAGGTTTTAAGGGAGTTCAGGAAGAGATTCTGTTGGAAGAAGCCAACACTCTTCAAATTGTGTCAGTGGTATTTCCACCAGGACAATGCGCCAGTCCGCAACTCCATCTTTGTCCCAGACTATTTGACCAAGATGGGCATCAAGACAGTTTCTCACCCTCCCTATAGTCCAGACTTTGCTCCCTGTGACTTTTGCTTATTCCCTAAGCTGAGAAGCTGTCGTCATGAGACAATTGAGGAGATGAAAGAGGCTGTGACGAAGGTCATTGAAACGCTCACACAAGTGTACTTCCATGGGGCCTTCCAGGAGTTGTTGGAAAGGTACAACAAGTGCATTGCAGCCGGAGAAGATTACTTCGAAGGAGACTAGAGTTTCATATGTGTACTATCAATAAAAGTGCCCATACGAAGAAAGCAAAGTAAGAGACCGTAGTCGGGGGTGCCCCGAAGGCTCCTTTTATATATCTATATATATATATAATTTTTGTTCGAAAAACTGGGGCTATTTGTGTGTATGCCCAAGTTAATGTCTTATGTTGTTGCTGTTGCTCGAGCGTAGATTGTACGTATGTTTGTGTATGTACCGGCATGGATCTTTACATCTTTTCCCATATCTCCGTTGTCTGTGGGAAAGAGCGGGACAAAGGAAGAGAGTGTGAGAAGAAAAGAGTGGGTGGGTGGAAAATGGATTATTGCCATCAGAATTTTCTTTTCTTCCTAACTTTATGGTAGCTAAAGGTTTATTTTGATTTGAATATGAAATATCTGTTTTGTAGGGAATTCTGTCGAGTGATGATGATGATGATGATTAGAATAAAAATCATCATCACGTTACCATTTTAAAAAAATGGTATAGTAGCTATGGGCAAGTAAAAAAAATGAAAGGTTTTAGGTAACTTTCTCTCTCTCTCACTCTCTCTCTCTCTCTCTCTCTATATATATATATATATATATATATATTAGGTTTGGTTTGGTTTCTTTGTTTAATGGCATATCAACTCTTTTTTGGTTATATAATGGCAATGCCATTCTCCTAGAACAGTAGTGGTGCTATTTAACCCATAGCTGGGGGGATAACGGGGTTCATACCTTTCCCAATGGTATTTGCCCGAAAGTGAATGTAATGGCGCGACTGGAGTACGAACTCGCGTACTACGATTCCGCAGTCCACCGCTTTAACAATTACACCACGAGTTCACCCCCATATATATATTAGATGAACTTGTTTTGGGTACCATATATATATATATATATACATATATATATATATATCATCATGTCGCGCTGGTAGCACGGATAATATATATATATATATATATATATATATATAATTCATGGAATTTAGACAACGACCTCTGGGTTTCATGGAGTTTTTTGCAAAACAATAATCATCAGGCAGTTCCATGAAACCCAGGGGTCACAGTCTAAATTCCATGAATTAAATATATATATGTAATACATATTTATTCGTTGTTATTATTATATAATACCTCTATCCCAAATATTGAATACTCTCCATATAATATTGTCCTTGGTTCGACACATAACCACAAATGATTAAGTGACAACCAACACTGTTATAATATATATATATATATATATATATATATATATATATATATATATATATATATATATATTACTTGTACTCAAAATATAACACATAAATTCACATATGTACATTTTGCAGATTATACAGATTTCTAACCACAGATTCCTGTTATATATATATATATATATATATATATATATATATATATATATATATATATATATTACTTGTACTCAAAATATAACACATAAATTCACATATGTACATTTTGCAGATTATACAGATTTCTAACCACAGATTCCTGTTATATATATATATATATATATATATATATATATATATATATATATATATATATATATATATATATATTACTTGTACTCAAAATATAACACATAAATTCACATGTATTTTTTGCAGATTATACAGATTTCTAACCACAGATTCCTGTCATATATATATATATATATATATATATATATATATATATATATATATATATATATATATATATATATATTACTTGTACTCAAAATATGACACATAAATACACATATGTACATTTTGCAGATTATACAGATTTCTAACCACAGATTCCTGTTATATATATATATATATATATGGGGGGGTGCGTGTGTGTTTAATTGTTCTCTTTCATGTGCGCCTTTGTAAATACACACACGCATATATACAGTCAATGAACGTCTCACGCACACACACACACACACTTACACATCTACACTGACACACACTTACACCTATCTACGTCTGATGAGGATCCGATAGTTTAATTTGGTCCTGTGAAAAAAAAAAACAACTTATATTTGTGTATCCGTGTGTTCGTCTCAATTTTCTGTGTGATCGTAGGGTAAGGACAGTATAATGTCCTGACACAACTGACCTGAATCCGTCAACCATACGTGTCTGTGTGTCTGTGTGTGCGACACCCGAAAAATTAAAGACCTATTTTACTGAATGTGCGCATATCTATATGCGTGTATAATTTTCTGGAGGTGCGTAATATCATTTATCTATTTTTGTCACATTACTCGATTGTTCGTAAATTGCTATAGCAAAAACATGCGTCAAATATATATCCTTACCGAAATATATAGATGTAGTTGAAAGATGACGGAATATTTTTGTCACAAATGGCAAAAGGTATAGCAGCAGTAGTCTGTACAACCTGAATGTGTGTGGTATTTGTGTATTAAATAGAAATACTTTATATCGTATAACTATATATGGATTTTTTTTTTATTAGATTATTTGATGATCTCAAAAAGACAACTTTTTGTTTCTTCTCAATTTTTGAGATACAGTTACTCCGCCTAAAAATGACCTTGTGTCACATCCTGTCTGTAACGGAGGGGTTGGGCAAATACCTAAATGAGACAGAACTACTAAGAAGAAGACATGTTTTCTTTAGTCGGATTCAAGGACCTTGAGTTTTGGTACTCAGTGAGGATTTGTTTTCAGCATGGTCTTAAGACAATTTTTTTTTTTTTAAATCTCGACGTCTTTTTTAGCTGTGGATTCATTGAGATTGGTTCTTGGAGAGGAGATGGGCTCTACCAAGTAAAACTTTCGTTGCGACAAAAAAGAATCACTCGTTATGGTACCTGATGATTGGCTGATTTTAACGGCACCCCAACCCGTATGTATGTCCATGTATGCATTTTCATATGTACCTCTACATCTTATTTGTTCTTCTTCCTATCGAAAAGGCTTAGAGTATGTTGATTGCATCCCAAACAGAGGTGTAAGACCCTTCAATAAAGGTGTTAAATACATTAGATCCACCCTGAGTCAGAGTATTAATAGCGGTTAGAGTCCCGTCTTTGAGTGAAATAGATATATTGGAAAATGGCTTGTATTGCATGGGTATACATGGAACCAGATAACTGTGTGCAAATGATTTGTATTAGATAAGAATAACTGATGCTATATAACATTTTTGTAATGATAATGATAAACCATTTATCATCATCAACCTGTCACATTGCAAGCACGGATCTCCCTGACGCTTTCTCACCACCTGTCCCTATCGTCTATCACTCTCTGAAAGTCTTCCAACCTACATCCTGTATCAGCAGAGCTGCTGTATATAGGTTTTAGCTGGTCGTCCAACCTTAGCTCATCTATATATAGCGACCCAAGGGTGCACATCGCTCGAGAGTTCGCCATTACATCTCCAGCAGTGTCCCGCATGTCTAACATGGACAGTTTTCGTGATGGATAGTAGGTGGCCGCACAGCTGCTGCTTTGTAGGATGTTGCCTCCTGGACTTGTTCAATATAGCTCGCAGGATTCTTGTGTAATTGCCGTCAAGCTTTTTCTCCATACGTTAAGTTAGCGTCCATGTGGTTCATCCGTATAGCATTATCGATACGCCTGCGCTTGGAAAAAATTGCGTTTTATTTTATCGGTCAGATCTGACTTCCATATGACCGATAGACTATCAGTAGCTGTCCACGCCTTTACTAGTGGCGTGTTGATGTCATTCTCAGTTGATGAGACGGTGCTTTAGAGGTAGGTGAAATTGTCCACTAGTTTCAAAGGACCACCCTTTAGTGTGATGTCGTCTGTTTGATTAAAGCACATGTATTTTATTTTGTCTGCGTTGACGTGAAGGACTATGCCACATGCCGCTTGGGTGGGTGTATTTGCTAGAAGGGTTATGTCATTGGCGTAGACCGCCGAATTAAATTTTAGCATTCAATGGTCCTGCAAAGATTGATACGCCTTAAAAGGATCTAAGAAAAATCCACACTTTTGTCACATTTTCCACAGTACGTTAACTGAGCGATCGTTTAAAAAGTTCATCTTTTACAGTTTTGCCTATTCAAAACTGCTTTCAGCCAATGTTCAAAATACAACTTGATATCCATGAGATTATATTAACTTGTTAAAAGTTTCTACTGCAATGTTTAGAAACTTGACACAGAATTTGATATTGTATTTCCTTTCTTTGACACAAGGAAACATCGAAGATTATAGGATTAAAATTGAATTTCTTTACACACATGCTTAAGGTCAAAATTGGGAATCACATTGTTCAATCTCTGTTGCCAACCTGAAAAATAACATACCAGTTACATGAGAGTTGGGGTTTTTTTTTCAGGTTGATCACGTGTCAATTTCTCTAAGTAGAAAGACAAGTAGGTTTTATTGAGCGTACAACACAACTTAAATCGAGATGTCTCAGAAGAGATCTACCGTTCTTTGTTAGTGAGATCATCTTTTAAGCCAAATAAACTTACACGTAAGCCTAAAGGCTAAGAATAATTCACAAAAATATTTCAATTCAAAAAAAGTTGCGAATATGGACCAAACTAATCACGAACCTGCCGCAGGAAAACACATTTCAAATGTTTTTGGCTTTCTGTATACATCACTGCGTGGTAGGCCATAAGTTCGATAGAGAAATCATCATTTATATTATATTTACCCGGATTTTGTATCTACGTTACACAAAGAAAAAACGGCAAAACGTAGCGAAATGATTGTTAGCGCATTGCTGTAAGCATACTTTAACGTAGAGAATAAAGCAGTTTCCAGTCTATTTTGCAAATATAATAATTGTAAAATGTCTGTTCTACCCGATTATGATTGGATATTTATTTGTTCGAAGGCGCAACATCAGTATTAGAATAAAAACATATATACAATTTATAGGCATAGACACCAACATCAAGTGATATTTCAAAAACCCAAGATATCCCAGTTTGCTAGGGCTGCTGAATACAACGACTGAATCACTGCAGACGAGTTAGTCACCCTCAATGAGTGTTATGGATATGACACTAAACAATCTGATGGTAAGGCTCATGTAATGATGTAGCTTTGGGGAATACGGAGTATCCCTTCGTTGTTATTGCTCCCAGGTCCACTCTGGCCCGGAGTGGTAGCACCCGATGGGGTCCAGTCTCTGGGTCAAATAGAACTGTTTGACATTTAAACTGAGTCCAAAAAAACGACTCGTTCTAATTGTTTAAAATAGAAATGTTTAATCGTTTAACTATGTTTTTAAATGTTTTCAAAAATATTTACAAATCATATGTTTCATATATATATATATATATATATATATATATATATGTGTGTGTATGTATGTATAAAGAGGATTTTACATTAAATAACCTAGAATTGTTGATATGCCACAAAATCAAACCAACTTTTATGTATCTAATATATATATATATATATACATATATATATATATAAGTAGGATGTGGCATTAAATAACATACAATGGTTGATATGCCAGAAAACCCAACCAAACCAAGTCATATATTTCATATATGTGTATAAACATGATTTGACATTAAATAACCTACAATAGTTGATATGCCATAAAACCAAACCAAAACAAACCAAACCAAATCCTGTATATTTAATATATATGTATTAACCAGATTTGGCATTAAATAAACTAGAATGGTTGATATGCCTTAAAACCAAACCAAACTAAACAAAATCTCATACATTCAATATACACGTATATGTATAAACAGGATTTGGTATTAAATAACCTACAGTGGTTGATATGCCATAAAACCAAACTAAAACCAAACCAAAACAATCTAATGTGAATAGCTTGAAATAGAAATGTTTTTGACAATCAAACCGTATACTCATACGAAACTGAATTGTTTGAAATAGAACTGTTAATTTGTATAGAAATGGATTTAGCATTAAATAACCTATAAAACTTGATATGCCATAAAACACAAGCAAACAATCAACCAACCAAATGATGCAAATTATTTTATGCTAATGTGTAAAAAAAAAAAACTATGAATCAAACTTCTTTCCTACTTCAACATAGATTCAATCACCTCGCTAAAGTTGCTTTCAATTCAAAGATTTTTACAATTTGTAAAAATCCCTACAGCCAGGAAAACTTTGGGGAAAGTAAAAAGTAAAACCTAACTTGTTCAAATCTCGAAGCTATATAATAATATCCTTGCATCAGATATCTAAAAAAATTAGCAAAGCCTTGGCAGCTATGCAAACAGAGTTTTTGAATAGAGGGAGGCATTTAGTGGTCTACATTGCTAGGATGTCACTGTATTGTGAAGTAATTTGATACTAACTGATTTATACTTCTGTCCTGCCGGCTGGGGCCGTAGAATACGCCGACTACAAGCCCCACCTACGAGTCTATTTGTTGACCGTTGGTGGTGACACGTATTGCTTAAGGATTAGAGACAAATGGGTGAGCAGTCCATGATCCGGTAGCCACAGTGGACTTGAAAGGCGGTCAGAAAAGTCAGATCCGGTCAATCGGCTGGTCATATCAAGCTTTAATATTTATTCTTCAAATTGCTCTCGTGGCAGACAAACACCCACTTCTGTTCATCTTAATGGTGTTAGAAGACGTGTTGGGAAAAATAAGACTTTGTATGTCCTGGGTTAGGGTTAGGGTTATCTAAACTGAAATTCGATTGTGAGACTTCAGTCTTGGAGTTTGGGGAATGTGGAGTACTCCTTCATTACCATCTGAACCGGAGAGGCAGTACCTTTTAGGGTCTCGTCTAAGGGTCAAATAGAACTGTCCAATCATTTACTAAGGATTATTATTATTATTATTTACTCCTTTAGAGTTTTTCACATCAGTGTTAGCTGATGGTTTTTCACTGGAGTTTGAGTGACAGCAAGTCTCCTTAAGTCTCCAGGACTCGTCTCCGGATTCTGGCCGTTCTTAGCAATGCTGTCGTTTGGATAATCTCTACCCGTCCGCCAACTTCCAAATCCTCCAGGCCTTTTAATAATCCTTTAGTTATTGTGCCAAAAGCACCAATCACAATTGGCACAATCGTTACTTTCATGTTCCACAGCTTTTTCAATTCTCTAGCAAGGTCGAGGTACTTATCCTTCTTTTCACTTTCCTTCAGATTTATTCTGTGGTCCGCCGGGACAGCAAAGTCAACAATTTTGCAAATTCTCTTTTTTTGTTGTTGATTATTATGAGGTCTGGTCTTCTGTCCAGGATTAGGTGATCCGTTTGTATGTATGTGTTATTATTATTCGTAACCTTATAGCAGTGTGCAGCTATATTAGCTATATTTATATTAGACAGGAATACTTAATAAATAGAATTACTAATGTAAAATAGATATACATAAAACCATTTAACTGTGTGCAAACAATAAATTACAATGCTTGAAAGCATTCAACTGTTTGAAAACAAAAGATTGATTTAAAATAGAATTACTAATGTAAGATAGCAATACTTAAAACCATTTGACTGTGTGCAAACAAAGGATTAATATCAAATTGAATTATTAGTGTTAAACAGCAATACTTGAAACAATTTAACTGTGTGTAACATATTGACCTCCGACACAGCCCTCAATCGAGGAACAGGTATTTCCGGTCGAAGATATCAGGGTATAACCTTGACTGTAGACAGGTTGAATTGGGTGCAGATACGACACTCACAGGAAGCAGGTGGACGACAAACAATTATATAACCCGGTGCGACAGGAAGTTCAGTTTAGTTTGGAGTCTGTTGTTGCAGTTCGAGGCAGTGAGAACCAGCTCTCAGCAGAGGGCTGGGCCCTCAGAGATCCCGGTTGAGCCGCCCAGCAGGACGAGAAAGAAGTGCTGCTAAATACGGAGGAACTGGGAGTCAATATGTTGCAGTCTTTGTTCAATCTCCAACTCACCTCTCACAAATAATCCTTTCGCAACCATTTTGAATAAAGAGTGAGAAGTATATTTTTCTAAAGAAGTGTGTTCGTTCGCCATTATTGTGTTGACATTGTTTCCGGCATGCATCTGTATATGTTACACGTGTTCAAACAAATCATTTATATTGAATAGAATTATTGGAGTTAGATTGCAATACTTGAAACCATTTAACTCTTTCCAACCAAATGAGCTATAATTCATTTAAAAATAAAGTTACTTACAAACTATTTGCTAACAACTCAAGTATATTGGCATTTAATAACCTACGGGGGTTGATATGCCAACGAACCAACACGCAAATGAAAACCAATCTAACATTTAGTTAGAAAAACAAATATATCTACCTAAAAACTCTTCACTTTCTTATTTTTATTTCAATTTTTATTGTTTATTTTTTATTTTATTTTTATTTTCTAATTTTTATTTTTACTTTTTTATTTTTATTTTTCAATTCTTTTATTTTATCTTCTGAATACGAACTGTAACTCCATATTTGCTACTCTGCGACGAGAGAGAAGCATGTAAAGAGTCATCTGACGAGACGGAGAATATAGCAATAATATTCTCTACTAAAATAAATTTATTATGACGACTTAACTGAGTTTGAGTCTCCATCAAATTGTACTATATATATATATATATATATTAAGCAAACAAGATTTAACATTAAATAACCTACAATTAAAATCATACTAGCCGTCAACTAACCATTGCCTCCTACTTTTTGCATATTCCTACGCCAAATCAGATTTCTTACAAAATTTGCTGGTTATCCACTGGTTTGTGGAATTTGTAAAATCTTCCGACAACTTCAATTGCTTGAATCACCGAAAACGTTGGTTGATTTTAACCGCAAGTCAACTTGCCAAGGGTTATTTTATGCCTAGTGCTAAAAGAATTCAAAATAAGAATTTAGAATGTTGATTGATTTTTAAAAGCATGTCAACTTGTCTTGTATTATTTTTGCCTAGTATTAAAATAATTCAAAATAAGAATTTGCAATGTTGATTGATTTTAACAGCATGTCAACCAGTCCCGGGTTATTTTATGTCTAGCGTTAATAAAATTTTTAAATAAGAATTTAAAATGTTGATTGATTTTTAAAAGCATGTCAACCTGTCTAGGGTTATTTTATGCTTAGTGTTAAAGAATTGCGAGCATTATTCGTTTAAAATTACATTTTTTGTATAGTTGCTTCTTAAGTATTTCTTTTGCTAACGGCCCAGTCGTATATGAATAATTTTTAAACAGATCTATTTGACCCACAGATGTCATACCGTTGCAAATCAAATGTACGGTTGTAACTTCACGATGGGAAAAGTTGACGAACACAAAAATCCCTGTCTTAGTTTAATAACAAAAAAGTTTATTCGCCACTTCGGATTTTAAGTAGTCGTTGGTAGAATGAAAGAGTGTATGGAAACTTAGTCGACCGCGTTTGCTGGACAAAGAGAAAAAATATGTCATGTGGAGAAAGAGAGTAGGCATAGACCTTTAATTATCTTCCACGTTTCAACTTATAATTCTCACAAGTGCTTCCTCGTAGGATCTGTACTCACGCTGTGCATCCGGGCTTTAACTTTTTGACTATCTTTACATTGTCCAAGCAACTGTACACTCTCGTTTTTACTTAGTCACGTCTCCGAGCCAACAAACTTTCAAACCCGAGTCGTCCACTTATTCCGCCTGGTGTCAGAAGGTGGACATATCCGTTTCCGGTGTTTCCTCACCTGTGAAGAATATCTGGAACCTCCGTTTTTTTTCTAATCGTTTTTAATTACCGTAGTCATTCACAGTGACTAGCTGACCTACAACGAGTGCTTTGGCCTAACTAACCTAATACTCACTGTCAGCCTTTTCTAATTATTTTTCTTTCTTTTCTCTCTCTCCTTCCCCAGAAATTTACCTTCCGTCGCTTTCTAACTTAGACTCTCCATATCACGTTACAATGGGACCATGACAAATACACCCCCAACCTGCGTCAAAGCGGACCTGGAAATAATTACAATGAAAGGGTAGTCTACACTCTCCAGATATCCAGAACTAAAGCCTCATAATTAGATTTAGTTTCATTTCCTAAGCATGCCACCCCCTTTTTTAGTGTGGGTCTTAATCCTCTGCAGAGGATACAGTCAGTGTAACCCCAACGTCATCGTCTTTTAACTGGCGTCTTGCTTTTAATTCACACTTTCCAGATCTCCTCAACTGGAACCAGGCTTTTACTTCACTGCTTCCAGATCTTCAGAACTGGAGCCTTGCTATTACTGCAAACTTTCCCGATTTCCAGAACTGGAACCTTGGTTTTACTTCACAGCTTCCAGATCTGTAGAACTGGAACCTTGCTTTTATTTCACACCTTCCAGATCTACAGAACTGGAGCCTTGCCTTTACAGCACAGCTTCCAGATCTCTAGAACAGGAACTTTACTTTTACTTAACACCCTCCTGATATCCTAAACCCTCCAGACATCAAGAACTGGAGCCCTACTTTTACTCCACACTCTCCAGACACTTGAACTGGTGCCTTACTATTAGATGCTTTCATCCGCAGGGCACTACCTTCTTGGCTTGTCTTACCCCTCAACGCGGTATACAATAAATGTATTGTAAGACGCCCTTATAGGGTGAGAAAGCTCAACTAAGGTTTCAAGGTAAACTCATATCAGATCTCTATTTACATTATGTAATTTTAAAACCGTATGTAAAGTGGTGTTACATCAGTTTAAATTCCTGTGTAAACGGCACTTATCCGTTCTATTTCGCTGAGACTAAGCGATACTATAGAATTAAAAAGATTTTCGGCGTAATGTTTTCTGTTGGTTTGTACTACATTATTGTGATTATTATATGTTTGCACAACAGAGATTCTTATTTACACTTATTTATACCCAACTCAACCACTTTTCTACAGGATTTATTTTCTATTCAAACGTTCACTTAGTTTGTTTTTTTTTTTACTAATTATGGGAGGAAAAAACGTCCTGCGACTATTCGAACTGATGTAATATAATGGCCGAGGGATTTCGGTTTATACCTTTGGGTTTAGTTAGGCTGAGAACCTTTCGGCTCGGCACATAGGTTAGTTAGGCGCAACATTAACACAGGTGTTCACGCGCACGTGCGGGCGGAGCAGACGTGCCACTCAGAAATATTACAATAGCCCGAGATGGGAAACGGGGCTAGCAAGTGCGAATGACGTCACGCACCGGAAGCGCGCGTTGGATTTTGGGAATTTGAAGAAAGTTAGTGAAGTTGAGACTAGACACCGGATGAGAAGGGTAGGCTTTCGCTTGCGCGCGGAGGCCTTGAGCAGGTTTCGTACGAGATGGGGGGGGGGCAGACGAAAAAGCCAGAATAGCAAGATTGTGCCTCTCTCTCCTTATGTCGAAAAACATTTAAACTCAAAGGTGATAAAAAGTTTCGTACCTGAACTGAGAAGTCGTAAGTGTTTTTCGTGTTTCGAGATTCCTATGTTCTATGTTATATATATATGAACATTATATGTCTATTTCACACATAGCTGTGTCTGGCTATGGTACACTGAGAGTTCGCCTGAAGTGCAAAAATAAATCCAGAAAGCTCCTATCTCTGTTTCTGTAACGTTATATTGTATAGCCGTAATGCAACTGCATGTATACATATACAAATATATGCGGAAACAATCAACCGATAATGAACGACTTCAACAAACGAAAGAATACACTTCTTTATAAAGATATATCTCTCACACTTTATTCTCGAGAGGGTAATGTTTTTTGTGTGTGAGAAAAATGAGTGGAGACAAGGAGGGACTGTTATTTTAACCTAAGTTCTTCCTCGCCCATAGCAGCACTTCTTTCGCATTTTTGGCTAGGTTGCTCAACCGTGGGTTACTAAGGGCCCAAAGCCCTCTATCTGGAGCTGGTTCTCACTTCGGCATCCTATCTCCAACTGTTTCGAACCGCCCCGGGCACCAGGTTATATCATTTTCTAATGCCCACCTGCTTCCGCAGTTCTTCGACATATTTACAAAGGTGCATCTCTTGATTGACTGCTCGGTCGAGGGTCAATATATAACACTTATAATGATCACCTCCGGTTCCGTTTCATTTTGTGCTTCATTTTTTTCTTTCATCTTTCTTGTACGGGCGCATTCTAACTAAGTCGCCCTCATTTAAAGCAGGCAGATCACGTACGTAATGAATGTAATAGGTCACTAAGACTTGGCTTGCTGATTCTCAGAATTTGCAATGCACAATTCAAAATCCGCCCTTTCTGAAAACTGACTGAATGATAACAATGTTAGTGGGAACGGTATGCGATATCATCTGATATAAAATTTAGTATCTTGCCAAGTGAGCCTTCAAGTGAGCTAGTCGAAGTGGTAGCTTTGTCAATTCAGCCATCTTCTAAGAAATTTGATTTCGTCCGGTTTCTTCCCTTAATGGTATATCATCCTTCGTGGGTTATTTAATGCCAAAGTTCCCTTGTAGAAGAGGAGCAGTGGAAAGTTTTAACCAAGAGCTGAAGGGGATCAGAGAGCTCATGCTTTTCCCAAGGGTATTAGTCTGAAAGTAGTGTAATGGTTATCGTCGTTGGAAATGAACACGGCGACAAGAGTTCAAATCCTGGACCAGGCTGATTGCATTTCACATAGCACTAATACCCTTGGGAAAGTTATGAATCTAATTATTCTCCCTCCAGCTATAGGTAAATAGTAAGACAGACTGGATTCTTCAGCTTTGGTGCGGCAACTAGTCTAGGAGAAAGAAAACTGTGAATTCAAACATGTTAAACTCCGCTTAAAAATTGACCTTGTGTCATATCCTGGCAGAGCGGAGGGGTTGGTAAATATGATTAGTCTGAAAGTGAACATAATAACCCGAATGGGGATCGAACCTCTCAACTACGATGTCACAGTTAAGTATCTAAGCCACTGCAACCCAGAGACTTCCCTTCTCTAAAAGTTTGAGAAGCTCTAGACAAGGAGCAGAAAGTCAAAATGGTTGAACTGAAATAGATCGACTCCAAATTTATGCTTTGAGTAACCTGGTAGATCGTAAGTCATTAAGTTTTCCTTGGTGGTTTTATGGAAAACATGCCTCAGGTCTAACATGTGATGTATTCTCACATATCTGATGACTTGCATTGTGAGATACACACATTCTCCGGCGATATTTACGCACGTTCAGTGTATTGTATGTTTGAGGTCACACAACTGGCTGGACGGAATAAGAACTATGTCACCTTTAAATATGGGGCTGTTCTGGGCCGATATATCATCCCGAATGCGGAAGTATCTGAGTAAAAGGGCAAAGGAATTTGATTTATCAGGTGGCTAGTCATATGTTAAGATCTTTTTGAATTGTTCAAACACATCATCTCAAGTCTTTGCTCAACGAATTTATTTGATCTTCCCAAATTGATCACATACGTTTAATTAAGCTTTTTCTCAACGTATTTCATCCAGTTTTGCTGAATTTATCGTACAGTTGCCATTAAACTTTTGCTCAACGTATTGATCTGGTTTTCTTGAATGGTTTGAACACTTCCTCCTAAGCCTTTGCTCAACGTATTGATCCGGTCTTCCTAAATTGATTACACCCTTCCTACTAAGCCTTTGTTCAACGTATTGATCCGGTCTTCCTAAATTGATTACACACTTCCTACTAAGCCTTTGCTCAACGTATTGATCCGGTCTTCCTAAATTGATTACACACTTCCTCCTAAGTCTTTGTTCAAAGTATTGATCCGGTCTTCCTAAATTGATTACACACTTCCTACTAAGCCTTTGCTCAACGTATTGATCCGGTCTTCCTAAATTGATTACACACTTCCTACTAAGCCTTTGCTCAACGTATTGATCCGGTCAACCTAAATTGACTACACACTTCCTACTAAACCTTTGCTCAACGTATTGATCCGGTCTTCCTAAATTGATTACACTCTTCCTCCTAAGCCTTTGCTCAACGTATTGATCCGGTCTTCCTAAATTGATTACACACTTCCTACTAAGCCTTTGCTCAACGTATTGATCCGGTCTTCCTAAATTGATAACACACTTCCTACTAAGCCTTTGTTCAACGTATTGATCCGGTCTTCCTAAATTGATTACACACTTCCTACTAAGCCTTTTCTCAACGTATTGATCCGGTCTTCCTAAATTGATTACACACTTCCTCCTAAGCCTTTGCTCAACGTATTGATCCGGTCTTCCTAAATTGATTACACACTTCCTACTAAGCCTTTGTTCAACGTATTGATCCGGTCTTCCTAAATTGATTACACACTTCCTACTAAGCCTTTGTTCAACGTATTGATCCGGTCTTCCTAAATTGATTACACACTTCCTACTAAGCCTTTGTTCAACGTATTGATCCGGTCTTCCTAAAATGATTACACCCTTCCTACTAAGCCTTTGCTCAACGTATTGATCCGGTCTTCCTAAATTGATTACACCCTTCCTACTAAGCCTTTGTTCAACGTATTGATCCGGTCTTCCTAAATTGATTACACACTTCCTACTAAGCCTTGGTTCAACGTATTGATCCGGTCTTCCTAAATTGATTACACACTTCCTACTAAGCCTTGGCTCAACGTATTGATCCGGTCTTCCTAAATTGATTACACACTTCCTACTAAGCCTTTGCTCAACGTATTGATCCGGTCTTCCTAAAATTGATTACACACTTCCTACTAAGCCTTTGTTCAACGTATTGATCCGGTCTTCCTAAATTGATTACACACTTCCTACTAAGCCTTGGTTCAACGTATTGATCCGGTCTTCCTAAATTGATTACACACTTCCTACTAAGCCTTGGCTCAACGTATTGATCCGGTCTTCCTAAATTGATTACACACTTCCTACTAAGCCTTTGCTCAACGTATTGATCCGGTCTTCCGAAAGTGATTACACACTTTTTTCATAAGCCTTTGCTCAACGTATTGATCCGGTCTTCCTAAATTGATTACACACTTCCTCCTAAGCTTGGCTCAACGTATTGATCCGGTCAACCTAAATTGACTACACACTTCCTACTAAGCCTTTGCTCAACGTATTGATCCGGTCAACCTAAATTGACTACACACTTCCTACTAAGCCTTTGCTCAACGTATTGATCCGGTCTTCCTAAATTGATCACACACTTCTTACCAAGCCTTTGCTCGGCATATTGATATGTTCTCGCAAACTTGATTGCAAACTTTCTCATAAGCATTTGCTCAACGTATTGATCTGGTCTTAGTGAATTGTTTGCTGACATCTTCTTGAGCCTTTGTTCAACGTATAGATCCGGTCTTTTTTATATGAATTAAGTCCCTATTGCCTTCTTTTTCTCTTCCCACCCCCAAAATTCCCACCAACAGATCTATTACGTAACTTTTTATTCAACAAGATTTTTGTGAAACAGTGAAATACAATTTCTTTTTTTTTAAATCTCTTTGAATATTGTAGTAAAACAGTTTCTCGCTCGTGAACAGGTTAGCTACACTATTATTCGTTTTCTTGAGTCCCGTCTTGAAGAAAAAGAATAAAAACCCAACAAAAAAATCTAAAAATTGATAGAATAAGTAAAAAAAATCCACTAGAATAAATATATTTCAATCGCGTCAGAAAAATCTATACTTGATTTTTTCTGAATAATTCTGTTTAAGATAGGATGAGATAATACCACATGTTCTTGATCTAGCTAAAATAGTTGAACTTAAAAAAAGGGTGGAGTTTACCCTCTTTAACTCTTCACAGATATCATCACCTTCAATAATGAGCAATCTTCCCTTGCTGGACACGTTCCCAAACACAACGTTCTAATCATCGGTAGAAACTTGAATGCTCATATTGGCAAAGACTGTTGTAATACATATCCTAACACAATTTACGAAAGAAATAGTGAATATCTAATAGATTTTTCACTCAAGAACAGTCTTGCACGCCAAAACAAAAAAAAATCAAAAAAGGGATGGAAAACAATGAACCTTCACCAACCCAAATTACGTAAAAGCACAGCTAGACAATATACTCATGAACAAGAAATGGATAAATAACACTGTGAACTGTGTGAAATATACCTCGTTTGAAAGAGTATCTTCTGATTATAGAGTTGTCTCGGGAAAATACGCCTGAGTCTACGAAGAAATAAGAAACAAATAGTCTAAGTCACATATTATGACTGATCCTCATTTATATAAGCAATATATGTAGAGTAATTCTAAGAAAAAATTTTGATACTATTAAGGGAACATCTGAAATACATACACCGAATGAAAAATTTGAAAACTTTGTTACCACCCATATAGAAGCAGCGGCCGAGTGCATAACCAGAAAGAGCCAAATGTACAGCTTTTAGCAGTTAGGGAAAAACGAGATAACATGAAAAAAGCAACATAACTTTATAAAAGAAACTCAACAAATTTCAACGCACAGAAACGTAAGAAAGTCCATAGAGAACATACACATATCACACAACTAATGTAATATAATTGCCGTGGGATTTCGTTTCATATATCTTGGCTTTCAGTTTAGTTAGGCTGAGAACTTTTCGCTTAGCGCGTGGGTTAATTAGGTGCAACATTAACGCAGGTGTTCACGCGTTAGCGGAGAGGATGTGTCATCCAGAGATGACAAAAGAAAAATCCCAAATAGGAATTGTGACCAGGGTATTTGTGTGACGTCACGCACCGGAAGCGTGGGCTGAGATTTGAGAAAAAGCAGTTAGTTGAGTTCCCGCCTTGGAAGAAGAAGGTTGACTTTCAGAGCTGGGCGAGGCCTGACGACTTTGAGCGCTACGGGCGCCGCGCGTTGGTTGGGTTGAGAGCTGACGATGTAAAAGCAGTCAGCATAGAAAGATTGTGTGTGTGTGTGTGTCTCTCTCTCTCTCTCTCTCTCTCTCTCTCTCTCTCTCTCTCTCTCTCTCCTCATGTCGAAAAACCTTTAAAAAGGCGAATAAAATTTTCGCACCAGAACCAATTTCGTAAAGTTTCGTGATTTTAGATTCCCTATGTCTATTTCACACATCCGCGTATCATGGGCATGTTACACTGTGACCCCCGCAAACAAAAACAAACAAAAAAAACCTATTAGAACACATTCAAGACAAAAAACAAAATCAGAAATTTGGATCATCATAAATACCATGGCGAATTTACCAGAGTTTGATCTAATTCTAGTTTGAATAGTTTCTCTTAATTCTTTTTTTAGTCGGTGCAATTTCCATTGGTCCTAATTGTTTATATATATATATATATATATATATATATATATGTATATATATATTATTGCAATAATACAATACCCTCCCGTAAATATTACACCAACATATTACAATACAATATACCCTTACTTATACCCACTATGATTCTAGCCTACCATAGCACAACCGTTCATACACGCTTACAAATCAAATTCTTATTCATTCTCCATGACATGCGGTGATGATGTTTTGTTCCATTAGCAATATTTACCTACACATACGGAAATAAAATAATGTAACGAATTATTAAGATACATTCGAATTCATTTCCGCTTATCCAACGCGCTGCGTTCGTAGCCTGGCTTAACCTCATAAAAATACTCATCCATACGTAACTATAACATATACACGCATACGCACACACCCACATACACTCACACACTTACAACCACATATAAACCAAATCCCAACGGTTTTTGACGGTATTTTTTCGTATTTTTCAATTTTCAATTCATTCCATTTTCTTAACTGTCTCATAATTGTTGTTTTGCAAAAAAAAGAACTTCTTGAAACCCAGGATTGCAGTCTATATTCCATGAATTAAATATATATCTAATATATATTTATTTATTTATTAGAATATATATATATATATATATATATATATATAGGCAGCATTTCTTCCTTAATAAATATTTGATTGAACATAATAGACATTTTTTGCCTACATATTTTTTGTTAATCCTTTCGAATTGCTGTATTGATCTTATGATATTCGGCGGGAATTGGTTTATAAATCTTCCATTGTTAGTTATTTCCCGAGTACTTTCTGCCCAACTTTGGGCCATCATCAGGGGAGGATGTATTACAACAGTGATGTAAATTTTGTATGTATATTACTGCTTTGTAAGAAGAGCATCTGTACTGTTGTATTATGTAATGTGCTAATGTACTTAAATGTCTTTAGCTACTGGCGTTATTTATAGAAACAAATTCGAAAAGCAAACGCTACACAATACAACAAGTCATCATCATCATGTCGTGCTGCTTGTATAGGTATCCTTGACCCTCTCTCGCCACTTCTCCCTATCGTTCTTCGCCTCCGGCAGGTCTTCAGGGCTACATCCCGTATCCTCACATAGCTGCTGTATGTATGTTCGAGATGATCGTCCTGCTTTTGCTCGGCCATATGTGGGGGTCCATAGGAGTACATCACTTATGAATTCGTCTCTGCTTCTCCAGCAGTGTCCTGCGTGTCTGGTTCGTCTAACTTGGATAGCTTTCGTGATGGGAAGCAGGTGGCCGTATAGTTGGTGCTTTGTGGGGTTTTGCTGCCAGGACTTGTTCAATATTGCTCGCAACATTCTTGTGTAATTGCCGTCTAGCTTCTCCAGCCGTTTTGTTAGCGTCCAAGTGGTGCATCCATATAGCAGTATCGACACGACCGCTGTCTGGAGGAAACTGCGTTTCATTTTATCAGTCAGGTCTGGTTTCCATATGGTCGATAGCCTATCGATAGCTGTCCATGCCTTCGTCAGCCGCGTGTCAATGTCTTTTTCTGTTGATGAGACACTGCTTCCTTGGTAGGTGAATTTGTCTCCCAGTTTCAGAGTGGTTACGTCTAGTGTGGAGATGTCGCCTGCTTGATTAAAGTACATATATTCAGTTTTGTGTGCATTGACATGGAGGCCAATGCCTGCGGCGGCTCGTTCCAAACTATGCAATAGTGTTTCGGTTATACAACAAGATGCTCATTCTTACAAATTAGTTATGTACATACAAAAATTACATCACTTTCATATTGATAAAAATCAAATACCCAGTATTCATAATGGTATTTGGGGTGGTCACTTGTAATGCCCCCATTCATCTTCCCATATAGTCTCATACTTAAAACGGAGGCTGATATCAAGTGCCTGGAAATGGTAGTGTTGACCTGGATAGAGACTGTCGTGGTTGGAAGATCCTACGTCTAGCTACAGGACTCCGCTCCATGACACACAAACAGAGGAAGCTGATGTTGGTTGTGATAAAATTTCTGCGATCAGATCATCTCCTCAACATGTGGCCGCCTGACACTCCAGATTGTAATACTCTTTTTTTTTCATTTGTGGAGTGCAATACCAAAGATGAACCGAAGGCGAAGATAACGGCAGTATTTTCCAATTGAAACAATGGACATATATATAAACAAATACATGCACAAGCTTAAATATTCATTAGCACTGATACATACGCACATACGTTATTTCTTATATATATATATATATATATATATATATTTACTCTACCGGTAATATATATATAGATAGATAGATACACGTACATATATATGTACAGATAGATAGATATGTATATAAATATATATACATAGATACCTATATATATATATATATATATATATGTGTGTGTGTGTGTGTGTGTGTATTTGATGAAATAATAATGGCCCATTTTGTCTATATAATTTTATTAAGATCCTTTCAAGTTTCCTGATAAGTGTCTTCGTTTCACATTGGAATTGGTGGATGAATTTACCAAAATTCATCCACCAATTCCAATCTTAAACCAAGACACTTATCAGGAAACTTGAAAGAATCATAATAAATTATATAGACAAAATGTGTCTATTATCTAATCAAGCATGCTTAAATGAAAGACTGATGCTCAACTACAAACACACGCACACGCACACACACACACACACACACATATATATATATATATATATATATATACATATATACAACAGAGTCGGCCAACACAACCAGGATGAGACACTTGAACAGACTTTAGGAGACAAGACTGAAAATAAAAACCTGATATCGAAGTCTTAACTTAGGAAAGAGTCATATAAAAGATGTAGACGAAAACTCAGGTAAAAGGACATCATCAAAAGAAAACTGGGGGTCACAGACATCTCAATGGACAATTGAAAATACAGGGTGTCTCAAAATAGATGCAACACATTGATACGGAAATTTATGGATAAGACAAGCACTATGCCGGTCATTTGAAACATGTCCTGAAAAGATGCATCCTTTGAGGTCGGGATATCAAATCAATGTTGTTGTTTTTAGATTTTTATTATATCAAATTCCAGGACATGCAATCCTTTTTTTTTTTACTTTCTTGTCTTAGTAATTAATCATTATTCATATTAATATGTTGCATCTATTTTGAGATAGTTTTGAATGATTTTGTCTCCCAAAAAGTAGTGAAGAAAAATATTTTTTCTCTCGTGTCCAAGGTATCGTGATCAAGGATTAATAGTTGTTTGTGCATACTATTTTAAAAACTGAAACAAAAAAGAACATAACATTATTATTATTAGAAGAGTTATTAGCAGTCACATGGGTCCCATGGATATTGAGACGACATATACTTATCCAAGTATGGAAAGTACTGGGCGAAAAAATCATCTGGACATTAACATCAGATACGTTAGAAAGCAAATTGTAGTCTTACATATATATATATATATATATGTGTGTGTGTGTGTGTGTGTGTGTATCTGTATATATGTATATATATAAACACATTCACATACGTACATATAAGTATTTACGTTTATACATATATATATACATGGATTTATACATATATATATATATATATATATATATAAACACACGCTCACATACATATATGTAAATATTCACGTATATACATGAATATCATGAGTAATGGACAAAGTGAATTGCCCAGTCGGCTGGGACGATAGAATACACCGACTGCTTCTATGCAGAGGGGTAAAAACTCCCGCAACGAATGTCCTGGATATGAGACCAAATAATCTGATGGTGAGGTTTCTGAAAAGCTGAAGCTTCGAGGAATGTGGTTTAGCCAATCATTGCCATAAATCCCAGTTCCATATTTGCCCGAAATGGTAGCACCTGATAGGGTCCTACCAATGGATCAAATAGTACTAAACTGCGTATTTATGCTAAACTAAATTGCTTGAAATAGAACTGTTTTAAAATGTAAACTGCATACTTATGCTAAACTGAATTATTTGAAATACAACTGCTTTTGAAATCGAAACTCTACTTACACTATTCTGAAATGTTTGAAAAAGAACTGTTTTGACATTTACTTGTGTGTAAGCAAAACTATATTTATACTAAACTGAATTATTTGAATTAGAACTATTTGGCTAAGCTGAATTGCTTGAAATAGAAATGTTTTTGGCGATAAAACTGTGTACTTATGCTAAACTGAATTTTTAAAAATAGAACAGTTTATTTGTATAAAAATGGATTCGGCATTAAATAACCTACCAAGTTTGATATGCTATTAACCCAAACAAACAAACAAATACAAACTGAAATTACATGTTTATATAACGTTTCCTACATGAGGAATACATGAAAATAGATGTTATAAAATAGCCGAGGGATTTCGGTTCATGCCTTTGAGTTTAGTTGGGCTGAGAACCTTTCTGCTCAGCACATGGGTTAGTTGGGTGCAACATTGAAGCAGGTGTTAACGCGGGTGCGAGCGGGCGGATAGACGTGTCACTCAGATGTTATAATGGTCCGAAACGAACCGAGGTGAAAGGGTGCGGGTGACGTCACACGCCAGAAGCGCGCGGAGGTTTGTGTGAGAATTTGAAAAGAGAGTCGGGTACTAGACGCCAAACGAGAAGGATCGATTTTTGGAGCTCGCAGACGCGAGGCGAACTTGCGCCCTAATGGGGCCGCACGAGTTGGGGGCCAAATGAATAAGACAGCATAGAAGATGGTGTCTCTCCTCCTTACGTCGAAACCTTTAACTCAAAGTTAATAAAAAGGTTTCGTATCTGAACAAGAAGTCGTTACGTGTTTTCGAATTCCGAGATTCCTGTGTTCTATCGTTATGAACATTCGATGTCCATTTCGCACATGGCCATATTCGTGTATCTGACTACGCAACATTGAGATTTAAATTTTTAACGGATATAAAAACGCTAAATTCCGCGAAGTTTCTCTGGTATCAAAAACAATAACATCTCAACCTTAACCTTGATAATGACCAGAGATGATGAAGAGCGCTGGGGGAGAAACATTTGGACAGAATTTAAGATACGAATCTTGTGCAAAGAGAAGAAAAATCAATAAAAACCTGTCAGAAGAAAACAAGTTTTTGGTTTTTAACAAAACATATTTAGATATCTGTTAACTTAATACACCATCTTCATTGTGTTTACTAGACTTCTGTTTTTATGATCATTATCATCATCATCCAGTCATTTTGATAGCACCGAGCTCCCTGAATGTCTCTCTCGTCACCCGTCCTTATCAGCCATCGTTCCTGGTATGTTTACTAGACTACATCCAGTGTCCGCGCAATAATGATATATCTCTGTCTTTGCGTGTTGACCAACACTGGTGTGTCCATGTGTTAAGGAATGTCCCTTATGAGTTCATCCTTACTTCGTCTGCATGTTTTCTTCGTCTTAGGTGGATGGTTTGTAAGATGTGAAGCAGGTGGCCGTACAACTGCTTTTTTATGGAGTGTTGCCTCCAGGATTTTTTCAAAAGAACAGATCGGATTCTTGTATTGTTCCCGTTTAGCTTTCTCGCAAATACTTTTAAAACCAAGTGTTAATGTCAATTAAACATTCTGTTGTGTAAGGTATAATTGAGCACACTGGTAGCCGATAGGGTGTAAAAATGTAAACAAACAGCTGCTGCTGTTGCTACACAAATACCTTAAAAATTCCCTAAGCCAAACGTGGTACGCTTGTTGGCCGAGCGGTCTGAGACTAAGTCTAACGTAAAGTTGGATGGTTTCGATCCCGGCTTCGAGCGTCCTACGTGTCTAGCCACACTGAAGAGTTCTGATAGAACGAAACAGTCTGTCTGTAGATGACTATAATATATATATACATATAAGAGAATTTATCTAAATTGACACGGGTTACGACGCACAGATATATATATATATACCGCTTTGCCGTGCTAATATCGAAGTACTTTATACCTCAGTTCCTTTCACAGATTTCTTGGCTGTTTCCAACATTATTGCGATTAAAAATATATAACTATATATATATAGTGAGAGAGAAAAAGAGAAACTGAAAAACAAGTTGGCCCAAAGAGAAGAATGTAGTGTAAAAACGTCCACTTTATAACATTTCGGTTCTAATAAACCATTGTCAAGACGGGGAAGGATGATATCGAGTGACGTTAAATCACCTTGGCATTTTTTAATGATATATAAAACAAGGATATATATATATATATATATATATATATATACAGATTAAGGGGTAACGGTTTTATCAATGAATGAGTTTTCGTATTTAGAAATGTGTTGCGTGATATTATGAGACAATGATGTAGAACAAATAGAATCATGGAAAAATAATGAATTGAAAATTAATTAATTTATTTAAAATTTTTCTATAAAAAATCATCGTGATTTAATGTCACTTGAATCCGCCAATTCTTACCAAGTGACGTAAATCACGTTTCTGACCAGCTTCGGGAATCTAGCGTGTCTAGCCTCGCTGAAGAGTTCTGATAGAACGAAACGGATTTGTCTGTGGATGACAATATATATATATATATATATATATATATATATATATATATATATATATGCTCCCCTACCTCTGTAGAATTGAGCTCTCTAGCGAAGCAAGTAAAAAGTTTGCCGCTAGCGTAATGCAAGGCTCTTCATATGAATCAAGCTCTCGGTAGCAGTTAAGCGGATGTATGTAAACAAAAAAAAAAAAAAAAAAGAACAAAAAACAAATATGATACATAAGCGTTTAAATTTCCTTCGCTTGCGTTACTTTCCTCGTGGCTGATTGGTAGAATCGTTGGCGTTTGAGTCAACCGGGTTTCGATCCCAGCTTCGGGATTCTAGTCTGTCAAGCCACACTGAAGAGTTCTGATAGATCGAAACAGATCTGTCTGTGGATGACAATATATATATATATATATAGGGTGATTGAAAAGTAATTCCTTTTTCTAAAATACTTATAATTTATTTCTTTTGTATAATTTTTTTAAAAAAGGATTTTTATCATCTTTATAAATGTTGCAACAAATCCAGTGGCCGAATGATTTGAGCGTTCGCCAATGGTCCTGTAGAATGGGGTTCAATCCCAGGTCCAGTCATACCAAAGACTCAGAAAATGGTACTTGATATCGCCTTGCTTAACACTCAGCAATATCAAGTAGAGATCAAGGGTAAATTGGAGCAATCCAGGGAATCGATTTGCGCCATCCCTTACACTTCTGTGTGGTAGTTGTTGAAAGGGGATCCTTAGAGTCAACCTCGATTAAGGTCGCCAACGTTACTTACTTTTACTTTGCTATAGTTTATATAAAAGAAACAACTTTATGGATTTAAACTATCATTAAAAAGAGACCAACAACATGCGCATGCGCACATACAAACACCTTAGACAATTATACACCTTAGACAATTATACACACATACTTACAAATACATCTATATGTCAGAATAAATACGTTCTCATACACATTAAATTCACTCAAGGACCTTGAAGATGTACGAGGGCATGTGTTCATATATATATATATATACTTGCCCGACTGCACCTCTGCATTGGGATAAGACTCCCCCCTAATGAGTTTACGGCATATGACACTTAACAATATGATCATGAGGTTCCAGTGATGTTTGGACTTTGGGAAATGTGGAGACCCACTTCATTGCCATTGCTCCAAGTCTACTATACCCCGGAATGGTTGCACCTGATAAGGCTCCATCTATG